>JAEOAD010000937.1:237500-942500 GCA_036365145.1 Orientallactaga sibirica
TGAATATATGAATATATACACAATTATATCAATATAGTCATGAATATATAATAAATACATGTCATATATATATATATATATATATATATATATATATGTAATTATGTGTCCATAGCTCTACATATGAATCATAAATAAAGAAAAACAAAATAAAAGGGAAATAAATAAATAAAAATAAACCCAGCGTCTATATACATATACATACATGTAAATATATATATATATTATTATATATTTTATATATAAATATATATATTATATTTATATATATTATATATATATAAATATATATATGTGTGTGTGTGTGTGTGTGTATATATGTAATTATGTGAATGGCTGAACGCAGTCATGTCTACGATTATATAAATAAACATATGAGCAGGCGAAATGTGCCTGAATAAATGATTTTTACATACGTGTGAGGACATCATGAAGGCACATCTGGAAATACATGCGTGTCGTCATGTGTCCACATCTCTACGGATACGCATAATATATGACAAATAAAATGATAAAAATAATAAAGAAATACACCCAGCTTCCATATACATATAAACACTATATGTAAATAAATACATATATACTTGTATATATATATATACACAAATATAAATGTATATATATAAATAAATACATATATAATTGTATATATATGTATAAATAAATACTTATATAAATACATATATAATTTTACATATATAAATAAATAAATACATAATTATATATACATATGTAATTGTATATATATATACAAATAAATACATATATCATTATATATAAATAAATACATATATAATTGTATATAAATAAATATATAATTATATATGAATAAATACATATATGATCATATACATATAAATAAATATATAATTGTATATACATGAATAAATACATATATAATTATATACATATAAATAAATACATATATAACTATATATAAATAAATACATATATAATTGTATATATATGAATAAATACATATATAATTATATACATATAAATAAATACATATATAATTATATATAAATAAATACATATATAATTGTACATATATAAGTAAATAAATATATACTTGTATATAAATAAATATATATACATATATATATATATATATGTTGCTGGTTTTATATATATACTGACATGTATAGTCATATATACATATTACATATTCATACATTTATTTATAGACATAAATACATATATATGCAGATTTTTATTTTTCTGTATTGATATATATATACATGTTGCTGATTTTATATATATACTGATATGTACATATATATTACATGATCACATATTTATTTATAGACATAAATATATATTTATATGCAGATTTTTATTTTTCTTTATTGATATATATATATGTTGTTTGATTTTATATATATACTGACATGTCTATTTATATATATATTTATATTACATGATTATATATTTATTTATAGACATAAATATATATATATATATGCAGATTTTATTTTTCTGTATTTATATATATATATTTTTTATGTGTTGCTGATTTTATATATATACTGACATGTATTTATATATATATTACATGATCACATATTTATTTATAGACATAAATATATATATATTTGTAGATTTTTACTTTTCTGTATTGATATATATATATATGTTGCTGATTTTATATATATACTGACATGTATATTTATATATATATACATATTACATGATCACATATTTATTTATACACATAAATATATATATATGCAGATTTTTATTTTCTGTATTGATATATATATATATGTTGCTGATTATATATATATACAGACATGTATATTTATATATATTTATATTACATAATCACATATTTATTTATAGACATAAATATATACATATGTTGCTGATATTATATATATACTGACATGTATATTTATATATATACATATTACATGATCACATATTTATTAATAGACATATATATATATGTTGATTGTATACCTATATATGTATGTACACATAATTACATATTCATATATTTATTTACATACGTGGATACTTTGCGGGTTTTCTTTTCCTCTATGTTGCTTCCGTGCACATTGTACATTTTATTTTTACCTGTAATTTACATATCAAAAATGGATTGCAGATTTTAGTTATATATATATTAATGTATATATATATATATATGTAATATATATATATATATATATATATATATATATATATAAATATAAAAATGATAAATACTTATTTCTATAGATATATTTTTTCTGGCTCTGTGGACCCATTGCATATATTTCATTTTATACATAATTATATGTCATATATATAATGTATATATATAATATATATATTGTAAATATGTGTTTATATCTACATTGAATCATAAATAAAGAAAAATAAAATGAAAAGGGAAATAAATAAAAAATAACCCCAGCGTCTATGTACATATAAATACATGTAAATAAATAAATAAATGAATAAATAAAACGAAAAGGGAAATAAATTTAAAGCATCTATATACCTTACATACATGTAAATAAATAAATATAAATATTTTGTAGGGGGTGAATACACTGCATGTTTACAAATAAGTCAATATCATTTAACACATCCATAGACATCGATAGACAAATAACGGATATATAAATTAACCCTGAATATGAATATATACACAATTTTATCAATACAGAAATTTTTAATATACATATATATATATATATATATATATATATATATATATATGTAATTATGTGTCCATAGCTCTATCTCATATGAATTTAAAGAAAAACAAAATAAAAGGGAAATGAATAAATAAAAAATAGTGTGTATATTATACATAATTATATATATATATATATAATAAAATAATAAAATTAAATAATATAATAAAATAAAATATAAAATAAAATAATATGTAAATAAAAATAAATTAATAATATAATAAATGTGTGTGTGTGTAAATAAAAAAATAAAGTAGAAATAAAATAAATGAAATAAACGTGTGAGGACATCATGAAGGCACATGATGGGTCCATCTGGAAATACATACGTGTCGTCATGTGTCCACATTTTGTTCTATTATGACAAATAAAATTTAAAAATAATAAATTTAATTTAATTGAGTTTTTAATATGTTTAAATTTTGAATTTTCAATAATTTATTCATATATTTATTGTATATGGGTTTTCTTTTTTATGTTGCTTTTGACATTTTATTTTTTGTAATTTACTTATCAAAAATGTATTGCAGATTTTAGATGATTTATTTTACTTATTTTTAGATTATATTTTTTTCTGGCTCTGTGGACCCATTGCAGATTTCATTTTTACACATAATTGTCTTAATGTATATCTATAATGTATATTGCAGAATTTATTTATATACATTTGTATATTCATTGCTGGATAGATACTTTTTAAAGATTTACATATGTATTTGTTTTGTTTCACACTTCATTTAGTTTTATTTTATTATTACATATATTGCATATATTTTTAATTGATATTTTATTCAGATGTTTATCATATATTTTAATATGCATTTAATAAAATAAAATAATGAATAAAATAAAATAAAATAATAAAATAATAAAATACAATAGAATAAATGAAATAAAATAATAAAGTAGAATAAAATAAAGGAAATCCGCAAACTTTTGGTTCTCTTCCCTTTTGTTCTATTTACATTTAATTTAATTGAGTTTTTTACTTTTAAATTTTAATTTTCAATTTTCACCTCATCATTGATGTTATTTGACTTTATTCTTACTTCACAGTTTATGTGATTTATTTTACTTTATTTATTTTACTTTATTTGTTTCAGTTCATATTCTTTGCACTTCATTTTTTTTAAAGTTTTGTTTTCCTGTGTTTTGTTTTCATAGTTTTATTTATTTTATTCATTGCATTTTTAATTGATTTTATTCATCTTATTTAATGCATTTAATTATTTAATTTGATTCACTCATGTCATTTAATGTGATTTGGTCCTGGACTTTTAACTCTGTTCCTTATTTTTATTTTATTTTATTTACTTATTTTAAATGAGTTTCCGCCCCTTGCTGGAGGCCCCGCCCCTTACGAGATGATTGACAGCTCACAGTCAGCAGGCACAGGAAGTCCCGCCCCTTGCCCAGGAAGATTGACAGCTCCCAGTCACCAGGCACAGGAAGTCCCGCCCCTTGCCCAGGAAGATTGACAGCTCACAGTCAGTCAGCAGCACAGGAAGTCCCGCCCCTTGCCCAGGAAGATTGACAGCTCAGTCAGCAGGCACAAGAAGTCTGGCCCCTTGCCCAGGATGACGGATAGCTCACAGTCAACAGGCACAGGAAGTCCCACCCCTTGCCCAGGATGATTGACAGCTCACAGTCACTATGGGCTCCATCACACCAGACCACGCCCCTTCCGTGAGGCCACGCCCCTTTCCCAGGATGATTGACAGCTTGCAGTCACAAGAAGCTCCTTCTTGTCAGACCACACCTATTATTTGAGGCCCCGCCCCTTGTGAGATGATTGACAGCTCATTCACCAGGCACAGGAAGTTCCGCCCCTTGCCCAGGATGATTGACAGCTCACAGTCACTATGGGCTGAGTCTCACGAGGCCCCGCCCCTTCCCTGAGGCCACGCCCTTTCCCAGGATGATTGACAGCTCACAGTCACAAGAAGCTCCGTCTTGTCAGACCACAGGATGATTGAGATGATTCAGCATTCTAGAGTCACAGGAAGTTCCACCCCTTGCCACAGGATGATTAACAGCTCACAGTCACAAGAGCACAGTCTTCTCAGACCACGCCCCTATGTGAGGCCACGCCACTCACAGAGGATGATTGACAGCTCAGTCTAGAGTCACAGGAAGTTCCACCCCTTACACAGGATGATTGACAGCTCACAGTCACAAGAAGCACCGTCTTCTCAGACCACGCCTATTATTTGAGGCCCCGCCCCTTATGAGATGACTGACAGCTCATTCACCAAGCACAGGAAGTTCCGCCCCTTGCCCAGCATGATTGACAGCCCACAGTCACTATGGGCTCCATCTCACAAGACCACGTCCATTCGTTGAGGCCCCGCCCCTTCTGGGATGATTGACAGCTGACCCTCTAGCATCTCAGCTTGATGAGGCGCCGCCCCTTGCTAGAGGCCCCGCCCCTCCCTGAGAATGATTGACACCTATGTCACTAGGGGTTGGATCTCTCGAGGCCACGCCCATTCGGAGAGGCCACGCCCCTACTCAGATGATTGACAGCTCAGTCAAGAAGGTCACAGTGCCTCTGGGCTCAGTCACAGGAGACCACGCCCACACGCCCATTCGCTGAGGCCATGCCTCCCCTGAGGATGATTGACAGCTCAGTCAGCAGGCTACATCATTCTGATGAGAACCCGCCCCTTACTTGAGGCCCCGCCCCTTCGGAGATGATTGACAGCTGAACCTTGAGCATCTCAGCTTCATGAGGCCCCGCCCCTTGCTAGAGGTCCCGCCCCTCCCCGATGATTGACAGCTCTGTCACTACGGGTTGGATCTCTCGAGGCCACGCCCATTCGGAGATGCCACGCCCCTACTGAAGTGATTGACAGGTGAACCTCAAGCATCTCAGCTTACTGAGGCCCCGCCCCTTGCTAGAGGCCACGCCCCTCCGCGATGATGATTGACAGCTCAGTCAAGAAGGTCACAGTGCCTCTGGGCTCAGTCCCACGAGGCCACGCCCATTCCCTGAGGCCACGCCTCCCCTGAGGATGATGGACAGCTCACATTCAGCAGGCTATAACATTCTGATGAGGCCACGCCCCTTCCCTGAGGCCACGCCCCTCCCTGAGAATGATTGACAGCTCACATGTCCTTGGGTATCAGTGCCTCGAAGACACGCCCACTGCCGAGCACCCACCTGAGGTTGATTGACAGCTCACATGTCATGCATGTCAGTGCCCTGACGCCCCGCCCTTGCCTGAGGCCACGCCCCTCCCTGATGATGATTGACAGTTCACTCAAGAAGGTCACAGTGCCTTTGAGCTCAGTCCCACGAGGCCACGCCCATTCGCTGAGGCCACGCCTCCCCTGAGGATGATTGACAGCTCACAGTCAGCAGGCTACATCATTCTGATGAGGCCCCGCCCCTTCTGTGAGGTCCCGCCCCTCCCTGAGCATGATTGACAGCTCACATGTCCTTGGGTATCTGTGCCATGAGGCCACGCCCACTGCCGATGTCCCCCACCTGTCTCTGAGATTGATTGACAGCTCACACATCCTTGGGTATCAGTGCTGCGTGGCCACGCCCCCTTGCTTGAGGCCCCGCCCCTTCCCTGAAGATGATTGACAGCTGCCTGTGGCTCCTGCAGTCCTCACCGCTTTTATGGAAGGTTCCCCTGGATCCCCCTTGTGTCACACTAGTCCCCCCCCTTTCCCGTCCCTCTGATCCCCCCTGTGTCATACAAGCCCCCTCCACCCCCGGACCCCGCTCCCCAACGGAGGCATCATGAATAAAAGTCCGCCATCATGGCAACCAGGACACTGGTGGGACTTTTATCTGCTGTGGAGTGGTTGAGGCTCGTGAATCATTCATGAGGACTGGAGGGGGGGGGCGTGGGGGAGGGGGGAGCAGAGCTCATGAATTATGCATGAGCAGATGCAGGTCGCACGCCGGCAGCGGGATTCGAACTCGCGGCCCACACGACCCTCCTCTTCTTCTTCCTCCTCCTCCTCTTCCTCGCTGCGGCTGATGCTGCTGCGCCGCCAGCACCATGGTGCCCGGATGTTGTTGTTGTTGTTGTTGTTTTTAACTGGCGTTGTCATAAAAGCCGCCGCCGCCGCCGCCGCCGCCGGTCCCATCCGGGTATCTGTGCTTTTACTGGGACTTTAAATGTTTTTTGACTGCCGTCATAAAAGCCGCCGCCGCGAGTCCCGTCCGGGGATGATTGACAGCTCACGATGACTAGTGGGAGGGACTTCCTGTGCCACACCAGTCCCGAGAATGATTGACAGCTGATGGTGACCCGTGGGCGGGACTTCCTGTGCCACGGCCATCCCGAGAATGATTGACAGCTCCAGTGACTAGGGGGAAGGACTGCGTTTACTGTGACTTTTTGACTGCCGTCACACCAGCCCCGAGAATCCCGTCCGGGGATGATTGACAGCTCACGGTGAGTCGTGGGCGGGACTTCCTGTTCCACGGCCATCCCGAGAATGATTGACACCTCCAGTGACTAGGGGGAAGGACTGCGCTTTTACTGTGACTTTAAATGTTTTTTGACTGCCGTCATAAAAGCCGCCGCCGCGAGTCCCGTCCGGGGATGATTGACAGCTCACGGTGAGTCGTGGGCGGGACTTCCTGTGCCACGCCAGCCCCGAGGATGATTGACAGCTCCAGTGACTAGGGGGAAGGACTGCGCTTTTACTGTGACTTTAAATGTTTTTTGACTGCCGTCATAAAAGCCGCCGCCGCGGGTCCCATCTGGGGATGATTGACAGCTCACGGTGACTCGTGGGAGGGACTTCCTGTGCCACACCAGCCCCGAGAATGATTGACACCTCCAGTGACTCGTGGGCGGGACTTCCTGTGCCACTGTGACTTTAAGGATGTTTTTGACAGCTCACGGTGACTCGTGGGAGGGACTTCCTGTGCCACGCCAGCCCCGAGAATGATTGACAGCTCACGGTGACTCGTGGGAGGGACTTCCTGTGCCACACCAGTCCCCACAATGATTGACAGCTCCAGTGACTAGGGAGAGGGACTGTGCTTTTACTGTGACTTTAAATATTTTTTGACTGCCGTCATAAAAGCCGCCGCCGCGGGTCCCATCGGGGGATGATTGACATCTCACGGTGAGTCGGGCGGGGATGATTGACACCAGCCCCGGAGAATGATTGACAGCTCACGGTGAGTCGTGGGCGGGACTTCCCACGCCACGCCAGCCCGAGAATGATGGCCCCTCCATTGACTAGGGGAAGGACTGACTTTACTGTGACTTTAAATATTTTTTGACTGCCGTCATAAAAGCCGCCGCCGCGAGTCCCGTCGGGGATGATTGACAGCTCACGGTGACTCGTGGGAGGGACTTCCTACGCCACGCCTATCCCGAGGATGATTGACAGCTGATGGTGACCCGTGGGCGAGACTTCCTGTGCCACGCCAGCCCCGAGGATGATTGACAGCTCACGGTAACTCGTGGGAGGGACTTCCTGTGCCACACCAGTCCCGAGAATGATTGACAGCTCCAGTGACTAGGGGGAGGGACTGTGCTTTTACTGTGACTTTAAATATTTTTTGACTGCCGTCATTAAAGCCGCCGCCGCGAGTCTCGTCCGGGGATGATTGACAGCTCAGGATGACTCGTAGGAGGAACTTCCTGTGCCACGCCCTGCCCGAGAATGATTGACAGCTCCATTGACTAGGAAAGGACTTCCTGGCCACACCTTCTGAGAGGATGATTGACAGTTTACTGTGAGCAGGGGAGGGACTTCCTGTTCCACGCTGGGCCTGAGGATGATTGACAGCTCATGGTAAGGGGTCCGTTTGGGGTGACGGTTGGGCGGAGTGGGTGTGACTTCCAGTGCCCCAAGGATGATTGACAGCTCCCCCTGACTTGTGGGCGGGACTTCCTGTACTCTGCCCACCCCGAGAATGATTGACACGTCAAGTAACTAGGGGGAGGGACTTCCTGTTATCCGCTCTAACTGAGGATGATTGACAGCTCACGGTGAGGATGGGTTTTGGGGGCAGTTGGGCCGATTGGGGGTGACTTCCAGTGCCCCAAGGATGATTGACAGCTCCCAGTGACTTGTGGGCGGGACTTCCTGTGCTCCGCCCGCCCCGAGAATGATCGACACGTCAAGTAACTAGGGGGAGGGACTTCCTGTTCTCCACTCTCCCTGAGGATGACAGCTCACAGTGAGCAGGGGTTTTGGGGGGAACGTTGGGCGGGGTGGGGGTGACTTTCAGTGCTCCAAGGATGATTGACAGCTCCCACTGACTTGTGGCCCCGAGAATGATCGACACGTCATGTAACTAGGGGGAGGGACTTCCTGTTCTCCACTCTCCCTGAGGATGATTGACAGCTCACAGTGAGCAGGGGTTTTGGGGGGACCGTTGGGCGGGGTGGGGGGACTTCCAGTGCCATACCCGCCCCAAAGATGATTGACAGCTCCCCGTGAAAGGTGGGAGGGACTTCCTGTGCCTCACCCGCCCCAAGGATGATGGACAGCTCATGGCGTCTAAGGGGAGGGACTTCCTGTGCCGGCGTAGTGGGCGGGACTTCCAGTGCCACAGCCGCCCTGAGGATGATGATTGACAGCTCATGGCGACTAAGGGGAGGGACTTCCTGTCCTGGCGTGGTGGGCGGGACTTCCAGTGCCATTCCTACCCCAAGGATGATTGACAGCTCATGGCATCTAAGGGGAGGGACTTTCTGTGCCGGCATGGTGGGAGGGGAGGGCCATTGATGATTGACAGCCTGCAACTAAGGGGAGGGACTTTCTGTTCCAGCATGGTGGGCGGGACTTCCGGTGCCATTCCCACCCCACGGATGATTGACAGCTCTTGGCGACTAAGGGGAGGGACTTCCTGTGCCATGCCCGCCCCAAGGATGATGGACAGCTCGTGGCGGTGAAGGGGAGGGACTTCCTGTGCCAGGTCCTTCCCAAGGATGATGGACAGTTGACTGTGAGTGGGGCGGGACTTCCTGTTCCACGAGGTGGCCTGAGGTTGGTTGATCATATGAACAAGATGTCCGGGTGGAGGGAGATGCCAGACCCACCTTGATGTGGAAAAAATATATATAAATATATATACAAAGAAAATTAAATTAAAATAATAAAAAATAAAGTTAAATATAAAAACAAAACAATAAAATATAAAATAAAATAATAAAATAAAACAATGAAACATAAAATTAAATAATAAAACAAAATAAAATAATAAATAAAACATAAAAAATAAAATAAAATAAAATAAAATAAAATAAATAAAATAAAATGATGAAATCTCAAATGGAATAAAATAATATAACATAAAACAATATATATATAAAACAAAAATAAAATAATAAAATATAAAATAAAATAAAATAGCATAAAATCATAAAAATAAAGTAAAATAGTAAAATAAAAAATGAAATACAATATAATGTAAAGTAAATAAAATAAAATATCAGTAAAATAAAAAATAAAATATAAAAGTAAAGTAAAAAGTAAAATGAAAAAAGCAAAATTAAACAATAAAATAAAATAATGAAATGAAATAAAATAAAATATAAAATGAAATATAAAATTTAATAAAAATATCTATCAAATAAAATAAAACCAGATATTCAGCTGTAGCATGAGATGGCATGCCTTGCGAAAAAAAAAATAAAAACCAATAAAATAAAATAAAAAGTCAAATAAACTAAATCCAGTAACATATCAGTAAAATAGAAATAAATGAAATTTAAAAGTAAAATAAAATTTAAAAGTAAAATAAAATAAAATATAAAATGAAATATATAATTAATAGAATAAAATAAAATAATAAAAATATCCAATATAATAAAACCAGATGTTATTAGATGGGAGAATAAAATAATTTAAAAAAGAAAATAAAAATATAAAATAAAATATCATAAAACAGACATAAATAAAAAATAAAAGCAAAATAAAATAAAAAGTCAAATAAAAATAAAATAAAAAAAAAGATATAAAATGAAATATAAAATTAATAAAAAGAAAATAAAATAATAAAAATAAAATAAAATAAAATAATAAGAATATCCAATAAAATAAAAAAAAAAAAAACAATAAAATAAAATGAAAATAAAATAAACTAAATAAAATATCAGTAAAATAAGAATAAATAAAAAATAAAAGCAAAATAAAAAAAAAATAAAATAAAATAAAAAATAAATTAAAATAAAATAAGATATAAAAAAATTAAGAAAATAAAATAATAAAAATATCCAATAAAATAAAACCAGATGTTCAGCTGTAGCATGAGATGCGATGACTTGTAAAAAAAAAACACAATAAAATAAAAAAGTAAAATAAACTAAATAAAATATCAGTAAACAGACATAAATAAAAAATAAAAGCAAAATAAAATAAAAAGTCAAATAAAATAATAAAGTAAAATAAAATAAAATGAAATAAAAATAAATAAAAATAAAAGCAAAATGAAACTTAAAAGCAAAATAAAATAATAAAATAAAAATCAATAAAAATAAAAGCAAAAAAATTGAAATAAAAATAATAAAATAAAATTAAATTAAAATAAATAAAGTTAAAAGCAAAATAAAATTTAAAAGTAAAATAAAATCATAATAAAATAAAATAACAAAATAAAATAATAAAATAAAATGAAATAAAATAAATAAAATAAAATAAAATAAAATGAAAGGAGTGTTCAGGTATCATGATCATCATCATAATAATAATAATAATAATAATGAAGATGATGATGATGGTGATGATGATGATATCATTAATCCCGTTCCATCCCAGGGCCCCATTTCCTATCATTCATGTCATTAAATCACAGCGACACCCACATCCATCCACCCATCCACGTTCGTGAATAGAATGAGTGAAATCCCGCTGGACGATACCTTTATCAAGTCATTAAATTCACAGAATTGATTAAATTAATTGATTAAAAATTAAATGAATTAAGTCCCCGCGGCCTGACAGAGTCATAGTGTCATTAATTTAATAGAATTAATGAATTAATTCATAGAATTATATGTATTTATATGTCATCAGTATCATAGAATTCATTAAATCAAATTAATTGAAAATTAAATCAATGATGTCCCAGTGACTAATGATACAATTATAATGTCGTTAATTTCATAGAATTCATTAAATTATATTAATTAAAAATTAAATCAATTAAGTGCCAGTGACTGACAGAATCATAATGTCGTTAATTTAATAGAATTAAATTCATTAGTTCCATTAAATTATACAATTATATAATTGATTATAAAGTCATTAAATAGAAATTAAATTAATTAAAAATTAAATTCCGGTGACTGATGGAATCATAATGTCATTAATAGAATTAATGAAATGTCAGTGACCGATAGAATTATAAAATCATTAATTTGATAGAATTGATTAAATTGGATTAATTAAAAATTAAATCAGTTATGTCCCAGTGACTGAGACAATTTCAATGTCGTTAATTTCATAGAATTGATTAAATTATATTAATTAAAAATTAAATTAAATTAAGTGCCAGTGAGTGACAGAATCATAATGTTGTTAATTTAATGGAATGAGTGAAATCCCGGTGGCTGATACCATTATAAAGTCATTAAATTCATAGAATTGATTAAATTATTTAATTAAAAATTAAATGAATTAAGTCCCCGCGGCCTCACAGAGTCATAATGTCGTTAATTTAATAGAATGAGTGAAATCCCAGTGACCTATACCATTATAAAGTCATTAATTTGATAGAATTGATTAAATTGAATTAATTAAAAATTAAATGAATTAAGTCCCCGCGGCCTGACAGAATCATAATGTCGCTAATTTAATAAAATTGATTAAATTAAATTAATTAAAAATTAAATCAATGATGTCCCAGTGACCAACACAATTATGATGTCGTCAATTTAATAGAATTAATTAAATTAAATTAATTAAGAATTAAATTAATTAAGGGCCAGTGACTGACAGAATCATAATGTCGTTAATTTAATAGGATTAATTTCATTAATTCCATTAAATTATACAATTATATAATTATACAATTATAAAGTCATTAATTTTCATAGAATCGATTAAATTAAATTAATTAAAAATTAAATGAATGAAGTCCCGGTGACTGATGGAATCATAATGTCGTTAATTTAATAGAATTAATGAAACCCCAGTGACCGATAGAATTATAAAGTCATTAATTTGATAGAATTGATTAAATTGGATTAATTAAAAATTAAATCAGTCATGTCCCAGTGACTGATGATACAATTATAATGTCGTCAATTTCATAGAATTCATTAAATTAAATTAATTAAAAATTAAATTAATTAAGTGCCAGTGACTGACAGAATCATAATGTCGTCAATTTAATTGAATGAGTGAAATCCTGCTGACCGATACCATTATCAAGTCATCAATTTCATGGAATTCATTAAATTAAATTAATTGAAAATTAAATTACATTAAGTGCCAGTGACTGACAGAATCATAATGTCGTTAATTTAATAGAATGAGTGAAATCCCGGTGGCTGATACCATTATAAAGTCATTAAATTCATAGAATTGATTAAATTAAATAATTAAAAATTAAATTAATTAAGTCCCCGCAGCCTGACAGAGTCATAGTGTCATTAATTTAATAGAATTAATGAAATCCTGGTGACCGATAGAATTATCAAGTCATCAGTATCATAGAATTCATTAAATTAAATTAATTAAAAATTAAATCAGTTATGGCGATGACTGATTATAAATTCATTAATTTGATAGAATTAATTAAATTGAAATTAAAAATTAAATTAATTAAAAAATTAAATCAATTAATTTAATGGAATGAGTGAAACCCGTGTGGCTGATCCAATTATAAAGTCATTAAATTAATAGAATTGATTAAATTAAATTAATTAAAAATTAAATGAATTAAGTCCCTGCGGCCTCACAGAGTCATAATGTCATTAATTTAATTAAATTAAAATCGGTGACCTATACCATTATAAAGTCATTAATTTGATAGAATTGATTAAATTGAATTAATTAAAATTAAAATTAAATTAATTATAAAAAATTAGAGTCATAAAATTTAATTTAACAGAATGTGTGAAATCCCGGTGGCCGATACTGTTATAAATTCATTAATTTGATAGTATTGATGAAATTAAATTAATTAAAAATTAAATCAATGATGTCCCAGGGACCGATCGAATTATAATGTCATTAATTTAATAGAATTGATTAAATTAAATTAATTAAGAATTAAATTAATTAAGGGCCAGTGACTGACCGAATCATAATGTCATTATGAATATATATATATATATATAATATATAATGAAATTAATTACATTAACTTATACAATGATATAATTATACAATTATTAAGTCATCCATTTTCATAGAATCGATTAAATTAAATTAATTAAAAATTAAACGAATGAAAATTAAATGACTGACAGAATCATAATGTCGTTAAGTTAATGGAATTAATGAAACCCCAGTGACCGATAAAAATCATTAATTTAATACAGCGACTGATAGGATCATAATCATCTCATTAATTTAATAGCATTAATTAAATCCCAGTAACCCATACAATCATTAATATCATTAATTTAGTAGGATTAATTAAATCCCGGTGGCTGATAGGATAATCGTCTCATTAATTGAATGTAATTAATTAAATCCCAGTGACTGGCCGAATCATAATGTTCTTGTTAATTTAATAGAATTAATTAATTAGATTAAATTAATTAAAAGTCAAATCAGAATTAATAATGAGATCCCGGTGACCGATAGAAACATGTCATTAAATTGAGAGAATAATAATAATAATAATAATTAATAATAATGTCATTAATTAAAATATAAAATTAATAATGAGATCCCGGTTGACTGATCGAATCATAATAATGTCGTTAATTTAATAGCGTGACTGAGAGAATAGAGAATTAATTCAATATATAGTTACTGAAAAATCCCCGTGACTGATACAAAATCATCATCATCTCATTAATTTACTATGATTAATTATGTCTCCGTGACGGATACCATCATGATCATGGCGTTAATTTCATATCATTAATCATTTAATACAGTGAAGGACATGATTGTGATGTTATTAATTCAATACATTTGATTAAATCCCTGTGACGGACAGAATCATAATAATAATCTCATTAATTCAATAGAATTAATTAAATCCCAGGGACTGTTATAATCATCATAATCTCATTAATTTAATAGAATTAATTAAATCCCATGACTGATACAATCATAATAATAATCTGATTAATTTAATAGAATTAATTAAATCCCAGGGACTTTTATAATCATAATAATGTCATTAATTTAATAGAATTAATTAAATCCCAGGGACTTTTATAATCATGATAATCTCGTTAATTTAATAGAATTAATTAAATCCCAGGGACTTTTATAATCATCATAATGTCATTAATTTAATAGAATTAATTAAATCCCCGTGACTGATGCAATCATAATGATAATCTCATTAATTTAATAGAATTAATTACATCCCAGGGACTGACAGAGTCATAATAATCTCATTAATTTAATAGAATTAATTAAATCCCTATGACGGATAGAATCATAATAATCTCATTAATGTAATAGAAATATTCAAATCCCCATGACTGATACAATCATAATAATTAATCTCATTAATTTAATAGAATTAATTACATCCCAGGGACTGACACAATCATAATATTCTCATTAATTTAATAGAATTAATCAAATCCCAGTCACTGACAGAGTCATAATAATGTCATTAATTTAATAGAATTAATTAAATCCCAGTCATTGAAAGAATCATAATAATCTCATTAATTTAATAGAATTAATTGAATACCAGGGACTGACACAATCATAATAATGTCGTTAATTTAATAGAATTAATTAAATCCCCGTCACTGACAGAATCATAATAATGTCGTTAATTTAATAGAATCAATTAAATCCCAGGGACTTTTATAATCATGACACTGTCATTAATTTAATAGAATTAATTAAAATGATAATCATAATGATAATCTCATTAATTTAATAGAATTAATTAAATCCCAGGACTGACACAATCATAATAATGTCATTAATTTAATAGAATTAATTAAATCCCAGTCACTGAAAGAATCATAATAATCTCATTAATGTAATAGAATTAATTGAATACCTGGGACTGACACAATCATAATAATCTCATTAGTTTCATAGAATTTTAATAGAATTAATTGAATCCCAGGGACTGACAAAGTCATAATAATGTCATTAATTTAATGGAATTAATCAAATCCCAGTCACTGACAGAATCATAATAAAATCATTAATCTCATATGATTAATTAAGTCTCGGTGATGGATACTGTCATGATAATGTCATTAATTTAATATAATTAATAATTAAATCCCAGTGACTGACAGAATCATAATATCACTAATTCCATAGAATTATTAAATAAATCCCTGTGACGGATACAATCATAATAAAATCATTAATTTAATAGAATTAATTAAACCCTATGACGGATATAATCATAATAATCATTAATAATATAATTATTATAATAATAGAATTATAATAAAATCATTATATATAATTATATTTAAAAATAATTAATTAATTATTATATGATTAATGAGATGCAGGTGGACTGACAGAATCGTAATAATATCATTAATTTAAAATTATTAATAAATTCTACTGATGGATATAAATCATAATAAAATCATTAATTTAATAGGATTAATTATTTAGTGATGGATTAATCATGGTAACATCATTAATTATATAATGTGATTAATGAGATGCAATATAATAATGTCATTAATTTAATATGATTAATTAAATCCCAGTGACGGACACAATCATAATAAAATCATTAATTTAATAGAATTAATTAAATCTCTAGTCACTGATATAATCATGATAATGTCATTAATTATTTAATGTGGTTAATTAGATCCAGGTGGACTGAAAGAATCATAATAATGCCATTAATTAATAGAATTAATTAAATACCAGGGACTGATGGATTTGATTAATAGACTCATTAATTTCATGAATTTAATGTCATTAATTAAATTTCACTGAGGGACTGACAAAATCATAATAATGTCATTAATTTAATGCAATTAATAATGAAATCAATAAAATCACAATGTCATTAATTTAATCATTAATTAAAATCAGTTAGTCGATGGAATCATGATAAAATTAATTTAATAGGATTAATGAAACCCTGTGACCAAGATAATAATAATGTCGTTAATTTAATATAATTAATAATTAAAATATATTATAACAAAATCATTATAAAATTAATAAAAATAATAATTATTAAATATGATTAATGAGACAGATACAATCATAATAAAATCATTAATTTAATAGGATTAATGAAACCCCTGTGATGGATATAATCATAATAATGTCGTTAATTATTTAATGTGATTAATGAGATGCAGGTGGATTGACAGAATCGTAATAATATCATTAATTCCATAGAATTAAATAAATCCCAGTGACGGATTTGATTGATAGACTCATAATGTCATGAATATAATGTCATTAATTAAATTCCACTGACTGACTGACTGAATCATAATCATGTCATTAATTTAATGCAATTAATAATGAAATCAATAAAATCACAATGTATATAATGATTAATGAGATTAATTAAATCCCAGTCGTAATAATGGAATCATAATAAAATCATTAATTTAATATGGATTAATTGAAACCCCTAATGTCCAATATAATGTATTAATTAAATTCCAATAATAATCATAATAATCATAATATTATATTAATTTATTATAATAAAATATTATAAAAAAATTATAATAATAATAAATTTAATATGATTAATTAAATCCCAGGGACTAATAGAATCATGATAATGTCATTAATTTAATAGAATTAATGAAATCCCAGTGTGATATAATCATGATAATATCATTAATTATTTAGAATTGATTAATTAAATCCCAGTGCACTGATACAATCATGATAAAATCATTAATTTAATAGAATTATTAAATAAATCCCACTGACCAAGATAATGATTGATAGACTAATAATAATTACAATATAATTCATTAATTATAATTAAAATCATTATAAAATTATAATAATAATAATAATTAATTTAATATGATTAATGAGATCCCAGGGACTAATAGAATCATGATAATGTCATTAATTTAATAGGATTAATGAAATCCCTGTGACGGATATAATCATGATAACATCGTTAATTATTTAGTGTGATTAATGAGATGCAGGTGGACTGACAGAATCGTAATAATGTCATTAATTCCATAGAATTATTAATTAAATCCCAGTGACGGACGAAATCATAATAAAATCATTAATTTAATAGGATTAATTAAATCCCTGTGACCAAGATAATGATAATAACGTTATTAATTATTAAATAATGATTAATATTATAAGGAAATCATTATAAAATTATAATAATAATAATAATTAATTTAATTTCATTAATTGAAACCCTGTGAGCAATATAATGATAACGTCGTTAATTTAATACGATTAATGACATCCCTGTGACAGATACAATCATAATAAAATCATTAATTTAATAGGATTAATGAAATCCCTGTGATGGATATAATCATGATAATATCATTAATTATTTAGTTTGATTAATGAGATGCAGGTGGACTGACAGGATCATAATAATGCCATTAATTCCATAGAATTATTAAATAAATCCCACTGATGGACGGAATCATAATAAAAATCATTAATTTAATAGGATTAATGAAATCCCTGTGACCATGATAATAATAATGTCATTAATAATAATTATAATCATAATATTATAATAATATGTTATAATAAAATCATTATAAAATTATAATAATAATAATAATTAATTTAATATGATTAATGAGATGAATCACTAATTATTAGATTAATTAATAATGAAATCCCGCTGAGTGACGGACTGAATCATGATCATGTTGAGAATTTAATATGATTTTAATGAAAAATCCCAGTGAGTGAGTGAACAAGGGGTGAATGAATGAACGAGCAGTGAGTGGGGTGAATGAATGAAAGAATGAGTGAATGAATGAACGAACGAATGAGCAGTGAGAGAGTGGGTGAAGGAGTGAATGAATGAATGAATGAACAAAAGAGCGAGTGAATGAATGAACGAATGAATGAGCAGTGAGTGAGTGGGTGAAGGAATGAATGGATGAGTGAAAGAACGAGTGAATGAATGAACGAATGAATGAGCAGTGAGTGGGTGAGTGGGTGAAGGAGTGAATGGATGAACGAAAGAATGAGTGAATGAATGAATGAATGAGCAGTAAAGGGAGGAGAATGAATGGATGAATGAATGAATGAATGAGCAGTGAGGGGTGAATGAATGAATGGATGAATGAATGAATGAATGAATGAACGAGTGAACAAATGAATGAGCAGTGGGTGAGTGGGTGAAAGGAATGAATGAATGAATGAGTGAATGAATGAACAAATGAATGAGCAGTGAGTGGGTGAAGGAGTGAATGGATGAATGAATGAATGAGTGAATGAGTGAATGAATGAATGAATGAAAAAATCCGAGTGAGTGAGTGAGTGATGGGTAGAATCATACTGTCATCCTGCATCAGAGCTGCTTCTTCACCTTCATCATCATCATCATCATCATCATCACCATTCTCCTCGTCCCTGGGGCTGGATGTTGGATTGGATCCAAGTCCTTTGGTTCCACTTCCTGTCACCTCTGTGATGTCACTTCCGGTCCCACCCCTGGGGGGCCTCCCCTCCCCCCATGCCCGAGTGAGTGGGTGAAGGAATGAATGAATGAATGAATGAGTGAGCAGTGGGTGAAGGAATGATTGAATGAGCAGTGAGGGGAGGTGAATGAATGAGTGGATGGATGGATGAATGAATGAATGAATGAGCAGCAGGTGAGTGGGTGAAGGAATGATTGAATGAATGAGCAGTGAGTGGGTGAAGGAGTGAATGGATGAATGAATGAACGAGTGAATGAGTGAATGAATGAATGAATGGAAAAATGAATGAGTGTAAGTGAGTGAGTGATGGAAGAATGAATGAATGTCATCCAGCATCAGAGGGTGAATTCTTGAATGATCATCATCATCATCATCATCAAATGAATATCCTCATCCTGGGGCTGGAGGAATGATTGAATGAATGGTCAGTTTGGTTCCAATTCCTGTCACCTCTGTGATGTCAATGAATGAATGAGCAGTGAGAGGGGTGAATGAATGAATGAATGAAAGAGTGGGTGAAGGAATGAATGAATGAATGAGTGAGTGAGTGAGCAGTGGGTGAAGGAATGATTGAATGAGCAGTGAGGGGAGGTGAATGAATGAGTGGATGGATGGATGAATGAATGAATGAGCAGCAGGTGAGTGGGTGAAGGAATGATTGAATGAATGAGCACTGCGTGAATGGATGGATGAATGAGTGAACGAGGGAGTGAATGAATGAATGGGCAGTGAGTGGGGTGAATGAACAGATGAATGAATGAATGGATGGATGAATGAGCGAATGAGTGAGTGAACAAATGAATGAGCAGTGAGGGGGTGAATGAGTGAATGGATGAATAAATGAATGAGTGAGTGAACAAATGAATGAGCAGTAAAGGGAGGACAATGAATGGAAGAATGAATGAATGAATGAATGAGCAGTGAGGGGTGAATGAATGAATGAACGAGTGAACAAATGAATGAGCAGTGGGTGAGTGGGTAAAGGAATGAATGAATGAATGAAAGAACGAGTGAATGAGTGAATGAATGACCAAAGGTGTGGAACAGTGGCCAACGTGAGCACGGATGGATCCCTGACTCAGCAACTATGAAAATCAACGAATAAATAAATAATGACATTGAATACATTCAGAAAAGAGGCGGGGAGGGGCGTGTATGCAAATGAGGAGGAATACATTAAGAAGAGAGCCATCCTGTCAGTGGATATTCAAATCAAGTGACGAGCATATGCAAATCCACGCATATATTAAAAAAGGTGCAGCAAGTGTGTGGAAGGTGGTGAATAAATTATGCAAATTCACCAGCAATTAAGGGCGGGGTATGTCAGTAAGCGCCTTGAATTTGCATATACCAACGCATGCATTACTATGTTTGAGCATATTGATTAATCAGCGCCTATATGACGAATAAATTACCATTAGCAGGAAGCGGTGTCATCTGCATATGCAAATGGCTGAATAAGGATGAACCTGGGAATGGATGGTGCGTTTCCTAGGCGACCGTGCAAATGGCTGCATACATTGCTCATGAATTATTAATGAGCTAATTTGCAAAGTGCCAGAGGCTGCAAAACAGTGTCAGAGGCACATGCAAATGAGTGGCTCACATATGCAAATAGGTGGGGCAATTAAAATAAATTTAAATTTCCAAATGAATTTGAATATTTTTAAATAGATTTAAATAACTTTACATAAATTTAAAAGAACGTGTGAACGGGTGGACGGATTTGTGTGTGTGTTTGCAAATATGCAAATGGGTGAATAAATGAGGAATCACACCTGGAAAATGCACAAGCCAGCATGCAAAATTCACGCAGGCATTACCATAAAATATTCATTCTGGAGCCTGTATGCAAATGGGCGCATAAATTACGTTCACTAATTCGGGTTGCCAGGATGCACGTGTGGGTCATAGTCGTATGCAAATGTGTGAATGGATATGCAAATGAGCGGCACGTACATGAATGGTGCTGCACGAATTTTGAGTCACCAACCCCAACCTCATTGAATATTCATGGATATGCAAAATAATGGAGGACGTGCATATGCAAATGGATGAGTAAATTATACACCTGGGCGAATGAAGGAATGAATGAATGAAGGAATGAATGAAAGGTTGCACAACAAGTGAGGAAACAGACACGTGTTTCATTCATGATGACATATACATGCAGTTTTGCCTTCCCACAATCCCTTGTGGTGCCTGGGGGGGTGGGGAGGTCATGTGACCCCAGGTCGTGGGAGGTCAGAGGTCACAGGGTCACATAGGCGTCATAGAGGGTGATGTCGTGGGGGGTCCCCTGGGCTGTCCGCCCCTCCCCCTCTCTCAGCCCCTCCCCCATGCGGCTGCCTTCCTCCTCCTCCTCCTCCTCCTCCTCCTCTTCATCATCATCCTGGATGACTAGAGCTTCCTCCTCCTCCTCTTCCTCCTCCGCCTCCTCCGGGCAGGCATCTGGGACCCCCGATTCCGCGCCACGGTCGGCCGCGTGCTGGGTGTGTGCGATCCACTCCTGGAGCGGGGGAGGGGCGGGGACAGGAAGTGACGTCAGCAGGGACAGGAAGTGGGGGAGGGGGCTTCCCAGAGGCCACTGGAGGTTGTCTATGGAGATGGAGGGCAGGGGACAGGAAGTGACGTCAGCAGGGACAGGAAGTGGGGGAAGTGGGCTTCCAAGAGGCCACTGGAGGTTGTCTATAGAGATGGAGGACAGGGGACAGGAAGTGACGTCATCAGGGACAGGAAGTGGAGGGAGAGGACATCCCAGATGCCACTGGAGTTTGTCTATTGAGGTGGAGGGGTGGGGACAGGAAGTGACGTCAGCAGGGACAGGAAGAGGAGGGAGGGGGGCTTCCCAGAGGCCACTGGAGGTTGTCTATAGAGGTGGAGGGGAGGGGACAGGAAGTGACATCAGCAGGGACAGGAAGTGGGGAGGAGGGCTTCCCTGAAGCCACTGGAGGTTGTCTACAGAGGTGGAGGGGTGGGGACAGGAAGTGACATCTGCAGGGACAGGAAGTGGAGGGAGTGGATGTCCCAGAGGCCACTGGAGGTTGTCTATAGAGGTGGAGGGTCAGCAACAGGAAGTGACATCAACAGGGACAGGAAAGTGGCTGGGAGATGGAGGTTCCAGTGGCAACAGGAAGTGACATCAGCAAGGACAGGAACTAGGGAGAAGAGGTGGAGGGCAGGGGACAGGAAGTGACGTGAGCAGGGACAGGAAGCCGGGAGCAGGTGAGTCCATAGGAGTGGAGTGTCAGCAACAGGAAGTGACATCAGCAGGGACAGGAAGTAGGGAGCTGGTGAGTCCATGGAGGTGCAAGGTCAGCAACAGGAAGTGACATCAGCAGGGACAGGAAGCAGGGAGCTGGTGAGTCCATGGAGGTGCAGGGTCAACAACAGGAAGTGACATCAGTGGGACAGGAAGTAGGGAGCTGGTGAGTCCATGGGGGTGCAGGGTCAGCAACAGGAAGTGACATCAGCAGGGACAGGAAGTAGGGAGCTGGTGAGTGCATGTATCAGCAACAACAGGAAGTGATGTCACCAAGGACAGGAAATGTGGACCAGGTGAGTGCATGGGGCTGGATGGGCAGCAACAGGAAGTGACGTCAGCAGGGACAGGAGGTAGACAGCAGGTGAGTGACAGGAAGTGACATCACCAAGGACAGGAAGTATGGACCAGGTGAGTGCACAGGAAGTGACATCACCAAGAACAGGAAGTGGAGGGAATCCATGGGGTGGTTCAGGGTGGTGCTCGGTGACAGGAAGTGAGGTCATCATTGACAGGAAGCGGCTTCACAGCGCAGGGGTCTGGGGTACCTGGAAGTTTCCATGGTGTTTGTCAAAGAGCCCTGGGAAGGAGCCCCTGGGGTCGGGGACGCAGGGCACCAGAACCTTCTTCACCCTGCAGTGGGGGGGAGGGGCCGTCAGCGTGGGGGAGGGGCGCGGGGGGCGGGGCGCGGCTCCCCCTCCTGCCCCTCCCCACACGTCACCACGGCGACCTCGGGAGCTTCCAGAGGGTGGCGACGGCAAGGCCCACGGCCGTGAGTGAGACCAGGAGGCAGGGCAGCAGGAGCCGACGCGGGATGGACTCGCGCAGGGGCACGTCGCCCACGACGACCGTGGCGCCATCTTCCTCCTCGCAGGGCGCTGGCGGGAGGGGGTTAGGGCCGGCCTGTCCATCATCACCCTCCCTCCTGTCAATCAATCATCACCCACCTGCCTGTCAATCATCACCCACCTACCTGTCAATCATCACTCACCTGAGTGTCAATCATCACCCACCCTCCTGTCAATCAATTATTACCCACCTGTCACTCAATGATCACCCACCTGCCTGTCAATCATCACCCTTCCTCTTGTCAATCATCACCCATCCTCCTGTCCATCATCCACCTGAGTGTCAATCATCCTCCCACCTGTCCATCATCCTCCTACCTGTCCATCATCACCCTCCCTCCTGTCAATCATTTGCCTGCCTGCCTTTCACCATTCAGCCACCTGTCAATCAATCATCCCCCACCCACCTGTCACTCACCCGTCCACCCGCCTGTCCATCATCCACCCACCTGTCCATCATCACCCTCCCTCCTGTCAATCATCACCCCTATCTGTCAATCATCCACCCACGTGTCAATCCTCCTCCTCCTCCTCTTCCCTCCTGTCAGTCATCACCTGCACCCCTGCCCATCATCAATCATCATCATCATCTTTCCTGTCAATCTTTCACCCTCCTGTCAATCACCACCTACCTGTCTGTCAGTCAACCACACTCTTGTCAAGTATCATGCGTATCTTCCTGTCAACCATCCATCTGTCTGTCAGTCCCACATCTTCCTGTCCATCTTCCATCCTCCTGTCAATCAACACCCACTGGCCTGTCAATCATCCTCCATCCTGTCAATCATCACCCATCCCTCTTGCAATTGACCACCTGCCTGTCAATCAACACCTACTGGCCTGACAGTCATCCATCTCCCTGTCAATCATCCCTTACCTGTCAATCGTTATCCACCCTCCTGTCAATCATCCACCTGTCTGTCAGTCAGTCCCACATTTTCCTGTCTATCTTCCATCCTGCTGTCAATCATCACCCACCCATCTGTCAGTCGACAACCTGCCTGTCAATCATCACTAATTGGCCTGTCAATCATACATCTCCCAATCATCCCTTTGCTGTCCATCATCATCTACCCTCCTCCTGTCAATCGTCCACCCTCCTGTCAATCATCATCCATATCTCAATGTCAATCTCCAACATCCTGTCAATCATCACAAACACCCGCCCCCATCAATCACCATCCAACCTCCTGTCAATCATCACCAATATGTGCCAATCATCCACCCTCCTGTCAATCATCTCAATCTGCCACCCTGCTGTCAATCATCATCCACCCTCCTGTCAATCAACATGCACCCTCCTGTCAATCATCACTCACCTGCCTGTCAATCATCATCCACACTCCTGTCAATCACCCACCTGCCTGTCAATCACCGTCCATCCCCCTGTCAATCAACATGCACCTGCCTGCCAATCACCCACCTCCTGTCAATCATCGTCCACCCTCCTGTCAATCATCCTCCACCCGTGTGTCAATCACCACCCATGTGTGCTGCACATCTCACCCGTGGGGCGGGACTTCCGGGTCCAGCAGGCGGGGTCTGACCAGGGGCTGGGCCTGGCATCGGGGCCGTAGTGCGTGTGCCGGGGCCGCAGCCGCACGCGGAAGTCGTAGCACTTACGCCCGTCCAGACCCGACACCGACACCGCGCACGCCTCGCTCTCCTGTGATGCCGCCTGGGTGCGTGAGGGGGGGAGGGGGACGGGACGTCAGAGGAGGGCACTTCCGGTGGGCGGGGGAGGGGCGGGGAAGGCAGGAAGGGACTGCGGCAGGACGCGGACACAGGAAGCACGGCCACGGAAGATTCCGGGTCCTGCTGTGGGCCACGGGGTATCAGACAGGAAATGACGTCAGCAGAGGCACTTCCGGTGGTGGGGGAGGGGAGGCGAGGGGAAGAGAGGAAGTGCCTGCGACAGGACGCGGACACAGGAAGTGGGACTGCAGAAGTTTCCAGGTCCCGCCCTGGGCAATGGGTTTTATCAGACAGGAAATGACATCAGAAGGGGCACTTCCGGTGTGGGGGAAGGGGAGGGGAAGAGAGGAAGTGCCTGTGACAGGATGCAGACAAAGGAAGTGGAGCTGCAGACACAGACACAGGAAGTGGAGCCAGAGAACCTTCTGGAACCTGCCCCTGGCAAGGGGATATCAGACAGGAAATGACGTCAGTAGGGCAACTTCTAGTGTGGGGGAGGGGAGGGAAAGACAGGAAGTGACTGCAACAGGATGCAGACACAGGAAGGGGGGGCTGCAGAAGCTTCTGGGTCCTGCCCTGGGCAATGGTGCATCAGACAGGAAATGATGTCAACAGAGGCACTTCCGGTGTGGGGGGGGGGAGGGAAGAGAGGAAGTGCCTGTGACAGGATGCAGAGAAAGGAAGTGGAGGTGCAGACACAGACACAGGAAGTGGAGCCAGAGAAGCTTTCGGAACCTGCCCCTGGCAATGGGATGTCAGACAGGAAATGACATCAGCCCGGGCAAGTCCGGTGTGGGGGAGGGGTGGGGAAGACAGGAAGTGACTGCGACAGGACACAGAGACAGGAAGGGGAAAGTCTGGGGTGTGGGGAGGGGTTTCAGACAGGAAATGATGTCATCAGGGGCAATTACGGTGTGGGGGGAGGGGCGGGTAAGAGAGGAAGTGCCTGTGAGAGAACATAAGGCTTGGGGTTAGGTCCTGCCTTGGGAGGAAGTGGGACAGGGTGTCAGACTGGAAATGCACGTCCGGTTTGGGGGAGGGGTTTGTCTGGAGGGAGAGGAAGGAGAGGAAGGACTCTCCTGGGAAAAAGCGGGACAGGAAGTGACAGTGACCGAGGGCACTTCCGGTTTTGGGGGAAGGGAGCAAGGGGGAAAAGCAGACTTGGGAGGAAGCGGGACAGGAAGTGGTGCTGGCACCAGGCACTTCCGGCTTCAGGACATGGGTCTGTAGGGCGGGTGAGGAAGGATAGCAAGGACCACCCTGGGAGGAAGTGGGACAGGAAGTGACGTCACTCACAGGGGCAGTGCAAGTTTTGGGAAATGGACAAGGGGGAGGCAGGACAGGGAGTGAAGTCAGGACAGGAAGTGGTTCTGGGAGGAGGCACTGGGATTGAGGGTCACGGGGGGACGGGTGAGGAAGGGGCAAGGACCACCCTGGGACGTCATCAGCAGGCACTTCTGCTTTTGGCAGAGGGCAAGGAAGGAAGAGATGGACAAGAGGAGGCAGGACAGGAAGTGACGTCAGGAGCAGGAACTTCCGGTTCTGGGGAGGAGGGGCTGGGATTGAGGGTCATGGGGGACTTGGGAGGGAGGGGCCGGACAGGAAGTGATGTCATCAGCAGGCACTTCTGCTTTTGGCAGTTGAAGGCAGGAGTGAGAGGAGGAAAGGATAGGAAGGACTTTGCTAGGGGAAGCAGGAGAGGAAGTGACGTCATCTTCAGGCACTTCCGGTTTGGGGGGGCTGAAAGTGAAGGAGGAAAGGATAGGTAGGAAGGACTCCTGGGGAGGAAGTAGGACAGGAAGTGATGTCGTCTACAGGCACTTCCGGTTTGGGGTGTGTGTAGGGGGCTGAGAGCAAAGGAGAGGAATGGATAGGTAGGGAGGACTCTCCTGGGGAGGAAGTGGGACAGGAAGTGACGTCATCTGCAGGCACTTCCGGTTTGGGGGGTGTGTAGGGGGCTGAGAGCAAAGGAGAGGAATGGATAGGTAGGGAGGACTCTCCTGGGGAGGAAGTGGAACAGGAAGTGACATCATCTGCAGGCACTTCCGGTTTTAGCAGGTTGGGCCTGAAAGCAAGGGAGAGGAGCAGACAGGTAGGAAGGACGCTCTTGGGTGGAAAGCGGGACAGGAAGTGACATCATCTGCAGGCACTTCCGGTTTGGGTGTGATTGGGGGCTGAAAGCGAGCGCGAGGAAAGGGTAGGAAATAAGGACTCTCCTGGGGTGGAAGCAGACAGGAAGTGATGTCATCTGCAAGCACTTCCGGTAGGGGGTGTTGGGGGCTGAAAGCAAGCAAGAGGAAGTGATTGGAATCAAGGACTGTGCTGGTGGAAGTGGGACAGGAAGTGACGTCAGCTGCAGGCACTTCCTGGTTGGCGGTTGGGGGAGTGGCAGGTGCATTGCTCCTGGAAGGCTCCGGAAGCCCTCTCCCACCCCCACCATCCCCCGTCCCCACGCCCGCCCCTCCCCCACGCGGCGCACCTGCCAGCGGTCATCGTAGCGGCTGCGGTACTGGACCTGGTAGAGGAGGCCGGGCCGCCGCGGCCCCGAGCACCTCACTGTCACCGTCACCGTCTCCGTCTCCATCGCCGCCTCCACGCGTCCGCGTCCTCGTCTCCTCCCCCACCCCCAACACGCCACAGCGACACCGACAAGTTCCTCGGCGCCGACAGCTGCACTGCGACCCGCGGGCGGGTGGGGTCAGGGGACAGGAAGTGACATCAGCACAGACAGGAAGTGGAGGGCTCGGACTCCCCACCACACCCCAACCCCACCCCCTGGGGACTTGATGGGGTGGAGACAGGAAGTGACATCAGCAGGGACAGGAAGTGGTGGGTGGGGCCTCCCTACACTGGGGTCATGGCTGCAGCCCATGTGGAGGTGGATGGGGTGGATACAGGAAGTGATGTCAGCAGGGACAGGAAGTGGTGGGTGGAGCCTCCCTACAGTGGGGTCATGGCTGCAGCCCATGGTGGCAGATGGGGCAGTGACAGGAAGTGACGTCAGCATGGACAGGAAGTGGAGGGATCGGACTCCCCACCACACCCCAACCCCACCCCCTGGGGACTTGATGGGGTGGAGACAGGAAGTGACATCAGCAGGGACAGGAAGTGGTGGGTGGAGCCTGCCTACACTGGGGTCATGGCTGCAGCCCATGTGGAGGTGGATGGGGTGCTGACAGGAAGTGATGTCAGCAGGGACAGGAAGTGGTGGGTGGGGCCTCCCACAGTGGCATCACAGCTGCAGCCTGTGTGGATGTGGTGGTGACAGGAAATGATGTCAGCAGGGACAGGAAGTGGTGTGTGGAGCCTCCCTACACTGGCATCATGGCTGAAGCCTATTTGGAGGTGGATGGGGTGGTGACAGGAAGTGATGAAAGCAGGAACAGGAAGTGGTGGGTGGGGCCTCCCTACACTAGGGTCATGGCTGCAGCCCATGTGGAGGTAGTTGGGGTGGATACAGGAAGTGACATCAGCAGGGACAGGAAGTGGTAGTTGGGGTGGAGACAGTAAGTGACGTCAGCAGGGACAGGAAGTGGTGTGTGGAGCCTACACTGGGGTCATGGCTGCAGCCCATGGTGGCAGATGGGGCAGTGACAGGAAGTGACGTCAGCAGGGACAGGAAGTGGTGTGTGGAGCATCCCTTCACTGGGGTCATGGCTGCAGTCCATGTGGAGGTGGATGGGGTGCTGACAGGAAGTGATGTCTGCAGGGACAGGAAGTGGAATGAGGAGGGGGATATCATGATGACAGGAAGTGTTGTCCCCAGGGATGGGAAGTGATGTTGGCAGGGACAGGAAGTGAGATCGGCAGTGACAGGAAGTAATGGTTGGAGCCTCTTTACACTGGGGTCATGGCTGGAGCCCATGTGGAGGTGGATGTGGTGGTAACAGGAAGTGACGTCAGCACAGACAGGAAGCAGAGATATCACCCCGCTCCATCCCACTCCCTGGGGTCCTTTCAGTGAGTCCATGGGGATGGTGGTGGTGGTGGTGACAGGAGGTGACATCAGCAGGGACAGGAAGTGGAGTGAGGAGGAGCCTCAGGGATGGGAAGTGACGTCAGCAGGGACAGGAAGTGACATTGGCAGTGACTGGAAGTGAGTGGAAGAGCCTCACCCCCCCCCGCCCCAGTAACTGGGGTCTCATGTTGGGGTTTTTGGTTTTATTTTTCCCCCCTCACGGTAGTCGTCCACGAAGCAGCTGCGTTGGGCCAGGCTGCGGGTGCCGTTCCTGAGGGAGAAGTGCAGCAGCTCCCGCCGGCCCCCCAACACACACCCGCGCCTGCGCCGGCCCCGGCCGCCATCACTGTCCACGATGTAGCGCGGGCACGGCCGCTCCGCACCGGGCTCATCGTCGTACCTGCTGGGCAGAGATGTCTCAATGGCTACCACACTCACCTGTAGCCCTCCCTCCCTCCCTCCTTCCCACACCCTGACTTCCTGTGGGAGCTGTCAATCACCTGTGGACCCACCCTACCTCCCAAACCCTGACTTCCTGTGGGAGCTGTCACTCACCCGTTGCCCCTCCCTCATGAACCCTGACTTCCTGTGGGAGCTGTCAATCACCTGTAGTCCCACCCTACCTCCCAAACCCCCTCCCTCACCTCCTGCCCCTCCCTCATGCACCCTGACTTCCTGCGGGAGCTGTCAATCACCTGTAGTCCCACCCTACCTCCCAAACCCTTACTTCCTGTGGGAGCTGTCAGTCAGCCATTGCCCCTCCCTCATGCACCTTGAGTCTGTTACAACTGAGTCCTACACCCTGATACATACTCACTTCCTGTGGCAGCTGTCAATCACCTGTAGTCCCACCCACCCTGACTTCCCTGTCACTCACCCAACCCTGACTTCCTGTGGGAGCTGCTGTCACACCCTCTTCCTGTGGGAGCTGTCACTCACCTGTGGTCCCACCCTACCTCCCAAACCCTGACTTCCTGTGGGAGCTGTCACTCAACTGTAGTCTGTTACACCCTGATACATACTCACTTCCTGTGGGAGCTGTCACTCACCTGTGGTCCCACCCTACCTCCCAAACCCTGACTTCCTGTGGGAGCTGTCACTCAACTGTAGTCTGTTACACCCTGATACATACTCACTTCCTGTGGGAGCTGTCACTCACCTGTGGTCCCACCCTACCTCCCAAACCCTTACTTCCTGTGGGAGCTGTCAGTGAGCCATTGCCCCTCCCTCATGCACCCTGACTTCCTGTCGGAGCTGTCACTCAAGTGTAGTCCTACACCCTGATACATACTTCCTGTAGGAGCTGTCAATCACACCCTAGTCCCTGCCCTCCATCCCTCCCACCCACACCCTGTCTTCCCCTGTGGGAGCTGTCCCAAACATCAGGCCTTCCATGCCATCCCTGTGGGTGCTGTCAATCAATCACCTTGACTTCCTGTGGGAGCTGTCACTCACCCATAGTCCCTCCCTCCTACATCCTGTCTTCCCACATGAGCTGTCAATCATCATGACATCCCATGGGAGCTGTCAATCAATCACATTTCCCCCAGGCTGGCTTCCTGTGTGAGGCAGGGCTCCTCCCCCCAGCGGCCATGTACTTCCTGTGCAGTGGCTGACCTGTAGAGGAAGGTGAGGTGCGTGCGTTTCTGGCTCTCATCATCTTCCTCCTCCTCCTCCTCATCCCACATCACCCACCTGCTAAAGTCCCACGCCACGCCATGTTCACCTGCCTCGCCTGCGTGGGGGGAGGGAAGTCCAGTGCCATGACGTCACTTCCTCTCACATTCTCGTGGGGGGATGCCACCATTCCTGCCTGGGCCCATTGTGCTACATGGGGGAGGGGGGGGAAAGAGGCGGGACCGGAAGTGCCATGACGTCACATCCGCTGCCGGGGTGCGGTGCACGGGGAGGGACGGGGAGGGGTCATGTGGGGGAGGGGTGGCAGCCATCTTCCTGCCTGGGCCTCATCTTCAGGCTACACGGCTGGGGAAGTGGGGAGGGAAGGGGCGGGGCCGGAAGTGCCGTGACGTCACTTCCCCTGCGAGGGTGGAGTCGAGCATGGGGGAGGGGAGGGGAGGGAGGGAGGCAGCAATCTTCCTGCCTCAGCCTCATCCTTTTACCCTTATACAGTGAAGCTACACGGTCTGGGAGGTGGAGGAGGGGCCTGGGCCCGGGAGGGGCGGGGCCGGAAGTGCAGTGACGTCAGACTTCCGGTAGGGGCGTCTGGTGGGAGGGAGGGAGGGAGGAAGAAGGCCGGGAGGGGCACCGGCCATCTTTGTGCTTCCGCCTCATTGTGAGGCTACATGGCCTGGGCAGTGGGGGCTGGGCGGGAACGGGGAGGGACCGGAAGTGCTGTGACGTCACATTCTCTGTGGGGGCGGTGGGATGGAGGGGGAGGGGTGGCAACCATCTTCCTGCCTCAGCCTCCTCATGAAGCTACATGGCCTGGGTGAGTAGGGCTGTGGGGGGGCGGGGATGGGGAGGGGCAGTACCGGAAGTGATGTGACGTCAGACTTCAGGTCTAGTGGGAGGGGGAGGAGGAGGGAGAGGAGGGGGGAGGGTGGGCATCCATCTACCTGCCTCAGCCCCACAGTTAGACTACATGGCCTGAGCAGTGTCTGTAGGGTTGGGGAGGGAAGGGGCGGGACCGGAAGTGCCGTGACATCACACTTCCGGTGTGGGGTCTGCTAGGAGGGAGGAAGTGGAGGAGACAATGAGTGAGTGACTGAGCTTGCGAATGAATGAATGAATGAATGAATGAATGCATGCCAGCGTGAGTGGTCCGGGCAGCAAAGGGTACTCAGTGAATGAGCGAATGAAGGGAAAGGTGTGAAGGAATGAATGAATACAAAGGGCTGAACGAGTGAATGACACAGAGTGAGTGGACGAGTGCATGAAGGGAAAGGTCTGAGTGAATGAATGAGTGAGTGAAAAGGAGTGAATGAATGAATGGAATGGAATGGAGTGAGTGGGTGAGTGAATGAATGAATGAGTGAAATAAGTGAATGAATGAAATGACGTGAGCAACTGAACGAAGGGAGAGGTCTGAGTGAATAAATGAGTGAAGAAAAGTGAATTAATGAAACGGAGTGAGTGAACGAGTGAATGGATTGAATGAATGAATGCAAAGGAGTGAACGAGTGAATGAATGAGAGAAAAGGAGGCCTGTTCTTCTGGGTCCTTTGAGTGGGGACAGGAAGTGGGACTTTTTCTCACCCCAGGTCCCCAAGAGCTTGCAGCGTGAAAAAAGGACTCAGGGGAACAGGAAGTGGGACTTTTTTCACCCCAGGTCCCCAAGAGCTTGCAGCGTGTAAAAAGGACCCGCGGGGGAACAGGAAGTGGGACATTTTTCGTGCCAGGTCCCCAAGAGCTTGCAGTGTGAAAAAAGGACTCAGAGGAACAGGAAGTGGGACCTTTTTTGCGCCCCAGGTTCCCAAGAGTTTGCAGCGTGAAAAAAGGACCCCCAGGAGAACAGGAAGTGGGACTTTTTTGCCCCAGGTTCTTAAAAGTTTACAGCGTGAAAAAAGTACCCCCAGGGGAACAGGAAGTGGGACTTTTTTCCCACCCCAGGTTCCCAAGAGCTTGCAGCATGAAAAATGACCCCCAGGGGAACAGGAAATGGGACTTTTTTGCCCCAGGTTCTTAAGAGCTTGCAGCGTGAAAAAAGGACTCAGAGGAACAGGAAGTGGGACTTTTTTCCACCCCAGGTATTCAAGAGCTTTGAGTGTGAAAAAGGGACCCAGAGGAAGAGGAAGTGGGGCTGTTTTTACCCTGGAGGTTCTCAAAGTCTCTGAGCCTGAAGAAAAGGACCCAGGGGAACAGGAAGTGGGACTTTTTTCCACCCCAGGTCCCCAAGAGCTTGCAGCGTGAACAAAGGACCCAGAGGAACAGGAAGTGGGACTTTTTCCGTCCCAGCTCCCCAAGAGTTTGCAGTGTGAATAAATGTCCCCCAGGGAAACAGGAAGTGAGACATTTTTTTGCCCCAGGTTCCCAAGAGCTTGCAGCATGAACAAAGGAGCCCCCAGGGGGAACAGGAAGTGGGACTTTTTTCCCTCCCCAGGCTTGAAGCATGTAAAAAGGACCCCGACGGGCAGGAAGTGAGACTCTTTTCACCCCAGGTCCCCAAGAGCTTGCAGCGTGAATAAAGGACCCCAGGGAACAGGAAGTGAGACTTTTTTTTTAACCCCCGAGGTTCCCAATGGCACAGAGTGTGAGAAAAGGACTCCTGGGGATCAGGAAGTGGGGGACTTTTTACCCCCAGGTACAGGAAGTGAGACTATTTTTCACCCATGATTCCCAAAAGATTTGAGCAGGAAAAGGGGACCCCTGAGGAACAGGAAGTGGGAATTTTTTGGCCCACGAGGTTCCCAAAAGTTCTGAGCATGAATAAAGGACCCCGAGGGACAGGAAGTGAGACTCTTTTCACCCCAGGTCCCCAAGAGCTTGCAGCGTGAAAAAAGGACCCAAGGGAACAGGAAGTGGGAATTTTTTCTCTCCCCAGGCTTGAAGCATGAAAAAAGGACCCCAGGGAATGGGAAGTGGGACTTTTTTCCTTCCCCAGGCTTGGAGCGTGAAAAAAGACTCCGTGGGAACAGGAAGTGGGACTTTTACACCCGAGGTTCCCATTGGCTTGGAGCATGAGAAAAAGACCCCGTGGGAACAGGAAGTGGGACTATTGTTTGCCCCAGGTTCCCAAGAGCTTTCAGTGTGATAAAAGGACCCAGAGGAACAGGAAGTGGGACTTTTTCTCCCTCCCCAGGCTTGGAGTGTGACAAAAGGACCCAGAGGGGGAACAGGAAGTGGGACTTTTTCTCCGTACCAGGTTCCCAAGACCTTGGAGCATGAGGAAAGGACCGAGCGGACAGGAAGTGGGACTATTTTTAGCCCCAGGTTTCCAGCCACGCCGAGCACGAGAAAAGAACCCAGGGAATTGAGGCGCAAAAAAGGACCCCGGGGAACAGGAAGTGGGACTTATTATTCCCCAGAGGTTCCCAAGAGCTTGCAGTGTGAAAAAAGGACCCCGAGGAACAGGAAGTGTGACTTTTTTCCTCCCCAGGTTTCCAGCAGCTTGGAGTGAGAAAAAGGACCCAGGGGGACAGGAAGTGGGACCTCTATTTCCCTTCCCAGGCTTGGAGCATGACAAAAGGACCCTGGGGAACAGGAAGTGGGACTTTTTTTCCTCCCCAGATTTCCAACAGCTTGGAGTGAGAAAAAGGACACAGGGGAACAGGAAGTGGGACTTTTATTGCACCCACAGGTTCCCAAGAGCTTGCAGCATGAAAAAAGGACCCCCGAGGGGAACAGGAAGTGGGACTTTTTTCGCCCCAGGTCCCCAAGAGCTTGCAGCGTGAAAACAGGACTCAGAGGAACAGGAAGTGGGACTTATTTTTACCCCAGAGGTTCCCAAGAGCTTGCAGTGTGAAAACAGGACCCCAGGGGAACAGGAAGTGGGACTTTTTTTCCCTCCCCAGGCTTGAAGCATGAAAAAAGGACCCCGGGGAACAGGAAGTGGGACTTCTTTCCCTCCCCAGGCTTGGAGCGTGAGAAAAGCACCGCAGGGAACAGGAAGTGGGACTTATTTTCACCCCAGAGGTTCCCAAGAGCTTGCAGCGTGCAAAAAAGACCCAGGAGACAGGAAGTGGGAATTTTTTTACCCTCGAGGTTCCCAAAGGCTCTGAGCGTGAAAAAAGGACCCTGGGGAACAGGAAGTGGGACTTTTTTTCCGCACCAGGTTCCCGAGACCTTGGAGCATGTGAAAAGGACCAAGCAGACAGGAAGTGGGACTATTGTTTGCCCCCGGTTCCCAAGAGCTTGCAGCGTGAAAACGGACCCCCTGGGGGAATAGGAAGTGGGACTTCTTTCCCTCCCCAGGCTTGGAGCGTGTTAAAAAGGACCCTGGGGAACAGGAAGTGGGACTTTTATTTCGCCCCAGGTATTCAAGAGCTTTGAGCATGAAAAAAGGACCCCGGGGAACAGGAAGTGGGACTTTTTCCCCTCCCCAGGTTTCCAGCAGCTTGGAGTGAGAAAAAAAGGACCCAGGGAACAGGAAGTGGGACTTTTATTTCGCCCCTGGTTCCCAAGAGCTTGCAGCATGAAAAAAAGACCCCTGGGGAACAGGAAGTGGGACTTATTTTTACCCCAGAGGTTCCCAAGAGCTTGCAGCATGAAAAAAAGACCCCTGGGGAACAGGAAATGGGACATTTTTTCCTCCCCAGGTTTCCAGCAGGTTGGAGCATGAGAAAAGGACCCTGTGGGGCAGGAAGTGGGACTTTTGTTCCTCCCCAGGTTTCCAGCAGCTTGGAGTGACAAAAAAGGACCCCGGGAACAGGAAGTGGGACTTTCATTTCGCCCCAGGTTCCCAAGAGCTTGCAGCATGAGAATAGGACCCCGGGGAACAGGAAGTGGGACTTTTTTTAACCCCCAACATTCCCAAAGGCTCAGAGCATGAAAAAAGGACCCAGGGGACAGGAAGTGGGATTTTTTACCCTCGAGGTTCCCAAAGTATCTGAGCATGGAAAAAGGACCCGGGGAACCGGAAGTGGGACTTTTTTGCTCCCCAAGTATCCCAGAGATTGGAGCATGAAAAAAGAACCCAAAGACAGGAAGTGGGACTTTTTTCCGCCCTAGGTTTCCAGCAGCTTGGAGTGAGAAAAAAAGGACCCAAGGGAACAGGAAGTGGGACTTTTTTCCCTCCCCAGGCTTGGAGCGTGTTAAAAAGGACCCCGTGGGAACAGGAAGTGGGATGTTTATTTCGCCCCAGGTTCCCAAGAACTTGAAGCATGAAAAAAGGACCCCAAGGAACAGGAAGCGGAACCTTTTTCCCTCCCCAGGCTTGGAGCATGACAAAAGGACCCCGGGGAACAGGAAGCAGGATTCCCTCCACCCCAGGTTCCCATGAGATTGCAGCGTGAAAAAAGGACCCTGTGGGACAGGAAGTCGGACTTTTATTTCGCTCCAGGTTCCCAAAGGCTTGCAGAATGAAAAAAAGACCCCACGGAACAGGAAGTGGGACTTTTTTTCCTCCCTAGGTTTCAAGCAGCTTGGAGTGAGAAAAAAGGACCCAAGGGAACAGGAAGTGGGACTTATTTCTACCCCAGTGGTTCCCAAGAGCTTGCAGCATGAAAACAGGACCCCAGGGAACAGGAAGTGGGACTTTTCCCCCACTTCCCCAGGTTTCCAGCAGCTTGGAATCTGCAAGAAAAGGACCCCTGGGGAACAGGAAGTGGGACTTTTATTGCACCCACAGGTTCCCAAGAGTTTGCAGAGTGAAAAAAGGACCCTGGGAACAGGAAGTGGGACCTTTTTCCCTCCCGAGGCTTGGAGCATGAGAAAAGGACCCCAGGGAACAGGAAGTGGGACCTTTTTCCCTCCCTAGGCTTGAAGCGTGAAGTAGGGAACAGGAAGTGGGACCCAGGAGAAGAGGAAGTGGCACTTTTTTAAGGAAGTGGGACTTTTTTTTACCCCCAACATTCCAGAGGCTCAGCGCATGAAAGAAAGACCCCAGGGGACAGGAAATGGAACTTTTTTCCTCCCCAGATTTTCAGCAGCTTGGAGCATGAGAAAAGGAGCCCATGGGACAGGAAGTGGGACTTTTATGGCACCCATAGGTTCCCAGGATTCCAGCAGCTTGGAGCGTGAGAAAAGGACCCTGTGGGACAGGAAGTTGGACTTTTTTCACCCCAGGTATGCAAGAGCTTGTAGCATGAAAAAGGGACCCTGTGGGACAGGAAGTGGGACTTTTTTTTTACCCCCAACATTCCCAAAGGCTCAGAGCATGATAAAAGGACCCAGGAGACAGGAAGTGGGACTTTTTTTACTCCATAGGTTCCCAAGAGCTTTCAGAGTGAAAAAAGACCCAGAGGAACAGGAAGTGGGACTTTTTTTCCTCCCCAGGTTTCCAGCAGTTTGGAGCAAGAAAAAAGACCCAGGGAACAGGAAGTGGGACTTTCTTTACCCTCGAGGTTCCCAAAGGCTCTGAGCGTGAAATAAGGACCCAGAGGGGGAACAGGAAGTGGGACTTTTTCTCCGTACCAGGTTCCCAAGACCTTGGAGCATGAGAAAAGGACCGAGCAGACATTAAGTGGGAGTATTTTTCGCCCCAGGTTTCCAGCCTCGCAGAGCATGAGAAAAGAACCCAGGGAAATGAGGCGCAAAAAAAGGACCCTGTGGGACAGGAAGTGGGACTTATTTTCACCCCAGAGGTTCCCAAGAGCTTGCAGTGTGAAAAAAGGACCCCAGGGAATGGGAAGTGGGATGTTTTTCCTCCCCAGGTTTCCAGAAGCTTAGAGAGAAAAGGACCCAGGGAACAGGAAGTGGGACTTGTTTCCCTCCCCAGGCTTGGAGCGTGAAAAAGGGACCCCAGGGAACAGGAAGTGGGACTTTTATTTTGCCCCAGGATCCCAAGAGCTTGCAGCATGAAAAAAGGACCCTGGGGAACAGGAAGTGGGATCTTTTTTCCTCCCCAGGCTTGGAGCGTGAAAAAAGGACCCTGGAGAACAGGAAGTGGGACTTTTTTACACCCGAGGTTCCCACTGGCTTGGAGCGTGATAAAAAGACCCTGTGGGAACAGGAAGTGGGACTTTTTTCCCTTCCCAGGCTTGAAGCATGAGAAAAGGACCCCAGGGAACAGGAAGTGGGACTTGTTTCCCTCCCCAGGCTTGGAGCGTGAAAAAGGGACCCCAGGGAACAGGAAGTGGGACTTTTATTTTGCCCCAGGATCCCAAGAGCTTGCAGCATGAAAAAAGGACCCTGGGGAACAGGAAGTGGGATCTTTTTTCCTCCCCAGGCTTGGAGCGTGAAAAAAGGACCCTGGAGAACAGGAAGTGGGACTTTTTACACCAGTGGTTCCCACTGGCTTGGAGCGTGAAAAAAAGACCCTGTGGGAACAGGAAGTGGGACTTTTTTCCCTTCCCAGGCTTGAAGCATGAGAAAAGGACCCCAGGGAACAGGAAGTGGGACTTATTTTTACCCCAGTGGTTCCCAAGAGCTTGCAGCGTGAAAAAAGGACCTAGAGGAACACTAAGTGGGACTTTTTCCTTCCCCGGGCTTGGTGCGTGTTAAAAAGGACCCCCGGGAAACAGGAAGTGGGACTTTTATTTCAACCCAGGTTCCCAAGAGCTTTCAGTGTGAAAAAAGGACCCCAGGGAACAGGAAGTGGGACTTATTTCCCTCCCCAGGCTTGGAGCGTGATAAAAGGACCCCAGGGAATAGGGAGTGGGACCTTTTTCCCTCCCTAGGCTTGAAGCGTGTAAAAAGGACCCAGGGGAACAGGAAGTGGGACTTTTTTCTGTCCCAGGTTCCCAAGGGCTCAGAGCATGAAAAAAGGACACAGGGGACAGGAAGTGGGACTTTCCCCCCACCCCAGGTTCCCAAGAGCTTGCAGCATGAACAAAAGACCCATGGGACAGGAAGTGGGACTTTTATTGCGCCCCCAGGTTCCCAAGAGATGGGAGCATGAAAAAAGGACCCAGGGAACAGGAAGTGGGACTTTTTTTCCCATCCTATTGTTTCCAAGAGCTTCCAGTATGAAAAAAAGGAGGGAAAAAGGACCCACAGTTTCCCAAGACCATGTAGGATGAAAAAAAAGACCCAGGAGAACAGGAAGTGGGACTTTTTTAAGTGGGACTTTTTTTACCCCTGACATTCCAGAGGCTCAGAGCATGAAAAATGGACCCAGGGACCGGAAGTTGGACTTTCCCCCCCCCACACCCAAGGTTCCCATGAGATTGCAGCAGAAAAAGGACACAGGGAACAGGAAGTGGGACTTTTTTTTCCCCCTCAGCAGGTTGTGAGAAAAGGACTGAGTGGACAGGAAGTTCTTGCTCTGTTATCCAAGAGCTTGATGAAATAAGGACCCTGTGGGACAGGAAGTGGGACAGGAAGTGGGACTTTTTCCCCATCCCAGGCTCCCAAGAGCTCGGAGTGCGAGAAAAGGACCCTGTGGGGCAGGAAGTGGGACTTTCTTATCACCCCAGGTATTCAAGAGCTTAGACCGTGAAAAAAAGACCCAGGAGATGGGAAGTGGGACTTTTTTCCCTCCCCAGGCTTGAAGCGTGAAAAAAGGACCCCGGGGAACAGGAAGTGGGACTTTTTTCCCTCCTCAGGCTTGGAGCATGTTAGAAAGGACCCCAGGGAACAGGAAGTGGGACTTTTATTTCGCCCCAGGATCCCAAGAGCTTGCAGCGTGAAAAAAGGACCCCAGGGAACAGGAAGTGGGACTTTTTTCCCTCCCCACCCTTGGGGCATGAAAAAAGGACCCCAGGAACAGGAAGTGGGACCTTTTTCCCTCCCCAGGCTTGAAGCGTGAAAAAAAGGACCCCGGGGAACAGGAAGTGGGACTTATTTTCACCCCAGAGGTTCCCAAGAGCTTGCAGCGTGAAAAAAGGACCCCGAGGAACAGTAAGTGCGACTTTTTCCCTCCCCAGGCTTGGTGTGTGTTAAAAAGGACCCCAGGAAACAGGAAGTGGGACTTTTTCCCTCCCCAGGCTTGGGGCGCGATAAAAGGACCCCGTGGGACAGGAAGTGGGACTTTTTTCCCTCCCCAGGCTTGAAGCATGACAAAAGGACCCCAGGGAACAGGAAGTGGGACTTTTATTTCGCCCCAGGTTCCCAAGAGCTTGCAGAGTGAGAAAAAAGACCCAGGGGAACAGGAAGTGGGACATTTTTTAACCCCCTGACATTCTCAAAGGCTCAGAGCATGAGAAAAGGACCCAGGGGACAGGAAGTAGGACTCCCTCTACCCCAGGTTCCCATGAGATTGCAGCGTGAAAAAAGGACCCCGTGGGACAGGAAGTGGGACCTTTTTCCCTCCCCAAGTTTCCAGCATCTTGGAGCATGAGAAAAGGACCCAGGGAACAGGAAGTGGGACTTTTATTTCGCCCCAGGATCCCAAGAGCTTGCAGTGTGAAAAAAGGACCCTGGGGAACAGGAAGTGGGACCTTTTTCCCTCTCCAGGCTTGCAGCATGAATACAGGACCCCAGGGAACAGGAAGTGGGACTTATTTTTACCCCAGAGGTTCCCAAGAGCTTGCAGCATGAAAAAAGGCCCCAGGGAAGAGGAAGTGGGACTTTTTTCCCTCTCCAGGCTTGCAGCATGAAAAAAGGCCACAGGGAACAGGAAGTGGGACTTTTTTCCCTCCCTAGGCTTGGAGCATGAAAAAGGACCCTGGGAACAGGAAGTGGGACTTTTTTTACACCCGAGGTTCCCACTGGCTGGAAGCGTGAGAAAAAGACCCCATGGGAACAGGAAGTGGGACTTTTTTTCCATCCCATGTATCTAAGGGCTCCGAGCATTAAAAAAGTGCCCAGGGGAAAACAGGAAGCGGGACTTTTTTCCTGCCCTATGTTTCCAAGAGCTTTGAGCATGGAAAAAGGACCCAAGGGGGAACAGGAAGTGGGACTTTTTTCACAGCCGATGTTCCCATTGGCTCAGAGTGTGAAAAAAAAAACCAGGGAGAAACAGGAAGCAGGACTTTTTTTCTGTCCTATGTTTCCAAGGGCTTGGAGCGTGAAAAAGGACCCTGTGGGAACAGGAAGTGGGACTTTTTTCTGCCCCATGTTTCCAAGTGTTTTGATTGTGAAAAAAGGACCCAAGGGGGAACAGGAAGTGGGACTTATTTTTACACCCGAGGTTCCCATTGGCTTGGAGCATGAGAAAAAGACCCCTGGGGAACAGGAAGTGGGACTTTTATTGCACCCACAGGTTCCCAAGAGCTTGCAGTGTGAAAAAAAGACCCAGGGGAACAGGAAGTGGGACTCCCCCACCCCAGGTTCCCATGAGATTTCAGCGTGAAAAAGGACTCCAGGGAACAGGAAGTGAGACTTTTTTAAGGAAGTGGGGCTTTTTTTTACCCCTGACATTCCAGAGGCTCAGAGCATGAAAAAAGGACCCCAGGGGACAGTAAGTGCGACTTTTTCCTTCCCCGGGCTTGGTGCGTGGAAAAAGGACCCCAGGGAACAGGAAGTGGGACTTATTTTTACCCCAGAGGTTCCCAAGAGCTTGCAGCGTGAAAAAGACCCCGAGGAACAGTAAGTGCAACTTTTTCCCTCCCCGGGCTTGGAGCGTGACAAAAGGACCCTGGGGAAGAGGAAGTGGGACTTTTTTCCCTCCCCAGGTTTCCAGCAGCTTGGAGTGAGAAAAAAGGACCCAGGGAAAAGGAAGTGGGACGTTTTTCCCTCCCCAGGCTTGGTGCGTGAAAAAAGGACCCCGTGGGAACAGGAAGTGGGACTTTTTACTGTCCCATGTTTCCAAGTGTTTCAATTGTGAAAAAAGGACCCAAGGGGGAACAGGAAGTGGGACTTATTTTTACCCCAGAGGTTCCCAAGAGCTTGCAGCGTGATAAAAGGACCTGCAGGAACAGTAAGTGCGACTTTTTTCCCTCCCCAGGTTTCCAGCAGCTTGGAGTGAGAAAAAAGGACCCAGGGAAAAGGAAGTGGGACTTTTATTTCGCCCCAGGTATTCAAGAGCTTTGAGCATGAAAAAAGGACCCCGGGGAACAGGAAGTGGGACCTTTTTCCCTCCCCAGGCTTGAAGCGTCTTAAAAAGGACCCCAGGGAACAGGAAGTGGGACTTTTTTCCCTCCCCAGGTTTCCAGCAGCTTGGAGTGAGTAAAAAGGACCCAGGAAAAAGGAAGTGGGACTTTTTTCCCTCTCCAGGCTTGGGGCGTGATAAAAGGACCCCGTGGGAACAGGAAGTGGGACTTTTTTCCCTCCCCAGGCTTGAAGCATGACAAAAGGACCCTGGGAACAGGAAGTGGGACTTATTTGTACCCAAGAGGTTCCCAAGAGTTTGCAGCGTGATAAAAGGACCCCAGGGAACAGGAAGTGGGACTTTTTCCCCACTTCCCCAGGTTTCCATCAGCTTGGAATGTGCAAGAAAAGGACCCCTGGGGAACAGGAAGTGGGACTTTATTGCACCCACAGGTTCCCAAGAGCTTGCAGTGTGAAGAAAAGACCCAGGGGAACAGGAAGTGGGACTTTTTTTTAACCCCTGACATTCCCAAAGGCTCAGAGCATGAAAAAAGGACCCCGTGGGACAGGAAGTGGGACTTTTTCCTCCCCAGGATTCCTGCAGCTTGGAGTGATAATAAAGGACCCAGGGAACAGGAAGTGGGACTTTTTTTTACCCCATAGGTTCATAGAGCTTGCAGAGTGAAAAAAAGACCCAGAGGAACAGGAAGTGGGACTTTTTTCCTTCCCCGGGCTTGGTGCGTGTTAAAAAGGACCCAAGGGAAACAGGAGGTGGGACTTTTATTTCGCCCCAGGTTCCCAAGAGCTTTCAGTGTGGAAAAAAGGACCCCAGGGAACAGGAAGTTGGACCTTTTTCCCTCCCCAGGTTTCCAGCAGATTGGAGTGAGAAAAAAGGACCCAGGGAAAAAGAAGTGGGACTTTTTTCCCTCCCCAGGCTTGGAGCGTGAAAAAAGGACCCCGGGGAACAGCAAGTGGGACTTTTTTCCCTCCCCGGGCTTGGAGCGTGAAAAAAGGACCCCATGGAACAGGAAGTGGGACTTTTATTTTGCCACAAGCTTGGAGCGTAAAAAAAGGACCCTGGAGAACAGGAAGTGGGACTTTTTTTACACCCGAGGTTCCCACTGGCTTGGAGCATGAGAAAAAGACCCCATGGGAACAGGAAGTGGGACTTTTTTCTGTCCTATGTTTCCAAGAGCTTTGAGCATGAAAAAAGGACCCCATGGGAACAGGAAGTGGGACTTTTTTTGCACCCCAAGTATCCCAGAGCTTGGAGCGTGAAAAAAGAACCCAAAGACAGGAAGTGGGACTTTTTTTCCATCCCAGGTCCCCAAGAGTTTGCAGCATGAGAAAGGCTTTCATTGTGAAAAAAGGACCCCAGGGAACAGGAAGTGGGACTTTTTTTCTGTCCTAAGTTTCCAACAGCTTTGAGCATGAAAAAAGGACCCCATGGGAACAGGAAATATGACTTTTTTTCCACACCAGGTTTGTAAGAGCTTGCAGTGTGAAAATAGGACCCCGTGGACAGGAAGTGGGACTTTTTTTGGTGCCATGTTCCCAAGGGCCTTGACCGTGAAAAAAAGGACCCATGGGGAAACAGGAAGTGGGACTTTTTTTGTCCTATGTTTCCAAGGGCTTGGAGTGTGAAAAAAGGACCCCATGGGAACAGGAAGTGGGACTTTTATTTCGCCCCAGGTTCCCAAAAGCTTGCAGAGTGAAAAAAAAGACCCCAGGGGAACAGGAAGCGGGACTTTTTTTACCCCCAACATTCCCGAAGGCTCAGAGCATGAAAAAAGGACCCAGGGAACAGGAAGTGGGATTTTTTTACCCTGCAGGTTCCCAAAGTATCTGAGCATGGAAAAAGGACCCGGGGAACCGGAAGTGGGACTTTTTTGCACCCCAAGTATCCCAGAGCTTGGAGCGTGAAAAAACAACCCAAAGACAGGAAGTGGGACTTTTTTTCCATCCCAGGTCCCCAAGAGTTTGCAGCATGAGAAAGGCTTTCACTGTGAAAAAGGACCCCAGGAAATAGGAAGTGGGACTTTTTTCCCTCCCCAGGCTTGAAGCATGAAAAAAGGACCCCCAAGGAACAGGAAATGGGACTTTTTTTTCCTCCCCAGGCTTGGAGCATGACAAAAGGACCCCGGGGAACAGGAAGTGGGACGTTTATTTTGCCCCAGGTTTCCAAATCTTGGAGCATGAAAAAAGGACCCAAGGGAACAGGAAGTGCAACTTATTTTTACCCCAGTGGTTGCCAAGAGCTTGCAGCGTGAAAACAGGAAGGGAACAGGAAGTGGGACTTTTTCCCTCCCCAGGGGTTAAAAACACCCAGGGAACAGGAACTTTTTACTGTGCCCCAGGTTCCCAAGAGCTTGCAGCATGAAAAAGACCCTGAGGAACAGGAAGTGGGACCTTTTTCCCTCCCCGGGCTTGGAGCGTGACAAAAGGACCACCATGAAACAGGAAGTGGGACTTTTTTTCCATCCCAGGTCCCCAAGAGTTTGCAGCATGAGAAAGGCTTTCACTGTGAAAAAAGGACCCCAGGAAATAGGAAGTGGGACTTTTTTCCCTCCCCAGGCTTGAAGCATGAATAAAGGACCCCCAAGGAACAGGAAATGGGACTTTTTTTTCCTTCCCAGGCTTGGAGCGTGACAAAAGCACCCCGGGGAACAGGAAGTGGGACGTTTATTTCGCCCCAGGTTCCCAAATCTTGCAGCATGAAAAAAGGACCCCGCGGAACAGGAAGCGGGACCTTTTCCCTCCCCAGGCTTGGAGCATGAAAAAAGGACCCAAGGGAACAGGAAGTGCAACTTATTTTTACCCCAGTGGTTGCCAAGAGCTTGCAGCGTGAAAACAGGACCCCAGGGAACAGGAAGTGGGACTTTTTTCCCTCCCCAGGCTTGGACCATTAAAAAAGGTTACCCAGGGAACAGGAAGTGGGACGTCTACTGTGCCCCAGGTTCCCAAGAGCTTGCAGCGTGAAAAAGACCCTGAGGAACAGGAAGTGGGACCTTTTTCCCTCCCCGGGCTTGGAGCGTGACAAAAGGACCACCATGAAACAGGAAGTGGGACTTTTTTCCCTCCCCAGGCTTGGAGTGTGACAAAAGGACCACCATGAAACAGGAAGTGGGACTTTTTTCCCTCCCCAGGCTTGGAGCGTGACAAAAGGACCCTGGAGAACAGGAAGTGGGACTTTTTTTACACCCGAGGTTCCAACTGGCTTGGAGCGTGATAAAAAGACCCAGAGGGAACAGGAAGTGGGACTTTTATTCCCAAAGACAGGAAGTAGGACTTATTTTTACCCCAGAGGTTCTCAAGAGCTTGCAGCGTGAAAAAAGGACCCCGGGAAACAGGAAGTGGGACTTTTATTTTGCCCCAGGATCCCAATAGCTTGCAGCGTGATAAAAGGACCCCAGGGAACAGGAAGTGGGACTTTTATGTTGCCCCAGGTTCCCAAGAACTTGAAGCATGAAAAAAGGACCCCGGGGAACAGGAAGTGGGACTTTTTTCCTCCCCAGGTTTCCAGCAGCCTGGAGCATGAGAAAAGGACCCCGTGGGACAGGAAGTGGGACTTTTTTTGTCCTATGTTTCCAAGGGCTTGGAGTGTGAAAAAAGGACCCCATGGGAACAGGAAGTGGGACTTTTTTTGTCCTATGTTCCCAAGAGCTTGCAGCGTGATAAAAGGACCCAGAGGAACAGTAAGTGTGACTTTTTCCCCACCAGGCTTGGAGTGTGAAAACAGAACCCCGGGGAAACAGGAAGTGGGACTTTCATTTCGCCCCAGGTTCCCAAGAGCTTGCAGCATGAAAAAAGGACCCAGGAGACAGGAAGTGGGATTTTTTTACCCTCGAGGTTCCCAAAGGCTCAGAGCACAGAAAAAGGACCCGGGGAACCGGAAGTGGGACTTTTTTGCACCCCAAGTATCCCAGAGCTTGCAGCGTGAAAAAACAACCCAAAGACAGGAAGTGGGACTTTTTTTCCATCCCAGGTCCCCAAGAGTTTGCAGCATGAGAAAGGCTTTCAGTGTGAAAAAGGACCCCAGGAAATAGGAAGTGGGACTTTTTTCCCTCCCCAGGCTTGAAGCATGAAAAAAGGACCCCCAAGGAACAGGAAATGGGACTTTTTTTTCCTCCCCAGGCTTGGAGCGTGACAAAAGGACCCCGGGGAACAGGAAGTGGGACGTTTATTTCGCCCCAGTTTCCCAAATCTTGCAGCATGAAAAAAGGACCCCGCGGAACAGGAAGCGGGACCTTTTCCCTCCCCAGGCTTGGAGCATGAAAAAAGGACCCAAGGGAACAGGAAGTGCAACTTATTTTTACCCCAGTGGTTCCCAAGAGCTTGCAGCGTGAAAACAGGACCCCAGGGAACAGGAAGTGGGACTTTTTTCCCTCCCCAGGCTTGGACTGTGAAAAAGGTAACCCAGGGAACAGGAAGTGGGACGTCTATTGTGCCCCAGGTTCCCAAGAGCTTGCAGTGTGAAAAAGACCCTGAGGAACAGGAAGTGGGACCTTTTTCCCTCCCCGGGCTTGGAGCGTGACAAAAAGACCACCATGAAACAGGAAGTGGGACTTTTTTCCCTCCCCAGGCTTGGAGCGTGACAAAAGGACCCTGGAGAACAGGAAGTGGGACTTTTTTTTACACCCGAGGTTCCAACTGGCTTGGAGCGTGATAAAAAGACCCAGTGGGAACAGGAAGTGGGACTTTTATTCCCAAAGACAGGAAGTGGGACTTATTTTTACCCCAGAGGTTCTCAAGAGCTTGCAGCGTGAAAAAAGGACCCCGGGAAACAGGAAGTGGGACTTTTATTTTGCCCCAGGATCCCAATAGCTTGCAGCGTGATAAAAGGACCCCAGGGAACAGGAAGTGGGACTTTTATGTTGCCCCAGGTTCCCAAGAACTTGAAGCATGAAAAAAGGACCCCGGGGAACAGGAAGTGGGACTTTTTTCCTCCCCAGGTTTCCAGCAGGTTGGAGTGAGAAAAAAGGACCCCGGGGAACAGGAAGTGGGACTTTTATTCCTCCCCAGGTTTCCAGCAGCTTGGAGCGAGAAAAAAGACACAGGGAAGAGGAAGTGGGACTTTTTTTACCCTCGAGGTTCCCAAAGGCTCTGAGTGTGAAATAAGGACCCAGAGGGGGAACAGGAAGTGGGACTTTTTTCCGTACCAGGTTCCCAAGACCTTGGAGCATGAGTAAAGGACCCCGGGGAACAGGAAGTGGGACTTTTTTGCCTCCCCAGGCTTGGAGAGAGAGAAAAGGACCCCAGGGAACAGGAAGTGGGACTTTTTTGCCTCCCTAGGCTTGGAGAGAGAGAAAAGGACCCCAGGGAACAGGAAGCGGGACTTTTTTGCCTCCCCAGGCTTGGAGAGAGAGAAAAGGACCCCAGGGAACAGGAAGTGGGACTTTTTTCCTCCCCAGGTTTCCAGCAGCCTGGAGCAAGAAAAAAGACACAGGGAACAGGAAGTGGGAATTTTTTTTACCCTCAAGGTTCCCAAAGGCTCTGAGCATGAAATAAGGACCCAGAGGGGGAATGGGAAGTGGGACATTTTATCCTCCCCAGGTTTCCAGCAGCCTGGAGCATGAGAAAAAGACCCTGGGGAACAGGAAATGGGACTTTTTTGCCTCCCCAGGCTTGGAGTGTGTAAAAAGGACCCCAGGGAACAGGAAGTGGGACCTTTTTCCCTCCCCAGGCTTGGAGTGTGTAAAAAGGACCCCGGGGAACAGGGAGTGGGACTTTTATTTTGCCCCAGGTTCCCAAGAGGTTGGAGCATGAGAAAAGGACCCTGTGACAGGAAATGGGACTTTCTTATCACCCCAGGTATTCAAGAGCTTTGAGCGTGAAAAAAGGACCCAGGAGACGGGAAGTGGGAATGTTTTTACCCTCGAGGTTCCCAAAGACTCTGAGCGTGAAATAAGGACCCAGAGGGGGAACGGGAAGTGGGACTTTTTTCCGTACCAGGTTCCCAAACCTTGGAGCATGAGTAAAGGACCCCGGGGAACAGGAAGTGGGACTTTTTTGCCTCCCCAGGCTTGGAGAGAGAGAAAAGGACCCCGGGGAACAGGAAGTGGGACTTTTTTCCTCCCCAGGTTTCCAGCAGCCTGGAGCGAGAAAAAAGACACAGGGAACAGGAAGTGGGAATTTTTTTACCCTCGAGGTTCCCAAAGGCTCTGAGCGTGAAATAAGGACCCAGAGGGGGAACAGGAAGTGGGACTTTTTTCCGTACCAGGTTCCCAAGAGCTTGGAGCACGAGAAAAGGACTGAGCGGACAGGAAGTGGGACTATTGTTCGCCCCAGGTTTCCAGCCACGCAGAGCACGAGAAAAGAACCCAGGTAATTGAGGTGCAAAAAAGGACCCAAGGAGAACAGGAAGTGGGACTTATTTTTACCCCAGAGGTTCCCCAGAGCTTGCAGCGTGAGAAGAGGACCCCGAGGAACAGTGAGTGCGACTTTTTCCTTCCCGGGCTTGGTGCGTGTTAAAAAGGACCCCCGGGAAACAGGAAGTGGGACTTTTATTTCGCCCCAGGTTCCTAAGAGCTTTCAGTGTGGAAAAAAGGACCCCAGGGAACAGGAAGTGGGACCTTTTTCCCTCCCCAGGCTAGAAGTGTGATAAAAGGACCCCATGGAACAGGAAGTGGGACCTTTTTCCCTCCCTAGGTTTGAAGCGTGAAAAAAGGACCCCATGGAACAGGAAGTGGGACTTTTTTCCCTTCCCAGGTTTCCAGCAGCTTGCAGTGAGAAAAAAGGACCCAGGGAATAGAAGTGGGACTTTTTTCCCTCCCCAGGATTGGGGCATGAAAAAAAGACCCCATGGAACAGGAAGTGGGACCTTTTTCCCTCCCCAGGCTTGAAGCGTGATAAAAGGACCCTGGGGAACAGGAAGTGGGACTTTTATTTCGCCCCAGGATCCCAAGAGCTTGCAGCGTGAAAAAAGGACCCTGGGGAATAGGAAGTGGAACCTTTTTCCCTCCCCAGGCTTGAAGCATGAAAAGAGGACCCTGGGAACAGGAAGTGGGACCTTTTTCCCTCCCCAGGCTAGAAGCGTGATAAAAGGACCCCATGGAACAGGAAGCGGGACCTTTTTCCCTCCCCAGGCTTGAAGCATGAAAAAAGGACCCCATGGAACAGGAACTGGGACTTTTATTTCGCCCCAGGTTCCCAAGAGCTTTCAGTGTGAAAAAAGGACCCCAGGGAACAGGAAGTGGGACTTTTTTCCCTCCCTAGGCTTGAAGCGTGTAAAAAGGACCCCAGGGAACAGGAAGTGGGACTTTTATTTCGCCCCAGGTTCCCAAGAGCTTGCAGCGTGATAAAAGGACCCCAGGGAACAGGAAGTGGGACTTTTTTCCCTCCCCAGGTTTCCAGCAGCTTGCAGTGAGAAAAAAGGACCCAGGGAACAGGAAGTGGGACTTTTTTCCCTCCCCAGGCTTGGAGCGTGAAAAAAGGATCCTGGGGAACAGGAAGTGGTACTTTTCTCCCTCCCCAGGCTTGGAGCGTGAAAAAAGGATCCTGGGGAACAGGAAGTGGGACTTTTTTTTACACCCGAGGTTCCCACTGGCTTGGAGCATGAGAAAAAGACCTCATGGGAACAGGAAGTGGGACTTTTTTCCATCCCATGTATCTAAGGGTTTTGAGCATGAAAAAAGGACCCAGGGGGAAACAGGAAGTGGGACTTTTTTTCCATCCCATGTTTCCAGGGGCTTTGAGTGTGAAAAAAGGACCCAGAGGGGAACAGGAAGTGGGACTTTTTTTTACACCTGAGGTTCCCACTGGCTGAGAGTGTGAAAAAAGGACCCAGCGAGAAACAGGAAGTAAGACTTTTTTCTGTCCTATGTTTCCAAGGGCTTTGAGCATGTAAAAAGGACCCCGTGGGAACAGGAAGTGGGACTTTTTTTCCATGCCAGGTTTGTAAGAGCTTGCAGTGTGAAAATAGGACCCCGTGGACAGGAAGTGGGACTTCTTTTGTGTCCTATGTTTCCAAGAGCTTCGAGCATGAACAAAGGACCCAAGGGGGAACAGGAAGTGGCACTTTTTTCACACCCGATGTACCCATTGGCTCGGAGTGTGAAAAAAGAACCCAGGGAGAAACAGGAAGTGGGACTTTTTTACCATCCCATGTTTCCAAGGGCTTGGAGCATGAAAAAAGGACCCCGTGGGAGCAGGAAGTGGGACTTTTTTTCTGTCCTATGTTTGCAAGGGCTTTGAGCATGTTAAAAGGACCCCTTGGGAACAGGAAGTGGGACTTTTTTTCCATGCCAGGTTTCTAAGAGCTTGCAGTGTGAAAATAGGACCCCGTGGACAGGAAGTGGGACTTTTTTTCTGTCCTATGTTTCCAAGGGCTTTGAGCATGAAAAAAGGACCCCAGCGGACAGGACGTGGGACTTTTTTCACACCCAATGTTCCCTTTGGCTCAGAGTGAAAAAAGGACCCATGGGGAAACAGGAAGTGGGACTTTTTTCGATGCCAGGTTTGTAAGAGCTTGCAGCGTGAAAATAGGACCCCATGGACAGGAAGTGGGACTTTTTCCATGCCAGGTTTGTAAGAGCTTCGAGTGTGAAAAAAGGACCCAGTGGGAACAGGAAGTGGGACTTTTTTCCATGCCAGGTTTCTAAGAGCTTGCAGTGTGAAAATAGGACCCCGTGGACAGGAAGTGGGACTTTTTTTTTCTGTCCTATGTTTCCAAGGGCTTTGAGCATGAAAAAAGGACCCCAGCGGACAGGAAGTGGGACTTTTTTCACACCCAATGTTCCCTTTGGCTCAGAGTGTGAAAAAAGGACCCATGGGGAAACAGGAAGTGGGACTTTTTTCACACCCAATGTTCCCATTGGCTCGGAGTGTGAAAAAAGGACCCATGGGAAAACAGGAAGTGGGACTTTTTTCTGTCCTATATTTGCAAGGCCTTGGAGTGTGTAAAAAGGACCCCGTGGGAAACAGGAAGTGGGACTTTTTTCCATGCCAAGTTTCTAAGAGCTTGCAGTGTGAAAATAGGACCCTGTGGACAGGAAGTGGGACTTTTTTTTCTGTCCTATGTTTCCAAGGGCTTTGAGCATGAAAAAAAGGACCCTTAGGGGACAGGAAGTGGGACTTTTTTCTGTCCTATATTTGCAAGGCCTTGGAGTGTGTAAAAAGGACCCCTTGGGAACAGGAAGTGGGACTTTTTTTCCATGCCAGGTTTATAAGAGCTTGCAGCGTGAAAATAGGACCCCGCGGACAGGAAGTGGGACTTTTTTCCATGCCAGGTTTGTAAGAGCTTCGAGTGTGAAAAAAGGACCCATGGGGAAACAGGAAGTGGGACTTATTTTCTGTCGTATGTTTGCAAGGGCTTGGAGCATGAAAAAAGGACCCCGTGGGAACAGGAAGTGGGACTTTTTTTCCATGCCAGGTTTGTAAGAGCTTGCAGCGTGAAAATAGGACCCCGCGGACAGGAAGTGGGACTTTTTTCCATGCCAGGTTTGTAAGAGCTTCGAGTGTGAAAAAAGGACCCATGGGGAAACAGGAAGTGGGACTTTTTTTCTGTCCTATGTTTCCCATGGCTTCAAGCATGTAAAAAGGTCCCCATGGGGAAACAGGAAGTGGGACTTTTTTTCCATGCCAGGTTTCTCAGAGCTTTCATCATCAAAATCCTCCTCCTCTTCATCGCCGTGGGACTTTTCCACTCCCCACCGGCTCCACCTGAGGTTTCGCCGCACTGGCTCAGCAGGAGCTTGAGAAAGCAGGAGGGCGGGGGGGCCATCAGCACGGGGGACTTTTTCCATGCCAGACGGGCTTCCCTGGGCTTCTGGGGTTTTCACTTTTTTTGTAAAAATGATGACCCAGAGATCGTGAACGGGGAGGGGGAGGGGAGGGGAGTGGGACATTTCTCCCGCCCCAGTGTCCCAAACTCCGGATGTGGAGATGGAAAGGAGTGATGTGTGTGAGATCTTAACACGGAAGTGGTCACACGGCCCTGCGCCCGCCCCCTGGGAGGCCGGCGGTTTTTTCCAAAGAGACGGAGTGGATGGAATGGAATTGGAACCCGTGACGACCAGTGAGAAAAGGGGGAGCTCTTCCTCCTCCTCCTCCTCCTCCCCTCCCCCACCCCACGCGCGGGCCGCCATCTTCCTTTCCTTTTTTTTCTTAAAGAGACAGGGACCCCACCTGGATGGATGGGGGGATGGAATGGATGGATGGAACACACGCTGGCCAGCAACAGAGCCTTCCTCTTCTCCCCCCCTCCTCCTCCTCCTCCTCCTCCTCCTCCTGCCCCTGCGGGATTCGAACCCGGGTCCTCAGTGCCTCACAGCCACTCACCGCCAGGGCCGATGGGCCTTCCTCCTCCTCCTCCTCCTCCTCATCATCATCATCCTCCTCCTCCTCCTCTTCATCGCCGACGTCGTCGTGCTGCCCCTCCCCCCACCGCGGCTCCCGCGTGGGCTCCACCACCGCCGCCATCTTGGGCAGCAGCAGCAGGAGCAGCAGCAGCAGGACGGGCGGGGCGGCCGCCATCAGCACGGGCGGACAGACGGACAGACAGACAGACAGACAGACAGACAGACGGGCTGATGGGCGCCTCTGGTCTCTCTGGGGTTTTTTTTTTTTTTTTTTTTTTTTTGTAATTTGGGGAAGTGATGATGATGGTGATGATGGTTATCGTGATGGCGGGGGAGGGGAGGGAAGGGGGGAGGCCGGGAGGGGGGAGCCTCTCCATCGCACGCACGCACGCACGCACGCATACCCGGATGGAGATGGACGGGGACACCAGACCGGCCCCGTGGGAGGTGATGGATGGACAGACAGACAGACGGATGGGTGGAGGCATAGGGGAAACACGGAGGAGAAAAAGTTATGTGAGGGTCGGGGGACAGACAGACGGACAGACGGATGGACGCCTAGGGGAGACGCTGAGGGGAAAAAGTTATGTGACGGGGGACAGACGGACAGATGGACAGACGGACGGGTGGATGGATGGACGGATGGATATGAGAGAAGCAGAAGAAAGTTATGTGATGGGGAGAGAGGACAGATGGACAGACAGACGGGTGGAGGCCTAGGGGAGACGCTGAGGGGTAAAAGTTATGTGACGGGGGACAGACGGACAGACGGACGGGTGGATGGATGAACGGATGGATATGAGAGAAGCAGAAGAAAGTCATATGATGGGGAGAGAGGACAGATGGACAGATGGACAGACAGACGGGTGGATGGATGGACGGATGGATATGAGAGAAGCAGAAGAAAGTTATGTGATGGGGAGAGAGGACAGACGGACAGACAGATGGGTGGAGGCCTAGGGGAGACACTGAGGAGAAAAAGTTATGTGAGGGACGGGGGGAGGTGGACAGACAGACGGATGGACGGATGGATGGATGGACGGAGAGAAGCAGAAGAAAGTCATGGGAGGGGGAAGGGGAGGACAGATGGACGGACAGACGGATGGACGCATAGGGCAGACGCTGAGGGGAAAAAGTTATGTGACGGGGGACAGACGGACAGATGGACAGACAGACGGGTGGATGGATGGACGGATGGATATGAGAGAAGCAGAAGAAAGTCATATGATGGGCAGAGAGGACAGATGGACAGACGGACAGACAGACGGGTGGAGGCCTAGGGGAGACACTGAGGAGAAAAAGTTATGTGAGGGACGGGGGGAGGTGGACAGACAGACGGACGGATGGATGGATGGATGGATGGATGGATGGATAGAAGCAGAAGAAAGTCATGGGAGGGGGAAGGGGGAGGACAGATGGACAGACGGACGGATGGACGCATAGGGCAGACGCTGAGGGGAAAAAGTTATGTGACGGGGGACAGACAGACAGATGGACAGACGGATGGATGGATGGATGGACGGATAGGAGGAGAGAAGCAGAAGAAAGTCATGTGATGGGGGAGGGGGAGGACAGATGGACGGACGGACAGACGGATGGACGCACAGGGGACAAACTGAGGAGAAAAAGTTATGTGACGGGGACAGACGGACGGACGGACGGACGGATGGATGGACGGATGGACAGATAGGAGAGAAGCAGAAGACAGTCATGTGACGGGGGAGGGGACAGATGGACAGACATACAGACGGACAGACGGACGAATGGACACATAGGGGAGACACTGAGGAGAAAGTAATGTGATGCGGGGGTGGTGGTGGTGGACAGATGGACGGACAGATGGATGGATGGATGGGTGGGTGGTTTTGATGGATGGGGGGTGTTTGATGGACAGGTGGGTGAGGGAGTGATTGACAGGTCGTGGGGGTGATGGACAGGTGACTTTGGTGGAGGGAGGGGGTTGATTGACAGGTGGTTTTGATGGTGGGGGTGATGGACAGGTGCAGGGAGGGTGGTTTGGGTGAAGAGGGGGTGATTGACAGGTGGGGGGAGGGAGGAGATGATGGACAGGTCGTGTGGGGGCAGGGAGGGGGTGATTGACAGGTGACTTGGGTGGAGGGAGGGGGTTGATTGACAGGTGACTTGGGGGGGATGGGGGGTTGATTGACAGGTGGAGGGAGGGGGTGATGGACAGGTCACTTGAAGAGGGAGGAGGGGTGATTGACAGGTGGGTGGGGGGAGGGGGTGATTGGAGGGGGACTTGATGGATGGAGGGGTTGATTGAGGGGTGTTTTGATGGAGGTGTGATTTTGATGGTGGAGGGGGTGATGGACAGGTCGTGTGGGGAGGGAGGGAGGGGGTGATTGACAGGTGGGTGGAGGGAGGGGGTGATTGACAGGTGAATTTTGATGGAGGGAGGGGGTTGATTGACAGGTGGTTTTGATGGAGGGGGTGATTGACAGGGTGACTTGGATGGATGGAGGGGGTTGATTGACAGGTGGTTTTGATGGAGGAGGTGATTGACAGGTGGAGGTCATGTGGGGAGGAAGAGAGGGGGTGATTGACAGGTGACATGGATGGAGGGAGGGAGGGAGGGATGGACTGAGATTGATTGACAGGTGATTTTGATGGATGGGAGGGTTGATGGGCAGGTGGGGGTGGGGCGGGTGTGATGGACAGGCTGTGGCAGGGATGTGGAGGTTTTGATGGACAGGTGGGGGTTGGGGGAGGGAGGGAGCGCAGGGGTGATTGACAGGCTGGAGGACGAGGGTTCTGATTGGTGGAAACAGGTCAGAGGAAGGGATGATTGGCAGGTGGGAGGAGGGAGGGGTGATGGACAGCTGGGTGGAGGGTTTGATTGACAGCTGGGTGAAGGGTGTGATGGACAGGTGGGAGAAGGATGGGGTGATTGACAGGTGGGTGAGGGGTTTGATGGACAGGTGGGAGAGGGAGGGAGTGATTGACAGGTGGGTGAAGGGCTTGATGGACAGGTGGGAGAGGGAGTGTGTGATTGACAGCTGCCTGGAGGGTTTGATTGATTGACAGGCTTGTTTGTGTCCTGGGGGTCCAGGTTGGCCCAGGGAAATCAATTAAAATAAAATAAAATAAAACAAAACAAAATAAAAGTCCCCCCATCCCCTCCCCGCTGCCTGATTTGCAGAAGTGAAGGGAGTGACGGACAGACAGAAGGACGGACGGACACGTCACTCAGGGGGAGGGGGAAGACTGACAGCTGGGTGAAGGGCTTGATGGACAGGTGGGAGAGGGAGGGGGTGATTGACAGGTGGGTGAGGGGCTTGATGGACAGGTGGGAGGCAGGAGTGTGTGATTGACAGCTGCCTGGAGGGTTTGATTGATTGACAGGCTTGTTTGTGTCCTGGGGGTTCCGGGTTGGCCGGGGAAATTAAATTAAATTAAAATAAAATAAAACAAAATAAAAGTCCCCCCATCCCCCGCCCCCACTGCCTGGTTTGCAGAAGTGAAGGGACTGACGGATGCATGGACAGACAGACGGACATTGGGACACGTGGCCCAGAGGGGGGGAGGGGGTGGGTGCAGGAGAAGGATGAGGAAGAAGCCCCGGATGAGGTTTCCCAACTCTGCTTCCATCCCCCCCACCCCCACCCCCACGTGACTCAGCCGCCCTCGGGGTGACAGACAGACAGACGGACTGACAGACACACAGACAGACAGACAGAGGCAGGCAGGCGGAGGACACCCCCCTCCCCTGGCCCTGATCCACTTGTTTGAACCGGTGCGAGCGGCCTGGCTCATGATGGCTCGGGGTGAGTCAGTTATCTGTCCGTCCGTCCGTCTGTCCGTCTGTCCGTCCTCCTTCCTTCCTGAGCTTCCTTCCTGTGGTCTCGAACCCGCGGCCGGGAGGGCGGGGAGGGGCGGAGTTCGGTGGCGGCGGCGGCAGCAGAGGATCATGGGAGATGCAGGGGACCGGGTGGACGTCCGGGGGGGGAAAGGAGGAGGGGTGGCTGTTCGTGGACAGATGGACAGACAGACAGACGCCCTGTGCAGGGAGAGACAGACAGAGCAGATGCTGTGAGACACGGGCGGGGGATGTATGGAGGGGGGGGAGGGGGAGGGTGGGGTTTCCTGCCCCCGGCCTGCAGGGGCTGGAGTGACGTCATGGGGGAGGGGAGGAGCGCGAGATTTTGGAGCGAACTCTCGCGAGATTTCAGAGAGTCGCTGCCCAGTCATGTCTGGCCTGGGGTTGGGGGGGGAGTCGGGGAAAAGGGGGAGGCTGGGGGAAGACCGTGTCTGTTGTCCCGTGAAAATTCAGAGGGAGATCTCGCGAGAACTTGGAGGGAGATCTCGCGAGAATTCGGAGGGAGATCTCGCGAGATTGCAGAGAGCTGCCACCCCAAGTGGCAAGTCATTGAATGTCAATGGGAGAAATCAGGGCGGCCTGGCTGGTGGCGGGGGCGGGAGCAGGGACGTGGGGGAGGGCGGCTGAGAGGTCTCGCGAGATGTCGGAGTCCTCCCCCAATCATTCATTCATTCACTCATTCATTCATTCCTGGCACTTCCCCTGAGAGGCTGCTGCCATGCATTCACTCCACTGTTCAACCCCAAGATGCTCAAGTCTCGTGAGAACTCGGGGTTTCCCTAGGAGATGATGAAGTCTCGCGAGATTTCAGAGCCCTGCCATCATTCATTCATTCATTCACTCATTCATTCCCAGTGTCGCTCCTCAGAGCTCAGACCTGGGGGAGTGCTGCTGTCAGTCATTCATTCACACCATCCTTCAGCAAGTCTCGTGAGAGTCCAGTGACGCCCTGTGGAGATGATGAAGTCTCGCGAGATTTCAGAGCCCTGCCGCCATTCATTCATTCGTTCATTAATTAATTAATTCATTCATTCCCTGCACTGCTCTTCAGAGCTCAGGTCTTGGGAATCTTGCTGTCAGGCTAAAGTCTCGTGAGGACTCAGTGAGGCCTGGGGAGGTGGCGAGATCACGCGAGATTTTGGGGTGCCTCCATCATTCCTTCATTCCTTCATTCATTCATTCATTCATTCCCAAGGCAACTCCATGGGCAGTTTAGTCCAGGGTCCCCTGGGGCTCAGGTCAAACAGACAGACAGACAGATGACAGGAAGGGGAGGGAAACTCCACCTCCCTCTGTGACGTCACTTCCTCCCAGGCCCCGCCCACCTACAGTGCCACATAGTGGAGACAGAGCTGCTCCATCTCATGGCTGATTGACAGGAAAAACACGCACAGGAAGGGGCGGGGCCTCCACATACACCGAGTGATGTCACTTCCTGTCTCCAGGCCCTGCCCACCCACAGCTCTCCCTAGTGGAGGCAGTGCTGCACCTTTCATGAATGATTGACAGGAAGCTGAGACACACAGACAAGAAGGGGCGGGCCTGCACAGGCATACAGTGACGTCACTTCCTCCCACCAGGCCACACCCACACACACTGCCTCTTAATGGAGGCAGAGTTGCTCACCTCATGAATGATTGACAGGAAGCTGAGACACAGACAGGAAGGGGCGGGGCCTCCACAGCACCCAGTGATGTCACTTCCTGTCTCCAAGCCCCACCCAGGCTCGGCACTCCCTAGTGGAGGCAGACCTGCTCCACCTCATGGTTGATTGACAGGAAGCTGAGACATAAGACAGACAGGAAGGGGCGGGGCATACACAGCCACCAAGTGACATCACTTCCTGTCTCCAGGCCCCGCCCACCCACAGCACCCCCTACTGGAGGCAGTGCTGCAGCCCTCAAGAATGATTGACAGGAAGCTGAGACACAGACAGACAGGAAGGGGCGTGGCCTCCATATCCCTCTTGTGACGTCACTTCCGCCCGCTAGGCCCCGCCCACCTACAGTGCCCAATCTTGGAGGCAGAGCTGCTCCACCTCATGGTTGATTGACAGGAAGCTGAGCCGCAGACAGACAGGAAGGGGCGGGGATAGCACATCCTCTCTGTGATGTCACTTCCTCCCATGCAGCTTCGGCTGTGGGTGGGACTCGAACCCAGGTCCTCGTCCCTTCCCAGCATGCCCTGGGTGCTGACAGTCCCCCTCCCCCCATGTCTGTGCCCTCAGTGACGTCATGGCCACACGGGCATCCCATGGGCCCACCGCCATCCGCCGCCAACACCGCCGCTGCCACCGTTGTCCTGGGCGCCACAATGCTGCTGACGCTGCTGCTGCTGCTGCTGCTGCCAGACCCCGCTGCGCCCCTGCTACAGCCCCGTGAAACCCCAGGTCAGTGAGGCCACGCCCCTACGCACAGGACACGCCCCTTCACCACCATGATTGACAGCCTGTCATGACCCACAGATGATGGACAGGCTCATGGTAGTGACTAGGGGAGGGACTTCCTGTGTCTGTCAGCCCCTTGGTGAGGATGTTGGATGGATCGCAGTGACTAGGGGGAGGGACTTCCTGTGTCATGCTCACTACCTGATGATGATGGACAGCTCATAGTGACTAGGGGGAGGGACTTCCTGTGTCATGCTTGCTCCCTGACGATGATGGACAGCCCATAGTAACTAGGGGTAGGGACTTCCTGTGTCAGCCCCTTGGCGAGGATGATGGACAGATCGCAGTGACTAGGGGGAGGGACTTCCTGTGTCATGCTCACTACCTGATGATGATGGACAGCTCATAGTGACTAGGGGGAGGGACTTCCTGTGTCATGCTTGCTCCCTGACGATGATGGACAGCTCATAGTGACTAGGGGGAGGGACTTCCTGTGTCAGCCCCTTGGCGAGGATGATGGACGGATCACAGTGACTAGGGGGAGGGACTTCCTGTGTCATGCTCGCTCCCTGACGATGATGGGCAGATCATGGAGATGTGGGAGTGACGACTTCTTGTGTCAGGAACATGATTGACAGCTCACTGTGACTAGGGTGAGGAACTTCCTGTGTCTGTCAGCCCCTTGGTGAGGATGATGGACAGATCACAGTGACTAGGGGGAGGGACTTCCTGTGTCTGTCAGCCCCTTGGCAAGAATGATGGACAGATCACAGTGACTAGGGGGAGGGACTTCCTGTGTCTGTCAGCCCCTTGGTGAGGATGATGGACAGATCACAGTGACTAGGGGGAGGGACTTCCTGTGTCATGATCACTCTCTGACGATGATGGACAGCACATGGAGATTGTGGGAGGGACTTCCTGTGTCAGGCCCTTCCCAAGGATGATGGATCACAATGACTAGGGGGAGGGACTTCCTGTGTCATGCTCACTCCCTGATGATGATGGACAGCTCATAGTGATAGGGGGAGGGACTTCCTGTGTAAGCCCCTTGTGAGGATGATGGATAGGATCACAGTAGTGACTAGGGGGAGGGGCTTCCCGTGTCAGCCCCTTGGTGAGGATGATGGACGGATCACAGTGACTAGGGGGTGGGACTTCCTGTGTCATGCTTGCTCCCTGATGATGATGGACAGCTCATGGAGATTGTGGGAGGGACTTCCTGTGTCAGGCCCTTCCCAAGGATGATGGATGGATCACAATGACTTGCTAGGGGAGGGACTTCCTGTGTCATGCTCACTCCCTGACGATGATGGACAGCTCATAGTGACTAGGGGGAGGGACTTCCTGTGTCAGCCCCTTGGTGAGGATGATGGACGGATCACAGTGACTAGGGGGAGGGACTTCCTGTGTCATGCTCGCTCCCTGACGATGATGGGCAGATCATGGAGATGTGGGAGTGACGACTTCTTGTGTCAGGAACATGATTGACAGCTCACTGTGACTAGGGTGAGGAACTTCCTGTGTCTGTCAGGCCCTTGGCAAGAATGATGGACAGATCACAGTGACTAGGGGGAGGGACTTCCCGTGTCTGTCAGCCCCTTGGTGAGGATGATGGATGGATCACAGTGACTAGGGGGAGGGACTTCCTGTGTCATGATCACTCTCTGATGATGATGGACAGCACATGGAGATTGTGGGAGGGACTTCCTGTGTCAGGCCCTTCCCAAGGATGATGGAAGGATCACAATGTCTAGGGGGAGGGACTTCCTGTGTCATGCTCACTCCCTGATGATGATGGACAGCTCATAGTGACTAGGGGGAGGGACTTCCTGTGTCAGCACCTTGGTGAGGATGATGGATGGATCGCAGTGACTAGGGGGAGGGACTTCCTGTGTCATGATCACTCCCTGACGATGATGGACAGATCATGGAGATTAGGCGGAGGGACTTCCTGTGTCATGCTCTTCCTGAACATGATTGACAGCTCACTGTGACTAGGGGGAGGGACTTCCTGTGTCTGTCAGCCCCTTGGCAAGGATGATGGACAGATCACAGTGACTGTCCTGAGGATGATTGACAGGTGATATGACCAAGGGGAGGGGCTTCCTGTGCCACACACTCTTCCTGAGGATGACTGACAGCTCATGGAGATTAGAGGGATGGACCTCATGTGCCAGGCCCTCCCTGAGGAAGATTGACAGATCATAAGGACTAGGGGGTGGGACTTCCTGTGACACACACCTTATGGTGATGGACAGATTAGTGTCTAGGGGGAGGGGCTTCCTGTGTCATGATCACTCCATGATGATGATGGACAGATCACAGTGTCTAGGGGGAGGGACTTCCTGTGTCAGGCTCAGTCCATAATGATGATGGACAGATCACAGTGGCTGGGGGAGGGACTTCCTGTGTAAGGCCCTTGGTGAGGATGATGGACAGATCACAGTGACTAGGGGGAGGGACTTCCTGTGTCATGCTCACTCCATGATGATGATGGACAGATCACAGTGGCTGGGGGAGGGACTTCCTGTGTCAGCCCCTTGGCGAGGATGACAGACAGATCACAGTGACTAGGGGGAGGGACTTCCTGTGTCATACTTGCTCCCTGACAATGATGGACAGCTCATGGAGATGTGTGAGGGACTTCCTGTGTCAGGCCTTCCCTAAACATGATTGACAGCTCACTGTGACTAGGGGGAGGGACTTCTTGTGTCTGTCAGCCCCTTGGCGAGGATGACGGACAGATTAGTGTCTAGGGGGAGGGGCTTCCTGTGTCATGCTCACTCCATGATGTTGATGGACACATCACAGTGGCTAGGGGGAGGGACATCCTGTGTCAGGCTCTTGGTGAGGATGATGGATAGATCACAGTGACTATGGGGTGGGACTTCCTGTGTCATGCTCACTCCATGATGATGATGGACAGCTCACAGTGGCTAGGGGAGGGACTTCCTGTGTCAGGCCCTTGGTGAGGATGATGGACAGATCACAGTGACTAGGGGGAGGGACTTCCTGTGTCATGCTTGCTCCCTGATGATGATGGACAGATCACAGTGGCTAGGGGAAGGGACTTCCTGTGTCATGCTCACTCCATGATGATGATGTACAGATCACAGTGGCTGGGGGAGGGACTTCCTGTGTCAGCCCCTTGGCAAGGATGACGGACAGATCACAGTGACTAGGGGGAGGGACTTCCTGTGTCATGCTCGCTCCCTGATGATGATGGACAGATCACAGTGGCTAGGGGGAGGGACTTCCTGTGTCAGGCCCTTGGTGAGGATGATGGACAGATCACAGTGGCTGGGGGAAAGGACTTCCTGTGCCTTGTCCTCCCTGAGGATGATTGGCAGTTCAGAGTGACTAGGGGGAGGGACTTCCTGTGCCTTGTCCTCCCTGAGAATGATGGACAGCTCCTGGTGACTAGGTGTTTGTGACTTGCTCTGCCTCCCACCTCCCATGGATGAGTGACAGCTCACAGTGACTGGGGGAGGGACTTCCTGTGTGACACACCCTACATATAGATGATGGACAGCTCACAGTGACCCATGGATGATGGACAGCTCACAGTGACCGGGGGAGGGACTTCCTGTCCTTCACCCTCCCCATGGATGATTGACAGGCAACATTTACTGGGGGAGGGACTTCCTGCACCACAGCCTCCCCATGAATGATAGACAGCTCACAGTGACCAGGGGAGGGACTTCCTGTCCCTCACACTCCCCATGGATGATTGACAGCTCACAGTGACTGGGGGGTACTTCCTGTCCCTCACACTCCCCATGGATGATGGACAGCTCACAGTGACTGGGGGAGGGACTTCCTCTGCCTCACACTCCCTATGGATGATGGACAGCTCACAGTGACTGGGGGCGGGACTTCCTGTCCCTCTCACTCCCCATGGATGATGGACAGCTCCCAGTGACTGGAGGAGGGACTTCCTGTCCATTACCCTCCCCATGGATGATGGACAGCTCCCAGTGACTGGGGGCGGGACTTCCTGTCCAACAGCCACCGTGAGGATGATTGACAGCTAACAATGACCAGGGTGACTAGGGAAAGGGACATTGAACAGAGACTGGGTGAGGGACTTCCTGCCCCTCGCCTTCCTGGAGATGATTGACAGCTCACAGTGACTAGGGGGAGGGACTTCCTGTCCTGTGCCCACCCTGAGGATGATTGATGCTCAGGTTGATGAGGGAGAGGGACTTCCTGTCCACTGCTTTCCCAGAGGAAGATTGATGTCCCCAAGTTGGCAGGGGGTGGGACTTCCTGTCCTGTGCCCACCCCAAGGACAATTGATGGCTCATGTTGACAAGGGGGAGGGACTTCCTGTCCACTGCTCTCCTGGAGAAAGATTGACATCCCTGAGTGCATGGGGGCGGGACTTCCTGTCCTGTGCCCACCCTGAGGATGCTTGATAGTCATGTCGATGAGGGGGAGGGACTTCCTGTCCACTGCTCTCCCGGAGGATGGTTGACATCCCTGCATGAGTAGGGGCAGGACTTCCTGTCCTGTGCCCACGCTGAGGATGATTGATGGCTCATATTGATAAGGGGGTGGGACTTCCTGTCCTGTGCTGACCCTGAGGATCCTTGATGGCTCATGTTGATGAGTGGGAGGGACTTCCTGTCCACTGCTCTCCCAGAGGAAGATTGACATCCCTGAGTGCATGGGGTGGGACTTCCTGTCCTGTGCTGACCCTGAGGATCCTTGATGGCTCATGTTGACAAGGGGGAGGGACTTCCTGTCCACTGCTCTCCCAGAGGAAGATTGACATCCCTGAGTGCATGGGGGCAGGACTTCCTGTCCTGTGGCCACCCTGAGGATCCTTGATGGCTCATGTTGATGAGGGGGAGGGACTTCCTGTCCACTGGTCTCCCAGGGAAGATTGACATCCCCAAGTGAGTAGGGGTGGGACTTCCTGTCCTGTGCCCACCCTGAGGATGATTGATGGCTCATGTTGATGAGGGGGAGGGACTTCCTGTCCACTGCTCTCCTGGAGGATGATTGACATCCCCAGGTTAGCAGGGTGTGTGACTTCCTGTCCTGTGCCCACCCTGAGGATGCTTGATGGCTCATGTCAACAAGGGGGAGGGACTTCCTGCCCACTGCTCTCCCAGGGGAAGATTGACATCCCGAGTGAGTAGGGGGCGGGACTTCCTGTGTCTGTCGCAGGCCCGGTGGCAGTGTCTGAAGAGCAGCAGGAGGAGGAAGAGGAGGAGGAGGAGGAGGGAGGAGGAGGAGGAGGAGGGTGAGGAAGGGTGGGCGTCAGCCACGCGTGTGCGGGACTTCTCGTGCGTGCTCTATGACGCTGCCTTCCTCAACTGCTCGTGGCGGCCGGGCCCGGCGGCTCCCCATGACGTCCAGTACTACCTCTTCACGGCCAGCTCCAGGTGACCGGAAGTGACCCCCCCCTCCCCTCCACCCGGAAGTGCTTCCCACCCCGCCATGACCCCCGTCCCCCACTCCTCCACCTGCAGTGACCGTAACCGGGAGCATGAGTGTCCCCAGTACATCACCATGGCAACGGGGTCATGGCCGGGGTCCCCCGGGGGCCCCCACACAGGCTGCCACGTGCGCGACCTCTCGGCTTTTGGTTCCGTGAACTACTTCCGGGTCAACGGCAGCAGCCGCCAGGGCGGGCACCGTGGGCCCATCGGGTCCTGTACACGCGCCTCAGCGCCAAGCAGATCGGTGAGGGCCGCCAGACACCGCCACAAAGTCGCCGCCGGTGAAATTGTGATGGGGAAAAATTCATATTTATTATGACATTTCGTGGCATTTATTGATCTCCCGTTAATCGTGGTTGAACGGGGTGTATGACGGAGTGAATCGTGGACTCCTCCATGCAATTGTTTTAATTAAATTTACTTTACTTTAATTTAATGTAATATGTGATCGGTTTGTTTATTTACTTTTTACTTTACTTTAATTCAATGTGATAAGTGATCGATTTAATTCAATTTAATTTGATGTAATTTAATGTAATAAGTGATGGGTTTAATTATTTAATTCAATTTAATTTAATTTAAGGTTATAAGTGATTCATTTAATTATTTAGTTTGATTTAATTTAATGTAATAAGTGATTGATTTAGTTATTTAATTTAACTCAATTCTATTTAGTGTAATGTAATGTAATGTGATAAGTGATCGGTTTGATTATTTAATTCAATTTGATTCAATTTAATTTAATTTAAGGTAATTTAATGTTATAAGTGATTCATTTAATTATTTAATTTAATTAATTTAATTGAATTTAATAAGTGATTGATTTAGTTATTTAATTAAATTCAATTTAATGTAATGTAATTTAATGTTATATGTGATTATTTAATTTAATTTAATTCAATTCAATTCAATTTAATTTAATGTAATTTAATGTAATAAGTGATTGACTTAATTATTTACTTTAATTTAAGTTAATTTAATGTAGTAAGTGATAGATTTAATTATTTAATTTAATTTAATTTACTGTAATTAATAAGTGATCCATTTAATTATTTAAATTAATTTAATTTAATTTAATGTAAGTAAGTGATCTATTTAATTATTTAATTTAATTTAATTTAATGTAATAAGTGATAGATTTAATTATTTAATTTAATTTAATTTACTGTAATTAATAAGTGATCCATTTAATTATTTAAATTAATTTAATTCAATTTAATGTAATAAGTGATCGATTTAGTTGTTTAGTTTAATTCAATTCAATTCAATTTTATTGAATGTAATTTAATGTAATAAGTGATTGATTTAATTATTTAATTTAATTTAGTGTTTTTAATTCAATTAAATGTAATAAGTGATCGATTTAGTTATTTAATTTAGTGTTAATTCAATTTAATTCAATTCAATTTAATGTAATAAGTGATCGATTTAATTAATTAGTGTAATAGGATTTAATGTAATAAGTGATTGATTTTTTTAGTTCAATTTAATTTAATTTAATTTAAAACAGTTGCTTTAGTCCTTCAGTGGTGCCTATTCAGTCACGTCCAATTCAATCGCACTCATTTCAGGGTGTCACCAAAACGACTGAGTGAACACATCATGAAATCAAAATAAATAACCATATTTTCATTCCCTTCACTACGTCGGGTGAAATCAAAACCATTAACTACTTTAATTTAATAATGATTTTGCTTCATTGAAACCATCATTGATTTTAATTTCATTCGAGAGACCACTGACCACACCATTAAAATCATTACCTTCAGTTCATTTTACCTAATTAAGGAAATGATTGATGAATCCAAAACCATCCTTTTAATTTAATCTTATTGCATATTGAATAAATAAATGATCGATGACCCCGCTGAACCCCTCAGTTCGATCGAGCTCGACGCCACAAAATAAATAATTGGCTACTCTGGAAACAGTGATTTGATTGAATAAAATCATTGACCGTGCAATTAAAATAATTATCTTCATTCAATTTTACCTAATTAGTTATATTTTTAACAACATCAAGCTCAATCAAACTGAGGGCTTTCACGGGGTCATTGATCATTTATTTTATTATTTATTATTTATTAATTTATTATTTTTTATTATTATTATTTACATCATGTCAATATTTATCTTAAAAATTAATCGTTATTATATTAATTATATTATATTACATCATATATGTTATGTTATATGTATATACTCTATTAATTGTATGTTGATTATATTAATAAGTATATGAATTATATGAATTTCATATGTGTGATTATATGTAATATATCATTATAATTTTATTTGAAGATAATTAATGGTAATAATTTATACGAATTATTCATATTACGATTAATTGTGAGTGAGGCGAGCAACTGGTCTTTACACCGTGAAGCCGTGTTTGAATTCGATGGACCAGGGAATTAATTGATTCAATGTTAATGTGATCGAGCTGTGGGAGGAGGGGAAAAAAACGTTCTTAGTCTGACCTTTCATTTCCTGTGCCTCCTGCCCGCCCCTCCCCCACCCGCCCCTCCCCTGGCCCCTCTCCCACACGCCCGCCCCTCCCCCACATGCCCGCCCCTCCCCTGACCTCTCCCCCCCCACACACACGCCCCCCCCCCCATGCTTGCCCCTCCCCCACACGCCCGCCCCTCCCCTACATGCCCGCCCCTCCCCACCCATCCTCTCCCACACGCCTGCCCCTCCCCCACATGCCCGCCCCTCCCCTCACCTCCCCTACCCCAAACATCTGCCCCTCCCCACACGCCTGCACCACCCACATGCCCGCCCCTCCCCCACCCATCCTCCCACACGCCCACCCCTCCTCCACATGCCCACCCCCCCCCTCACCTCCCCCCCACACATTTGCCCCTCCCCACACGCCACGCCCCCCTCCACACCCGCCCCCTCCCCACCCATCCTCTCCCACATGCCGCCCCTCCCCACATGCCCGCCTCTCCCCTCACCTCCCCCCCACACACATCTGCCCCTCCCCACATGTCCCCCCCTCCCCACACACCCGCCCCTCCCCACCCATCCACTCCCACACGCCGCCTCCCCACACCTCCCCTCCCCTCACCTCCCCTCCCACACACCCGCCCCTCCCCACGCCGCCCCCCCACATGCCCACCCCTCCCCCACCCGCCCGCCCCTCCCCCTCCCCGTCCCCCTCAGAGCGCTTCGCGGCCCCGGGCGAGGTGTCCGCGTGGTGCAACGCGACGCACTGCCGGGCGACGTGGTCCCAGCCGCGCACGTGGGTGCCGCTGCACTTCCTCGACTTCCACTACCAGCTGCGCATACGCAACGCCCAGGTCGGGGGCCGGGGTCGCGGGGGTCGCGGGGTGGGGGTCAGGGGTCACAGGGGAGGGGGGTGCCGTCAGGGCCTCTTCGTGATGGATTGATGGCTGGACACAGGTGTTGGGGGGGTGATTGATTGACAGGTGGGTGATGGACAGGCACCTGGGGGGTGATTGACAGGTGTCTGGGTCATGACAGGTTGGGGGTCAGGGGTCACACGGGAGGAGGGCTCTCGGGGCGTCTGGGTGATTGATTGATGGATGGACACAGGTGGGTGTGTGGGGGATGCACAGGTGTCTGGGGGATGACAGGGCAGTGATTGACAGGTGTGTGTGTGATGGACAGGTGTGTGGATGATGGACAGGTGTATATGGTGGATGCAGTGATTGACAGGTGTGTGGATGATGGACAGGTGTATATGGTGGATGACAGTTGTATGATTGACAGGTGTGTGGGTGATGGACAGGCATCTGGGGGATGATTGACAGGTGGGCGATGGACAGGTGTGTGGGTGACAACAGGGTGTGATGATTGAGGGGCATCAGTGTTTAGCTGCATATCAGGTGTGGGGGTGATTGACATGTGGGAGCACGGGTGATTGGCAGGTGTCGGCATGATTGACAGGTGGGAGCTTGGGTGATTGACAGGTGTGGGAGTGATTGACAGGTGGGAGCACAGGTGATTGGCAGGTGTGGGGGTGATTGACAGGTGGGAGCATGTGTGATTGGCACCTGTGTGGGTGATTGACAGGTGGGAGCATGAGTGATTGACAGGTGTGGGAGTGATTGACAGGTGGGAGCATGTGTGATTGACAGGTGTGGGAGTGATTGACAGGTGGGAGCACAGGTGATTGGCAGGTGTGGGGGTGATTGACAGGTGGGAGCATGTGTGATTGGCACCTGTGTGGGTGATTGACAGGTGGGAGCATGAGTGATTGACAGGTGTGGGAGTGATTGACAGGTGGGAGCATGGGTGATTGGCAGGTGTCGAGGTTATTGACAGGTGGGAGCATGGGTGCTTGGCACCTGTGTGGGTGATTGACAGGTGGGAGCATGAGTGATTGACAGGTGTGGGAGTGATTGACAGGTGGGAGCACGGGTGATTGGCAGGTGTGTGGGTGATTGACAGGTGGGAGCACAGGTGATTGACAGGTGGGTGATGGACAGGGGAGGTGGCCCATGGCCATGATTGTGACCCCCTCCCTCTGCTCTGTGTCTGTGTGTCCCTGTGTGTCTCTATCTGTGTCTCTCTGTGTCTCTCTATCTCTATGTTGGTCTCTGTGTGTCTCTGTGTCTCCCTATCTCTGTCTCACTGTCTCTGTCTCTCGTTGTATCTCTGTCTCTATCTTGGTCTCTGTGTCTCTCTGTCTCTGTCCATCTCTGTCTCTCTGTCTCTGAGGGTCTCTGTGTGTCTCTCTTGGTCTCTGTGTCTCTCTGCTGGTGTCTCTGGGTGTGTCTCTGTCCCTGGATCTCTGTGTCTCTTGTGTCTCTGTGTCTTCCTATCTCTGTCTCGCTGTCTCTGTCTCTCGTTGTCTCTCTGTCTCTTTCTTGGTCTCCGTGTCTCTCTGTCTGTCTGTGTCTGTCTCTCTGTCTCTCTCTGATGGTGTCTCTCTGTGAATCTCTGTGTGTCTCTGTGTGTCTCTCTGTCTCTGTGTCTGTGTGTCTCTGTGTGTCTCTCTTGGTCTCTGTGTCTCTCTGCTGGTGTCTCTGGCTGTGTCTCTCTCCCTGGATCTCTGTGTCTCTTGTGTCTCTCTGTCTCTGTGTGTCTCTGACCGTGTCTCTCTGTCTCTGCGTCTCTGTCCGTGTGTCCATCCATCCGTGTGTCTGTCCGTTTCTAGGACGTGAAGGAGGAGGAGGAGGAAGAGGAGGAGGAGGAGATGAAGGACTTGGTGAGTTGAGCGAGTGAGAAGGACATGGGATGGACAGCTGGGGGGAGGGGCGAGGAGGAGGAGGGTGGGGATGATTGACAGGTGGCTGGAGTGAGGAAGGAGAGATGATGGACAGGTGGGAAGAGGAGGGAAGGAGAGATGATTGACAGGTGGAAATGGGAGGAGGGTGGAGATGATTGACAGGTGGGAGGAGGGTAGAGATGATTGACAGGTGGGAGGAGGGTAGAGATGATTGACAGGTGGGAGGAGTCAGGAAAGAGAGATGATTGACAGCTGGAAGAGGAAAGAGGAAGGGCATGATTGACAGGTGGGAGGAGGGTGGAGATGATTGACAGGTGGGAGGAGTCAGGAAAGAGAGATGATTGACAGCTGGAAGAGGAAGGGCATGATTGACAGGTGGGAGGAGGGTGGAGATGATTGACAGGTGGGCAAAGTCAGGAAGGAGACATGATGGACAGGTGGACAGGGAGGAGGAAGGAGATGATGGACAGGTAGGAGGAGGAGGGAAGAAGAGATGATTGACAGGTGGGGGAGGAGGAGGGAAGAAGAGATGATGGACAGGTGGGGGGAGGAGGGAAGGGTGGAGGGAAGAAAAGGGGATGCACAGGTGGGAGGAGGAGGAGATGATTGACAGGCAGGAGGAGGGAGAGGATGATTGACAGGTGGGAGGAGGGAAGAGATGATGGACAGGTGAAACAGAAGGAGGAGGAGGAGGAGGGTTTGGAGGAGATGATTGACAGGTAGGTTGGGGGGGAAGAGATGATGGACAGGTGAGAGGGGTAGGGAGACAGGATGTGATGATTGACAGGTGGGAGGAGGTTGGGGAAGTGGGTTATGAGAGAGGAGGGATGATTGACAGGTGGACGAGGATGGAAGGATGATTTACAGGTGGAGGAGGGAGGAGGGATGACTGACAGGGGGAAGAGGGATGATTGACAGGTGGAAGGGGGAGGACTAAGATGATTGACAGGTGGAAGAGAGGACTAAGAGATGATTGACAGGTGGAAGAGGGAGGACTAAGAGATGATTGACAGGTGGAAGAGAGGACTAAGAGATGATTGACAGGTGGAAGAGGGAGGACTAAGATGATTGACAGGTGGAAGAGGGAGGACTAAGATGATTGACAGGTGGAAGAGGGAGGACTAAGAGATGATTGACAGGTGGAAGAGGGAGGACTAAGAGATGATTGACAGGTGGAAGAGGGAGGACTAAGATGATTGACAGGTGGAAGAGGGAGGACTAAGAGATGATTGACAGGTGGAAGAGGGAGGACTAACAGATGATTGACAGGTGGAAGAGTGAGGACTAAGAGATGATTGACAGGTGGAAGAGGGAGGACTAAGATGATTGACAGGTGGAAGAGAGGACTAAGAGATGATTGACAGGCAGGAGTAAGAGGAGGAGCAGGGTGGAGGGAGGAGATGATGGGCAGGTGGAGGAGGAAGAGGAGGAGGAGGAGGGGGGAGGTCATTGATTGACAGGTGGAAGGCAGGAAGAAGCCATGATGGACAGGTGGAGAACTGACAAGAAGATGGACTGGTGGGAGGAAGCATCCTCCCATCCATCAGTCTGTCATTCCCTTGGTCCATCTGTCCTCGTGCACCAACCTCCCCCTCCCCCCACCATGCAGGTGGACGTGGCGAGCCGCGAGGAGCTGGCGTTCGTGTTCCCCAGCCTGGCGCCCCGCCCCCGACAGGAGGTGCGCGTGCGGGCAGGGGATGTGCGGGGACCACTGTGGAGCGCCTGGTCCGTGCCTGCACTCTTCGGTGAGATGCACCCCTCCCCCAACACCCTCCAACATGACCACCCCGCCCCCACTGCCCCCACCCTCCCCATCCCCCCTCCACCATGAATGCCCCTCCCCCACTGCCCCAACCTACCCCATCCCCCTCCACCATGACTGCCACACCCCCACTGCCCACACCCTCCCCACCCCCCCCACCACATTGCCCCTCCCCCCACCACCCCTACCCTCCCCCACACCTCCACCATGACCACCCTGCCCCCACTGCCCCTGCCCTCCCCATACCCCTCCACCATCACTGCCCCACCCCCACTGCCCCCACCCTCCCCAATCCCCTCCACCATGAATGCCCCTCCCCACTGCCCCTGCCCTCCCCACCACCCTACCCTCCCAACCCTCCCCTCCACCATGATTGCCCTGCCCCACCACCCACACCCCTCCCCAACACCCCCTCCACCATGACCGCCCCGCCCCCACTGCCCCTGCCCTCCCCATCCCCCCTCCACCATGACTGCCCCGCCCCCACTCTCCCTGCCTCCCCCAACACCCCTCCATGACCACCACGCCCCCCACTGCCCCCACCCTCCCCCCCCCTTCCACCATGAATGCCCCCCCCCCCACTGCCCCTGCCCTCCCCAATCCCCTCCACCATGACTGCCCCACCCCACTGCCCCTGCCCTCCCCAACCCCCTCCACCATGACCACCCCGCCCCACTGCCCCTGCCTTCCCCCGACCCCCTCCACCATGACTGCCCCTCCCCACTGCCCATGCCCTCCCCACCACCCTCCACCATGAATGACCCCCCCCACTGCCCCTGCCCTCCCGTGACACCTCAACCATGACTGCCCACCCCCACTGCCCACACCCTCCCCAAACCCCTACACCATGACCACCCTGCCCCCACTGCCCCACCCTCCCCCCAACCACCCCACCATGACTGCCCCTCCCCACTGCCCACACACTCACCCACCCCCTTCACCATAACTGCCCTGCCCCCACTGCCCCCCACCCTCCCCCCAACACCCCTCCACCATGAATGCCCCTCCCCACTGACCTTGCCCTCCCCATCCCCCCTACACCATGACTGCCCCACCCCCACTGCCCCTCCCCTCCCCACCCCTCCACCATGAATGCCCCTGCCCCCACTGCCCCCGCCCTCCCCAACCACCTCCACCATGACACCCCACCCCACTGCCCCCACCCTCCCCTAACCCCTCCACCATGACCACCCCACCCCACTGCCACCCCTGCCAACCACATGCTGTGATCTCCTCCCGCCCCTCCCCACCGTGCCCCGCCCCCCACCACACCACAGGCTCCAATGGGAGCACAACACCTGGGGCCGCCATCTACCTGGTGGCCGTGCTGGGGACCCTCCTCGGCGGCCTGGGACTCAGCTTCTGCTATGTGAGGTGAGTGGGGTGGCTCCTCTGACCCCACTTCCTGTCCCACGTGATGTCACTTCCTGTCAATGCCCACCTGCGCCTCACACCCCCCCAAGGAACCCCAGGTTCAGCTTCCAGCCTCCACTTCCTGTGTCTGCTGATGTCACTTCCTGTCCCCATGCACCCACCACCCAACACACATCCTGGGGAAAACACCTCACTCTGCTTCCTTTCTCTGATGACATCACTTCCTGTCCTCACCCATCCACCCTACACAACCCCATAGGCTCCTGGGGGGTGTAACACCTCCCTCCACTTCCTGTGTCTGCTGATGTCACTTCCTGTCCCCACCCATCCACCCTACACACTGCCACAGAGTCCCAGACTTGGCTTTGACCCTCCATTTCCTGTCTCTGTTGATGTCACTTCCTGTCCCTTCCCACACACCCTACACAGCTCCACAGACTCCTGGGGTTGTAACACCTCACTCCACTTCCTGTCCCTGCTGATGTCACTTCCTGTCCCAACCCACCCACCTTACACACCCTCATGGACTCCCTGGGGAAGCTTCCACCTCCCACATCCTGTGACTGCTGATGTCACTTCCTGTCACTGCCCAACCATCCTACACAACCCCATGTACCACCAGGGGCAAGCACCTTGTTGCACTTCCTGTCTCTGCCAATGTCACTTCCTGTCCCCACCCATCCACCCAACACACTGCCACAGAGTCCCAGATTTGGCTTCCACCCTCTACTTCCTGTGTCTTCTGATGTCACTTCCTGTCACCACCCACCCACCCTACACAGCCCCATGTTCTCCTGGAGGCAAACACCTCACTGCACTTCCTGTGTTTGCTGAGGTCACTTCCTGTCCCCACCCATCCACCCTACACACCTCCACAGAATCCCAGATTTGGCTTCTACCCTCTACTTCCTGTGTCTTCTGATGTCACTTCCTGTCACACACACACCACTCAACACACCACCTGGAGAAAACAACTTGCTCTGCTTCCTGTCTCTGCTGATGTCACTTCCTGTCCCCACCAACATGCCCTACACACTGCCATGTAATCCCAGGGGAGGCTTCCACCCTCCACTTCCTGTCTCTGCTGACATCACTTCCTGTCACCTATCCCCCACCTGCACAGACTCCCTGGGGAAGGTCCTCCCACCTCCACTTCCTGTCCCTGCTGAGGTCACTTCCTGTCACCATTGACCCACACTACATACCCATCAACTCCCAGGGGAGGCTGCCACTCCCTCCACTTCCTGTTCCTGCTGAGGTCACTTCCTGTCTCTCACCCACCATACACAAACCAACAGACTCCTTGGGGAGGCTGCCCCGCCCTCTACTTCCTGTGTCTGCTGACATCACATCCTGTCTCCACTCCCATCACTTCTGTGGAGTTTCAGGGGAGCCTAACCCCTCCACTTCCTGTCCCTACTGACATCACTTCCTGCCACCACCCACCCTCCACTTTCCTGGTCTTCCAGGGGAAACACCTCCCTGCATTTCCTGTCCATGCTGATGTCACTTCCTGTCACCAGGAACATTGCATGTCCATGGACTCCCAGGGGAGGCTTCACCCTTCCACTTCCTGTCTCTGCTGATGTCACTTCCTGTCACCACCCACCACTACCCTACACAACCCCACAGACCAGCCCCTCCCTGCACTTCCTGTCTGCTGATGTCACTTCCTGTCAGCACCCACCACTCCCCTACACAACCCCACAGACCAGCCCATGCCTGCACTTCCTGTCTGCTTATGTCACTTCCTGTCAGCACCCACCACTCCCCTACACGACCCCACAGACCTGCCCCTCCTGCACTTCCTGTCTCTGCTGATGTCACTTCCTGTCACCACCCACCACTCCCCTACATGACCCCACAGACTGTCCCATCCCTGCACCACTTCCTGTGTCTGCTAACATCACTTCCTGTCCCCTCCCTTCATCCACCTCCATGGACTCCTCCCCCTGCCCCCGGGCTTCCTGTCCCGGGTGACGTCACTTCCTGTCCCTCCCTCCCTCCCCCGCAGGGTGATGCATTCGAGCGCCATGTTCGTGCCGGCCATCAGGGACAAACTGACCGATGATGCTGGCATCGCTGTGGATGCTCACAGCCATGACCACACGGTGGGTGGCCAGGATGAGGGGGCGGGGCCGTGGCAGATGATTGACGGGTGGGGGTGGGGCCTCAGCACTTGATTGACAGGTGGTTGGGGACTAGACAGATGATTGACAGGTGAGTGGGGCCATGATAGGTGATTGACAGGTGGGTGTGTGGATGGGGGTGTGTGGGTGGGACCCTGGCAGATGATTGGCAGGAGTGTGGTTGGGTCCTCAATGGATGATTGACAGGTGGGCGGGTCCTCAAAGGATGATTGACAGGGAGTGGGTGGGTCCTTTACAGATGATTGACAGGCAGGTGTGTGGATCAGGATGGGTGGGTGGGACCCTGGTGGATGATTGGCAGGTGTGTGGTTGTGTCCTCCATGGATGATTAACAGGTGGGTGGGTGGACCCTCCACAGATGATTGACAGGTGTGTGGTGCCTTGATGGATGATTGATGGGCTGGTGGGGCCATGATGGGTGATTGACAGGTGGGTATGTGGATGGGGGTGTGAGAGGGGGACCCTTGCAGATGATTGGCAGGTGTGTGCTTGGGTCCTCAATGGATGATTGACAGGCAGTGGGTGTGTCCTTTACAGATGATTGACAGGCAGTTGTGTGGATGGAGGTGGGTGGCTGGGTTGGTGGGAACCTGGTGGATGATTGGCAGGAGTGTGGTTGTGTCCTCAATGGATGATTGACAGGAGGGTGGGTGGGTCCTCGACAGATGATTGACAGGTGGGTGGAGCCTCGAAGGTGATTGACAGGCAGGTGTGTGGTTGGGTCCTCAAAGGATGATTGACAGGCAGTGGGTGGGTCCTTTGCAAATGATTGACAGGTAGGTGTGTGAACGGGGGTTGGGAACCTGGTTGATGATTGGCAGGAGTATGGTTGTGTCCTCAATGGATGATTGACAGGTGGGTGGGTCGGTGGGTCCTCGACAGATGATTGACAGGTGGGTAGGGCTGTAATGGATGATTGACAGGCAGGTGGGGCCTCAAATGATGATTGACAGGCAGGTGTGTGGCTGGGTGTGGATGGGTCTCTGGCAGATGACTGGCAGGTGTGTGGTGGGTCCTCAATGGATGATTGACAGGTGATTGGGTGAGTGGGTCCTTGACAGATGATTGACAGGTGGGTGGGGCCTCGATGGTGATTGACAGGCAAGTGTGCAGTTGGATCATCAATGGATGATTGATAGGCAGTAGGTGGGTCCTTTAAAGATGATTGACGGGTGGGTGTGTGAATGGGGGGGTAGGACCCTGGTGGATGATTGGCAGGTGTGTGGTTGTGTCCTCAAGGGATGATTGACAGGCAGTGGGTGGGTCCTTTACAGATGATTGACAGGCAGGTGTGTGGATGGGGGTGGGTGGGTGGGAACCTGGTGGATGATTGGCAGGAGTGCAGTTGTGTCCTCAATGGATGATTGACAGGTGGGTGGGTGCGTAGGTCCTCGACAGATGATGGACAGGAGAGTGGGTCCTCAATGGATGATTGACAGGCATTGGGTGGGTCTTTTGCAGATGATTGACAGGTAGGTGTGTGAATAGTGGGTGGGAACCTGGTTGACAATTGGCAGGAGTGCAGTTGTGTCCTCAATGGATGATTGACAGGTGGGTGGGTGGGCTCTCGACAGATGATTGACAGGTCGGTAGGTGGGGCCTGGATGGATGATTGACATGTAGGTGAGTTGTACCTTGGATGGTGGGTGAGTCCTTGACAGGTGATTGACAGGTGAGTGAGCTGCTTGTCAGTGTGTGATTGACAGTTTGGTGGGTGGGGGTGGGGGTGGCCCTGATGGATGATAGACGAGTGGGTGCATTGCACCTTGGATGATTGATTGACAGGTGGGTGGTGGGTGCTCCTCAGTGGGTGATTGACAGGTGGGTGAGTGGGTAGGGTTGGGTGGGCATTTGATGGGTGATTGACAAGTGGGTGGACAGGTTCCTGGTTGGGTCCTTGACAGAGGATTGACAGGTGGGTGATTGACAGGTGGTTGAGCTGCACCTGGAGGGGTGATTGACAGGTGGGTGGTGGTGGGTGGGGTCTGGATGGATGATTGACAGGTGGATGGGTGTAGGTGGGGACACAATGGATGATTGGCAAGAGGGTGGGTGGGTGGGGGTTGGTGGGACCCTGGTTCATGATTGACAGGTGCATTGTTGGGTCCTTGATTGACAGGACCCCATTGACAGGTGGGTGGGTCCCCAATGGGTGATTGACAGGTGGTTGAGCTGCACCTGAAGGGGTGATTGACAGGTGAGTGGGGGTGGGCGGGGCCTCGATCAGTGATTGACAGGTGGGGGTGTGGGTGGGACCCCAAGGGATGATTGGCAGGTTGTGAGTTGCACATTGGTGGATGATTGACAGCTCAGTGGGTGTCTGGCTTGGGGTGGGCGGGGCCCTGTCGGATGATTGACAGCTCAGTGGGTGTCTGGCTTGGGGTGGGCAGAGCCCTGGCTGATGATTGACAGTTCAGTGGGTGTCTGGCTTGGGGTGGGCGGAGCCCTGGTGGATTATTGACAGCTCAGTGGGTGTCTGGCTTGGGGTGGGCGTGGCCCTGGCAGATGATTGACAGCTCAGTGGGTGTCTGGCTTGTGGTGGGCGGGGCCCTGGTGGATGATTGACAGCTCAGTGGGTGTCTGGCTTGGGGGGGGTGGAGCCCTGGTGGTTGATTGACAGCTCAGTGGGTGTCTGCTTGGGGTGGGTGGGGCCCTGGCTGATGATTGACAGCTCAGTGGGTGTCTGGCTTGGGGTGGGTGGAGCCCTGGTGGATGATTGACAGCTCAGTGGGTGTCTGGCTTGGGGTGGGCGGAGCCCTGGTGGATTATTGACAGCTCAGTGGGTGTCTGGCTTGGGGTGGGCGTGGCCCTGGCAGATGATTGACAGCTCAGTGGGTGTCTGGCTTGTGGTGGGTGGGGCCCTGGTGGATGATTGACAGCTCAGTGGGTGTCTGGCTTGGGGGGTGGAGCCCTGGTGGTTGATTGACAGCTCAGTGGGTGTCTGCTTGGGGTGGGCGGGGCCCTTGTGGATGATTGACAGTTCAGTCAATGTCTGCTTGGGGTGGGCGGGGCCCTGGTGGATGATTGACAGCTCAGTGGGTGTCTGGCTTGGGGTGGGCAGAGCCCTGGTGGATGATTGACAGCTCAGTGGGTGTCTGCTTGGGGTGGGCGGGTCCCTGGCAGATGATTGACAGCTCAGTGGGTGTCTGCTTGGGGTGGGCCTGGCCCTGGCCGATGATTGACAGCTCAGTGGGTGTCTGGCTTGGGGTGGGTGGGGCCCTGGCTAATGATTGACAGCTCAGTGGGTGTCTGGCTTGGGGTGGGTGGGGCCCTGGCGGATGATTGACAGCAAAGTGTGTGTCTGGCTTGGGGTGGGCGTGACCCTGGCAGATGATTGACAGCTCAGAGGGTGTCTGGCTTGGGGTGGGCGGGGCCCTGGTGGATGATTGACCGCTCAGTGGGTGTCTGGCTTGGGGTGGGCGGGGCCCTGGTGGATGATTGACAGCTCAGTGGGTGTCTGGCTGGGGGGGTGGAGCCCTGGTGGTTGATTGACAGCTCAGTGGGTGTCTGCTTGGGGTGGGTGGGGCCCTGGCTGATGATTGACAGCTCAGTGGGTGTCTGCTTGGGGTGGGTTGGGCCCTGGCTGATGATTGACAGCAAAGTGGGTGTCTGCTTGGGGAGGGCAGGACCCTGGTAGATGATTGACAGCTCAGTGGGTGTCTGGCTTGGGGTGAGCAGGGCTGTGATGGATGACTGACATCTCAGTGGGTGTCTGGCTTGGGGTGGGCGTGGCCCTGGCATATGATTGACAGCTCAGTGGGTGTCTAGCTTGGGGTGGGCGGTGCCCTGGCTGATGATTGACAGCTCAGTGGGTGTCTGCTTGGGGTGGGCGGGGCCCTGGCAGATGATTGACAGCTCAGTGGGTGTCTGCTTGGGGTGGGCGGGGCCCTGGTGGATGATTGACAGCTCAGTGGGTGTCTGGCTTGGTGTGGGCGTCGCCCTGATGGATGATTGACAGCTCAGTGGGTGTCTGCTTGGGGTGGGCGGGGCCCTGTTGGATGATTGACAGCTCAGTGGGTGTCTGGCTTGGGGTGGGTGGGGCCCTGGCGGATGATTGACAGCTAAGTGGGTGTCTGGCTTGCGGTGGGTGGAGCCCTGGAGGATGATTGACAGCTCAGTGGGTGTCTGCTAGGGGTGGGCGGGGCCCTGGTGGATGATTGACAGCTAAGTGGGTGTCTGGTTTGCAGTGGGTGGAGCCCTGGAGGATGATTGACAGCTCAGAGGGTGTCTGGCTTGGGGTGGGCGGGGACCTGGTGGATGATTGACAGCTCAGTGAGTGTCTGGCTTGGGGTGGGCGGGGCCCTGGTGAATGATTGACAGCTGGTTGGGTGATGGGTGGAGGACAGGTGAGTGGGAAGCGCCCCTCCCCACACACCATGCCCCAACTCAGGTGACACCATGACAACACATTGCCCAGTGTCGTCATGGCAACCCAACCCTCTGGTCCCATTGGCTGAGGCTGTCCTGGCAGCCAATGACATCGCAGCACATCCCAGGTGACCCAACACACACAGGGTTGTCATGGTGACCTGCCCCGCCCCCTCCCCCAGTGTACATCCCAGTACATCCAGGGACACTGTTGCCTAGCAACCCCACCCACATGGGCCATTCTCCCTGTAGACCCTGCATGTCGCCACAGCAACCGGGACCCATGGCAACAACGATGATGGGGAGGGAGAGGAGGAGGAGGAGGAGGATGTGCTGACCGTGCAGGAAGTGACCCCTGCACGACCCTGCGACCCCGCCAATGTCACCGCCGCTGCCACCACCGCTGCCGGGATTCAAATTTAGTCATTTTTCAAATTTACTTTCTGGACCAAAGATTGTTTTTATTATTGATTTGCTGAGATCTGGAGAGTTTTGTGTTCATCTTCATCATCATCTTCATCATCATCATCATCTTCATCATCATCATCAACTTGTTTTTTTCAGATAAAAGATTATTTTTATTATGGTTTTGCTGAGATCTGGAGAGTTTTGTGTTCATCATCATCATCATCATCTTCATCATCATCTTCATCATCATCTTCATCATCATCTTCATCAACATGTTTTTTTCCAGATAAAAGATTATTTTTATTATTATGATGATTATTTCATTATTGATCTCTCGTCCTACTTAAAATAATTTTTAGGTTCTTTCCTTCCGGAATCCTCCTCAGGCTGGATTCGAACTCGTGACCCTCAGGATGATTGCATCCGTCTGTCTGTCTGTCCAAAGCGTGTCCTCCGTTGCCAGATGGGGGACGTGGCCATGGGCTGTCAATCAATCTCCAGCATGGGCGGGGCCACTGGCTGTCAATCACCAGCGAGGGCGGGGCCATGAGCTGTCAATCACCCAAGGATGGGAGCTGCCTCACAGGGGCTGTTGGTGGTTGAAGTGGGCGTGGCTCAGGGGCTGTCAATCACGGATGGTGGGCGTGGCCAGGAGCTGTCCATCATCCGGGAAGGTGTGACTGGAAACTCTCAGGCATTACAGTCTGTGGAGGGGGCGTGGCTTTTGGCTGTCACTCACCAGGGAGGGCGTGGCTAGGGAGCTGTCAATCACTGTGGGTGGGTGGGGCTGTGAGTCACAAATCATCATGGAGGGCGTGACTCAGGAGCTGTCGATCATCCTGGGAGGGGGCGTGGCTTGTAAGGGGCGTGGCTACAGCCTGTTGGTGCACAGGGAACTGTCAATCATCTGGGAGGGCGTGGCCATGAACTGTCCATCAACCCAGCTTGGGCTGTGGCCTCAAGCTGTCAATCACCAGGGAGGGCATGGCTGGGCCACAGAGGGGCGGGGCTCTCAGCTGTCAATCAGAATTCAGGGTGTAGCCTGGAGTTGTCAGTCATGCAGGAGGGCGTGGCTGTGGTCTGTCAATCACCATAAGTGGGCGTGGCCACGGGGTGACAACCACTGGGTAGGAGGAGGGGTGTGGCCACGAACTGTCAATCATCAGTGAGGGTGTGGCCAACCTCAGCCTGTCTGTGGGCTTTGCAGATGTGTGTGCTGAGGGTTTGTCAGCAAGTGTCTGTCCATCACCAGGGGAGGGGCGTGGCCAACACCTGTCAATCCCCTGGAAGGGACTGTCAATCACCTTGTGTGGGTGGGACCATGAGCTTCTGTGTGTCCTGAGCAAGGGGTGGGGTCAACGTCTCCCTGAGGCTTTGTCAGCACTTACCTATGAGGAGGAGGCTTTGTCAGCATGTGTGTATGAGGAGGAGGCTTTGTCAGCATGTGGGGATTTGCTAGCAGGCCCCTAGGTGTGGGCTTTGTGAGCAAGTGCCTGGTGGTAGGGTTTGTTAGCAGTCATCTGTGGTGAGGGTTTGTTAGCAGGCATCAGTCAGGGTTTTTTGTCAGTAGCTGTGTTTTTGAGTCCAGCCTGGGCTATAGGATGTGTTGGAGTCTAGCCTGGGCTACACAGTGAAGTGATGAGCAACCTGGGGTTTTTAGTGAGACAGGCCATATGTAGCAAACTCTGGGAAAGCCTGGGCTACATGCTTGCTGTAATGTCCAGCCACAGACATGTTGTGAGTTCAGGGTGAGCCTGAGCTACATTCTCACTGCCCTTCCAGCCTGGGCTACTTATTGAGTTCAAGGCCAGCCTGGGCTATGTAGTGTCTTTGAGTCTAACCTAGGCTATGTAGTGAGTTTGGGGCAAACTTGTGTCATGTACTGAACTCAAGGCCAGCCTGTGCTACTCAGCATATTTGTGTCTAACCTATGCTACATTGTGGGTTCAGGGCCAACCTGAGCTATGTACTCACTTCATAGCCAGCCTGCACTATGTAGTGAGTTGAGGGCCAGCCTGGGCTACACAGTGCTTCCTAGCCCAGCCTGAGCCATGGAGTAAGTTCAAGGACAGCCTGGACTACACTGTGATTTCAAGGCCAGCCCAGAGTGAATGTCAGTCTATCCTGGGCTATATTATGAGGACAGGGACAACCTGGGCTATGTAGGAAGTTCAAGGCCAGCCTGGGCTACATGCTGAGTTCAGGACCAGCCTGGGCCATGTAGTGAGTCTGACTCCATAATGATGTGGACTGATTACAGGGCCAGCCTGTAATCTACTCTGTAACCTACTCTGTAACCTACTCTGCAAATTTGAGTCAAACCTAGGCTACAACTTGGGTTCAGGGCCAGCCTGGGCTATGTGTTTTCAAGGTCAGCCTCAGCTACATACTTACTCCATGGCCAGCCTGGGCTGCTTGTGATGTGTAATGAGTTTAAGGCCAGGCTGGGCATCATAGAAAATTTGGGTCTAACCTGGGCTATGTGGTAAGTTCAGAGGCCAGCCTGGGCTACACAGCAAGTGAGAGTATCACCAAGGATATGCTGTGGGTTTGAAGCTGGCTTGGGCAACATAGTGAGTTCAGGGCTATCCTGGGCTCCTTAGGAAATTTGAGTCTAACCTAGCCTACATAGTGGGTTCAAAGCCAGCTTGCACTATGTAGTGGGTTCAGGGCCAACATGGGCTGCACAATGAGTATGAGGCCAACATGGGCTAAGGAGGATGTTGGATTACAGCCTGGGCTACATGGTGAGTTCCAGGCCAACCCATAGTGAATATGAGTCTAGCCTGGGTTACATAGTGAATCTGATTCCAGCCTGGGCTACACAGTGATTACAAGGCCAGCCTGGTGTACATATTGAGTTAGAGTCTAACCTGGGCTACATAGTGGGTTTGACTCCAGCTTGGGCTATGTAGTGAGTTCAAGGCCAGCCCACAGTGAATATGAGTCTAACCTCATCTATGTTGTGATTCCCACTCTAGCCTGTGCTACATAGTGAGTTCAGGGCCAGCATGGGTGATGTATTAACTTTGAGTCCAGCCTGGGCTATGTACTGAGTTCAGGGCCAACCTGAGCTACATCATGAATGTGAGTCTAACCTAGGCTACATAGTGGGTTTGTACAGAGGGAGTTCAGGGCCAGCCTGGGCTATGGAATGAGTTTGAGGCCAGCCTGGGCTACATTGTGAGTCAAGATTAGCCGGTACTGAATGTGAGTCTAGCCTGGGCTACATAGTGACCCCAAGGCCAGCCTGGGCTACATTAGCTCAGGGCCAGCATGGCCTATGTTGTAATTTCATGTCCAGCCTGGGCTACATAGTGATTCTGAGGCCAGCCCAGGCTATACAGTAAGTTTGAGTCCAGCCTGGGCTACATGGTGAGCTGAGGACCATCCCACATTGAATGAGTCTAGCCTGTGCTATGTAGTGAGTACCAGGCCAGCCTGGGCTACAGTGTCTTGAGTCTGGCCCAAGCTATACATTGAGTTCAGAGACCTCCTGGGCTAAGAGTCTAACCTAGGCTATAAAGTGAGTTTGAAACCACCTTGGCATCTATAGCATGTTCATGGCCAGCCTGTGCTACACATGATGCTGAGGCCAGCCTGGGCTAAGGAGAAATTTCAAATCCAGCCTGGGCTACATGGTGTGTTCAAGGCCAGCCTGGAGTGAATATGAGTCTAACCTGTGCTGTGTAGTGAGTTCAAAGCCAGCCTGGGCTATCATGTCAACTTGAGCCTAGCCTGGGCTCCATAGTGAGTTCAGGGCTAGCCTGGGCTACATTGTGAGCTCAAGGCCAGCCTGTAGTAAACATGAGTCTATCCTGGGCTACATAGTGTGAGGCCAGCCTGGGCTTCAGAGTGGACTTGGGTCTAGCCTAGGCTACAGAGTGAGAGTCTAACTTAGGCTACATAGTGTGTTTGAAGCCAGCTTGGACTACATAGTGAATTCAAGGCCAACCTGGGCTACAGGGTGAGTTCACAGGCCAGACTGCAGTGAATATGAGTCTAGCCTGAGCTATGGAGTGACTCCAAGGCTACCCTGGGCTATTTGGTGCATTTGAGTCCAGACTCAGCTAGAGTGGGCTTGACTATAGCCTGAGGTCCACAGTGAGTTTGGGGCCAGCCTAGTCTAATAAGCAAACAGGAGTCTAGCCTGGGCTATGGAGTGAGGTCAGGGACAGCATGGGCTACACTGTGAGGTCCAGGTCAGCCTAGGGTGAATATGAGACTAGCCTGGGCTCTGTCATAGGTTCAGGGCCAGCCTGGGCTACAGCAAACACTCCAATCACCATGAAAACACCCACATGTCAATCAATCATAGAGGCCACGCCCCTCATGCTGTCCATCAAAGAGGCCCCGCCCCTCATGGCTGTACCCCATCCAGGCCACGCCCATAACAGCTGTCCATCACGGAGGACACGCCCCTCAGGCTGTCAATCAGGCGGCTGTGCCCCTCAGGTGTCAATCAACTACAGAGGCCATGCCCCACATGACTGTCCAGCAGCATGGTGGCACACATAGCTGCCCACCACAGGCCACGCCCATCAGCCTGTCAATCAATCAGATGGGCCATGCAGGCCACGCCCCCTAACAGCTTTCCATCAGAGGCCACACCCATCAAGCTGTCAATCAATTGGATGAGCCTTGCAGGCCACACCCCCTTACAGCTGTCCAACACAGAGGCCACGCCCATCAAGCTGTCAATCAGATGGGCCTTGCAGGCCACGCCCCCTAACAGCTGCCCACCACAGAGGCCACGCCCATCAGGCTGTCAATCAGATGGGCCTTGCAGGCCACGCCCCCTAACAGCTGCCCAACACAGAGGCCATGCCCGTCAAGCTGTCAATCAATCAGATGGGCCTTGCAGGCCACGCCCCCTAACAGCTGTCCACCACAGAGTCCACGCCCATCAGGCTGTCAATCAGATGGGCCATGCAGGCCACGCCCCCTAACAGCTGCACAACACAGAGGCCACGCCCATCAAGCTGTCAATCAATCAGATGGGCCATGCAGGCCACGCCCCTAACAGCTGTCCACCACAGAGGCCACGCCCATCAAGCTGTCAATCAATCAGATGGGCCATGCAGGCCACGCCCCAAATGTCTGTCCAGCAGCGTGGTGGCATACAGACCCCAGGCTGTTCATCAATCATGCAGGCCACGCCCCTCAGGCTGTCAATCAACCACAGAGGCCCTGAGCCCCACAGCCATCTGTCACCCAGGCCACGCCCATAACAACTGTCTGCCACACAGGCCACGCCCACAATCCTGTCAATCAATCTGGTGAGCCATGCCCCCCGTGCTGTCCATCACCCAGGCCACGCCCCCGAATGGCTGTCCAGCAGCATGGCAGCACACATGCCCCTCAGGCTGTCAATCAGGCTGGCCACGCCCCTTGGGCTGTCAATCAACCTCAGAGGCCCCACCTCTCATGGCTGTCCATCACCCAAGTCAAGCACATAAATGCTGTTCACAATGGAGGCCACGCCCCTCAGGCTGTCCATCAGGATGGCCACGCCCCTTGGGCTGTCAATCAACCACAGAGGCCCCGCCCCTTACAGCTGTCCATCACCAAGGACACGCCCATTACAGCCATCCACCATGGAGGCCACGCCCCTCAGGCTGTCAATCAAGCAGGCAGGCCATGCCTCGGGCTGTCAAACAACCACAGAGGCCACGCCCCTCACCCAGGCCATGCCCATAACAGCCATGCACCATGGAGGCCACGCCCCTCAGGCTGTCAATCAACGATGGAGGCCCCGCCCCTTATGGCTGTCCATCACCCAGGCCATGCCCACAACAACCATCCACCACGGAGGCCACGCCCCTAAGGCTGTCAATCAAGCAGGCAGGCCATGCCCCTCAGGCTGTCAATCAACGATGGAGGCCCCGCCCCTTATGGCTGTCCATCACCCAGGCCACACCCACAACAGCCATCTTCCACTGAGGCCATGCCCCTTGGGCTTTCAATCAAGCAGGCAGGCCATGCCCCTCGGGCTGTCAATCAACCACAGAGTCCCCACCTCTTATGGCTGTCCATCACCCAGGCCCCGCCCATAACAGCCATCCACCATGGAGGCCACGCCCCTCAGGCTGTCAATCAAGCAGGCAGGCCATGCCCCTCTGGCTGGCTGTCAATCAACCACAGAGGCCCCGCCCCTTACGGCTGTCCATCACCCAGGCCACACCCACAACAGCCATCCTCCACTGAGGCCACGCCCCTCGGGCTGTCAATCAACAAGGCAGGACATGCCTCTCGGGCTGTCAACCACAGTGTCCCCGCCCCTTATGGCTGTCCATCACCCAGGCCCCGCCCATAACAGCCATCCAACATGGAGGCCACGCCCATCGGGCTGTCAATCAACCACGGAGGCCCCGCCCCTCACAGCTGTCCATCACCCAGGCCCTGCCCACAACAGCCATCCACCATGGAGGCCACGCCCCTCAGGCTGTCAATCAACCAGGCAGGCCACGCCCCACATGTCAATCAAGCTGAGTCCCTGCCCCTCTTGGCCACGCCCCCTAACGACTGTCCACCTGCCCCAGAGGCCACATCCCTCCCTCCCCATCAGCGCTCCCTTTCTGTCTGTCCGTCCGTCCGTCCGTGTTCAGGGCGTGAGTGGGGGAGGGGCGCGTGGCCGAGGCAGGACAATGGCAGGAAGTTGCTCAACCTTCTTGGCCTTCAGGGGCCCCTGGGGAAAGCAGGGGGGGGAAGGTAAAGGGAGGGAGGAGGGACAGAGGGACAGATGGACGGACAGACAGACGCGAGCGGAGCAGGGGTCCTGCTGTCCCACCCGCCCCCTCCCCGACCCCCCCGACCGTGGAACCTTCCAGAAACACCGGCCAGCCACCACCACCATCATCATCCTCCTCCTCCTCCTCCTCCTCATCCTCATCTTGGGCCCGGGGACAGGAGGTGAGAGGACAGACAGACGGACAGACAGACAGATGCACCGACAGACGGACGCGTGTGGAGCACGGGGAGCCCACTCCTGCCCCCACCCACACACACACACACACGCATGCACACGACCCCACGGAACCTTCCAGAAAGCCACCCACCGTGGGCCCCACCCGGGGACAGGATGTGAGGATGGTGGGACGGATGGACGGACAGATGGACAGACATGGGTGGAGCAGGAGGTGGACCCCCACCGCCCCTCCCCCCAGCGCCCCCACAGAAACTTCCAGAAACACCCCAGCACTCCCCCCTTCTCCCCACCACCCCCACCACCATCATCATCCTCATCCTCATCCTCGACCAGACAGACAGATGCATGGATGGACAGACGGACGGACAGATGGATGGATGTGGCTGGACAGGCGTGGCCCTGGTTCTCGCGGGGGTGCGGGGTGGGGTGGGTGGGTGCTGGGAGATAAGGACAGACAGACGGACGGAGGATGCAGGGTCACAGGGAAGGACGGACAGACAGACAGACAGACGCAGGGGGACACAGGGCCCAGAGGAAGGCCGGGGGTGGGTGTTGTGTATGTTCTGTGGTGATTGACAGGTGTGTGGGTGATTGATTGACAGGTGGGCGGATGATTGGCAGCTGCACAGATGGTGGGGTGATTGATTGGAGGGTGGGTGGGTGGGTGATGGACAGGTGCACAGATGATTGACAGCTACACAAATGGGTGAGAAATGGCTGTGTGGCTGTGGGTGATTGATTGACAAGTGGGTGGGTGATTGACAGGTGGACGGATGATTGACAGCCACACAGATGGGTGAGACCTGGCTGTGCTGCTGTGGGTGATTGACAGGTGGGTGGGTGATTGACAGGTGGACAGATGATTGGCAGCTACAGAGCTAGGTGGGGGTTGGCTGTGTTTCTCTGGGTGATTGACAGGTGGGTGATTGACAGGTGTAAGGATGATTGACAGCTACACAGATGGGTGAGACATGGCTGTGTTTCTCTGGGTGATTGACAGGTGAGTGATTGACAGGTGGATGATTGACAGGAGGACAGATGATTGACAGCTACATAGGTGGGGTAGAAATGGCCGTGTTTTGGCTGGTGATTGACAGGTGGGTGGATGATTGGCAGGTATGATTGGCAGCTACAGAGCTAGGTGGGGGTTGGCTGTGTTTCTGTGGTTGATTGACAGGTGAATGGATGATTGACAGCTACACAGGTGGGTTAGACGTGGCTGTGTTGCTGTGGGTGATTGACAGGTGGGTGGGTGATTGACAGGTGCACAGGTGATTGACAGCTACTCAGATGGTTTAGACATGGCCGTGTTTTGGTCAATGATTGACAGGTGGGTGGATGATTGGCAGGTAAGACTGGCAGCTACAGAGCTAGTTGGGGTTAGCTATGAGGCTGTGGCTGATTGACAGGTGGGTGACTGACAGGTGGACAGATGATTGACAGCTACACAGGTGGGTTTGAAATGGCTTTGCTGCTGTGGGTGACTGACAGGTGGGTGATTGATTGATGGGCAGACACATGATTGGCAGGTATGATTGGCAGCTACACCGAGAGGTGGGGGCGTGGCTGTGCTGATGTGGGTGATTGACAGGTGGGTGTGTGATTGGCAGGTGATGGAAGAGTGACAGGGGAGGGTGTGGACAGCTGGGTGTGCAATGGACAGGTTGGTCTGTGATTGGCAGGTGTATGACTGACAGGTGGATGTGTGATTGACAGGTGTGTGCATGATTGACAGGTGTGTGGATGATTGACAGGTGCAGGGGTGATGAACAGGTGGATGGATGATTGACAGCTGGGTAGGTGATTGACAGGCAGGAGTGTGATTGACAGCAGAAAAGATTCTGGCAGTGGCATTAACACCTGCACAGCCTGGGGGAGGGTGGCAGGGTGGGCGGCGACCAGCCCAGGTGATCATGGGAAATGCCCTGTCCATCTGTCCTGTCTGTCCATCCCCAAGGTGGCATCCCATGATGTTGGTGTCCATGCTGATGGCGGCGTCCTGCCCACTGCTGCTGGTGCTGACCGCTGCCCATGGTATGTCCACGCACAGATAAGCCCCGCCCACAGACCCGCAAGGGCCAATCAGCAAGATGGGACTTATACAGGCCACACCCACACCTAAGGCTCTGATTGGTTGTTCTTCCATTGACCCCGCCCCCTCCACCTCGACATACTTCCTGTCACAGGAAGTGGGCATGAAGGGCCGCCAGGGTTAAGCCCCGCCCCAGACCCTCATTGGACGATGGACCCTGAAGCCCCGCCCCTCAGGCAGTCAGGGAAAACTGTGGGTATGGTTGAGCCAATGAGCACAACCTGCAGGGCTGAACTGGCCAATCACAGCAGAGCAAAGTTTATTAAGCCCCGCCCACCCATCTCTCATTGGGCAGGCGGGGCTGTGAAGCTACAGCTTTGAGTCTGATTGGCTGACGCTGGGAAGTGGGTGGGAACTCAGCTGTCTGTCAATCACGAGGGGCGGGGCTTGTTGTCTGCAAGTCAGAGAGGGCTCAGATGTCAGTCACTCAAAGTGGGAGGGGCTTACCTGCCCATCACCTTCAGAGGGCGGGGCTTAACAGCCTGTGACACTGAGGGTGAGGAGCTCAGCTGTCCATCATGCACAAGGCACAGCTGTCAATCATGCACAAGGGGCGGGGCTTATCAGTCTATGTCTCTGAGGGGGAGGCCTCTGCTGTCTGTCACTCTGGGAGTGGGAGGGGCTCAGCTGTCAATCACTCAGGGGGCGGAGCTTATCCATCTATGACTCCTTTACTGTGAGGGGCTCAGCTGTCAATCACTCCAGGGGGCGGAGCCTATCTCCCTGTGACTCAACTGATTGGAGGAGCTCAGCTGTCAATTACTCTGAGGGGGTGGAGCTTATCCATCTATGACTCCTTTACTGTGAGGGGCTGAGCTGTCAATCACTCTGAGGGGGTGGAGCTTATCCATCTATGACTCCTTTACTGTGAGGGGCTCAGCTGTCAATCACTCTGAGGGGCGGAGCTTATCCATCTATGACTCCTTTAGTGTGAGGGACTGAGCTGTCAATCACTCCAGGGGGCGGAGCCTATCTCCCTGTGACTCAACTGATTGGAGGAGCTCAGCTGTCAATCACTCTGAGGGGGTGGAGCTTATCCATCTATGACTCCTTTACTGTGAGGGGCTCAGCTGTCAATCACTCCAAGGGGCGGAGCTTATCTGTCTCTGACTCCTTTACTGTGAGGGGCTCAGCTGTCAATCACTCTGAGGGGCGGAGCTTATCCATCTATGACTCCTTTACTGTGAGGGGCTCAGCTGTCAATCACTGTGAGGGGCAGAGCTTATCCATCTATGACTCCTTTACTGTGAGGGGCTGAGCTGTCAATCACTCTGAGGGGGCGGAGCCTATCCATCTATGACTCCTTTACTGTGAGGGGCTCAGCTGTCAATCACTCTGAGGGGCAGAGCTTATCCATCTATGACTCCTTTAGTGTGAGGGACTGAGCTGTCAATCACTCCAGGGGCGGAGCCTATCTCCCTGTGACTCCATCTGATTCTTGAGGAGCTCAGCTGTCAATCACTCTTGGAGCTATCCAGCTCACTCTGAGGGGGCGGAGCTTATCCATCTATGACTCTTTACTGTGAGGGGCTCAGCTGTCAATCACTCTGAGGGGGCGGAGCTTATCCATCTATGACTCCTTTACTGTGAGGGGCTCAGCTGTCAATCACTCTGAGGGGCGGAGCTTATCCATCTATGACTCCTTTACTGTGAGGGGCTCAGCTGTCAATTTGAGGGTGTGACTCCTTTAGTGTGAGGGGACTGAGCTGACTCAATCACTCACCAGGGGCGGAGCCTATCTCCCTGTGACTCAACTGATTGGAGGAGCTCAGCTGTCAATCACTCTGAGGGGGTGGAGCTTATCCATCTATGACTCCTTTACTGTGAGGGGCTCAGCTGTCAATCACTCCAGGGGCGGAGCTTATCTGTCTCTGACTCCTTTACTGTGAGGGGCTCAGCTGTCAATCACTCTGAGGGGCGGAGCTTATCCGTCTATGACTCCTTTACTGTGAGGGGCTCAGCTGTCAATCACTCTGAGGGGCGGAGCTTATCCATCTATGACTCCTTTACTGTGAGGGGCTCAGCTGTCAATCACTCCAGGGGGCGGAGCCTATCTCCCTATGACTCAACTGATTGGAGGAGCTCAGCTGTCAATCACTCTGAGGGTAGTTTACCCATGAGTCCAAGGGGCAGAGTTGAGCTGTCAATCACCACGAGGGGGCGGAGCCTATCCACCTGAGCCTCAACAGATTGGAGGAGCCTGAGCTGTCAATCACTGCAGACCCATGGGAGGGTCCCAGGCGCCCACCCCTCCCCCACCTGAGGGGCGTGGCCTCAGCTGTCCATCACCCGCAGGGGGCGGGGTGGGGCGGGGCCGAGCTCACGCCCCTCCCCCTCCCCCCGCACGCAGACGCCCCTCCTCCGCTGCTGCAGAACCTGCGCGTGGACCCCGGCTCGCGGCGCCTCCTGTGGGACCCGCTGGTCGCCGGGGGCGACGGCCCCGCCGTGGAGGACGTGCGCTGCACCAAGGACGGCCACGAGGAGCGCGTGAGAGTCGCGGCATGGCGGTGGGGGAGGGGCGGGCCGGAAGTCCCTCCCCCCAAATGCTCAGACACAGATGGAACATTCTGGAAACTGAGGCATGGGTGGGGGCGGGGATGTGGGGTTGAGAAGGTGGGGGAGGGGGAGGGGTCTGACCCTGGATGGGGCGGGGACTCCCAGGCCCGGGGACCGCCATGCTTCTTCCCCACCACCCGTGCCTCAGTTTCCCCCACCCGCAGGCGCAGGGGCGGGGCTACTGCGAGTTCCCCACGCTCGACGTCTGCCGCGTCAGCAACTTCACCCTCAGCTACGACGTCATCGAGAGCAACGCGCCCCTCCCCCACGCCACGCCCTCGGCCGGGGGAGGGGCAGGCATGACAATGAGGAGGAAGAGGATGAGGGTCACTTCCTGGATCCTCTACCCGGATGACCACGCGGAAGGTGAGTGCGGTGTGGGGAGGGGCGTGGAGGCCCCGCCCCTTCCTGTCCGTCTGTCTGTCTGTGTCTCAGTGGGGTGTGGTGGGAGGAAGTGACGTCACTGAGGGCACATGGATGCCCCGCCCCTTCCTGTCTGTCTGTCTGTCTTTCTGTGTGTTTCTTTGGGGTCTGGAGGGAGGAAGTGATGTCACTGAGGGAACATGGAGGCCCGCCCCTTCCTGTCTGTCTGTCTGTCTTTCTGTTTCCATGGAGCCTGGAGGGAGGAAGTGACGTCACTGAGGGCACATGGAGGCCCCACACCTTCCTGTCTGTCTCTCTGTTTCTTGGGGCCTGGAGGGAGGAAGTGATGTCACTGAGGGCACATGGAGGCCCCGCCCCTTCCTGTCTGTGTGTCTGTTTCTGTTTCCATGGGGCCTGGAGGGAGGAAGTGATGTCAGTGAGGGCACATGGAGGCCCCGCCCCTTCATGTCTGTCTGTCTTTCTGTTTCCAAGGGTCCTGGAAGGAGGAAATGATGTCACTGAGGGCACATGGTGGCCCCGCCCCTTCATGACTGTCTCTGTTTCCATGGGATCTGGAGGGAGGAAGTGATGTCATTAAGGGCACATGGAGGCCCCGCCCCTTCTTGTCTGTCTGTCTGTCTGTTTCCATGGGGCCTGGAGGGAGAATGTGATGTCACTATGGGCACCTGGAGGCCCCGCCCCTTCCTGTCTGTCTGTCTCTTTCCATGGGGCCTGCAGGGAGGAAGTGATGACACTGAGGGCACCTGGAGGCCCCGCCCCTTCCTGTCTGTCTGTCTGTCTATATTTCCTTGGAGGCCTGGGGGGGTGAATGACGTCACTGAGGCCACGTGGAGGCCCCGCCCCTTCCTGTCTCTGTCTGTGTCTCAGTGGGGCCCAGCGGGAGGAAGTGACATCACTGAGGGCACGTGTAGACCCGCCCCTCCCTGTCTGTCTTTCTGTGTCTCTTTGGGGCCAGGAGGGAGGATGTGACATCACCATGGGTATGTGGAAGCCCCGCCCCTTCCTGTCTGTCCATCTGTGTCTCATCAGGGCCTGGTGGGAGGAAGTGACGTCATGAAGTGGTGCAGATGACCCGCCCCTTCCTGTCTGCCTGGGTCTGTGCTTCCTGTCAGTCATTCTGCCTCTGCTCTGCTTGGGCACATATTAGGCTCCACGTGTATACATGCGTGTGCACACACACTCACACCCCCACATGCCTCTGTGCCTGTGTGCACACATGAGGCCCCATGTGTATGCTCACTCACACCTCTGCACCGACATGTGTGTGCACACACGTGCTCATGGCCCTGTGGCCTGTCAGGAGGGTCACATAGTAGGCTCCACGTGTACACATGTGTGTGCACACATGCTCACACCCCCACATGCCTGTATGGCTCTGTGCACACATTGGGCCCCACATGTATACACAGGTCCATGCACATGTCTGTGCAAGGACACACATGTGCACACGTGCTCATGGCCCTGACCTGTAGGTTGGGTCACAGAGTTGGGTCGTCGTGTATACATGTGTGTGCACACGTGCTCACACACCCACATGGCCATGTGACTTTGTGCACACATTAGGCCACATGTGTGTTCCCATGCAGATGCCTCATGTGCACACATGTGCTCATGGCCCTGACCTATAGAGAGGGAGACATAGTTGGCTCCATGTGTGTACATGCGTGTGCAAACACTCACACCCACACATGCCTCTGTGCTTGTCTGCACACATGAGGCCCCATGTGTATACTCACACTCACACCTCTGCTTGGACCTGTGTATATGGACACACGTACTCACAGCCCTGAGCTCTAGGGAGGGTCACATACTAGGCTCCATGTGTATACATGTGTGCACACACAGTCACACCCCCACATGCCTTTGTGCCTGTGTGCACACCTTAGGCCCCATGTGTACACACACCTCTGTGTATGGACACACGTGTGCACACATGGGCTCACAGCAGTGACCCATAAGCTCGGTCACATAGTTGGCTCCATGTGTATACGTGTGTGTGCACACACTCACATCCCAACATGTGTATGCCTGCATGCACACACATGGGGAGCCCTGTGTATTCACACACACATGAGTCTGCATGTATATGCATGTGCACACGTGTGTGCTCAAGGCTCTGACCAAGCTTCTCAGTCCCATAGTTGACTCCGTGTGTATACATGCGTGTGCACACACTCACACCCCCCATGCCCATATGCCTGTGTGCAAATATTTGTCCCCTAGTGTATACTTGTGCACATGTCTGCATTGACACACACATCCTCCCATTCCATTCCTGTATGCACACATTTGGCCCTGTGTGTGTACACACATGTGTCTGCATGTCCATGCGTGTGCACACGTGCTCACGGCCCTGACCCATAATCTCAGTCCCCTAGTTGACTCCACGTGTATATGTGCGTGTGCACACACTCACACACACACTCACACCCCACATGCCTCTATGCCTTTGTGCACACAATTGGCCCCGTGTGCATACCTGTGCACATGTCTGCATGGATATGCATGCTCACACGTGTGTGCTCACAGCTCTGACCAATGTTAGGAGTCACATAGTTGTCTCCAGGTGCAGACATGCATGAGTGTGCACACACTCACATCCTCCCATTCCATTCCTGTATGCACACATTTGGCCCTGTGTGTGTACACACACGTGTCTGTGTGTACATGCGTGTGCACACGTGCTCACGGCCCTGACCCATAATCTCAGTCCCCTAGTTGACTCCATGTGTATATGTGCGTGTGCACACACTCACACACACGTGCCTCTATGAATTTGTGCACACAATTGGCCCTGTGTGCATACCCATGTACATGACTGCATGGACACACATGTGCACACGTGTAAGGCCAGTCACATATTTGTCTCCAGCTGTATACACATGTTTGTGTGCACACTCACCCCCCCACATGCCTGTGCCTGTGTGCACACATTGTGTGCCAGGTGTATACACACATCCCCATGTCTGCACATCCATGTGTGTGCACACATGTGTGTGTCCCCTCCCCACAGGTCCCCACCCTGGGGCAGCATCAAACGTGACGTGCCATGTGCACGACGTGGACGTGCTGAGCTGCGCATGGACGCCGGGCACCGCCGACATGGACGCTGTTGCCGGGGGCAACCTGCAGTACCGCATGACCTGGGCTGATGCCATGGCCGACATGCGGTGAGAACGGGCACGGCAGTGGGGGGCACAGGCGCTGGAGGGGACGAGATCCTGGGTGATGGACAGGTGGGGCAGGAAGTGACGTCATCGTGGGTCAGTGGAGGCCCCACCCCTTCCTGTCTGAGTGTCTGTGCCTCAGCTTCCTGTCAATCACTCATGAGGGGAGCAGCTCTGCCACTGTTATGGGGCATGGAGAGTGGGCGGGGCCTGGTGGGTGGAAGTGATGTCAGCATGGTTGCTGTGGAGGCCCCGCCCCTTCCTGTCTGTCTGTCTCTCAGTTTCTTGTCAATCATGAGGGAGGAGACTCTGCCACCATTAAGGGACATGATGGGTGGGTAGCGCCAATGGGAGGAAGTGACGTCACTATGGGTGCCGTGGAGCCCCGCCCCTTCCTGTCTCTCTGAGTCTCAGTGACCTGTCAATCACTCATGAGAGAAGCAGAATGCCTCCACTAGGGGGCCTTGTGTGTGGGCGGGGCACAGTGGGAGGAAGTGACGTCACTGTGGGTGCTGTAGAGCCCCGCCCCTTCCTGTCTGTCTGTGTCTCAGCTTCCTGTCACTCACTGTGGGTGATGTGGAGCCCCACCCCTTCCTGTCTGTCTGTGTCTCAGCTACCTGTCAATCACTCATGAGAGATGCAAAATGCCTCTGCTAGGGGGTGTTGTGTGTGGGCGGGGCACAGTGGGAGGAAGTGACGTCACAGTGGATGCTGTGGAGCCCCGCCCCTTCCTGTCTGTCCATGTCTCACCTTCCTGTCACTCATGAGAAGCAGAATGCCTCTGCTAGGGGGCCTTGTGTACAGGTGGGGCCCTGTGGGAGGAAGTGATGTCACTGTGGGAGCTATGGAGGCCCCGCCCCTTCCTGTCTGGGTCTCAGCTACCTATCAATCACACATGAGAGAAGCAGAATGCTTCTGCTAGGGGGGCTTGTGTGTGGGCGGGACCAGGCAGGAGGAAGTGATGTCACAATGGGAGCTATGGAGGCCCCGCCCCTTCCTGTCTGTCCGTGTCTCAGCTTCCTGTCACTCATGAGAAGCAGAATGCCTCTGCTAGGGGGCCTTGTGTGTGGGCGGGGCCCAGAGGGAGGAAGTGATGTCACCCTGGGAGCTATGGAGGCCCCGCCCCTTCCTGTCTGTCTGTGTCTCAGGTACCTGTCAATCACTCATGAGAGAAGCAGAATGCCTCCACTAGGGGGCATTGTGTGTGGGTGGAGTCCAGTGGGAGGAAGTGATGTCACCCTGGGAGCTATGGAGGCCCCGCCCATTCCTGTCTGTCTGTGTCTCAGCTACCTCTCAATCACTCATGAGAGAAGCAGAATGCCTCCAATAGGGGGCATTGCGTGTGGGCGGAGCCCAGTGGGAGGAAGTGACGTCACCCTGGGAGCTATGGAGGCCCCGCCCCTTCCTGTCTGTCTGTGTCTCAGCTACCTGTCAATCACTCATGAGAGATGCAAAATGCCTCTGCTAGGGGGCGTTGTGTGTGGGCGGGGCACAGTGGGAGGAAGTGACGTCACTGTGGGTACTGTGGAGCCCCGCCCCTTCCTGTCTGTCTCTATCAGCTTCCTGTCTATCACTCATGAGAGAAGCAGAATGCTTCCTCTAGGAGGCATGGCTTGTGGGCGGGGCCAGGAGGCAGGAAGTGACGTCAACCCGCCCCGCCCCTTCCTGTCTGTCTGTGTCTCAGCCTCCTGTCAATCACTGTGGGTGCTGTGGAGCCCCGCCCCTTCCTGTCTCTCTGGGTCTCAGCTACCTGTCAATCACTCATGAGAGATACAAAATGCCTCTGCCATGGCACGTTGTGGGTGGGCGGGGCCCGATGGGAGGAAGTGACGTCATTGTGGATGCTGTGCAGCCCCGCCCCTTCCTGTCTGTGTCTCAGCTTCCTGTCAACACTGTGGATGCTGTGGAGCCTCACCCCTTCCTGTCTGTCTGTGTCTCAGCTACCTGTCAATCACTCATGAGAGATGCAAACTGCCTCTCTGCTATAGGGGGCCTTGTGTGTGGGCGGGGCACAGTGGGAGGAAGTGACGTCACTGTGGATGCTGTGGAGCCCCGCCCCTTCCTGTCTCTCTGGGTCTCAGCTACCTGTCAATCACTCATGAGAGATGCAAAATGCCTCTGCTAGGGGGCGTTGTGTGTGGGCGGGGCACGGTGGGAGGAAGTGACGTCACCCTGGGAGCTATGGAGGCCCCGCCCATTCCGGTCTGTCTGTGTCTCAGCTTCCTGTCAATCACTGTGGGTGCTGTGGAGCCCCGCCCCTTCCTGTCTGTCTGTGTCTCAGCTACCTGTCAATCACTCATGAGAGATGCAAACTGCCTCTCTGCTATAGGGGGCCTTGTGTGTGGGCGGGGCACAGTGGGAGGAAGTGACGTCACTGTGGATGCTGTGGAGCCCGCCCCTTCCTGTCTCTCTGGGTCTCAGCTACCTGTCAATCACTCATGAGAGATGCAAAATGCCTCTGCTAGGGGGCGTTGTGTGTGGGCGGGGCACGGTGGGAGGAAGTGACGTCACCCTGGGAGCTATGGAGGCCCCGCCCATTCCGGTCTGTCTGTGTCTCAGCTTCCTGTCAATCACTGTGGGTGCTGTGGAGCCCCGCCCCTTCCTGTCTGTCTGTGTCTCAGCTACCTGTCAATCACTCATGAGAGATGCAAAATGCCTCTCTGCTATAGGGGGCCTTGTGTGTGGGCGGGGCACAGTGGGAGGAAGTGACGTCACTGTGGATGCTGTGGAGCCCCGCCCCTTCCTGTCTCTCTGGGTCTCAGCTACCTGTCAATCACTCATGAGAGATGCAAAATGCTTCTGCTAGGGGGCGTTGTGTGTGGGCGGGGCACGGTGGGAGGAAGTGACGTCACCCTGGGAGCTATGGAGGCCCCGGCCATTCCGGTCTGTCTGTGTCTCAGCTTCCTGTCAATCACTCATGAGAGAAGCAGATTGCCTCCACTAGGGGGCATTGTGTGTGGGCGGAGCCCAGTGGGAGGAAGTGACGTCACACTGGGAGCTATGGAGGCCCCGCCCATTCCGGTCTGTCTGTGTCTCAGGTTCCTGTCAATCACTGTGGGTGCTGTGGAGCCCCACCCCTTCCTGTCTGTGTCTCAGCTGCCTGTCAATCACTCATGAGAGATGCAAAATGCCTCTGCTAGGGGGCCTTGTGTGTGGGCGGGGCACAGTGGGAGGAAGTGACGTCACTGTGGATGCTGTGGAGCCCCGCCCCTTCCTGTCTCTCTGGGTCTCAGCTTCCTGTCACTCATGAGAGAAGCAGAATGCCTCTGCTAGGGGACCTTGTGTACAGGTGGGACCCTGTGGGAGGAAGTGACGTCACTGTGGGTGCTGTGGAGCCCCGCCCCTTTCTGTCTGTCTGTGTCTCAGGTACCTGTCAATCACTCATGAGAGAAGCAGATTGCCTCCACTAGGGGGCATTGTGTGTGGGTGGAGCCCAGTGGGAGGAAGTGACGTCACACTGGGAGCTATGGAGGCCCCGCCCATTCTGGTCTGTCTGTGTCTCAGCTTCCTGTCAATCACTGTGGGTGCTGTGGAGCCCCACCCCTTCCTGTCTGTGTCTCAGCTGCCTGTCAATCACTCATGAGAGATGCAAAATGCCTCTGCTAGGGGGCCTTGTGTGTGGGCGGGGCACAGTGGGAGGAAGTGACGTCACTGTGGATGCTGTGGAGCCCCGCCCCTTCCTGTCTCTCTGGGTCTCAGCTTCCTGTCACTCATGAGAGAAGCAGAATGCCTCTGCTAGGGGACCTTGTGTACAGGTGGGGCCCTGTGGGAGGAAGTGATGTCACCCTGGGAGATATGGAGGCCCCACCCCTTCCTGTCTGGGTCTCAGCTACCTGTCAATCACTCATGAGAGAAGCAGAATGCTTCTGCTAGGGGGCCTTGTGTGTGGGCAGGACCAGGCAGGAGGAAGTGACGTCACAATAGGAGCTATGGAGGCCCCGCCCCTTCCTGTCTGTCTGTGTGTCAGCTTCCTGTCAATCACTGTGGAGCCCTGCCCCTTCCTGTCTCTGTCTCATCTTCCTGTCACTCACTCATGAGAGAATCAGAATGCCTCTGCTAGGGGGCCTTGTGGGGGGGCCAGATGGGAGGAAGTGACGTCACTGTGGGAACATTGGAGGCCCCGCCCCTTCCTGTGTGTCTCATGGCATCAGTTGGTCTGTCCATCCATCAGGAAGGAGGAGGAGTGCGTGCAGTACGTGCTGAGCGGGGACGGGCACGGCGTGCGCGTGGGCTGCCGCGTGGAGGAGGCTGGGCGCCTGTCCCGGGCTGTGTCCGTCACCGTCACCACTTTGCGCCACGGCACCGACATCGCCTGCACCAGCGCCACCTTCGCCATGGCCGCCATTGGTGAGGCCCCAGACGGGCACGGGAGGGAGGGGGTGGGGCCTCCGCATCCGCTGTGACGTCACTTCCTCCCAACAAACCCCGCCCACTGCATAAACCCACCAGGGGTGACACAGCTCTGCCTCACATGATTGATTGACAGGAACCTGAGACACAGACAGGAAGGGGCGGGGCCTCCATGGTGTGCATGGTGACATCACTTCCTGCTACCGACCACGCCCACTGCATGGGCCCATGAGGAGAGGCAGAGCTACTCCAATCATGATTGACAGACAGACAGGAAGGGGTGGGGCCTGTGTATCCCCCAGTGATGTCACTTCCTCCAAGCAAGCCCCGCCCATTGCATGTGCCCACGTGGGGAGGCAGATCTGCTCCCCTCATGATTGACAGACAGGAAAGGGAGGGGCCTTTCTAACCCCCAATGACGTCACTTCCTCCCTCTAGGGCCCATCCACTCTATGCAGCCTCTATGTTGATTGACAGACAGGAAGGGGCGGGGCCTGTGAATGGATCCAATAGGGCTGGCAGAGATGCTCCCTCCCTTCATTGTGATTGACAGGCAGAGAGACCAGAAGAGGTGGGGCCTGTGTATCCCCACAGTGACGTCACTTCCTCCCACCAGGCTCTGCCCACTGCATGCTCCCATTTGGGGAAGTAAGGCTTCTCCCCACATAATGGACAGACAGACAGACAGGAAGGGGCGGGGCATGTGCTCCATGGTGACGTCACTTCCTGTCCAGAGGTGCTGACGGCCCCACGCGTGCAGGTGCGCTGCAACGCCAGCCTGGCCGAGCTGCGCTGGGCCCTGACCAGCCACTTCCACGGACACTTCTGCTACCAGCTGCGCCTGCGCAAGGTTGGCACAGTGTCCATCCTGTCCACCCTGTCCACTGCTCCTCCATGTCCACCATGTCCCCTGTGTCCACTATGTCCAATATGTCCTCCTCATCCACCATGTCCCCTGTGTCGACTCTCTCCCCTGTGTCCACTCTCTCCCCAGTGTCCACATATCCACCCTGTTGACTTCTCCTCCATGTCCACCATGTCCCCTGTGTCCACTCTCTCCTCCATGTCCACTCTCCCCAGTGTCCACATGTCCACCCTGTCCACTTCTCCTCCATGTCCACCATGTCCCCTGTGTCCACTATGTCCAATATGTCCTCCATGTCCACCATGTCCCCTGTGTCCACTCTCTCCTCCATGTCCACTCTGTCCCCAGTGTCCACATGTCCACCCTGTCCACTTCTCCTCCATGTCCACCATGTCCCGTGTCCACTATGTCCAATATGTCCTCCACGTTCACCATGTCCCCTGTGTCCACTCTGTCCCCAGTGTCCACATGTCCACCCTGTCCACTTCTCCTCCATGTCCACCATGTCCCCTGTGTCCACTATGACCAATATGTCCTCCACGTCCACCATGTCCCCTGTGTCCACTCTCTCCCCAGTGTCCACATGTCCACCCTGTCCACTTCTCCTCCACATCCACCATGTCCCCTGTGTCCACTCTCTCCTCCATGTCCACTCTCTCCCCAGTGTCACCATGTCCACCCTGTCCACTTCTCCTCCATGTCCACCATGTCCCCTGTGTCCACTATGTCCACTATGTCCTCTATGTCCACCATGTCCCCTGTGTCCACTCTCTCCTCCATGTCCACCCTCTCCCCAGTGTCCACCATGTCCACCCTGTCCACTTCTCCTCTATGTCCACCATGTCCCCTGTGTCCACTATGTCCAATATGTCCTCCACGTCCACCATGTACCCTGTGTCCACTCTGTCCTCCATGTTCCTTCTCTCCCCTGTGTCCACCATGTCCTCCATGTCCACTTGGTGCCATATCACCTCCATGTCCCCTGTGTCCTCCATATCCACCATGTCCTCCATGTCCACTCTCTCCCCAGTGTCCATCCTGTCCACCCTGTCCACTTCTCCATGTCCACCATGTCCCCTGTGTCCACTCTGCAGTGTTACCATGTCCACTATATCCTGTCCCCATGTCCATTCCATCCACTCTCCAGTGTCCACCATGTCCATCCTGACCTCTGTGTCCACCATGTCCACTCCCATGTCCCCATGTCCACTCTGCAGTGTCCCCATGTCCTCTACATCATGTCCCCATGTCCACTATGTGGTCCATGTCCAGTCCATCCACTCACCTGTGCCCACAATGTCCACCATGTCCACTCAATCCTCCATGTCCACTTTCCACAGTGTCCCCATGTCTACTACATGGTCCATGTCCAGTCCATCCACTCTACAGTGTCCACCATGTCCATCCTGATCTCTGTGTCCACTGTGTCCTCCATGTCCACTCCCATGACCCCATGTCCACTCTGCACTACAACATGTCCCCATGTCCAGTCCATCCAAACTCCTGTGTCCATAATGTCCGCTGTGTCCTCCATGTCCACTCTGCAGTGTCCGCATGTCCACTACGTGGTCCATGTCCACACTATCCACTCTCCCTTGTCCACCATGTCCTTCCAACCTCCTTGTCCACTCTCATGTCCACCATGTCCACTCTCTCCCATGAGTCCCCACTGTCCACTGGGTCCCCCATGTCCACTGCGCCCTCAGGTGGATGGGGGTCATGTGTGTGGCAGGAAGGTTCTGGAAGGCAGCAGGGAAGGTTCCGGAACACACCTGTTCCCCGCCAGGGCTCTGGCGACTGGCTGACGGAGACGGTCAAGGAGGATGGACCACCCCAGCGTGGACACCGCAAGGTGCGACTCCGGAAGGGGCGGGGCTTCCCCCGGCCATGCTGACGTCACTTCCTGTCAGGAGGACACACCCACAGTCAGCTCCCCATAGTGGAGGCAGAACCACAACCCTTCATGATTGATTGACAGGAAGCAGAGATGCATGCAGACAGGAAGGGGCGGGGCCTTCACGTCCCCGATGACGTCACTTCCTCCACCCCGGCCCCGCCCACTCTGGGCACCCATTAGTGGAGGCAGAGCCAAGCCCTTCATGAATGATTGACAGGAAGCTGAGACACACACAGACAGGAAGGGGCGGGGCCTTCACGTCGCCCGGTGATGTCACTTCCTCCACACAGCCCCGCCCCCAACCCAGCGACCCCTCGTGGAGGCAGAGCTGCTCCCTTCAGGAGTGATTGACAGGAAGCACAGACAGAGAGAAACAGGAAGGGGTGGGGCCTTTGGAAGACCCAGTGATGTCACTTCCGCCCACGAGGCCCCGCCCACAACCCAGCTACCCCTCGTGAAGGCAGAGCTGCTCCCTTCATGAGTGATTGACAGGAAGCAGATGCACACACAGACAGGAAGGGGCGGGGCCTCAACATCCCACAGTGATGTCACTTCCTCCACATGGCCTGGCACTCTGGGCACCCCTGAGTGGAGGCAGAGCCCAGCCCTTCATGAGTGATTGACAGCAAGCAGAGACACACACAGACAGGAAGGGGCGGGACCTCTGAGTTCACAGTGACGTCACTTCCTCCCACCAGGCCCCACCCCCAAACACAGCCACCCCATAATGGAGGCAGAGCTGTTCCCCTTCATGAGTGATTGACAGGAAGCACGCAGACAGGAAGGGGCGGGGCCTACACCTCCCCCAGTGACGTCACTTCCTCTCCAGTCCCACCCACTACATGTGCAGCCAGCTGGAGGCAGACAGCTTCTCACTCACGATTGACAGACAGACAGACACAGGAAGGGGCGGGGCATGTGTGGCTTTCAGTGACGTCACTTCCTCCCTCCAGGCCCCGCCCACAACCCAGCTACCCCTAGTGAAGTCAGAGCTCCTCCCTTCATGAGTGATTGACAGGAAGCAGATGCACACACAGACAGGAAGGGGCGGGGCCTCAACGTCCCACAGTGATGTCACTTCCTCCACATGGCCCAGCCCTTCATGAATGATTGACAGGAATCAGACACACACACAGACAGGAAGGGGCGGGGCCTCAACATCCCACAGTGATGTCACTTCCTCCACATGGCCCGGCCCTTCATGAATGATTGACAGGAAGCAGAGACACACACAGACAGGAAGGGGCAGGACCTCTGAGTTCACAGTGACGTCACTTCCTCCCACCAGGCTCCGCCACAAACACAGCCACTCCATAATGGAGGCAGAGCTGTTCCCCTTCATGAGTGATTGACAGGAAGCACGCAGACAGGAAGGGGCGGGGCCTACACGTCCCTGGGTGACGTCACTTCCTCTCCAGTCCCACCCACTGCATGTGCAGCCAGCTGGAGCCAGACAGCTTCTCACTCATGATTGACAGACACAGACAGGAAGGGGTGGGGAATTTGTGGCTTTCAGTGACGTCACTTCCTCCCTCCAGGCACCGCCCACAACACAGCTACCCCTAGTGAAGGCAGAGCTGCACCTTTCATGAGTGATTGACAGGAAGCAGATGCACACACAGACAGGAAGGGGCGGGGCCTCAACATCCCACAGTGATGTCACTTCCTCCACATGGCCCAGCACTTCATGAGTGATTGACAGCAAGCAGAGACACACAGAGACAGGAAGGGGCAGGACTTCTGAATGCACAGTGACATCACTTCCTCCCACCAGGCCCCGCCCCCAAACACAGCCACCCCATAATGGAGGGAGAGCTGTTCCCTTCATGAGTGATTGACAGGAAGCACGCAGACAGGAAGGGGCGGGGCCTACATGTCCCTGGGTGACGTCACTTCCTCTCCAGTCCCACCCACTGCATGTGCAGCCAGCTGGAGGCAGACAGCTTCTCACTCATGATTGACAGACAGACACAGACAGGAAGGGGCGGGGCATGTGTGGCTTTCAGTGACGTCACTTCCTCCCTCCAGGCCCCACCCACCATTCCCAGTGCTCCCTGACCCCCTAGTGACGGCAGAACTGTGCATTTATATGATTGACCTGACAGGAGGCAGACAGGAAGGGGCGGGGCCAGCAGGCAGGAAGTGACGTCACCCCAGGGCGGGGCGTCTTAAAGGGGCCGCCCACCCGACACCCCCATTCCGTGGCCTCCCCACAGAACAAGACGAACGTGTTTGTGGTGCACAACCCCGGCTCGCTGACGGTGCAGATCCGCGCCAAGCCCGTCTTCCATGGCGAATTCAGCGACTGGAGCCCCCCCGAGATGCACGGTGACCACCTGCTCCCCACGACCCCCGACCCCACCTCCTCCCCTTGTCAACATGGCTCCCAGACACACTTTCCTTCACCTCCCATTTGCACCAAACTTGCACTTCCTGTTCCTGGTGATGTCACTTCCTGTCCAACTAAGGCACCTTCGTAGTCCCTTCTGCTTCCTGGTGACGTCACTTCCTGTCTCCACCTTGACATGTCCATGCACTACCCTCCTCAAGATCCACATGTCTCACTGCACTTCCTGTCCCTGGTGATGTCACTTCCTGTCACCACCTCTGCTGCTCCACAGATTTGCTTGATGGGCCTCAAGGGAGGCTCTAACCTCCACTTCCTGTCCCTGGTGATGTCACTTCCTGTCACCACATGCACTTCTCCACAGATTTGCTCCATGGTCCTCAAGGGAGGCTCTAACCTCCATTTCCTGTCCCTGGTGATGTCACTTCCTGTCTCCCCCACTGTGCCCAGATGGGCCACATTGCTTCCTGTCACCACCATGGCACATCCGTGGACTGCCCTCCTCAGGATCCTAGGGTGTCTGGTGTCACTCCACTTCCTGTCCTGGGTGATGTCACTTCCTGTCACCACCTCTGCTTCTCCATGGATTTGCTCCTTGGGCCTCATGGGAGGCTCTAACCTCCACTTCCTGTTCCTGGAGACATCACTTCCTGTCTCCAAACCCTCCACCTCTTTGGTCCCCTGTTGGGCCCATTTGAGTCCTGCTGACCTCACTTCCTGCCAGCACCCTGTCATCTCCATGGATACCACTCCTCTCCCTGCTGATGTCACTTCCTGTACCTGATGTCACTTCCTTACCATGGCCCGCCATCTCCACAGACTCCCTCAAAGGATTGCAGTGGAGTCCCACCAAACACTTCCGGTCCCTGGTGATGTCACTTCCTGTCACCACCCCTCCACATCCATGAAGTCACTCTGAGATACTCAGGGGAGGCTCTCCTCCCTCCACTTCCTGTCCCTGATGATGTCACTTCCTGTCACCAGCCACACCCTCCCTTCCCTGTCATTCAATGTTACCCAGGGTAGGCTCCCCCCTTCCACTTCCTGTCCCCAGTGACATCACTTCCTGTCACTGTGTCTCCACTCCCACAGACTGTCCCTCTTCTCTGTGGGAGCCCGTCTGCCCACTTCCTGCCTGTGCTGACATCACTTCCTGTCACCACCCCACACCACCTCCAAGGCCTCCCTCGGAGGTCCGCGGGGGACGCCCCTCCCCCCACTTCCGGTCCCCACCGACGTCACTTCCTTTCCCATCCCTTCCCCTCCCCATCCACGATCGGGGACATTGTGGTGACAACCCGCTGGTTGCCCGGCAGCCTGTGACGCACGGGAAGCGGGTGAGGAGGAGATGCGCGTGTGGCTGACGCCGCTGCTGGCCGCCTCGGGGATGGCCCTCGCACTCACGCTGGCCGCCTGCCTCTGCACACGGTGAGTGAGCCGCCCAGTCACGACCAGCACACTGGCCCTTTAAGAGCGCAACAGGAAGTGACCTCACTGCCAGGAACCTGTGGGCCCCGCCCCTTCCTGTCTGTGTGTGTTGTGTTTCATGTCAATCAGCAATCTGTGGATCAGCTCTGCTGCCACTAAGGGGCACTGTGGGTGGGCGGGGCCTGCTGGAGGAAGTGACGTCACTGAGGGTTGCCGAGGCCCCGCCCCTTCCTGTCTCTGTGTGCATTTCTCCCTCATGTGTGGAGCAGCTCTGCTGCCTCTAGCGGTCGCTGTGGGTGGGCGGGGCCTCTGGGAGGAAGTGACATCACTCCAGGTGGTTTATGGCACTGTGGGGGGAGGGGCCTGCGGGAGGAAGTGACGTCACTGGAGATTACAGAGGACCCGCTCCTTCCTGTCTGTGGGTTGGCATGGTCTGCAGGAGGAAGTGACATCACTGAGGGATGCACAGGTCCCACCCCTTCCTTTTCTGTGTGCATCTGTATTTCCTGTCAATCACTCATGCAGGGAGCAGCTCTGCTGCCACTAGGGGGCACTGTGGGTGGGCGGGGCCTGTGGGAGGAAGTGACGTCACTGCAGGGGACGTGTGGGCCCCACCCCTTCCTGTCTGTGTGTGTTCTTGTGTTTCCTGTCAATCACCCATGTTGGGAGCAGCTCTGCTGCCTCTGTGGGTGGGCGGGGCCTGCGGGAGGATGTGACGTCACCAACGGATGCACATACCCCGCCACTTCCTGTCTGTGTGCATCACTCCTTCCTGTCAATCACTCCTATGGGGTACAGCTCTGCTGTCACTAGGGTTTGCTGTGGATGTGTGGGGCCTGTGTGAGGAAGTGATGTCACTGAAGGCGGTCTGTGGACTCCGCCCCTTCCTGTCTGTGGATTGGTGTGGTCTGTGGGGGGAAGTGACGTCACTGAGAGATGCACAGGCCCCACCCCTTCCTGTCTGTGCATCTCTACTTCCTGTCCATCACTCATGTATGGATCAGCTATGCTGCCCCTAGGGGGCACTGTGGGGGGCGGGGCCTGCGGGAGGAAGTGACGTCAGTGCAGATTACCTAGGCCCCGCCCCTTCCTGTCTGTGTGCAACTCTGCTTCCTGTCTATCACTCATGCAAGGAGCAGCTCTGCTGCCACTGGGGGCACTGTGGGGGAGGGACCTGCGGGAGGAAGTGATGTCCCTGCAGATTACAGAGGCTCCGCCCCTTCCTGTCTGTGGGTGGGAGGGGTCTGCAGGAGGAAGTGACATCACTGAGGGACACACAGGCCCGCCCCTTCCTGTCTGTGTGCATCTCTCCTTCCTCATGCAGGGAGCAGATCTGCTTCCACTAGGGGTGCTGCGTGTGGGCGGGGCCTGCGGGAGGAAGTGACGTCACCGAGGGTCGCGGAGGCCCCGCCCCTTCCTGCCTGCGTCTGTAGTTCTGTTTCCTGTCTGTCAATCGCTGAGGAGGGCATCAGCGTGGATGTGTGGAGAGCCCACCCCTTCCTGTCTGTGTCTCCAGCTTCCCGTCCGTCTGTCCATCCATGTGGACAGGAACTGCGCTGCCTCCATGAGCGTCTGCCGTGGGAGGGCGTGGGACGGGGTGTGACCTGGTGAACGGAAGTGACGTCACTGGGCACGTTTGTGGGGAGCCCACCACTTCCTGTCTGTGTCTCCCGCTTCCCGTCCGTCTGTCTGTCCATGTTGATGGGAACTGCGCTGCCTCCATGAGCGTCTGCCGTCTGTGGGCGGGGCTTGGGTCGGGATGTGTCCCGGTGGGCGGAAGTGACGTCACTGCATGTATGTGTGGAGAGCCCCGCCCCTTCCTGTCTTGGTGTCCCATTTTCCATCTGTCCGTCTGTCTGTCCTTGTTGATGGGAACTGCTCTGCCTCTGTTAGTGGCTGCTGTGGGCAGGGCTGTGGGCTGGATGAGGTGTGGTTGTGGGAAGTGACGTCACTTGTGTGTGTTCTGGAGACCCTTTTTGCCCCTTCTGTCCATCGGTCTGGGTCTTCCATTAGGGCCGCTGTGGGCGGGGCCTGGGATGTCCATCTGTCCTCTGTCACGCGTGTTGTGTGGAGAACTGCACTGCTTCTGTTAGTCCCACTTCCTGTCCCGTGGGATGGCTTTGGCTGCTGTGGGCAGGGCTTCGGGGGTGTGGCCTGGTGGGAGGAAGTGACGTCACTGCGTGTATGTGTGGAGAGCCCCGCCCCTTCCTGTCTGTGTTTCCCACTTCCTGTCCATCTGTCTGTCCATCTTGACAGGAACTGTGCTGCCTCCAATAGGGCTGCTGTGGGCGAGGCCTGGGACGGGGTGTGGCTTGGTGGGAGGAAGTGACGTCACTGATTGTGCATGCCACTTCCTGTCTGTGTCTCCCACTACCCATCCATCAGTCTGTCCATGTTGAAGGGAACTGTGCTGGTTCCATTAGGGCTTCTGTGGGCGGGGCTTTGGGTGGGTGTGGCCTGGAGGGAGGAAATGACGTCACTGCATGTATGTGTGGAGCCCCGCCCCTTCCTGTTTGTGTTTCCCACTTCCTGTCCATCTGTCTGTCCTCCTTGACAGGAACTCTGCTGCCTCCAATATGGCTGCCATGGACGGGGCCAGGGAGGAGGTGTGGCCTGGTGGGAGGAAGTGACGTCACTGCGTGTATGTGTGGAGAGCCCACCACTTCCTGTCTGCATTTCCCCCTTTCTGTCCATCTGTCTGTCCATCTTGATGGTAACTGTGTTCCTTCCATTAGGGCCGCTGTGGGCGGGGCCTGGGAGGGGGTGTGGCCTGGATGGGAGGAAATGACGTCACTGCATGTATGTGTGGAGCCCCGCCCCTTCCTGTTTGTGTTTCCCACTTCCTGTCCATCTGTCTGTCCTCCTTGACAGGAACTCTGCTGCCTCCAATAGGGCTGCCATGGACGGGGCCTGGGAGGGGGTGTGGCCTGGTGGGAGGAAGTGATGTCACTGCTTGTGCCTGCCACTTCCTGTCTGTGTCTCCCGCTTCCCGTCCGTCAGGCTGTCCATGTTGATGGGAACTGCGCTGCTTCCTTTAGGGCTGCCGTGGGTGGGGCTTCAGATGGGGTGTGGCATGGTGGGAGGAAGTGACGTCACTGTGTGTATGTGTGGAGGGCCCGCCCCTTCCTCTCTGTGTCTCCTGCTTCCTGTCCATCTGTCTGTCCATCTTCACAGGAACTGGGCTGCCTCCAATAGGGCTGCCATGGGCGGGGCCTGGGACGGGGTGTGGCCTGGTGGGAGGAAGTGACGTCACTGCGTGTATGTGTGGAGATCCCTGCCACTTCCTGTCTGTGTCTCCCACTTCCTGCCTGTCAGTCTGTCCATGTTGATGGGAACTGTGCTGTTTCCGTTAGGGCTGCTGTGGGCGGGGCTTCGGATGGGGTGTGGCCTGGTGGGAGGAAGTGACGTCACTGAGTGTATGTGTATGGAGAGTCCCGCCCCTTCCTGTCTGTGTCTCCTGCTTCCCATCCATCAGTCTGTCCATCTTGTCAGGAACTGCACTGCTTCCTTGAGCAACCAACATGGGCGGGGCTTTGGACGGGATGTGTGTCCTGCTGGGAGGAAGTGACGTCACCAATGGGAAAGTGTAGGCCCCGTCCCCTTCCTGTGTGCATGCCTGTCAATCACACAGGGAGCAGCTCTGCCCTCCACCAGGGGGCGTGGTGTGGGCGGGGCCTGTGGGAGGAAGTGATGTCACCAGAGGGCCTGGGCAGAGCCCGCCCCTTCCTGCCTGCCCTCCACCAGGGGGCGTGGTGTGGGCGGGGCCTGTGGGAGGAAGTGACGTCCCCAGAGGGCCTGGGCGGAGCCCGCCCCTTCCTGTCTGCATCGGTGTCCTGATTGGTGGGAGCTGTGTTTGACGGACAGGCGTCTCGCCCACTAGGCTGTCGCTGCTGGCACGGATATTCCCGCCCATCCCCCACGTGAAGGACCCCCTGGGGGACGCGGGGCTGCCTGACGGGACGCTGGTGGGTGCCGTGGGGGAGGGGCGGGGACGGGTGGGGCGCGGGGGAGTGTCCTCCCCTCCCCTCATATTTCCATCCATCCATCCATCCATCCATCTGTCCGTCCATCTGTCCATCCGTCCTGGCAGATGCCCGCGGATGCGTGTGAGGAGGAGGAGGAGGAGGCCTGCCCCACGTCCCCGGTGTGCATCGTCACTGCCGAGGAGGGCTGTCCATGAGGCCGGTTGCCGTGGCGACCAGGATGCCCATCCCCATGGCAACAATAAAATTCGGTTGTGTGTGTGTTTTGGTGCCGCACCGGCTGCGCGGGTTCGAGTCCCGAGGTTGGAGGGGAAGTCCTGGGGGGTGGGGTACCCCCGCCTCACGGGAACCGGAAGTGAAGTCACCCGGAAGGGCAGCAGGGATGTGGACAGGAAGTGATGTCATCACATCACACTCTTAAGCCTCAGGAGCTGGTTGACAGGCAGAAGCCCCCCTCCCTGCATGGGCAGGAAGTGTGGGGAGTGATTGACAGGCATGATCCCGCCCCTTTGAATGGACAGGAAGTGTAGGGTGTGATTGACAGGTGGAAGGCCAAAACCCAGCCTGGACAGGATGTATGGGGAGTGATTGACAGGCATGATCCTGCCCCAGTTAGCAAGGATAGGAAGTGTGGGGAGTGATTGACAGGCAGAAGCCCGCCTCCTGTCATGGACAGGAAGTGTGGGTGTGAAGGTCTGGCATGATCCCGCCCCCATTTGCATGGATTGAAAGTGTGGGTAGTGATTGACAGGCAGAAGCCCACCTCCTTTCATGGACAGGAAGTGTGTGTGTGTGATTGACAAGCATGATCCCGCCCCTGTTTGCACAGACAGGAAGTGTGGGTAGTGATTGACAGGCAGAAGCCCACCTCCTTTCATGGACAGGAAGTGTGTGTGTGATTGACAGGCATGATCCTGCCCCTTCGAATGGACAGGAAGTGTAGGGAGTGATTGACAGGCATGATCCCACCCCTTCAAATAGACAGGAAGTGTAGGGAGTGATTGACAGGAAGAAGCCCACCTTTCATGGACAGGAAGTGTGTGTGTGATTGACAAGCATGATCCCGCCCCTGTTTGCACAGACAGGAAGTGTGGGTAGTGATTGACAGGCAGAAGCCCACCTCCTTTCATGGACAGGAAGTGTGTGTGTGATTGACAGGCATGATCCTGCCCCTTCGAATGGACAGGAAGTGTAGGGAGTGATTGACAGGTGGAAGCCCATGATTGACAGGCATGATCCCACCCCCGTTTGCAAAGACAGGAAGTGTGGGTAGTGATTGACAGTCTGGAGCCCACTTGCCTACAGGGACAGGAAGTGTGGGTATGATTGATGGGCATGACCCTGCCCACTTTCATGGATGGGGAGTGTGTGTAGTGATTGACAGGTTGAATCCTGCTTCCCTGCATGGACAGGAAGTATAGGGAGTGATTGACAGGCATGATCCCGCCCCCTTTCATGGATGGGAAGTGTGTGTAGTGATTGACAGGCAGAATCCTGCCTCCCGTCATGGACAGGAAGTGTGTGGGTGATTGACAGGCACAATCCCGCCCCATCTGGAAGGAGAGGAAGTGTGGGTATTGATTGACAGGCATGATCCCGCCCCTTTCATGGATGGGAAGTGTGTGTAGTGATTGACAGGCAGAATCCCGCCTCCCATCATGGACAGGAAGTGTGGGTGTGATTGACAGGCATGATCCCAGCCCATTTCATGGATGGGCATGGTGACCACTTCCTGTGACAGGACAGGCACAAACTTGTCATCTGGCAGGAAGGAAGTGTGGATTCCTGTTCATGTGTGTCACTTTCTGGATGGAACTTCCTGTGATTGACAGGCAGAATCCCACCTCCTGTCATGGACAGGAAGTGTGGGTGTGATTGACAGGCTGAAGACCATTTCCTTGCATGGACATCACTTCCTGTGACAGGGAGGAACCTTCTCAATGCAGGAAGGGGTAGGAACCCTGTTCAGTGTGTCACTTCCTGTGACGTCACTTCCTGTGCCTGGCAGGAATCATCTCTAGGCAGAAGGGGGTAGAAAACCATGATGAGTGCACTGCCACTTCCTGTGATGTCACTTCCTGTGGCTGGGAAGAACCATCTCAATGCAGTAGGGGGTAGGAACCATGTTCACTGTGTCACTTCCTGTGATGTCACTTCTTGTGCCTGGCAGCAAACCTCACAGTGCAGGACAGGATGGGGATAGGACCTGTGTTTAGCATGCTGCTGCTTCCTGTGACGTCACTTCCTGTGACGTCACTTCCTGTGATGTCACTTCCTACCCCAAGCGAGGAACATTACATGGCAAAAGAGGGTTAGAAGAGCTGTTTATTCCTGACCTGGCCAGTGTGCCACTTCCTGTGATGTCACTTCCTATGTTCAGCAGGAAGTAGCAGGGGGTAGAACCTGTGTTCAGTGTGCTGCTTCCTGTGATGTCACTTCCTGTCCTGGCTCTGGTCCCGGGCACATGGCCAGCAGCACGTGCCCACCGCCTTCGTCCCCATCAGCCTCGCGGACCTCGCGGAAGCCGGCCGCCTGCAGCAGTGCCCGCAGGCCGTCCCCGTTGCGTTCCCGCCATCCGTGTGCCATCCGCCAGTCCCCGCGTCCGTCAGTCGGCCCAGCGCCTGGCGCAGCCCGTGAGGGGGACGGCGGCATCCCGCGCAGGCCGCTCCGCACGGGGCCTCGGCCAGCAGCACGCCTGCGCATGGGGTGGGGGATGGGATGGTGCATGGGGAGTCGCGGGACGTGTCCCCACCCCCACACAAACACACACATGGGATTCGATCCCACGGCCCCTCACGCACCTCGCGCCCTGGCGTCGGCCATCTTGCCCAGGAGGCACCCCACCGCGTCATCGTCCTCATTGTCGGGGACACCCCAAAGCACATACAGCTCCGCCGCAGGCAGCACGTCCTCCACCATGTTGCCTGGGTGGGGTGGGACAGGAAGTGATGTCATTGCAGACAGGAAGTGGGGTGGTGGGGCCCTAGCAGCTGGGAAGGGGCCTGTGGGGCTGGATGGGTTTGGGACAGGAAGTGATGTCATTGCAGACAGGAAGTGGGGTGGTGGGGCCCTAGAAGCTGGGAAGGGGCCTGTGGGGCTGGATGGGGTTGGGACAGGAAGTGATGTCATTGCAGACAGGAAGTGGGGTGGTGGGGTCCTGGCAGCTGGGAAGGGGCCTGTGGGGCTGGATGGGTTTGGGACAGGAAGTGATGTCAGCAGGGACAGGAAGTGACATCATTGCAGACAGGAAGTGGGTTGGTGGGGCCATGGCAGCTGGGAGGGGGCCTGTGGGGCTGGATGGGGTTGGGAAAGGAAGTGATGTCAGCAAGGACAGGAAGTGACATCATTGCAGACAGGAAGTGGGTTGGTGGGGCCATGGCAGCTGGGAGGGGGCCTGTGGGGCTGGATGGGGTTGGGAAAGGAAGTGATGTCAGCAAGGACAGGAAGTGACATCATTGCAGACAGGAAGTGGGTTGGTGGGGCCATGGCAGCTGGGAGGGGGCCTGTGGGGCTGGATGGGGTTGGGAAAGGAAGTGATGTCAGCAAGGACAGGAAGTGACATCATTGCAGACAGGAAGTGGGTTGGTGGGGCCACGGCAGCTGGGAGGGGGCCTGTGGGGCTGGATGGGGTTGGGACAGGAAGTGATGTCAGCAAGGACAGGAAGTGACATCATTGCAGACAGGAAGTGGGTTGGTGGGGCCATGGCAGCTGGGAGGGGGCCTGTGGGGTTGGATGGGTTTGGGACAGGAAGTGATGTCAGCAAGGAGAGGAAGTGACATCATTGCAGACAGGAAGTGGGTTGGTGGGGCCACGGCAGCTGGGAGGGGGCCTGTGGGGTTGGATGGGGTTGGGACAGGAAGTGATATCAGCAAGGACAGGAAGTGACATCATTGCAGACAAGAAGTGGAGCAGTGTGGCCATAGCAGCTGGGAGGGGGCCTGTGGGGCTGGATGGGGTGGTGGCAGGAAGTGATGTCTGCAGGGACAGGAAGTGACATCATTGCAGACAGGAAGTGGGGTGGTGGGGCCATGGCAGCTGGGAGGGGGCCTGTGGGGCTGGATGGGGTGGAGGCAGGAAGTGATGTCTGCAGGGACAGGAAGTGATGTCATTGCAGACAGGAAGTGGGGTGGTGGGGCCATGGCAGTAGGGAGGGGGCCTGTGGGGCTGAATGGGGTTGGGACAGGAAGTGACATGTGCAGGGACAGGAAGTGACATCATTGCAGACAGGAAGTTGGGTGGTGGGGCCATGGCAGCTGGGAGGGGGCCTGTGGCGCTGGATGTGTTTGGGACAGGAAGTGACATCATCAGGGAAAGGAAGTGGAGGGAGGAGGCTCTGCATGGGTTCTTGAGTATGTCTATGGAAGTGGAGGAGACAGGAAGTGATGAAATCAGGGACAGGAAGTGGAAGTGCAGGTTCATGTCTCCCCTGTGAGCTTGTGGACTCCACAGAAGTGGATGGGGTGGTGGCAGGAAGTGACATCAGCAGGGACAGGAAGTGGGGGCAGGAGCCTCTGCATGGGTCCTTGAGTCCTGTGGAAGTGGAGTAGACAGGAAGTGCCATCAGCAGGGACAGGAAGAGGAGGGTGAGGGCCTTAGAGGTAGCCTGTGGAAGGTCAGTGACCGGAAGTGACCTCACAGGGACTGGAAGTGGAAGGAAAACCCACAGAAGTAGATGACTGGTGACAGGAAGTGATATCACCAGGGACAGGAAAGGAACAGAGTCCATGGAAGTGGATGGTTGGTGACAGGAAGTGACATCACCATGGTCAGGAAGTGGAAAGTATTTGCCCTCAATGTTGAAGTAGGTTCACAGAGGTGGTTGGCAGGTGACAGGAAGTGATGTCACCAGGGACAGGAAGTGGAAGGGACCTTTCCAGACACAGACAGGGGCACACAGAGGTGTAGGGACAGTGACAGGAAGTGACATCACCAAGGACAGGAAAGAGAGTCCAAAGTGGTGGTCTCTATGGAAACCAGAAGTGACAGCAGTAACAGGAAGTGGCAGTGTGGCCAAGCTCACCATACAGGATGCGGACACCTGTGTCCATGTGTCCTCCGTGATCCTGAGCGCAGGGCATCACCCGCTCATCCTCGGGGCAGAGGAACGCCGTCACCGCCATGCGCGGGTACCTCCGGGCCAGCTCAGCCGCCAGTGAGCAGGCGCAGCCTGGGGAGACAGCCCTGTTACCATGGTGACCACCTCGGTCCCCCATCACTCACCTGGGCATACATAAGCCCCGCCCCTTCCTGTCTGCATGCATCTCAGCTTCCTGTCCATCATTCCTGAGCACCTGTACTAGGGATGGCATTGAGTGGGCAGGGCCTGGTGGGAGGAAGTGACATCATGGCATGAATGTGGAGGCCCCGCCCCTTCCTGTCTGTCACTCGTGGATGGTGCTGCTCTGTGGGCACCCTGAGTGGGCGGGGCCAGGAAAACCCAGGAGCCCGGGAGAGAGGAAGTGATGTCATGGGGCAGAGGAGGAGGCCCCGCCCCTTCCTGCCTCAGTCACAGCCACCTGTCAGTCACAAGGACACCAGCTCTGCCTCCACCTTGCTGAGCTGTGGGTGGGGCCTGTGAGGGAGGAAGTGACATCACTGAGTTGGTTTGTGTAAGCCCCGCCCCTTCCTGTCTGTGTCTGTCTCAGCTTCCTGTCAATCAATCACAAGGGGAGCCACTCTGCCTCCACTATGGGGTGCTGTGGGTGGGTGGGGCCTGGAGACAGGAAGTGACATCACTGAGGTGATGAGTAGGCCCCACCCCTTACTGTCTGTGTCTCAGCTTCCTGTCAATCACAAGGGGAGCAGCTCAGTGTCCAGTAGGAGGTGCTGTATGGGTGGGCGGGGCCTGGAGACAGGAAGTGACATCACTGAGGGCTGTGTAGGCCCCACCCCTTCCTGGCTGTGTGTCTCAGCTTCCCTGTCAATCACAAGGGAGAAGATCTGCCTCCACTATGTGGTGCTCTGCATGGGTGGGGTTTGGAGACAGGAAGTGATGTCACTGAGGGCTGCATAGGCCCCACCCCTTCCTGTCTGTGTCTCAGCTTCCTGTAAATCAATCACAAGGCAAGCAGCTCTGCCTGCACTATGGGGTGCTGTGGGTGGGTGGGGTCTAGAGACAGGAAGTGACATCATTGAGGGTTGTGTAGGCCCCGCCCCTTCCTGGCTGTGTCTCAGCTTCTTGTCAATCATAAGGGGAGCAGCTCTACGTCCACTATGGGGTGCTGTGTGTTGGTGGGGTTTGGAGACAGGAAGTGACATCACTGAGGGCTGTGTAGGCCCCAGCCCCTTCCTGGCTGTGTCTCAGCTTCCTGTCAATCACAAGGCAAGCAGCTCTGCCTGCACTATGGGGTGCTGTGGGTGGGTGGGGTCTGGAGACAGGAAGTGACATCACTTAGGGCTGTGTAGGCCCCGCCCCTTCCTGGCTGTGTGTCTCAGCTTCCTGTCAATCACAAGAGGAGCAGCTCGACCTCCACTATGGGGTGCTGTGTGTTGGTGGGGTTTGGAGACAGGAAGTGACATCACTTAGGGCTATGTAGGCCCCACCCCTTCCTGGCTGTGTGTCTCACTTCCTGTCACTCAATCACAAGGGGAGCAGCTACCTCTGCCTCCACTATGGGGAGCTGTGCATGAGTGGGGCCTGGAGACAGGAAGTGATGTCACTGAGGTGATGAGTAGGCCCCACCCCTTCCTGGCTGTGTGTCAGCTTCCTGTCAATCACAAGGGGAGCAGCTCTGCCTGCACTATGTGGTGCTGTGTGTGGGCAGGGCCTGGAGACAGGAAGTGACGTCACTAAGGGCTGTGTAGGCCCCGCCCCTTCCAGGCTGTGTGTCTCACCTTCCTGTCAATCACAAGGTGAGCAGCTCAGTCTCCACTAGGGGGTGCTGTGTTTGCCTGGGGCCTAGAGACAGGAAGTGATGTCTCTAAGGGCTCCAGAAGCCCCGCCCCTTCCTGTCTGTGTGTGTCTCAGCTTCCTGTCAATCACTCATGAGAGCAGCTCTGCCTCCACTAGGGATCTTCAGACAGGAAGTGACATCACTGAGGGTTGTGTAGGCCTCACCCCTTCCTGTCTGTGTGTCACACTTCCTGTCACTCAATCACAAGGGGAGCAGCTCTGCCTGCACTATGTGGTGCTGTGCATGGGCAGGACCTGGAGACAGGAAGTGACATCACTGAGGGCTGTGTAGGCCCCGCCCCTTCCTGGCTGTGTGTCTCACCTTCCTGTCAATCACAAGGGCAGCAGCTCAATCTCCACTAGGGGGTGCTGTGTTTGCCTGGGGCCTAGAGACAGGAAGTGATGTCACTAAGGGCTCTGTAAGCCCCGCCCCTTCCTGTCTGTGTGTGTCTCAGCTTCCTGTCAATCATTCATGAGAGCAGCTCTGCCTCCACTAGGGATCTTCAGACAGGAAGTGACATCACTGAGGGTTGTGAAGGCCCCACCCTTCCTGGCTGTGTGTCTCACCTTCCTGTCAATCACAAGGGCAGCAGCTCAGTGTCCACTAGGGGGTGCTGTGTTTGCCTGGGGCCTAGAGACAGGAAGTGATGTCACTAAAGGCTCCAGAAGCCCCACCCCTTCCTGTCTGTGTGTGTCTCAGCTTCCTGTCAATCATTCATGAGAGCAGCTCTGCCTCCACTAGGGATCTTCAGACAGGAAGTGACATCACTGAGGGCTGTGTAGGCCCCACCCCTTCCTGGCTGTGTGTCTCACTTACTGTCAATCACAAGGTGAGCAGCTCAGTCCCCACTAGGGGGTGATGTGTTTGCCTGGGGTCTAGAGACAGGAAGTGACGTCACTAAGGGCTCTGTAAGCCCCACCCCTTCCTGTCTGTGTCTCAGCTTCCTTCAATCACTCATGTGGGGAGCAGCTCTCAGTCCACTATGGTTTGCAGGGGGAGTGGGGCCTGGAGACAGGAAGTGACATCACTGTGGGTTGTGTAGGCCCCGCCCCTTCCTGTCTGTGTGTGTCTCAGCCTCCTGTCAATCACTCATGTGGGGAACAGCTCTCAGTCCACTATGGTTTGCTGGGGGGGCGGGGCCTGGAGACAGGAAGTGATGTCACTAAAGGCTCCAGAAGCCCCACCCCTTCCTGTCTGTGTGTGTCTCAGCTTCCTGTCAATCATTCATGAGAGCAGCTCTGCCTCCACTAGGGATCTTCAGACAGGAAGTGACATCACTGTGGGTTGTGTAGGCCCCACCCCTTCCTGTCTGTGTGTGTCTCAGCTTCCTGTCAATCACTCATGTGCGGAGCAGCTCCCAGTCCACTATGGTTTGCTGGGGGGGGTGGGGCCTGGAGACAGGAAGTGACATCACTGAGGAGAGCCCGCCCCTTCCTGTGAGCACAGGCCAATGGGAGAAGCGGAGAGGGTGTGGCTGTTGGGCTGCAGGTACCTCCCAGCTGACAGGCGGAGGCGAAGCGGGACAGGTCGAAGGCGGCCACCACGCCGGGCGCCAGCAGCCTCCTGAGCCCGTGCATGGCTGCCGTCGTCACGGGCAACGGCTCCGCATCCCCATCGGCATCCTGCGACGGACAGGGTCGTGGGTGTCATGGCCGCCGGTGGTCAGCGTCCACAGGTGTGTGTGCGTGAGGCGGGGTCGCGGTGACGCTCACCGGGTCGTGGCTTCCGTCTGTCCCGCGTGTGGCGGCGTCGGGCGCAGAGGCGTGTGCAGCGCGCAGCACGTAGTCGCGCAGGGAGAAGGCGCCCTGAGACGTCAGGTAGGTGCGCGACAGCGCTGTGGGGCGGTAACCTGGTGGGGACGGACAGACGGACACATGGGTCGTCCCTGTGCACCTGCCTGGCGCCACCCAGCTGTCAGTCATCCTTGTTGTAGGTGAGACGTCCATCCACCTGTCAGTCATCACTGCCTTGCTGTCAATCATCCATGCAGCTGTCAATCATCTCCCACCCTGTCAATCACCACTGTCTCTGTCAATCATCTGTGCCCACCTGTCCATCACCTGCCCCCAGCTGTCCATCATCACCACCTCAGTGTCAATCATCCACTCATCTGTCAATCATCTGTGCCCATCTGTCCATCATCACCATTGCACTCTCAACGATGTGTTCACCTGTCCATCAATCACCATCTCACTGGCAATCATCCACCCACCTGCCAATCATCACCATTTCACTCTCAATAAGGTGCCCACCTGTCAATCATCACCCCACTGTCAATCACCCACCCACCTGTCAATCACCTGTGTCCACCTGTTCATCATCACCATGAAACTCTCAATCATGTCTGTCAATCATCACTACCTCACTGTCAATCATCTACCCACCTGTCAATCATCGACATCTCACTCTCAATGGTCCACCTGTCAATCATCTGCCCACCTGTCAATCATCTCCCTTTTAGTTGCCCACCCACCTGTCAATCACTGTCTCTGTCCATCATCTGCCCACCTGTCAATCATCACCAGCTCACAATGGTCCACCCACCTGCCAATCATCTGGTCTCCTGTCAGTCACAGTCAATGTCCATCTGACCACCTGTCAATCATCACCACCTCAATCTCAATGGTCCACCCGCCTGTCAATCATCTTCCCACCTGTCAATCACTGTCTCTGTCCATCACGTGCCCACCTGTCATTCATCACCACCTGAATCTCAGTGGTCAGCCCACCTGTCAATCATCTGCCCACCTGTCAATCATCCCACTGTCAATCATCCACCTGCCTGTCAATCACCTGCCCACCTGTCCATCATCCCCATCTCACTGTCAATCACTCAGCCGACCTGTCCGTCGTCGCTGTCTCCCCGTCCATCCCCCTGCGCGAGGCCCGCCATGCTCTCACCACCACGCGTCCTGTGCAGCAGCCCGAGGGCGGTGCAGGCCTCCAGCAGCCTCCGCGTGGCCGCCTCCGACGCGCCCAGCTCGCTCGCCACCTGCGCCGACGTCCGCGGCCCACAACCGTCAAACAACTTTGCCCGGCACGCCCACAGCAGCACCTGCGCCCGGCGGGGGGAGGGGAGGCAGGGGAGGATGTCAGCATGTGACCCTCAGTGACCCTGACCTCCAGAGGGGGGGACACACCAACACAGGGAGAGCTGGGATGATGCAGTGCAGGCCACAAGGGTAGGTGGATGTTGTCATGGTGACAACCCCAAGGTGACCCCTGACACTGATGGTGACCCCTCTGTGCTGACCTCTGACCCCTTGACAGAGGGATGTCCTCACCATGACCCCACATGACCCCTGACCTCCAAGCAGATGGGGCATCATGTCTTTGAATCCCCAGGGGACCCCTCTGTGATGACCCCCAGTGGACCCCAAGTGACCCCTCTGTGCTGACCCCTGACCCCTTGACAGATGAACATGCTCACCATGACCCCACATGACCCCTGGCATCCAGACAGAAGAGGCATTGTGTCTTAACACCAGGACACACCTCTGTGCTGACCCCTGACTTCTTGACAGGTGGTCAACATGTTGACCACCCAGAGTGACCCCTCTGTGTTGACCCCTGACCCCTTGACAGAGAGACATCCTCACCATGACCCCACATGACCCCTGACCCCCAGATGTGGTATTATGTCTTTGAACCCCCAGGGGACCCCTCTGTGCTGACCCCTGACCAATTGAGAGGTGGACAACATGTTGACCACCCAGAGTGACCCCTCTGTGCTGACCACTGACCCCTTGACAGATGGACATCCTCACCATGACCCCACATGACCCCTGACCTCCAGACAGATGGGGCATCATGTCTTTGAACCCCCAGGGAACTCCTCAGTGTGACTCCTGACCCCTTGACAGGTGGACATCCTCATAATGACTGTATGTGACCCTTGACCTCCAGGTAGATGTGGCATCATGTCTTCAAATCACCAGGGGACCCCTCTATACTGACCCTTGACCTCTTAACAGGTTGTCATCATGGTGATCCCCCAAGGTGACCCCTCTGAGCTGACCCCTGACCCCTTGGCAGATGGGCATCCTCACTATGACCCCCACATGACCCCTGACCTCCAGACAGATGTGGCATGGTGTCTTTGAACCCCCAGGGGACCCCTCTGTGCTGACAACTGACCTTTGCAGATGGACACCATCCCTGTGACCCCTGGACGACCCCTGACCTCCAGACAGATGCCACAGCACCTGTGACCCCTCACCCTGCTGACCCCTGACCCCAGAGTCCCACACCTGGGCAACAAACCACACAGACAGACAGACAGACAGGCATTGTCACAGTGACCACCCCCCTCACCACGCTGACCCCTGACCCCCAGGGCCACGCCCTTTATGACAGCACCACACCACTGCCACTGAATAGATGGACAGACGGATGGATGGACGGACGGTTGGATGGCCCTGAGGTGTGTCCGTCTGTCCGTCTGTCCCCCCGCCCCTCCCCCGCCCCACCTGGCCGCGGTGTTCCGAGTACCCGGGAGGCCTTGAAGCCGTTGGCCATCTGCAGGAGCCCGGCGGGCACGGGGGGCGCGAGGGGTCCGTCGCCGTGGGGGCCGTCGCCACGGCGACCGTCGCCTTGGAGGAGGCGGGGCAGCTCCCTGCAGAAGCGGTTGAGCGGGAAGCCGACCGCGTTGAGGAAGTCGCCGCTGACGCGCTCCACCAGCATGCCGCCGCGGCCCTGGATGCCGTAGCCGCCCGCCTTGTCCCTGCAAGCACAGGAAGGGGCGGGGCCTCAGCATCCCGACAGTGACGTCACTTCCTGTGTCTCTCACAACCCACCCCCACCCACGGTAAGCAAGCCCTAGTGCTGGCAGAGCTGCTGCCCTCGTGGTTGATTGACATGGGACAGACAGGAAGGGGCGGGGCTTCTGCATCAATATGGTGACGTCACTTCCTGTGCCCACCATGACCCACCCCTGCCCATTGTTATCAAGCCCTAGGGCTAGCAGAGCTGCTGTTTATTGACAGGAAACAGACAGGAAGGGGTGGGGCCTCCACACCCTGATGGTGACATCACTTCCTGTGCCCCCACAACCCATCCCCCCACGGTAATCAAGACCTAGTGCCAGCAGAGCTGCTGCCCTCATGATTGACAAGGGGCAGGCTTCTGCATCCTGGCAGTGACATCACTTCCTGTGACCCCAGCAACCCACACCCTGCCCACGGTAATCAAGCCCTAGTGTCGGCAGAGCTGCTGCCCCTGTGGTTGATTGACAGGAAACAGACAGGAAGGGGCGGGACATACACATCTTGAATGTGACATCACTTCCTGTATCCCTCTTAAACCACCCCCTCCCATGGTAAACCAGCCTTAGTGTCAGCAGAGCTGCTGCCCTTGTGGTTGATTGACAAGGGACAGACAGGAAGGGGTGGGGCCTCTGCACCCGGATGGTGATGTCACTTCCTCCTGCCCTGCACCCCGCCCCCTGCCTGGCCCCGCCCACACATTGCACCCCTCTTAGTGGAGGCCAAACAGCTCCCCCTCATGGGTGATTGACAGGAAACAGTCACACACACAGGAAGGGGTGGGGCCTACACCACCCTCCAGTGACGTCACTTCCTCCCCCTAGGCCCCGCCCACATGCAGCTCCCTGGCTAGTGTAGGCAGAGCTGCTTCCCTCATGGGTGATTGACAGGGAGCAGAGACCCACACACAGACAGGAAGGGGCGGGGCCTATGAAGTGACAGACATCACTTCCCCCTGCCTGGCCCCACCCCCACCCAGCACTTTGGGCCAGCACAGCTGCTACACCTCATGGCTGATTGACAGGAAGTTGACACACACAGACAGGAAGGGGCGGGGCCTCCACCACCTCCAGTGATGTCACTTCCTCCTTCCAGGCCCCACCCCCACCCAGTGTCCCCTAGTGGAGGCTGAGCTGCTGCCCTCGTACTTGATTGACAGGAATCTGAGATCCACACAGACAGGAAGGGGTGGGGCCTACATACCCTCCAGTGATGTCACTTCCTGTCCCCAGGCTCCACCCACTCCCAGCATTTCCAAGTGGAGGCGGACGGCCCCACTTCATGGTTGACAGACAGGGAGCTGAGACCCTCACAGACAGGAAGGGGTGGGACCTACGCCCACCCTAGTGATGTCACTTCCTCCCTCCAGGCCCCGCCCACACACAGCTCCCCTGCTAGTGGAGGCAGAGAAGCTTCTCATGGTTGACAGACAGGAAGCTGAGACCCTCACAGACAGGAAGGGGCGGGGCCTACATGCCCTCCAGTGATGTCACTTCCTCCCTCCAGGCCCCGCCCACACAGAGCTCCCCTGCTAGTGGAGGCAGAGCTGCTTCTCGTGGGTGATTGACAGCAGTCTGAGACCCACACACAGACAGGAAGGGGTGGGGCCTACATACCCTCCAGTGATGTCACTTCCTGTCCCCAGGCCCCACATCATGGTTGACAGACAGGAAGCTGAGACCCTCACAGACAGGAAGGGGTGGGACCCACATGCCCTCCAGTGACATCACTTCCTCCCCAGGTCCCATCAGGACCCCTCATCATGGTTGACATCAAAGATCATGGTTGACAGACAGGAGGCTGAGACCCTCACAGACAGGAAGGAGTGGGGCCTACATACCCTCCAGTGACATCACTTCCTGTCCCCAGGCCCCACATCATGGTTGACAGACAGGAAGCTGAGACCCTCAGAGACAGGAAGGAGTGGGGCCTACATGCCCTGTAGTGATGTCACTTCCTGTCCCCAGTCCCCACGGCATGGTTGATAGACAGGAAGCTGAGACCCTCACAGACAGGAAGGGGCGGGGCCTATGCCCACCCTGTGACATCACTTCCTCCCTCCAGGCCCCGCCCAACCACACAGCCCCTGCGATGCTGGACAGACAGGACGAACACCTGGACAGACAGACGGACGGACAGCCGTGCAGGGTGGCATGGCGCATTGGGGGTGGGGGTGGGGGCGGGGTTGTTCTCCTCACATGGGCTCGCCGCTGCGCACGTAGTCCCACATCATCCCCGGCGACAGCTCCGAGAACGTCACCCGCGTCTCCTCGTGGAACACGCGCACGGCCTCGCCTGCCAGGACGGACACACGGACGGGCGGGTGGGCGGACGGACAGAGGGCGATGGCGTCCGTGGCGGGCGGGGGAGGGGCGGCCCACCTTCGGTCCGTGCACGCAGCAGGGCCACGCCCGTGATCACGCGGTGCTCCTTCCCGCTCAGCCTGTCGGCGGGCGCACAGTGGGTCTGTCTGCGGGGGGCACGCGGGCGCGCAGTAGGCCCGTGCTGGGGGGTTTTTTTGGGGGTCCCCTCCCTGCCCCCCGTCTTTGGTACCTGGAGAGCATCTGGAACGCGTCCTGCTCGTCGGCCGGCTTCTCCAGGATCAGCCCGTCCACGGTCTGCGGAATGTTCCGGAACGTTCCGGAGGGCAGGGGGAAAGGGGGGAGTGCGTTTGAGGGGACGTGCCGGCGCGTGTTCCGGAACTATCCAGACTTGGAAAGGATTGGAGGGGGAGGGGTGGATGGGATGCTTAAAGGGGGGGTGAGTATCCCTGGCAGGAGTGTTCCAGAATGTTCCAGAACAGAGGAATGGGGGAGGGTTGGGGGATGATTGGCAGGTGGGTGGTGCAGTGGATGATGGGACAGGTGGGTGGGGCTGCAGGGGGTGCATGGATGATTGACAGCTGGGGGATGCACCCCGGAACACATCCCAGAACATTCTGGAAGACTCTGGGTGGACGGAGGTATGGGGGTGACAGACTGGTGGACGATGCTGGGTGATGGGGATGACTGACAGCTGGAGGGATACATGCCAGGGCACAATGTAGAATGCATTCCGGAACATTCCGGAACAGCCCGGGTGGATGATGGGGCTCGGGGATGCGTGGATGATTGACAGCTGGAGGGATGCCATCCAGAACGCATCCCGGAACATTCTGGAATGTTCTGGATGGATGACGGACAGCCAGACGTTGCTGGGTGACATCCTGGGCATTTTGTAGAATGTGTCCCAGAACATTCCGGAACCCTCTGGATGGATGATGGTATGTGGATGATGGACAGGTTGATGGGGGCGGGCTAATGGGTGGATGAGTGACAGCTGGAGGGATGCACCCCAGAAACTTCCAGAATATTCTGGAATGGATGACGGATGCCATGTGGATGATGGACAGGTGGATGGGGGCGGGTGGCGGGTGGATGATTGACAGCTGGGGGCATGCACCCTAGAACCTTCCATGGGACATTGCTGAACATTCCGGAGGGACGGGGACGGTGGGTGATGATGGGCGGGTGGCTGACGGCTGGGAGGAACATTCTGGAACGTTCCAGAAAATTCCAGAACGTGGATGGGTGGCAGGTGGATGGATGTGTGGATGGATGGATAGGATGGGGGTATATTGCAGAATGTTCCGGAGTCCGGGTCAGGTGGTGCGGGGGATGGGCAGCACGGGGTAGTGTGTACTCACCACGATGGTGTCGGCCGCGATCACCAGGTCGGGGCTGCGCTGCTCTTCCTGCCACGCGCCAGCCAAGGGTGGACGAGCAGGGGGAGGGACCAAGAGGAAGAGGAGGAGGAAGAGGAGGAGGAAGAGGAAGGAGGAAGAGGAAGGAGGAAGAAGAGGAGGAAGAGGAAGGAGGAAGAAGAGGAGGAAGAGGAGGAGGAAGAGGAGGAAGAGGAGGAGGAAGAGGAGGAGGAAGAAGAGGAGGAAGAGGAGGAGGAAGAGGAAGGAGGAAGAAGAGGAGGAAGAGGAGGAGGAAGAGGAAGAGGAGGAGTAAAGGAGGAGGAAGAGGAGGAGGAAGAGGAAGGAGGAGGAAGAGGAGGAAGAGGGAGGAGGAAGAAGAGGAAGAGGAGGAGTAAAGTAGGAGTAAAGAGGAGGAGGAAGAGGAGTAAAAGAGGAAGAAGAGGAGGAAGGAGGAGGAGGAAGAGGAGTAAAAGAGGAAGAAGAGGATGAGGAAGGAGGAGGAGGAAGAGGAGGAGGAGGAAGACAAAGGGGAGGGCAAAGGAGGAAGAGGAGGAGGAGGTGAATGAGGAAGAAGAGGAAGAGGAGTAAAGAGGGTGAGGAAAGAGGAGGAGGAGGAGGATGAGTTGTAGAGTGAGGGAGGAAGAAGAGGATGAGGAGCAGGAAGAGGAGTAAAGTGGATGAGGAAAGAGGAGGAGGACGAAGAGGAGGAGTGTGAAGGAGGAAGAACAGGAAGAGGAGAAGGAAGACAAGGAGGAGGAAGGAGGAGGAATGAGGAGGAGATTGAAGGATGAGAAAGAGGAGGAGCAGGAGGAAGAGGAGGAGGAGGAAGGCAAAGAGCAAGAAGAAGGAGGAAGAGGAGGAGGAAGAAGATGGGGGAAGATGAGGAAAGGAGGAGAAAGACAAAAGGGGAAGATGGAGGAAGAAGATGAAGGAAGAAGAGGAAGAGGAAGAGGAGGAGGGAAGAGAACAAGGACAGAGGAGGAGGAGGAGGAGGAGGAGGAGGAGGGAGGAAGAGTGCAAAGAGTGGCAGTAGGAGCAGGAGGAGGAGTGCGGGAGGATGGTGGTAGTTTTGGTGTCATGGCGGGAAGAAGCCCCTTCTCTCCTCCCCCCCCCCCCTCCTCCTTCCCCTGAGGACCCCAGGAACCCCTGACCCCCTGCTTATCCCCTCGAGTGCTTCTCCTCCCCCCCCCTGATTCTCCCCCTCCCAAACCCCTGCTTCCCCTCCCCCCACCCCCGCTTCTCCCCTCCCCCACCCTTGGAGCCCCACCCCCGCTTATCCCCCCCCTGCTTCTCCCCTCCCCCAAGTGTGAAGGAGGAAGAACAGGAAGAGGAGAAGGAAGACAACCCCCCGCCTCCCCTCCCCCCCCTGCCCCCCCCCAGGAGATTGAAGGATCTTGCCTGTTGCATCCTGTGAGCCAGGAGGGAAGAGGAAGAGGAGGAGGAAGATGGGGGAAAAGAGGAGGAAGAGGAGGAGGAGGAAGACAAAGGACACAAAACCCATCAGCCGGGGAGGAAGAGGAGGACAGAAGATGATGGAGGAAGAAGAGGAGGATTACCAGGAAAGAGACCAAGGATCCAGAGCTGTCAATCAGCCCTCGTGAGACCCGCCCACTCACCTGTCCATCACCCAGCACTAGAAGAGGAGGAGGAAGACCTGTCAATCACCCATCAAGAGCCCACTCCACAAGGACAGAGGTCAATCAGGAGGAGGAGGAGGAGGGGAGGTCAAGGGAGCAAGAGTCCCGCCCACTCATCACACACACCTGTCAATCACCCAGCAGGAGGAGTCCCGGGAGGTCAATCACCCAGCACTAGTGGTGGTGTCAATCAGCCATCACTAGCCCCAAACCCACTCACCTGTCAATCACCCAGCACTAGTCCCGCCCACTCACCACACTCACCTGTCAATCATCCGTCACTATCTAAGCCCACTCCACCTGCAACAGGAGCTGTCAATCACCCATTGACAGCCCCGCCCACACACCTGTCAATCAACCATCACTGGCCCCACACCCACTCACATGTCAATCACCCATCACTAGTCCTGCCCACTCCCTCAGCACCCCAACCTGTCAATCACCCATCACTCACTGCTAGCCCCGCCCACTCACAGAGCAACCACGCCTGTCATGCACCACTAGCCACGCCCACTCCACCTGCATCCAGAACTGTCAATCACCCACTGCTGGCCCCGCCCACAAAGCCAGCACCTGCACCTGTCACACATCACCAGCCATGTCCACTCCACCTGCACCCACCCCTGCTTCTCCCCCCCCCTCCCTGTCAGTCTCGGCCCTAGCCCCACACTCACCCAGCACCTCAACCTGTCAGTCACCCACTGCTTCGCCCCTCACCCCACCCCCATTCTCCCCTCCCCACCCATCTGAACTGTCAATCACCCATTGCTAGACCTGTCCACTCACCTGTCAGTCATTCAGTCCCCACCACCCATGATCAATCTCGCCCCTCCCCATCCCCTGCCCACTTACCCTGCAGCCCACCCTGTCAATCACCCACTGCTAGCCCCGCCCACTCACCCAGCAACCACGCCTGTCGCACATCACCAGCCACGCCCACTCCACCTGCATGCAGAACTGTCAATCACCCTTTTCTAGACCTGCCCACTCAACTGTCAGTCATTCCCATCCCGCCCCTACACCACCGTGGGGTGGGGTCTATAGAACTGTCAATCACCCATTGAGAGACACGCCCACCCACCTGTCAGTCATCCAGTTCTAGCCACGCCCAGTCGCCCCCCACCATGCCAAACAGCCAATCAATCACCTCACTAGCCCCGCCCACTCCTGAGCTGTCAATCAAAGCAAACTTGTCCACACCGGCCATCCCCCCACCCGTGGCAGGAACCTAAGCCCCACCCACTCGAGCTGTCAATCAAAGGCAACTTGTCCACACTGGCCATCCCCCCACCCGTGGCAGGAACCTAAGCCGGACGGAGCTGTCAATCAAAGCCAACTTGTCCACACAGCCATCCCCACCCATCAGCAGGATCCTTCCCGGTCAATCAAACCTCAACAGCCCCGCCACACCTGAGCAGTCAATCAGCACTTGACCACGCGCCACTCCCCACCCGCGGCAGGATCCTTCCCCTGTCAATCAAACTCCTCACTAGCCCCGCCCACTCCTGAGCTGTCAATCAAAGCCAACTTGTCCACACCAGCCACCTCCCCCATCCTTGGCAGGATCCTTCCCCTGTCAATCAAACCACTCCGTAGCCCCGCCCACTCGCGAGCTGTAAATCAAAGCCAAACTTGCCTCTCCCACACTGGCCTGTGCCCACCTTGAACTGTCAATCAAAGCCAACGCCCTGCACCACCATCCTTAGCCCCGCCCATTCCTGAGCTGTCAATCAAAGCAAACTTGTCCACACCAGGCACCTCCCCCACACGCGCCACATCCTTAGCCCCGCCCACTCTTGATCTGTCAATCAAAGCCAACAGGTCCACACCAGCCGACCCCTCCCCCACGCGGCAGTATCGATCGACGGTCAATCAGCCCCCTCACTAGCCCCGCCCACTCCTGAGCTGTCAATCAAAGCAAACTTGTCCAACCCGGCCACCTCCCCCACCCGCGGCAGGATCCTTCACCTGTCAATCAACCCCCTCACTAGCCCCGCCCACTCGCGAGCTGTCAATCAAAGCAAACTTGTCCACACCGGGTGCCCACCCCCGCACTGCACCACCATCCTTAGCCCCGCCCATTCCTGAGTTGTCAATCAAAGCAAACTTGTCCACACCAGGCACCTCCCCCACCCGTGCGGCAGGATCCTTCCCCTGTCAATCAACTTCCTCACTAGCCCCGCCCACGCTTGAACTGTCAATCAAAGCCAACTTGTCCACACCGGCCACCTCCCCCACCCGCGGCAGGATCCTTCCCCTGTCAATCAAACTCCTCAACAGCCCCGCCCACTCCTGAGCTGTCAATCAAAGCCAACTTGTCCACACCGGCCACCTCCCCCACCCGCGGCAGGATCCTTCCCCTGTCAATCAACTTCCTCACTAGCCCCGCCCACTCCTGAGCTGTCAATCAAAGACAACTTGTCCACACTGACCACCTCCCCCATCCGCGGCAGGATCCTTCCCCTGTCAATCAACCTGCTCACTAGCCCCGCCCACTCCTGAGCTGTCAATCAAGGCCAAACTTGTCCAGACCAGCCACCTCCCCCACCCGCGGCAGGATCCTTCACCTGTCAATCAACCTGCTCACTAGCCCCGCCCACTCGTGAGCTGTCAATCAAAGACAACTTGACTACACTGGCCACCTCCCCCACCCGCGCTGCAGCACCATCCTAAGCCCCGCCCATTCCTGAGCTGTCAATCAAAGCAAACTTGTCCACACTGGCCGCCCCCCCCCGCCGCGGCACATCCTTAGCCCCGCCCACTCTTGATCTGTCAATCAAAGCCAACTGGTCCACAGCACCCGACCCCTCCCCCACGCGGCAGTATCGATCGGCGGTCAATCAGCCCCCTCATTAGCCCCGCCCACTCCTGAGCTGTCAATCAAAGCCAACTTGACTACACCGGCCGCCACGCCGCACCCGCGGCAGGATCGTCGGCCTGTCAATCACCCGCCCTCACTAGCCCCGCCCACTCGTGAGCTGAGCTGTCCATCAAAGCCAGGTGGACGGCAGCGGCCTGCGTGGTGGGCGGAGCCTCGAACCCGTGACGCCCCGAGAGCCCGCGTCCGCGGCGGCCATGCTCGCTCACGGCGTTGCGGAGGATGTCCTGCCGGCGCGGGGAGCCGCTCGCCAGCACCACGCGCTGACCCTGCAGCTCCGCCATCACCGGGGTCAGCGCCATGCTCTCCGCACCAAACGGGGGGACCTGGGGGGGTGGAAACGGAAAAACGGGGCGACGGTCACTGCGCATGCGCACACGATGAAGCCACGCCCCCCCCGCGAAGGGAAACGTTGCTATGGAAACGGCCGAGACGCATGCGCATAACGCCTCCATAAAGAAGAACCGACTAGACCGCCGAGCCGCACGCATGCGCAGAATGGACGTTTTTAACCAATGCCTAGCGACCAGGAAGAGTGTCCTGCCCCACGCAGCCGTAAACCGTGGTGGTGACGTCGCTGATGACGTCCGTTTACGGCGGTGTCGTAAAACGGGGCCGTGAGAACATTCCGTACCTAAGTGGAAGAAGCTGCGGATGTCGTAAAGCGCAGTGACGGGAAGACGTATTTACGAGTGTGACGTAAACCGCGGGGGAGCCGTGACGATTTACGGCTGCCAGACTGAGGCGACCGCGCATTTACGGCGGTGTCGTAAAAACAGTCTGGAGAAGGCGCGGATGTATGGCAGTGTCGTAAAACTGGGAAGGCGCACCGCTTCGGAGGAGATCGTCCATTCGTTAAACACGCAGAACTACGGCCGCCGTAAGTAACGACGACCGCGGAACGACACGCGATTACGGCGGTGTCGTAAAAGAAAAAAATGGAAGAGTCACCCATGTGCCTGCTCTCAGGCTGCCCTGAAGCTGGGTGGGTCTCACCCTGCCGTCAACAGCGCCGCGCGTTTACGGCAGTGTCGTACGACTGGCAGGCCCCGCGACTTAGCGAGCACTGAGGCGATTGTGCTGTGGTTAAAGGACACGGTGCTAAACGCTGCTGCGGCGGCCACGGGGTGACGCGGTTTACGACTGTGTCGAAAAAGCCGAAGCCACTGCCTTTCGTTTACCGGCGCTTAGGTGATCATGCTGTCGTCCAGCACTCCCGCGGCCGTAAACCGCCGCGGCCTCGAAAAGGCGCACGTTTACGGCAGTATCTTACAACCAGCAGGCCGCACCCATGCGGCAACACTGACAGGGCCGTGCGCTTTACGACCGCGTCGTAAATCGTTGAAGCTACTGCCCTTCGTTGGCCAACGCTGAACGGATGACTCTGCCGTTCAACTACGCTGGTGTCCCGCTGTCGTAAAGCACGGCGAGAACAACACTCGTGTTGACGTCAGCGTCGTAAAAGGAAAGTGGCGCCCCTTCGCCAGTTCTCAGGCTTCCCTTCCGATGAGTAGCACTCCCGCGACCGTAAACCGCTGCGGTCGCAACAACTCGCGCGTTTACGGCGGTGTCCTATAAACAACAGGCCGCACCCCTTCGCCAGCATTGAGCGACAGGGAGGCTCGCTTTACGACGGCGTCGTAAATGGGTGAAGCCATTGCCCTTCGTTGCCCAGCGGTGAATGGATCACTACGCCGTTAAGCTACGCGGCTGTCCCACTGTCGTAAGGCACGGCGAGAACACTCGCGTTGACAGCAGCGTCCTAAAAGGGAAGCGTCACCCCTTCGCCACCAAGAGGGCGCGCGTTTACGGCAGTGTCGTACAACTGGTGAGTCGCAACCGTATCGTGAGCACTGAGCGACGGGAAGTTGCGCTTTACGACGGTGCCGTAAGAGCCGAAGCCACTGCACTTTGTTGGCCGTCCCTAAAGCGATCGCTTCGTCGTCTAGCTAGGCAGCTGTCACGCTATCGTAAGTCACGGCGCGAGCACTCGCGTTCTCGGCAGTGTCGTAAAAAGTAGAAGCGGGGCCACTTCGCCAGTCGTAAAGGCCATTAGTGTTCCGTTAAGATCGGTGGATCTCCCGCTGCCGTAATCCGCAGCGGCCTCCGAAAGGCGCGCTTTTACGGCACTATCGTACAACCGGCAAGCCGCACCCCTTCGCCTGACGAGGCGCGCTTTACGACTGTATCGTAAAATACCGAAGCCACTGCCCTTCTTTGGGCGGTGCTGAGGCTGTCGTAAAGCTAGCCAACTGCGCCGCTGCCGTAAGCCACGGCGCGAACGTTGACGGCGGTGTCATAAACAAAGAAACAGCGACACTTCAGCTATGAAGCGATCAGGCTGCCGTCAGGCTGGGTAGCTCGCCCTCTGCCGTAAACCGCGGCCGCGCTGAGGACATCGCGCCGTCGACTAGGTAGGCTGCCGTTCCGCGACCTTAAACCGCGACGGCGACGGGAGGACGGGCTTTACGACTGTGTCGTTAAACGGTGAAGCCACGGGCCTTTGTTGTGCTGAGGCGATCGCGCTCCCGCCGCCCTGAACCTGGGCAGCTCGCCCGGTGTCGTAAGTCGAGGCGCTGACGGGGGGGGGCGGAAACAGCTCACGTTTACAACAGTGTCGTAAAACAGTCCGCGGTGCAGTTCGTCCGCTACCGTAAACTGCGGACACATCGTGAAGACGGCGCCTTTCACGACACTGTCGTAAACAATGGGAAGCCACGCCCCCTGGACCGTCGCTATGGCGACCGAGCTGCCGATAAGCAATGCGGCTGCATGGGTGCCGTAAAGCGCCGCGAGAAGGGAGGTTTTCGGCTGTGTGGTAAACACACAGGAGAGGCCTACGCGGTCCGTCCGAGGCAGGGGGATGGCGGCGAGTACGCGAGTTGAGGACGTTGGGTTTCATGCCCTCGCGCCGTGAAACCCACGCGGGGTGCTGAATTCATGGCTGGGTCGCCGCTGCCTCAGTTTCCCCTCGCTGTCGTTCCCCCCGCCATCGCGGTCATCCCCCGGCCTCAACTCGAAACAAGGAGATCTGGATCCCGTCGCTCCATTTCCCCCAGGCGGGATTCGAACTCATGACGGCGCACCTCCGGGAGGCCGTGTACGGAAGCGCGTGAGGCCCAAATCACTCCCGGCCACGGCTGTGGAGCTCGCGGTCATCCCCCTGCCTCAGCGCGATCCACATCGCTTGCAAAGGTGGTTTCCCCCCCTCCTCAGTGCCCTTTCCGCGGTTAGCGAATGAGGCAGGGTGTCGGACGGAAACCCGTTGCGTCCAAAATACTCCCGTGCTCAGCTCGCGGGATTCGAACCCGGCGCCCAGCCTACACGATGGTCATTGCGTGTGGGCTACGGACACGCGTTCGGCCCAAAATACCCCCGGCCTCAGCCCACTTCGCGCACTTTCTGGGGAGGAACGGGCGGGAGACCCTGGACTCGAACTCGCGGTCATCCCCCTGCCTCAACTCGACATCCGGGTCCCGTCGCTCCATTGCCCCCCCGTGGCAGGATTCGAACTCATGACGGCGCTCATCCGGGAGGCCGTGTACGGAAGCGCGTGAGGCCCAAATCACTCCCGGCCACGGCTGTGGAGCTCGCGGTCATCCCCCTGCCTCAGCTCGATCCACATCGCGTGGTCATCCGGGTTCCCCCGCCCCCTCCCCCACTCGCGGGCGTCTCCCGGCAGGCGGGATTCGAACCCGTGACGCGCAGGCGGGCGAGTCTCGTAGGTGGGCGGGTGTGTTACTGCGACAGGTGCAGGGACGGGAACCTGTTGGGCCCAAACTACTCGCGTCCTCCGCTCGCGGGATTCGAACTCGGCGCCCCGCGTCCGCTGTGCTAATGAGGAGCGGAGTACGGAAACGCCTGAGGCCCAAAATACCCCCGTCCTCAGCGAGACTTCGCGACACGTACCGAGGTTCGAACTCGCGGTCATCCTCCTGCCGCAGCTCTGAATGGCCCCGTGGTGAGATTCGAACCCGCGGCCTCTGCGGTCGTCATGCGCGCTAGGGGCACTCGCGGTCATCCCCAGGCCTCAGCTCCCGCGCTCAGCCTCTTAAGCACGCCACTCGTGCCCTGTCCCGCGCCTCAGTTTCCCCTCATAGACATCCCCCTGCCTCAGCTCTAGTGAAACTCCAGGGAGCCACGGGCGGGATTCGAACCCACGGCTACCACCCTCCCCGCCTTCAGCATGGACGCGCGGTCATCCCCAGGCCTCAGCTCCACTCGATGTTTACATTATGCTAATTAGGTGTCTGTACGGTAAGGCCAGAGGGCCAAAATTCCTCCTCGACCTACTTTCGCGAATTCGCGGTCATCCCCCGGCCTCAGCTCCACTCCATAGTCATGTTATGTTAATTAGGTGTCTGTACGGTGTGGCCAGAGGAACAAAATTCCCCCTCGACCGATGTTCGTGAACTCGCGGTCATCCCCCGGCCTCAGCTCCACTCGATGGCCTCGTTATGCTAATTAGGTGTCTGTACGGTGTGGCCGGAGGGCCAAAATTCCCCCTCAGTTTACTCGCGGTCATTCCCCGGCCTCAGCTCCTCTCAATGTCCACACTATGCTTATTATGTGCGTGTACGGTGAGGCCGGAGGGACAAAATTCCCCCTCGGCGTACGTTCGCGAACTCGCAGTCATCCCCCGGCCTCATCTCCTCTCGATGGCCACATTATCCTAATGACTTGACTGTACGGTAAGGCCGCAGCGCCAAAATTCCCCCTCGGTGTACGTTCGCGAACTCGCGGTCATCCCCCGGCCTCAGCTCCTCTCCATGTCCCCAATATGCTAATCAGTCGGCTGTACTGTCAGGTCAGAGGCACAAAATTCCCCCTCGGTGTAGCTTCGCCAACTCGCCGTCATCCCCTGGCCTCAGCTCCACTCGATGGCCTCGTTATGTTAATTACGTGGCCGTACGGTGAGGCCGGAGGGACAAAATGCCCCGTGGGTGTGCGATAATCAACTCGCAGTCATCCCCCGGCCTCAGCTCTACTCGATGTTTACATCATGCTAATTAGGGGTCTGTACGGTGAGGCCGGAGGGACAAACTTCCCCCGCGGCTTCCGTTCGCGAACTCGCGGTCATCCCCCGGCCTCAGCTCCTCTCCATGTCCCCAATATGCTAATCAGTCGGCTGTACTGTCAGGTCAGAGGCATAAAATATTCCCGTCGGTGTAGCTACGGTGAGGCCAACTCGCCGTCATCCACGTTCCTCAGCTCCCCGGCCTCAGCGATGGCCGCGTTATGCTAATTAGGTGTGTACGGTGAGGCCGGTGAGGCCGGAGGGACGAAAATTAGCCTCAGCTCCGGCATGCGATTTACGGTGAGGCCCAATCGTGGTCATCCCGTCATCCCCGGCCTCAGCTCGACCGGCTGTTTATATTATGCTAATTAGGTGGCTGTACGGTAAGGCCGGAGGGACAAAAATCCCCTTGTGCGTACGTTCGTGAACTCGTGGTCATCCCCCGGCCTCACCTCCACTCGATGTTTACATTAGGCTAATTTGGTGAGGCCAGAAGGACAAAATTCCCCCTCGCCCTAGGTTCCGTGAACTCGCAGTCATCCCCCGGCCTCAGCTCCACTGGATGTTTACATTATGCTAATTAGGTGTCCGTACGGTGAGGCTGGAGGGATAACATTCCTCCTCAGTTTACTGTTCGCGAACTCACGGTCATCCCCCGGCCTCAGCTCCTCTCAATGTCCACATTATGCTAATTAGGTGGACTAGACGTTTCCATCATGCTAATTAGGTGTCTGTACGGTGAGGTCTGAGGGACAAAATTCCCCCTCGGTGTATTTTCGCGAACTCGCGGTCATCCCCCGGCCTCAGCTCCCTCCATGTCCCCTATATGCTAATTAGTCGGCTGTACTGTCAGGTCAGAGGCTCAAAATTCCCCCTCGGTGTAGCTTCGCCAACTCGCCGTCATCCCCCGGCCTCAGCTCCACCTGATGGCCCGATGGTCATTAGCTGTGTGTACGGTGAGGCCGGAGGGACAAAATGGCATGCGATTTCCAAATCGTGGTCATCCCCGGGCCTCAGCTCGACCGGCTGTTGACATTATGCTAATTAGGTGACTGTACGGTAAGGCCGGAGGGACAAAAATCCTTCTGTGCGTACGTTCGTGAACTCGTGGTCGTCCCCCGGCCTCAGCTCCACTCGATGTTTACATTAGGCTAATTTGGTGTGCGTACGGTGACGCCGGAGGGACAAAATTCCCCCTCAGCGCACGTTCCATATTCGCCGTCATCCCCCGGCCTCAGCTCCAGTCCCTGGCCTCGTTATGCTAATTAGGTGTCTGTACAGTGAGGCCGGAGGGACAAAATTCCCCCTCTGTGTACGTTCGCGAGCTCGCGGTCATTCCCCGGCCTCAGCTCCACTCAATGGCCTTGTTGGCTAACTAGATGAGTGTACGGTGAGGCCGGAGGGACAAAATTCCCTCTGGGCTTCCGTTCGCGAACTCGCGGTCATCCCCCGGCCTCAGCTCCCCTCCATGTCCCCAATATGCTAATCAGTCGGCTGTACTGTCAGGTCAGAGGCACAAAATTCCCCCGCGGTGTAGCTTCGCCAACTCGCCGTCATCCCCCGGCCTCTGCTCCACCTGATGGCCTCGTTATGCTAATTAGGTGTCTGTACGGTGAGGCCGGAGGGAAAAATTAGCCCCTCGGCATGCGATTTCCCAATCGTGGTCATCCCCGGGCCTCAGCTCGACCGGCTGTTGACATTATGCTAATTAGGTGACTGTACGGTAAGGCCGGAGGGACAAAAATCCCCCTGTGCGTACGTTCGTGAACTCGTGGTCATCCCCCGGCCGCAGCTCCATTCGATGTTTACATTAGGCTAATTTGGTGTGCGTACGGTAAGGCCGGAGGGACAAAATTCCTCTTCGGCACACGTTCGCGAACTCGCGGTCATCCCTCTGCCTCAGCTCCACTCGATGGGTTTGTTACCTAACTAGATGAGTGTACGGTAAGGCTGGAGGGACAAAAATCCCCCTGTGCGTTCGTTCGTGAACTCGTGGTCATCCCCCGGCCTCAGCTCCACTCGATGTTTACATTAGGCTAATTTGGTGTGCGTACGGTAATGCCAGAGGAACAAAATTCCTCCTCGGCTCACGTTCGCGAACTCGCGGTCATCCCTCTGCCTCAGCTCCACTCGATGGCTTTGTTACCTAACTAGATGAGTGTACGGTAAGGCTGGAGGGACAAAAATCCCCCTGTGCGTACGTTCGTGAACTCGTGGTCATCCCCCGGCCTCAGCTCCACTCGATGTTTACATTAGGCTAATTTGGTCAGGCCAGAAGGACAAAATTCCCCCTCGCCCTAGGTTCCGTGAACTCGCAGTCATCCCCCGGCCTCAGCTCCACTGGATGTTTACATTATGCTAATTAGGTGGCTGTACGGTGAGGCTGGAGGGACAACATTCCTCCTCAGTTTACTGTTCGCGAACTCACGGTCATCCCCCGGCCTCAGCTCCTCTCAATGTCCACATTATGCTAATTAGGTGGACTAGACGTTTCCATCATGCTAATTAGGTGTCTGTACGGTGAGGCCGGAGGGACAAAATTCCCCCTGGGCTTCCGTCGCGAACTCGCGGTCATCCCCCGGCCTCAGCTCCGCTCGGTGGCCACATTATACTAATTCCTTGACTGTACGGTGAGGCCGGAGGGACAAAAATTCCCCCTCGGCTTACGTTCGCGAACTCGCGGTCATCCCCCGGCCTCAGCTCCTCTCCATGTCCCCTATATGCTAATTATTCGGCTGTAATGTAAGGTCAGAGACAGAAAATTCTCCCTCGGTGTAGCTTCGCCAAGTCGGCGTCAACCCCCGGCCTCAGTGTGTACGGTGAGGCCGGAGGGACAAAATTGCCCCTCGACATGCGATGGCCAACTCGTGGTCATCCCCCGGCCTCAGCTCGACTGGATGTTCACATTATGCTAATTAGGCCTGTGTACGGTAATGCCAGAGGAACAAAATTCCTCCTCGGCTCACGTTCGCGAACTCGCCGTCATCCCCCGGCCTCAGCTCCACTGGATGGAGTCCTGAATTACATGGCTGTATGGACAAAATTGCCCCTCGGCATGCGATGGCCAACTCGTGGTCATCCCCCAGCCTCAGCTCGACCGGATGTTTACATTATGGTAATTAGGTGTGTGTACGGTGAGGCCGGAGGGACAAAAATTCCTCCTCGGCGTAGGTTCGCGAACTCGCGGTCATCCCCCGGCCTCAGCTCAACTCGATGTTGACGTTATGCTAATTAGGTGTGTGTACGGTGAGGCCGGAGGGACAAAATTCCCCCTCAGCGCACGTTGGCATATTCGCCGTCATCCCCCGGCCTCAGCTCCAGTCCCTGGCCTCGTTATGCTAATTAGGTGTGTGTACGGTGAGGCTGGAGGGACAAAATGCCCCCTCGACTTACGATCGCGAACTCGCGGTCATCCCGCGGCCTCAGCTCGACTAGACGTTTCCATCATGCTAATTAGGTGTGTGTACGGTGAGGCTGGGTGGACAAAATTCCTCCTCAATTTACTGTTCGCGAACTCACGGTCATCCCCCGGCCTCAGCTCCTCTCAATGTCCACATTATGCTAATTAGGTGGACTAGACGTTTCCATCATGCTAATTAGAGGTGTGTACGGTGAGGCCGGAGGGACAAAATTCCCCCTCGGCGTACGTTCGCGAACTCGCGGTCATCCCCCGGCCTCATCGCCTCTCGATGGCCACATTTTCCTAATTACTTGACTGTACGGTGAGTCCGGAGGGACAAAATTCCTCCTCAGCGTACGTTCGGGAACTCGCGGTCATCCCCCGGCCTCAGCTCCTCTCCATGTCCCCAATATGCTAATGAGTCGGCTGTACTGTCAGGTCAGAGGCACAAAATTCCCCCTCGGTGTAGCTTCGCCAACTCGCCGTCATCCCCCGGCCTCAGCTCCACTCGATGGCCTCGTTATGCTAATTAGGTGTCTGTACGGTAAGGCCGGAGGGACAAAATTCCTCCTCGGCGTACGTTCGCGAACTCGCGGTCATCCCCCGGCCTCAGCTCTACTCGATGTTTACATCTTGCTAATTAGGGGTCTGTACGGTGAGTCCGGAGGGACAAACTTCCCCCTCGGTGTCTTTTCGCGAACTCGCGGTCATTCCCCGGCCTCAGCTCCTCTCCATGTCCCCAATATGCTAATCTGTCGGCTGTACTGTCAGGTCAGAGGCTCAAAATTCCCCCTCGGTGTAGCTTCGCCAACTCGCCGTCATCCCCCGGCCTCAGCTCCACTCGATGTCTTCGTTATGCTAATTAGGAGGCCGTACGGTGAGGCCGGAGGGACAAAATGCCCCCTGGGTGTGCGATAATCAACTCGCAGCCATCCCCCGGCCTCAGCTCCACTCGATGTTTACATTAGGCTAATGAGCTGTGTGTACGGTGAGTCCGGAGGGACAAAATTCCCCCTCGGCGTACGTTCGGGAACTCGCGGTCATCCCCCGGCCTCAGCTCCCCTCCATGTCCCCAATATGCTAATCTGTCGGCTGTACTGTCAGGTCAGAGGCACAAAATTCCCCCTCGGTGTAGCTTCGCCAACTCGCCGTCATCCCCCGGCCTCAGCTCCACTCGATGTCCTCGTTATGTTAATTAGGTGTCTGTACGGTGAGGCCGGAGGGACAAAATTCCTCCTCGCCCTAGGTTCGTGAACTCTCAGTCATCCCCCGGCCTCAGCTCTACTCGATGTTTACATCATGCTAATTAGGGGTCTGTACGGTGAGTCCGGAGGGACAAACTTTCCCTTCGGTGTATTTTCGCGAACTCGCGGTCATCCCCCGGCCTCAGCTCCACTCGATGTCCTCGTTATGCTAATTAGGTGGCCGTACGGTGAGGCCAGAAGGACAAAATTCCTCGTCGCGCTAGGTTCGCCCCCCCCCCTCCCAGGGCGAGATTTGAACCCGCGCCCCGGTGCCGGCCTCAGCGACAAGTCGGGACCCACGCGCAGCCGAACTCGTGGCCATGCCCCTGCCTCACCTCTAACCTTCCCCTGATCGACCACCAGCCTTAGCCACTGCGCATGCGCGCGCCCTAGTCACAACCCCTCCCCCCTACAAGCCGGATGTCTGTTGACCGCGTTGCCATGGTTACGCGCGCCTCGCTTTGATCCTCCCCGCTCGCCATGCGCCTGAGCCAGTGCGCATGCGCCCGACCTGGCCTCGCCCCTCCCCTTCGTCAAGCCGGACATCCGGGTAAACGTTGCCAAGGGAACGGCCAGATTGACTTCCTGTCGCCCCGCCCCCTTCTCACTGCGCATGCGCATCACTGAAACTTCGTTACCATGGACACGGGATGCTAATGCGGGGCGTGTACGGGAAGTGCCGAGGGCCACAATTCCCCGTTTGCGTTTGTTTGGCGAACTGGCGGTTGTCCCCCGGCCTCAGCTCCCAACGCGTCGGGGAGACGGTGGGATTCGAACCCGTGGAGCGGCGTCACCACGCGCGGGCGCGCAACACTTTTATTTTATTTTATTTTATTTTTTATTATGATGATGATGATGGTGATGATTTTAGTGATTTTCTTTTTTTTGGGTTTTTTTATTTATATAAATCATCTATTTTATTTTATATTTAATGTTACTCATCGTTTTATTTTGGGGGTTGGTTGATTGTGAAGGTTTCATTTATTGAGTGAATTTGTTTATTTTCATTTTATTTTGTATTTAATTTTCTTTACCGTTTTATTTTGGGTTTTGGTTATTAAGGTTTTATTTATTTAGTGAATTAATTTTATGATTAGTTTATTTTATTTGGGCGGGAAGGGGGCTGACTTTTTTCAGATTTTATTTATGGAACCTATGTTATTGTATTTTATATTTAATTTGATTGATTATTTCCACTTGGGTGGGGGTTACTGTTCAGACTTCATTTGATTAATTAATTGATTAATCAATTTTTATTTTATTTTCTATTTAATTTCATTCATTTGTCATCATTTTATTTTGGGGTGCTTATTTTTAAGATTTCATTTTATTTATTTACGTATTTATTGAATTTCATTTATCATTTTATTTTGGGCTGCTTATTTTTAAGATTTTTTTATTTATTTATTTATTTTATTTATTTATTTATTTTTATTTATTTATTTATTTTTATTTATTTTATTGATCACTTTATTTTGGGGGTTCATTTTTAAGATTTCATTTATTTATTGATATATTTATTCATTTCATATTATCGATGATGACTTTATTTGGGGGTTATTTGTAAGATTTTTATTTTATTCATTTTTTTTTTCAATTTATTTATTACTTTATTTTGGGGGGTCATTTTTAACATTTTTATTTTCTTTCTTTCTCATTTTTATTATTCATTTTAATTGACTAATTTATTTGGTGTACCTTTGAAGATTTTTTATTTATTTGTTTATTTGTTTGTTTATATATTTATTTATTCAATGATTTCACTCTGGCCCAGGCTGACCTGGAATTCACTCACTCTGTCGTCTCAGCGTGGCCTCGAACTCACGGCCATCCTCCTGCCTCTGCGTCCCAAGTGCTGGGATGTACAGGCGTGTGTGCAAGGCCACCAACGCCCGGGCCTGGGTTTTTCTGTTTTATTTTATTTATTTCTTGCTGTCCATAAAGGAAAGAAAAAAAACACAGAAATAAATAAATAAATAAATAAATAAATAAATAAATAAATAAATAAACACATTCACACACAACTACATAGAGGCAACATACTTACATATAATTATATAATTATAATTATAAATATAAATATAAAATAAAAAATTATAAAATAATTATAAATATAAATATAAATATAAAATATAGGTATAAAATATAAATATAAATATAATTATAACTGTTACATAATTACACTTATATAATACACTTTTAAATTATAATTCTATATTTTACAATTATGATTACATATTATATATATTACGTACACATCGTGTCTGTGATATTACATGTTATATTGTGTGTTGTGTTATGTATAAATGACATATCACATTAGGTATGACATGTTTACATGTCTTATATGATGTGTTTGTTATTACATACATTATATATTTCTATTTTATATTATATATATATATATATATATATATATATATATATATTACGTAAGCTGGTTCTGCAGACCCTTGTTTTCTTCCAAAAAGAAATAGACACATATGCAAAAAAATATATATATATGTTTATTTTCATTATTTTATATTATATATATTTATGTAAGCTTGCTTTGCAGCCCTTTGTTTTTTTCAAAAAAAGAAATAGACAGATACGCACATATATATATATGTAATATATGTTTATTTTTCATAATATATATTTTTTAATATTCACAAAATAGGTTTATATTTATAAACTAAATTATAATTTTATAAATTTATATTTGTAAATATATTTTTATATTTATATATTGTATTCATCAAAATATGCATTTATAAAGTATATTTATAATATGTTTATAGTGTATATTACATATTATGTATACCTCGTATATATTGCAATTATATATTATATTTTAATTATAATCATATATGTTATAATTATATAATGATATATTCTGCATACATGACATAATTACATTACATGTTATATCATGTATTATGTTACGTATAAATTACATATAACATTATATATAACATGTTTACGTGACATATATGATGTGCTAGTTATTATATACATTATATGTTTCTATTTTATATTATATATATCACGTCAGCTTGCTCTGCAGCCCCTTGTTTATTTTCAAAAAATGAAATAGACAGATACGCACAAATATATATATAATATATATTTATATTTATAAAAAAATATATATTTGATATTTATAAAATATATTCATATTTATAAGTTTAATTTATATTTTTATAAATTTATATTTGTAAATATAATTTCCATTTTTTATGTATTGAAATACATATTTATGAAGTATATTCATAACATAATTATAGTATATATTACATAATAGGTATACCTCGTATATATTACATGAAATATCATCTTATGTATTACATCTTGTGTATATATTACTGATCACTCGATATAGCATTGACATATATGTCACAGGTTTATTATATATGATATATTCACATATTGCATAATAGATATCACATGTTACCCACATATATAAGACACTTATCTGTCGTATAGTTTATATTTAAATAATTTATAATTTATGCATTATATGTTGCAAAAAAAAATCGAAATCCTCGTGACCCTGGCGCGGCCTGGCTCCCTCTGCAGATTCCCCTCCCCCATCCATCCATCACCCGTGACTTATTTCACCCCCGCTCTCCCCTCTGCAGAGTGAAAAACGTCCTCCATCCATCCATCCATCCATCACCCGTGACTTATTTCACCCCCGCTCTCCCCTCTGCAGAGTGAAAAACGTCCTCCATCCATCCATCCATCCATCACCCGTGACTTATTTCACCCCTGCTCTCCCCTCTGCAGAGTGAAAAACGTCCATCCATCCATCCATCCATCCATCACCCGTGACTTATTTCACCCCCGCTCTCCCCTCTGCAGAGTGAAAAACGTCCTCCATCCATCCATCCATCCATCCATCACTCCTTATTTCCCCCCGCTCCCCCTCTGCAGAGTCCATCCATCCATCCATCCATCACTCGTGACTTATTTCACCCCCGCTCTCCCCTCTGCAGAGTGAAAAACGTCCTCCATCCGTCCATCCATCCATCCATCCATCATCTTATTTCATCCCTCCAGAGTGAAAAACGTCCTCCATCCTCCATCCATCCATCCATCCATTTTATTTCCCCCGCTCCCCTCTGCAGAGTGAAAAACGTCCTCCATCCATCCATCCATCCATCCATCCATCCATCATTTCACCCCGCTCTCCCCTCCAGAGTGTCCTCCATCCATCCATCCATCCATCACCCGTGACTTATTTCACCCCGCTCTCCCCTCTGCAGAGTGAAAAACGTCCTCCATCCATCCATCCATCACCCCATCCATCCATCTCCCCTCTGCAGAGTGACTCCTCCATCCATCCATCCATCCATCCATCACCCGTGACTTATCTTCCCTCTGCAGAGTGAAAAACGTCCTCCATCCATCCATCCATCCATCCATCACCGTGACTTATTTCACCCGCTCTCCCCTCTGCAGAGTGAAAAACGTCCTCCATTCCTCCATCCATCCATCCATCAGAGTGATTTATTTCAAAAGCGTCCTCCATCCATCCATCCATCCATCCATCCATCACTCGTGACTTATTTCACCCCCGCTCTCCCCTCTGCAGAGTGAAAAACGTCCTCCATCCATCCATCCATCCATCCATCACCCTTTAATGGAGCGTGAAAAACGTCCTATCCATCCATCCATCCATCCCGTGACTAATTTCACCCCCCTCTGCAGAGTGAAAAACGTCCTCCATCCATCCATCCATCCATCCATCCATCACCTGCAGAGTGAAAAACGTCCTCCATCCATCCATCCATCCATCACCGTGACTTATTTCTCCCCTCTGCAGAGTGAAAAACGTCCTCCATCCATCCATCCATCCATCCATCACTCGTGACTTATTTCACCCCCGCTCTCCCCTCTGCAGAGTGAAAAACGTCCTCCATCCATCCATCCATGACTTATTTCATCCATCCTGCAGAGTGAAAAACGTCCTCCATCCATCCATCCATCCATCCATCACCCGTGACTTATTTCACCCCCGCTCTCCCTTTAATGGAGCGTGAAAAACGTCCTCCAATCCGTCCATCCATCACCCGTGACTTATTTCGTGCCACGTTTTCCCCTCTGGAGAGAGTGAAAAATGTCCTTCTCCCCCTCCCATCCATCACCCGTGACTTATTTCGTCCTGTCTTTTCCCCTCTGGAGAGAGCGAAATACGTCCTCCATCCATCCATCCATCACTCGTGACTTATTTCACCCCCCGCTCTCCCCTCTGCAGAGTGAAAAACGTCCTCCATCCATCCATCCATCCCTCCATCCATCACTCGTGACTTATTTCACCCCCGCTCTCCCCTCTGCAGAGTGAAAAACGTCCTCCATCCATCCATCCATCCATCACCCGTGACTTATTTCACCCCCGCTCTTTCCTGTGGAGAGTGAAAAACGTCCTCCATCCATCCATCCATCCATCACCCGTGACTTATTTCACCCCCACTCTCCCTTTTATGGAGCGTGAAAAACGTCCTCCAATCCGTCCATCCATCACCCGTGACTTATTTCGTCCCACGTTTTCCCCTCTGGAGAGAGTGAAAAATGTCCTTCTCCCCCTCCCATCCATCACCCGTGACATATTTCGTCCTGTCTTTTCCCTTCCGGAGAGAGTGAAATACGTCCTCCATCCATCCATCCATCCATCCATCCATGTGTCCATCCATCACTGGTGGTGACATATTTCACCCTCAGTTTTCCCCTATGGAGGGAGTGAAAAAGGTCTCCGTGCAGCGCGTCCCCGGGTGAGTCATTTTCCTGAGAGAACCCAGGTTGGAGGACGTAAAATCAAATATGAACGTTTATAAATATATATATGCATCATGCATTATATATGCATATATATATATGCGTATATATTAATTATATATGCATTATGAAATAAAATATAAACATTTATAAATATACATAGAGAACATATATGCACACGTAGAGTCGTGAATATGCAAATATTTTTAAATGCATATGGAAATATGTAAAGGAGGATGTAGGTAAATCCATGCATATACACGTGTAGATATGTAAACATACTAATTACATATGTAAACACCTAAATGAACACATAGATGAATATATATATATATGTACACATGTCAATATGTACAAAGATACGTAAATATTTGTGTCCATATATGCATTGACCTATATATATGTATATATATGTGTATATATATATATACCGATATATATGTGGATGCGTCATAATATATAAACATAAAATATGTACAACATACATATACACATGTACAAAAATGTATAACAAATATATGTGTACATATATGCATCCATATACACACTTATGTAATATATGGAGGGGTGGTGTCGTAATATGTAAATATAAACTATGTTCAAGATGCACATACACATGCGAATATGTACAGAGACATGTAAATATATGTCTGGATATATACATATATACATAGATATATACATATATACACACTTATGTAATATGTGGATGGACTGTGTCATGATATGTAAATATAAACTATGTACAAGATGCACATACACATGCGCATATGTGCAGAGATATGTAAATATATGTACACATATATATGTATCCATATACACATATGTACACACTGATATAATATATGGATGGATGGTGTCATAATATGTAAATATAAAGTATGTACCAGATGCATATACCCATGCAAATATGTACAGAGACATGTAAATATATGTATGGATATATACATATATACATAGATATATACATATATACACACTTCTTATATAAGATATGGAGGGGTGTTGTCATAATATATAAATATACATCTATATACACATGCAAATATGTACAGAGATAAGTGAATATATGTGTACATATATGCATCCATATATACATATGCACACACTTATATAATATATGGAGGGGTGGTGTCATAATATGTAAATATAAAGTATGTACCAGATGCATATACCCATGCAAATATGTACAGAGACATGTAAATATATGTATGGATATATACATATATACATAGATATATACATATATACACACTTCTTATATAAGATATGGAGGGTGTTGTCATATAATATATAAATATACATCTATATACACATGCAAATATGTACAGAGATAAGTGAATATATGTGTACATATATGCATCCATATATACATATGCACACACATATATAATATATGGAGGGGTGGTGTCATAATATGTAAATATAAAGTATGTACAAGATGCATATACACATGCAAATATGTACTGAGACACGTAAATATATGTCTGGATATATACATATATACATAGATGTATACATATATACACACTTATATAAGATATGGAGGGGGTGTTGTCATAATATATAAATACACATCTATATACACATGCAAATATGTACAGAGATAAGTGAATATATGTGTACATATATGCATCCATATATACATATGCACACACTTATATAAGATATGGATGGATGGTGTCATAATAGATAAATAGAAAATATGTACAAGATGCATATACACATGCAAATTTGTACAGAGATATGTAAATATATGTATGCGTATATGAAAGGATATATACACATATATAAACCCTTATATAATATATGGATGGATGGTGTCATAATATATAAATATAAAGTATGTACAAGATGCACATACACATGCAAATATGTACAGAGACTTGTAAATATATGGATGGATATATACATATATACATAGATATATACATATATACACACTTCTTATATAAGATATGGAGGGGGTGTTGTCATAATATATAAATATACATCTATATACACATGCAAATTTGTACAGAGATATGTAAATATATGTATGCATATATGAAAAGATATATACACATATATACACCCTTATATAATATATGGATGGATGGTGTCATAATATATAAATATAAACTATGTACAAGATGCATATACACATGCAAATATGTACAGAGATAAGTGAATATATGTGTAGATATATGCATCCATATATACATATATACACCCTTACATAATATATGGATGGATGGTGTCATAATATATAAAGTATGTCCCAGATGCATATACACAATATGTGCAAACTTATATAAATATATGTACACATATATTTGCAATATATACAGATATACACACATATATAATATCTGCATTTGTGTCACAATATATAAATATAAAACATGTAAAATGAAATGTATATGCATTATATATAAATGTACATATAAAACATTACAATATATGAAATACAGATGAAGAAACATATGAATATACAAATATACAAATACATAAGCACATATACATAGATAAGTATACATATATATATATGTAAATATATACACACGATACATATACATATGTGAGTATATACATCAAAATATATACGTAAATGTATGTGTACATATGCATATCTATATATATACACACGTGCTTATATAAACATGCATATATACATATAGGTACACACGTGTACACATACATATACAAAAAAGAAATACATTCATATTTATATTTATACTTACACATATACTAATATTTATACTTATACTTATATTTTATACTTATATTTATGTTTGTACTTATATTTATATTTATACTTATATTTACATTTATACTTATATTTATACTTATACTTATATTTATACTTATATTTATACTTATATTTATATTTATACTTATATTTACATTTATACTTATATTTATACTTATACTTATATTTATACTTATAATATACTTACATATATTTACATTTATACTTAATTTATATTTATACTTACATTTATACTTATATTTATACTTATACTTATATTTATACTTACATTTACATTTATACTTATATTTATAATTATATTTATACTTATACTTATATTTATACTTACATTTACATTTATACTTATATTTATAATTATATTTATACTTATACTTATATTTATACTTATATTTATACTTATACTTATATTTATATTTATACTTATATTTATGTTTGTACTTATATTTATACTTATACTTATATTTACATTTATACTTATATTTATACTTATATTTATACTTATATTTATACTTACACTTATATTTACATTTATACTTACATTTATATTTATACTTACATTTATATTTATATTTATATTTATACTTATACTTATATTTATACTTATATTTATACTTACACTTATATTTACATTTATACTTATATTTATATTTATACATTTATATTTATATTTATATTTATACTTATACTTATATTTATACTTACATTTACATTTATATTTATATTTATACTTATACTTATATTTATACTTACATTTATATTTATACTTATATTTATATTTATACTTATATTTATATTTATATTTATATTTATACTTATATTTATACTTATATTTATACTTATATTTATACTTATACTTATATTTATATTTATACTTGTACTTATATTTATACTTATATTTACATTTATACTTATATTTCTATTTATACTTATATTTATACTTATATTTATATTTATACTTATATTTACATTTATACTTATATTTATATTTATACTTATACTTATATTTTTACTTATACTTATATTTATATTTATATTATATTTACACTTATATTTATATTTATACTTATATTTATATTTATACTTATATTTATATTTATGTTTTATTTTTATATTTATACTTATATTTATATTTATACTTATTGGATATTTATACTTATATTTATACTTATACTTATAGTTATGCTTATATTTATATTTATACTTATATTTATAGATATACTTATATTTATACTTATACTTATATTTATACTTATACTTATATTTATACTTATATTTACATTTATACTTATATTTATAGTTATACTTATATTTATACTTATACTTATATTTGTACTTATATTTATCCTTATACTTATATTTATATTTATACTTATATTTATACTTATATTTATATTTATGTTTATATTTATATTTATATTTACATTTATATTTATATTATAAGTAGGTAAATGGCCTGACGTTCCAGAAACAGGGCAGAGAAAATTCCGTCCCGCATTGACTGCGTAGCAGAGAGGGACACGGGGACCCGGCATGTTGCACGTGCAATGACCTCGCTCATATTTTATTTCATTTTATCACTTTATTATATTGCATTTTAATTTTCATATATTTTTACTTTACGTATTATCGTTTCATAATTGTATTTTATTCTATTATTATTATTTCATAATGTATCATTTGCTATTCTGTCCCTCTATACTTTTTATTTTGCTTTGTATCATTGTGCTTTCATCTTTTTGCCTTTTTATAGCTTACATTTTTTACTATTTTATTTTATTTTAATATTTTCCTTTTATTTATTATTATTTTGTTGCTGTATTTTATTGCTTTTTTGTTTTACGTTGTGTTCTTTGTTTTCCTTTGTATTTTTTATTTCATTTTTTTGTTATTTAATTTAATTTAAATTATTTATTTTGGTTTCTTCCAGGTCGGGTGTGACCTGACCTGTCGTCTCAGGGTGGCCTTGAACTCACGGCCACGATCCTCCTACCTCTGCCTCCCTCCCGAGTGCTGCTGGGATGACAGGCGTGAGCCACCACGCCTGCCTCTATTCAATTTAATTTAATTTAATTTAATTTAATTTTAATTTAAATAAATAATTTTAATAATTTAATATTATTTTATTTTTTATTATTTTATTTTAATTTTATTTTATTTATTTTTGATTTTATTTTATTTTATTTTTTATTTTATTTTATTTGACTTTATTATTTTACTTTATAAATTATATTATTTTATCATTTTATCTTAGTACTTTATTATATCTCAATTTTATTTCTTATCTTATTTTGTTATGGACATTATTCTGTTGTTTATTTTATTGCTTTATGTCATTGTTTCACTATTTCATTTCACTTTATTATTTGATCATTATATTACATCATTTTATTATATTATATAATATGATATTATATTATATAATTTATATTTTTGCTTTATACCCAAGGTCGGGTCTCCTTCTGGTCCAAAGGTTGTCCTTCACTCTGTCCCTCTCAGTGTATTAGGAAACCAAAGTTAAATGAATGAAATGAAATAAAACAAAACGAAACAAAATGAAACAAATAAAAAATAAAATTAAATACAATTATCAAAAACAAAATATATTATGATTAGAATAATATACGATTATACACATATATAAATAAAATACATTCTTATAAACAAAATAAAATAAGGTGAAATAAAATAATAGAAATGAAAATTAAATGAAATTATAATACATGCATACATGAAATATGTCAATAAAAGACAGCAAAATAAAATCATACAGACAAAAATCAACTAAATGAACTTATGATAAATGAATAAATTAAATATATAAATAAGATGAAGTAACGTAAAACAAATAAATAAATGGAATTAAAATAAATAAAATATGCAAGTAAACAAAGTAAAGTAACAGAAACAAAAAAATTAAATAAAATTAAAATAAATAAAATATATAAACAAAACAAAGTAAAATAAAACAAACAAAAATAAATTAAGTAACATCAAAATAAATACAGAATGTAAATAAAGTAAAATAAACAGAAATAAGTTCAATAAAATTGAAATTAAAAATACAAACAAAATAAAATAAAACATAATAATAAAATAAAACAATATTAAAAATTGAAGTTATTTTAAAATAAAATACAATAAATAATATCTACAAAATATAGAAATAAAATGAAATAACAAATAGAGTAAAAGAAAGTGAAATAAAGAAAGAAATACAGTGTATTCGAAAGATGACTCAGTCGAGTGCCATAGGCCGGAGTGACGCATGCGCACATTCACGTCTCCGAGACTTTTTTAACGCGACAGGCCAAAAAAAAAAATACCTCATTTGGAAAATGCGCCTGCGCACGCCCAATCTCGCGAGAGTTCCTCTGAGGAAACTTTTTTTTCACAACGGCACGCTTCCCCAATAGCCTCGTTAACGCTCGCGAGAACTGTAATACCGCGAGAACACGTTCGGGTCTCAACCCCAGGGTTTACTTTCCGCGCAGGCGCACATAAAAATCTCGCGGGTGGGGGTGGGGAGGTCGTCTTTCCACGCCACGGTTCCGTCGTGGAACCCAACACCCGCCGGAAGACTGCGCGTGCGCCAGAGACTCTCGCGAGATTTCAGGACGGGACCCGCGCTGCCTAGTGTAAGCCGCGGGCCGTGGGCGGAAGTCCCGCCCTCGCGCCGTGAGGACGGCGCCGGAAGCGGAAGCGCGTCACAGGCAGGCGGCGAGGGCGGAACGTCGGCGGCCGGCAGGCAGTCAGTCAGGCGGCGGCGGCGGTGGCCGTCCGGCGCGGCGCCTTCTCCCTTCGTCCGTCCGTCCGTCCGTCGGTCGGTCGGTCCCGTCGTGCGGCGTCGGCGGCGCATGCGGACAACATCGCGGTCGCGGACGTCAGCGGCGGCGTCGGCGGCGCAGGGGTTCCCGGGGGGCGCGCGAGGCCCGGCGCCGGTGAGTGTCGTCCGCCCTGCGCGCTTCCGGTGCCCGGATGCGGGTTGCTTGGCAACCCCCGCTCCTCCCCCACCCCCTGCCCCTCCCCCACGGGTTCCACAGACCCCCCCCGCCGTCCCCGGTTCCGCGCTCGCGGGGAGGGGGGCGGGGCCCACCGGCTGTTCCCATGAGCCTCTGGGCGCCCGGATTTCTTGGGCGGGCGGGGCTGAGTGTGTCAGTGTGTTTGATTGACGGGCGTGTGGGCCAATGGCGGCGCGGGGTTGTCGGCAGGGGAGGGTACTCGTGATTAACTGGGGACTTTCCTGACAGTTGAGGCGATGATTGACAGGCGGTTAGGCGAATGGAGGGCTGTGGCGTTCTCAGCCAATGGGAGTGCTGGATTTATGGTTGTGGGTGGGGCTTAGGGTTGAGGTGATTGTGTCTCAGTCACTTGTGCTGGTGGGCGGGGTCTGACAGTTGATGGGGTGATTGACAGGCGGGTAGGCGAATGGAGGGCTGTGGCCTTCTCAGCCAATGGGCGTGCGGGATTTATGGTTGTGGGTGGGGCTTAGAGTTGAGGTGCTTGTGTCTCAGTCACTTATACTGGTGGGCGGGGTCTGACAGTGGATGGGGTGATTGACAGGTGGTTAGGCGAATGGAGGGCTGTGGCCTTCTCAGCCAATGGGGTGCTGGATTTACGGTTGTGGGTGGGGCTTAGAGTTGAGGTGATTCTCTGGGTCTCAGTCACTTGTGCTGGTGGGCGGGGTCTGACAGCTGATGGGGTGATTGACAGGCGTGTAGGTGAATGGAGAGCTGTGGCCTTCTCAGCCAGTGGGAGTGCAGGATTTACAGTTGTGGGTGGGGCTTAGAGTTGAGGTGATTCTCTGTGGGGCTCAGTCACTTGAGCTGGAGGGCAGGGTCTGACAGTGGGTGGGGTGATTGGCAGGCGGGTAGGCGAATGGAGGGCTGTGGCCTTCTCAGCCAATGAGGTGCTGGGTTTTCAGTTGTGGGTGGGGCTTAGAGTTGAGGTGACTCTCTGGGACTCAGTCACTTGTGCTGGTGGGCGGGGTCTTACAGTGGATGGGGTGATTGCACTTGTAGGCAAATGGAGGCTGGGTCTCAGCCAATGGGAGTGCTGGGTTTTTGGTTGTGGGTGGGGCTTAGAAGGTGATTCTCTTGGGGCTCAGTCACTTAGGTCTGACAGTGAATGGAATGATTGACAGGCGGGTAGGCGAATGGAGGGCTGTGGCCTTCTCAGCCAATAGGGGTTTTGGATTTACAGTTGTGGGTGGGGCTTAGAGTTGAGGTGATTCTCTGGGACTCAGTCACTTGTGCTGGTGGGCGGGGTCTGACAGTGGATGGGGTGATTGACAGGCAGGTGGGCGAATGGAGGGCTGTGGCCTTCTCAGCCAATGGGAGTGCTGGGTTTTATAGTTGTGGGTGGGGCTTAGAGTTGTGGTGGTTCTCTGGGTCTCAGTCACTTGTGCTGGTGGGCGGGGTCTGACAGTTGATAGGATGATTGACAGGTGGTTAGGCAAATGGAGGGCTGTGGCCTTCTCAGCCAATGGGAGTGCTGGGTTTTTGGTTGTGGGTGGGGCTTAGAGTTGAGGTGATTCTCTGTGGGGCTCAGTCACTTATACTGGTGGGCGGGGTCTGACAGTGAATGGAATGATTGACAGGCGGGTAGGCGAATGGAGGGCTGTGGCCTTCTCAGCCAATAGGGATTCTGGATTTACAGTTGTGGGTGGGGCTTAGAGTTGAGGTGATTGACAGGTGCTGGTGGGCGGGGTCTGACAGTGGATAGGGTGATTGACAGGCAGGTGGGCGAATGGAGGGCTGTGGCCTTCTCAGCCAATGGGAGCACCTGGTTTTTGGTTGTGGGTGGGGCTTAGAGTTGTGGTGGTTCTCTGGGTCTCAGTCACTTGTGCTGGTGGGCGGGGTCTGACAGTTGAGGCAATGATTGACAGGTGGTTAGGCAAATGGAGGGCTGTGGCCTTCTCAGCCAGTGGGGGTGCTGGGATTACGGTTGTGGGTGGGGCTTAGCATTGAGGTGATTCTCTGCAGGGCTCAGTCACTTGTGCTGGTGGGCGGGGTCTGACAGCTGATGGGGTGATTGACAGGAGGGTAGGCGAATGGAGGTGCATGGAAGGGGGGTTCTGTGGGTGGAGGCAGGGTTTAGTGAGAACAGTCATTGTTGAGGGCCTGGCTTGGAGTCCTAGTTCTCAGTGTGGGCAGAGCCAGGTAGCAGGTGATTGATGGGCTTGTCGGCCAATCTGTGTGTGGGATGTTCCGTTATAGGCGGGGCTTAGGGTTGAGGCAATTCAGTGCTGTTCAGTCACTTGTGGTGGTGGACCAGGCCTGACTGCTGGTTGGGTGATTGACAGGTTTTTAGGCCAATTGATATGCAGGTCTTGGGTCTATGTGTGGGGGTGGGTCTTATCAAAAGTACTGGGTTAATAATGGGTGTAGCTTGAGTGTTGATGGAATGATTGACAGGCTGGTAGGCCAATGGCGGCACGGGGGTGTGTGGGTGGAGGCGGGCTTTAGAGAAAGCAGTTGTTATTGTGGTTTGGGTGTTACTCACTGAGGACCTGGGTGGGTGGAGCCTCATAATGGGTGATTGACAGTCTTCTCAGCCAATGCAGGTTGTGGATTTACAGTTGGGGTGGGTTTTTGAGTTGAGTCGATTCCCTTGCTGTTTGGTCACATCTGGTTGTGGGTGGGGCCTAACGCTTCCTTGGGTGATTGACAGGCTTGTAGGCCAATTGATGTGCAGGTTTATGGGCCGAGGTGGGACTTATGGAGGTACTGGTGATTGACTGTGGGTGGGACCTGGATGTTGGGATGATTGACAGGCTTGTAGGCCAATGGAGTTGCAGGTGTTTGTGGGTGGAGGCGAGGTTTAGTGAGAGTAGTCATATTGTGGGCCTCGCCTTGCCTCATGGGTCCATATGGAGAACTGAGGTCACACTGGGTGACATGAGGTCCTGAGGTCACACTGGGTGACATGGATGACTGTTCAGAGCAGAAGTCATGAGGGAGGGACTGAGGTCATGGGTCAGCATGGCAGACTGAGGTCACCCTGGGTGATGTGAGGCACTGAGGTCATGGGTTACTATGAAAGACTGAGGTTATACTGGGAGAAATGGGTGGCTGAGGTCACACTGGGTGACGTGAGGTCCTGAGGTCACACTGGGTTCAATGCAGAAGTCATGAGGGAGGGACTGAGGTCATGGGTCAGCATGGCAGACTGAGGTCACCTTGGGTGACAGACATGAGGCACTGAGGTCATGGGTTAGTATGAAGGACTGAGGCTATACTGGGGGACACCAGTGGCTGAGGTCACACTGGGTGACATGAGGTCCTGAGGTCATGGGTTACTATGAAGGACTGGGGCTATATTGGGGGACACCAGTTGCTGAGGTCACACTGGGTGACATGAGGCACTGAGGTCACGGGTTACTATGAAGGACGGAGGCTGTATTGGGGGAAATGGGTGGCTGAGGTCACACTGGGTGATGTGAGGTCCTGAGGTCACACTGGGTGACTGTTCAGAGCAGAAGTCATGAGGGAGGGACTGAGGTCATGGGTCAGCATGGCAGACTGAGGTCACCCTGGGTGATGTGAGGCACTGAGGTCATGGGTCAGCATGGCAGACTGAGGCTATACTGGGGGAAATGGGTGGCTGAGGTCACACTGTGTGATGTGAGGTCCTGAGGTCACCCTGGGTGACGTGAGGGACTGAGGTCATAGGTTACTATGAAAGACTGAGGCTATATTGGAAATGGGTGGCTGAGGTCACAGTGCGTGACATGAGGGACTGAGGTCATGGGTTACTATGAAAGACTGAGGCTGTATTGGGGGCACCGGTGTCTGAGGTCACACTGGGTGACTATTCAGAGCAGAAGTCATGAGGGTGGGACTGAGGTCATGGGTCAGCATGGCAGACTGAGGTCACCCTGGGTGACATGAGGGACTGAGGTCATGGCTTAGTATGAAGGCCTGAGGCTATACTGGGGGACACAGGTGGCTGATGTCTCACTGGGTGACACAGGTGGCTGTTCAGACCAGAAGCCATGAGGGAGGGACTGAGGTCATGGGTCAGCATGGAAGACTGAGGCCACACTGGGTGATGTGAGGTCACACACAGGGTGACACAGGTGACTGAGGCCATGCTGGGTGATGTGAGGTCGCACACAGGGTGACACAGGTGACTGAGGCCACACTGGGTGACATGAGGTCGCACACAGGGTGACACAGGTGACCGAGGCCACACTGGGTGGCCTAGAGGCCTGAGGCCACATGGGTGACCCCGGGATGCCTGCAGAGGACACACGCTCACCTGTCTCTCTCTTTCTCTCTCTCTCTGCCATCCCCGTCCCCCCGGTGCAGCGCTGGCGATGGCGGCGGCGACGATCGTGCACGACACGTCAGAGGCGGTGGAGCTGTGCGCGGCGTACGGGCTGTACCTGAAGCCCATCACGAAGATGACCATCAGCGTGGCACTGCCGCAGCTGAAGCAGCCGGGCAAGTCCATCTCCAACTGGGAGGTGATGGAGCGGCTGAAGGCCATGGTGCACAGCCACCAGTTCTCCACGCTGCGCATCGCCAAGAGCACCATGGACTTCATCCGCTTCGAGGGCGAGGTGGAGAACCGCGGCCTGGTCAAGGCCTTCCTCGCCTGCCTCGACGGCAAGACCATCAAGCTCAGCGGCTTCTCCGACGCGCTGCGCGTGCGCGCCGCCGAGTTCAAGCTCGACTTCCCCACGCGCCACGACTGGGACTCCTTCTTCCGCGACGCCGAGGACATGAACGAGACGCTGCCCGGCGAGCGCCCCGACACCATACACCTCGAGGGGCTGCCCTGCAAGTGGTTCGCCGCCAGAGACACCCCCGACGCCGCCAACGCCCCCGCGTCCTCCTCCTCCTCCGCCACCGCCGCCGCTGCCGCCGCCGCGGCCACCTCGTCCTTGTCGTCGTCCGAGAGGCCCAGCGAGGACGTGCTGGTGCGCGTCTTCCGCAAGTTCGGGGACATCCGCAACGTGGACATCCCCATGCTCGACCCGTACCGCGAGGAGATGACCGGGCGCAACTTCCACACCTTCAGCTTCGGCGGCCACCTCAACTTCGAGGCCTACGTGCAGTACCGCGAGTACGCCGGCTTCATCCAGGCCATGAGCGCGCTGCGCGGCATGAAGCTCATGTTCAAGGGCGACGACGGCAAGGCCGTGGCCTGCAACATCAAGGTGGGCGGCAGGACTGGAGGGGAGGGGCAGGGAGGCGGGGCACCCGTAGGAAGGCGCCAGCGTGTGGGGGGTGGTGCATATAGGGTGATAGCAGTGCACATGGGTCAGGTGTCATGGTGCATGTAGGGTGACAGCAGTGCACATGTGGTGGCTGTCGTGGTGCCATGTTGGGCAGGTGTCCTGGCACACGTGGGGCAGGTTTCACGGCACACATGGGGCAGGTGTCCTGGTACATGTAGGGTGGCAGCAGTGCCCATGCTGTGGTGGGTGTCATGGCACATGTGGGGCAGGTGTCCTGGCACACATAGGGTGACAGCAGTGCACATGCAGTGGGTGTCATACCATGTTGGGTAGGTGTGGCACACGTGGGCCAGGTGTCCTGGCACATGTAGGGTGACAGCAGTGTACATGTGATGGGTGTTATAGTGCCATATTGGGTAGGTGTGGCACATGTGGAACAGGTGTTACAACATGCATGGGACAGGTGTCACAGCACATGTGGGGCGGGTGTCCTGGCGCTCATAGGGTGACAGTGCACATGTGATGGGTGTCATGGCACCATATTGGGTAGGTGTGGCACATGTGGAGCAGGTGTCATGGCACACATGGGATGGGGTCACAGCACACATGGGGTGGGTGTTCTGGCACATGTAGGGTGACAGCAGTGCACATGTGATGGGTGTCATAGTGCCATATTGGGTAGGTGTGGCACATGTGGAACAGGTGTTACAACACGCATGGGACAGGTGTCACAGCACATGTGGGGCAGGTGTCATGGCACACATGGGGCGGGTGTCCTGGTGCACATAGGGTGGCAGCAGTGCACATGCACTGGGTGTCACAGCACCAAATTGGGTAGGTGTGGCACACGTGGAGCAGGTGTCATGGCACACATGGGGTGGGTGTTCTGGCACATGTAGGGTGACAGTGCACATGTGATGGGTGCCATAGTGCCATATTGGGTAGGTGTGGCACATGTGGAGCAGGTGTCACAACACACATGGGACAGGTGTCATGGCACATGTGGGGTGGGTGTCATGGCACACATGGGGCAGGTGTCACAGCACACATGGGGTGGGTGTTCTGGCACATGTAGGGTGACAGCAGTGCACATGCAGTGGGTGTCATGGAACCATAGTGGATGGGTGTCATGGCACATGTGGGGCAGGTGTCCTGGTGCACATAGGGTGACAGTAGTACACATGCAGTGGGTGTCATGGAACCATATTGGGTAGGTGTGGCACATGTGGAGCACGTGTCACAACACACATGGGACAGGTGTCACAGCACATGTGGGGCAGGTGTCCTGGCACATGTAGGGTGACAGCAGTGCACATGCAGTGGGTGTCATGGCACCATATTGGGCAGGTGTCATGGCACATGTGGGGCAGGTGCCATGACACCCATCACATGTGCACTGTCACCCTATGAGCGCCAGGACACCCGCCCCACATGTGCTGTGACACCTGTCCCATGCATGTTGTAACACCTGTTCCACATGTGCACACCTACCCAATATGGCACTATAACACCCATCACATGTACACTGCTGTCACCCTGACATGTGCCACTTCACCTGTGTGTGTGTGTGTGGGACATATACCCAACATGGTATGACACCTCACTGCATGCATGCACTGCTGTCATCCACACTGTGTGCCAGGACAGGTCCCCTTTGTGCATGCCATGACACCCACCACAGTCAGGCTGGGCACTGCTGCCACCCCACATGCACAGCTGACACCTGCCCCATGTGTAGCTGTGAGCTCCCCCCTGTGTGCATGCCTGTGAGATGCCCAACATGGCACCACGACAGAACTGCATGTGCACTGCTGTCACATAGGGTGACAGCAGTACACATGCACTGGGTGTCATGGCACCATATTGGGTAGGTGTGGCACACGTGGAGCAGGTGTCATGGCACACATGGGACAGGTGTCACAGCACACATGGGGCAGGTGTCCTGGCACACGTAGGGTGACAGCAGTGCACATGCAGTGGGTGTCATGGCACCATAGTGGGTAGGTGTCATGGCACATGTGGGGCAGGTGTCATGGTGCCATATTGAGTAGGTGTGGCACATGTGGAGCAGGTCTCATGGCACACATGGGGCAGGTGTCACAGCACATGTGGGGTTGGTGTCATGTCACACATGGGGCAGGTGTCCTGGCACACGTAGGGTGACAGCAGTGCACATGCAGTGGGTGTCACAGCAACATGTAGGGTAGGTGTGCCACACATGGAGCAGGTGTCATGGCACACATGGGACAGGTGTCAAGTCACACATGAGGCAGGTGTCCTGGTGCATGTAGGGTGACAGCAGTGTACATGTGATGGGTGTCAGGGTGCCATGGCACATGTGGGGTGGGTGTCATGGTGCACCTTGGGTAGGTTTCATGGTGCATCATAGTAGGTGTCATGGCACATGTGGGACAGGTGTCAAGTCATACATGAGGCAGGTGTCCTGGCACACATAGGGTGACAGCAGTGCACATGTGATGGGTGTCATGGCACCATATTGGGTAGGTGTCATGGCACATGTGGGGCGGGTGTCATGGTGCACATAGGGTGACAGCAGTGCACATGCAGTGGGTGTCATGGCACATATTTAGTAGGTGTTTTGGCACATGTGGAGCAGGTGTCATGGCACACATGGGGTAGGTGTCATGGCACCCATTGGGAATGTGTCATAGTGTGGGGTGGGTGTCAGGGCACACATTGGGTAGGTATGGTGCATACTGGGTATGTGTCATGGTGTATGTGGGGCAGCTGTCATGGTGCATGTGGGGTAGGTGTCTTGGCACATGTTGAGAACATATGGCTTATGTGGGATGGGTGTCATGGCCCACATTGGGTAGGTGTCACAGTGCATGTTGGTTATGGGTGTCATGGCGCACATTGGGTAGGTGTCACAGTGCATGTTGGTTATGGGTGTCATGGTGCACATTGGGTGGGTGTCAAGGTGCACATGTAGTATGTGTCATGCTGCACATGAGGCAGGTGTCAAGGTGCATGTGAAGTATGTCATGGCACACATGGTGACACTAGTGCATGTGAGGTGGGTGTCATGGTGCATATAGGGTAGCTGTCATGACATATGTGGGGCAGGTGTTATGGCACATATTGGGCGAGTGTCACAGTGCATGTTGGTTACGGGTGGACATGGTACACATTGGCTGGGTGTCGTGGGGCACGTGATAAGGTTCACGTGAAGTATGCATGTTGCCTGTGCATCCCACTGTGTGCATGTGTGCATGTGCTGCATGTGGTGGTGTGTCATGGCATATGTGAGGCAGGGGTCACGGCATATGTGGGGTGGGTGTCAGTGCATGTTATGGTTACAGGTTATGGGTTGGTTGTGGGTGTCACGGTACACATTGGCTAGGTGTCATGGCACACATGGGGCAGGTGTCAAGGTGCACATTAAGTGTCATGGTGCACATACAGTGACACTAGTGCACATGGGGTGGGTGTCATGGCGCACATAGGGTGACAGCAGTGCACATGCAGTGGGTGTCAGGTGCCATATTGGGTAGGTGTCATGGCACACGTGGGGTGGGTGTCAAGGTGCACGTGAAGCATGTGTCATGGTGCACATGCAGTGACACTAGTGTATGTAGGGTGGGTGTCATGGCACACAGGGTAGATGTCATGGTGCATGTGCAGCAGGTGTCATGGTGTATGTGGGGTGGGTGTCAGTGCATGTTATGGTTACAGGTTATGGGTTGGTTGTGGGTGTCATGGTACACATTGGCTAGGTGTCATGGCACACATGGGGCAGGTGTCAAGGTGCACATTAAGTGTCATGGTGCACATACAGTGACACTAGTGCATGTGGGTGGGTGTCATGGCACACCTAGGGTGACACCAGTGCAGGTGTCATGTCAGCCATGCCCAGACTGCAGCTTCAGGTCCCGGTCACGTGTGCATGTGTGTGTACGCATGTTGTCCCTCCCACAGGTGTCGTTCGACTCCACAAAGCACCTGAGCGATGCATCGATCCGCAAGCGCCAGCTGGAGCGGCAGAAGCTGCAGGAGCTCGAGCAGCAGCGCGAGGAGCAGAAACGCCGCGAGAAGGAGGCTGAGGAGCGCCAGCGTGCTGAGGAGAGGTGTGGGGCCTGGCATGCATGGGGCCACCATGACACACAGCTACACTTCACTCTGTGTGTGTGTGTGCCTGTGAGATACGTGGTGTGTGTGTGTCTGCAAGAGCCTCACTGTGTGCATGCAGCTGTGAGATCCACACTGTGTGCATGGCTATGAGGTCCCACTTTGTGCATGCCTGTGAGAGCCCCATTGTGTGTGTCTGCAAGAGACTCAGGCTGTGAGACCCCTAGTATGTGTGCACAGCTGTGAGATCCCCACTGTGTGCATAGCTGTGAGCTCCCCACTGTGTGCATGCCTGTGAGATCCCTAGTGTGTGCATCCTGAGAACTGCAGTGTATGCCTGTGAGATGCCCAGTGTTCACATGTGCCTGTGAAATCCTGTGTGCACACACTTGTGAGATCCCTAGTGTGCACAATTGTAAGACCCCCCACTGTGTGTATCTGCAAAAGCCTCACTGTGTGCATCCTGACAGGCTGAGACCCCCAGTGTGCATGCACACCTGTGAGATGCCCACTGTGTGCTTCTGTGAAATTTCCAGTGTATGTGTGAGTGTGATACCCAGTGTGTGCACAATTGTGAGAACCCCAGTGTGTGTGTGTCTGAAAGAGCCCCACTGTGTGCATGTTTGGAAATCCCCAGCATGTGCACATGCCTGTGAGAGCCCTGGTATGTGCATGTGGCTGTGAGAGCCCTAGTGTGTGAATCCTGAGAGCTGCCCACTGTGCACAGCTGTGAGATCCCCAGTGTGTGTGCATGATTGTAAGACCCCTATTGTGTGCAAGAGCCCCACTGTGTGCCTCTGAAACCATGAGCATGTGCTCATGCCTGTGAGATCCCCACTGTGTGCATGTGTGGAAATCCTCAGTGTGTGCACATGCCTGTGAGAGCCCTGGTATGTGCACATGACTGTGGGAGCCCTAGTGTGTGCATCCTGAGAGCCGCCCAGTGTGTGCACAGCTGTGAGATCTCCAGTGTGTGTGTATGATTGTAAGACCTCCATCATGTCTGCAAGAGCCCCACTGTGTGCCTGTGTGAAATCCTCAGCATGTGCTCATGCCTGTGAGATCCCCACTGTGTGCATGTGTGGAAACCCTCAGTGTGTGCACATGCCTGTGAGAGCTGTGGTATGTGCATGTGGCTGTGAGAGTCCTAGTGTGTGCATCCTGAGAGCTGCCCACTGTGTGCATGATTGTGAGACCCCCATCGTGTCTGCAAGAGCCCTACTGTGTGCTTCCATGAAACCATCAGCATGTGCTCATGCCTGTGAGATCCCCACTGTGTGCATGTGTGGAAATCCTCAGTGTGTGCACACGCCTGTGAGAGCCCTGGTATGTGCACATGACTGTGAGAGCCCTAGTGTGTGCATCCTGAGCTGCCCACTGTGTGCACAGCTGAGATCCCCAGGGTGTGTGCACAATTGTAAGACCCCCATCATGTCTGCAAGAGCCCCACTGTGTGCCTGCATGAAACTGTCAGCATGTGCTCATGCCTGTGAGATCCCCACTGTGTGCATGTGTGGAAACCCTCAGTGTGTGCACATGCCTGTGAGAGCCCTGGTATGTGCACATGACTGTGAGAACCCTACTGTGTGCACAGCTGTGAGATCCCCGGTGTGTGTGCATGATTGTAAGATCCCCCCATCATGTCTGCAAGAGCCCCACTGTGTGCTTCCATGAAACCATCAGCATGTGCTCATGCCTGTGAGATCCCCACTGTGTGCATGTGTGGAAATCCTCAGCATGTGCACATGCCTGTGAGAGCCCTGGTATGTGCACATGGCTGTGAAATCCCTAGTGTGTGCATCCTGAGAGCTGCCCACTGTGTGCACAGCTGCGAGATCCCCAGTGTGTGTGCATGATTGTAAGATCCCTATTGTGTGCAGGAGCCCCACTGTCAGCATATGCTCATGCCTGTGAGAGCCCCACTGTGTGCATGTGTGGAAATCCTCAGCATGTGCACATGCCTGTGAGAGCCCTGGTATGTGCACATGGCTGTGAAATCCCTAGTGTGTGCATTCTGAGAGCTGCCCACTGTGTGCACAGCTGTGAGATCCCCAGTGTGTGTGCATGATTGTAAGATCCCTATTGTGTCTGCAAGAGCCCCACTGTGTGCCTGCATGAAATCCTCAGCATGTGCTCATGCCTGTGAGATCCTCACTGTGTGCTCATGCCTGTGAGATCCCCACTGTGTGCTCATGCCTGTGAGATCCTCACTGTGTGCTCATGCCTGTGAGATCCCCACTGTGTGCATGTGTGGAAATCCCTTGTGTGTGCACATGCCTGTGAGATCCCCTCTGTGTGCATGTGTGGAAGTCCTCAGTGTGTGCTCACACCTGTGAGAGCCCTGGTATGTGCACAGCTGTGAGATCCCCAGTGTGTGTGCATGATTGTAAGACCCCCCCCATCATGTCTGCAAGAGCCCCACTGTGTACCTGTGTGAAACCGTCAGCATGTGCTCATGCCTGGGAGATCACCACTGTGTGCACATGTCTGTGAGATCCCCACTGTGTGCATGTGTGAAATCCCCAGCATGTGCACACGCCTGTGAGAGCCCTGGTATGTGCATGTGGCTGTGAGAGCCCTAGTGTGTGCATCTTGAGAGCCACCCACTGTGCACAGGTGTGAGATCCCCAGTGTGTGTACGACTGTAAGACCCCCATCATGTCTGCAAGAGCCCCTGTGTGCTTGTGTGAAATCCTCAGCATGTGCTCATGCTTGTGAGATCCCCACTGTGTGCATGTGTGAAATCCCCAGCATGTGCACACGCCTGTGAGAGCCCTGGTATGTGCATGTGGCTGTGAGAGCCCTAGTGTGTGCATCCTGAGAGCCACCCAGTGTGTGCACAGCTGTGAGATCCCCAGTGTGTGCATGATTGTAAGACCCCTATTGTGTGCAAGAGCCCCACTGTGTGCCTCTGTGAAATCCTCAGCATGTCCTCATGCCTGTGAGATCCCCACTGTGTGCATGTGTGGGAACCCTCAGTATGTCCACACACCTGTGAGAGCCCTAGTGTGTGCATCCTGAGAGCTGCCCACTGTGTGCACAGCTGTGAGATCCCCAGTGTGTGTGCACAATTGTAAGACCCCTATCATGTCTGCAAGAGCCCCACTGTGTGCCTGTGTGAAACTCAGCATATGGTCATGCCTGTGAGATCCCCACTGTGTGCATGTGTGGAAACCCTCAGTATGTGCACATGGCTGTGAGAGCCCTAGTGTGTGCATCCTGAGCCACCCACTGTGTGCACAGCTGTGAGATCCCCAGTGTGTGTGTATGATTGTAAGAGCCCCATCATATCTACAAGAGCCCCACTGTGTGCCTGTGTGAAATCCTCAGCATGTGCTCATGCCTGTGAGATCCCCACTGTGTGCATGTGTGGAAACCCTCAGTGTGTGCACATGCCTGTGAGAGCCCTGGTATGTGCATGTGACTGTGAGAACCCTACTGTGTGCACAGCTGTGAGATCCCCGGTGTGTGTGCATGATTGTAAGATCCCCCCATCATGTCTGCAAGAGCCCCACTGTGTGCCTCCATGAAACCATCAGCATGTGCTCATGCCTGTGAGACCCCCACTGTGTGCATGTGTGGAAATCCTCAGCATGTGCACATGCCTGTGAGAGCCCTGGTATGTGCACATGGCTGTGAAATCCCTAGTGTGTGCATCCTGAGAGCTGCCCACTGTGTGCACAGCTGTGAGATCCCCAGTGTGTGTGCATGGTTGTAAGACCCCTATCATGTCTGCAAGAGCCCCACTGTGTGCCTCTGTGAAACTGTCAGCATATGCTCATGCCTGTGAGATCCCCACTGTGTGCATGTGTGGAAACCCTCAGTATGTGCACATGCCTGTGAGAGCCCTGATATGTGCATGTGACTGTGAGAGCCCTAGTGTGTGCATCCTGAGAGCCGCCCACTGTGCACAGCTGTGAGATCCCCAGTGTGTGTACAATTGTAAGACCCCCATCATGTCTACAAGAGCCACACTGTGTGCCTGTGTGAAATCCTCAGCATGTGCTCATGCCTTTGAGATCCCCACTGTGTGCATGTGTGGAAACCCTCAGTATGTGCACATGCCTGTGAGAGCCGTGGTATGTGCATGTGGCTGTGAGAGCCCTAGTGTGTGCATCATGAGAGCTGCCCACTGTGTGCATGATTGTGAGACCCCCATCGTGTCTGCAAGAGCCCTACTGTGTGCTTCCATGAAACCATCAGCATGTGCTCATGCCTGTGAGATCCCCACTGTGTGCATGTGTGGAAGTCCTCAGTGTGTGCACATGCCTGTGAGAGCCCTGGTATGTGCATGTGGCTGTGAGAACCCTACTGTGTGCATCCTGAGAGCCACCCACTGTGTGCACAGCTGTGAGATCCCCAGTGTGTGTGCATGATTGTAAGACCCCCATCATATCTACAAGAGCCCCACTGTGTGCCTGTGTGAAATCCTCAGCATGTGCTCATACCTGTGAGATCCCCACTGTGTGCATGTGTGGAAACCCTCAGTGTGTGCACACGCCTGTGAGAGCCCTGGTATGTGCACATGGCTGTGAGAGCCCTAGTGTGTGCATCCTGAGCCACCCACTGTGTGCACAGCTGTGAGATCCCCAGTGTGTGTGTATGATTGTAAGAGCCCCATCATATCTACAAGAGCCCCACTGTGTGCCTGTGTGAAATCCTCAGCATGTGCTCATACCTGTGAGATCCCCACTGTGTGCATGTGTGGAAACCCTCAGTGTGTGCACATGCCTGTGAGAGCCCTGGTATGTGCACATGGCTGAGAACCCTACTGTGTGCACAGCTGTGAGATCCCCGGTGTGTGTGCATGATTGTAAGATCCCCCCATCATGTCTGCAAGAGCCCCACTGTGTGCTTCCATGAAACCATCAGCATGTGCTCATGCCTGTGAGATCCCCACTGTGTGCATGTGTGGAAATCCCTGGTGGTGTGCACATGCCTGTGAGAGCCCTGGTATGTGCACATGGCTGTGAGAGCCCTAGTGTGTGCATCCTGAGAGCTGCCCACTGTGTGCACAGCTGCAAGATCCCCAGTGTGTGTACAATTGTAAGACCCCTATCATGTCTGCAAGAGCCCCACTGTGTGCCTCTGTGAAATCCTCAGCATGTGCTCATGCCTGTGAGATCCCCACTGTGTGCATGTGTGGGAACCCTCAGTGTGTGCACACACCTGTGAGAGCCCTGGTATGTGCATGTGGCTGTGAGAGCCCTACTGTGTGCATCCTGAGAGCCATCAACTGTGTGCACAGCTGTGAGATCCCCAGTGTGTGTGCACATTTATAAGACCCCCCCACCATGTCTGCAAGAGCCCCACTGTGTGCATGTGTGGAAATCCTCAGCATGTGCTCATGCCTGTGAGGTCCCCACTGTGTGCATGTGTGGGAACCCTCAGTGTGTGCACACGCCTGTGAGAGCCCTGGCATGTGCATGTGGCTGTGAGAGCCCTAGTGTGTGCATCCTGAGAGCTGCCCACTGTGTACACAGCTGTGAGATCCCCAGTGTGTGTGCATGATTGTAAGACCCCCATTGTGTCTGCAAGAGCCCCACTGTGTGCTTATGTGAAATCCTCAGCATGTGCTCATGCCTGTGAGATCCCCACTGTGTGCATGTGTGGAAGTCCAGTGTGTGCACACACCTGTGAGAGCCCTGGTATGGGCACATGCCTGTAAGAGCCCCACTATGTGTGCACACTGGTGAGGTCCCCACTGTGTGCATGTGTGGAAATCCTCAGTGTGTGCACATGCCTGTGAGAGCCCTGGTATGTGCATGTAGCTGTGAGAGCCCTACTGTGTGCATCCTGAGATCCACCCACTGTGTGCACAGCTGTGAGATCCCCGGTGTGTGTGCATGATCGTAAGACCCCCATCATGTCTGCAAGAGCCCCACTGTGTGCTCTCTGATGCCTGTGAGAGCCCTGGCATGTGCACATGGCTGTGAGAGCCCTGGTGTGTGCATCCTGAGAGTCACCCACTGTGTGCACAGCTGTGAGATCCCTAGTGTGAACATGTCCATTGAGATCCCCAGTGTGTGCAGTTGCAAGAGCCTCAGTGTGTGTGTGTGTGTAAGAGCCCCACTGTGTGTATCTGTGAACTTCACACACATGCCCATGAAGTTCCCACTGTGTGGGTGGCAGTGAGATCCCCACTGTGTGCATCCTGTGAGATCTGCAGTGCCCATGCATGCCAGTGCAATCCCCAACATGTGTGCACGATTGTGAGATCCACAGTGTGCGTGTCTGCAAGAGCCCCACTGTGTGCAGGGCTGTGAAATTCCCAGGGCATGCACATGCCTGTGAAATCCCCACTGTGTGCATGCCTGTAAGGTCCCCAGTGTGTGCACATGGCTGTGAGACCCCCACTGTGTGCATTCTAAAAGTGTCAGCATGTGCATGTGTGTGCCTGTGAGGTCCCCAGTGTGTGTGTCTGCAAGAGCCCCACTGTGCACATGGCTGTGAGACCCCCACTGTGCACATGGCTGCAAGACCCCCACTGCACATGTGGGAAATCCCCACTATGTGCACGGCTATGAGATCTGCAGTGTGTGTCTGCAAGAGCCCCACTGTGTGCAGGGCTGTGAAATTCCCAGGGCATGCACATGCCTGTGAAATCCCCACTGTGTGTGCATGCCTGTAAGATCCCCAGTGTGTGCATGCCTGTGAGCCCCACTGTGTGCATGGCTGTAAGATGCCCAGTGTGTGTGCCTGTAAGATGCCCACTGAGTGCACTGTGAGAGCCTCAGCATGTGCACATGCCTGTAAGACCCCCACTGTGTGTATATGCCTGTGAGACCCCCACTGTGTGCATGGCTGTAAGATGCCCAATGTGAGCACATGCCTGTGAGACCCCCACTGTGTGCACATGGCTGTGAGACTCCCACTGTGTACACATGGCTGTGAGGCACCCACTGTATGCATTTTACAAGCATTGGCATGTGCATGTGTGTGTGCATGATGTCCCCAGTGTGCATGTCTGCAAGACCCCCAGTGTGCACATGGCTGTGAGACCCCTACTGTGCACATGTAGGAAATCCCCACTATGTGCACAGCTATGAGATCCCCACTGTGTGCATGGCTGTGATACCCCTGGTGGGTGTGGGAGCTCCTGTGTGTGTGTGTGTGTGTGCATGGCTGTGAGATCCCCACTGTGTGCATGCATGAGATTCCCACTGTGTGCATATGCATGAGATTCCCCACTGTGCATGGCTGTGAGATCCCCACTGTGTGCCTGCATGAAATCCATACTGTGTGCACAGCTGTGACCCCCCAGTGTGTGTGTATGTGTTTGTGAGAGCCCTATTGTGTGCACACAGCCATAAGAGCCCCACTGTGCACTCTGGGAGCACCAGTGTGTGAATGCCTGCAAGATCCCCAGTGTGTGCATCAGAGGGAGCCCCACTGTGCGCATCCTCGAGGGTCTCAGCATCCATGCATGCCCGAGCATTCCAGCACCTCCTTCCCTTGTGCCGTGGGCCCAGAATGTTCCGGAACATCCGCATCACAGCTCTCCCTTCTCTGTCTGTCACCCACATGGCAGGCGCCAGAAGGAGCAGGAGCAGCAGGAGCGGGCGCGGCGGCGCGAGGAGAAGCTGCGGCGGCGGGAGCAGCGTCAGCGGGCACGGGAGCTGCGGCGCAGCCAGCGGAAGCTGGAGAAGCTGCAGGCGGAGGAGCAGCAGCGGCTGCACGAGCGCATCCGCATGGAGGAGCGCAAGCTGCTGCTCGCACAGCGCAACCTGCAGTCCATACGCCTTGTTGCAGAGCTGCTCAGCCGGGCTGAGGTATACGCATGTGACCCCTCACCTGGTGCCACTCCCCTTCCCCTATTGCAACCATGCATGCCCTCACTGCAATCAAACACTTGACCTCTGCCCCCAAACCCATTGCAACCTTGCATGACCTGTCTCCCCACTACCATTGCAAGCATGCATGCCCTGCTGCAACTGCACAGGCCTCCCCTTGTTCATAGACCCCTGCCTGGTGACCATCACCTGTTGCAACCATGCATGCCCTCAACTGCAACTGTGCATGCCTCCCCTTGCTCATACACCCCTGCCTGGATCTCCTTCACTGTTGCAACCATGCATGCCCCCAACTGAAACTGCACATGCAGCCAGCAGCCCCTTGCAACCATTCCTGCCTCTGATCATCCAACATTGCAACCATGCATGCCCTCAACTGCCACATCCCATATCACAACCTTGCATGCATATGCCTCCTCTTGCCCCTGTTGCATGCCCATTCTCCCCCAAACTTTTGCATCCCCACAGGCAGCACCCCTTGCTCATACACCCCTGCCTGGATCTCCTCCACTGTTGCAACCATGCATGCCCCCACCTGCAACTGCACATGCAGCCAGCAGCCCCTGTTGCAACCATTCATGCCTCTGCATCCCCCCAACATCACTACACTGCAGGCCTCCCCCAGCCACATCCCATATCACAACCATGCATGCATATCCCTCCTGTTGCAAGTGTGCATGCCTCTTCTCCCCACTCATGCTCCCTTTTGCATCCCCACAGGCAGCACGCCAGGCGGCACTGGCGCACAGCGAGGAGCGGCAGCGTCGGCAGCGCCTGGAGCTGCGTCGGCGTCAGGAGGCAGAGCTGCGATGCCTGGCGACAAGGACAAGGGCACATGCCCAGCAGGTGTGCTCTCCTGCATCCCTGACAACACGCAGCCGCCTGCTCGGCCTCCTGCTCAGCCGCCGGCCCGACGCCTCCACCACGCATGGGGACCTGCTGCAGCCCGTGAGCCTGGCGGCATCCTGCATCCTGATGGCGTGTCTAGGGGCTGCCGCCGCCACGGAGTGGGGAGCCACAGAGGAGCCACGGCCGCAGCCGTGCCCCGGAGCCGCAGGCACAACGCGTGTGACAGGAATGCCTGGCGGGGAGGACAAGGGCACGTGCCCAGCAGGTGTGCTCTCCTGCGTGGCGGCAGCGGTGGCAGGCGACAAGGTCAAGGGCAGCGCAGCGGGGCCGGCGCCACAGACGCTGCGGCCAGGAAGGATGCGCATCTGCGTGACAAGTGCAACCGTGAGCCTGGTGGCATCAACGATCCTGATGGCGGTGTCGGCAGCGACGGGAGCGGGTCCCCGAGGGACCCACGGAGGAGCCGCGTTCCCAGCTTGGCGCCGTTCTCATTAAGTTATTGCGAACCCGCACCACAGGAAACGCCGGCAGAGGGGACCGTGGATGCCCCACCCGCGGGCTAAGCAGTCGGGTGGGGGGGGCACGGCGGGCTGCAGTTTGGCAACGGAATAAAGCGTTTTGCAGCATCGATGTCATGGCGGGCGCCGAGCACGGGCGGGCGCGGGTGGGGGCGAGCTCGGCGTCATGGCCACCGGTGGGGGTCTCTGCACACGGCTCCTGCACCCTTGGGCTTGTCAGTCCTTCACTTTGTCTTGGTGGTGGCATCTGCACACAGCCCCACAGCATTGGGCCTGTCAATCATTCACTTCCTGTTGGGGGTTGTCTTTGCACACAGCCCTACTGCCATTAGTCCTGTTGTTCAGTTCCTATGAGGGTCTCTGCACACGGCCCCATGGCATCAGGCCTGTCAATCATTCACCTCACCTGGGGGGTCTTTGCACACGGCCCCATGGTATTGGGCCTGTCAATCATCATTCACCTCTTATTGGGGTGTCTCTGCACATAGCCTCAGTCCTGTCAGTCATTCACTTCCTGTGGGGGGGTCTCTGCACACGGCCCCATGACATGTGGCCTGTCAATCGTGCACCTCATAAGTGGGGGTCTTTGCACACAGCCCCAGCATTTCAGGCCTGTCAATCACCTTGTACGTGAGTGTGCACATGCCCCACAGCATTAGACCTGTCAATCATTCACATGTTGTGTCAGGGTCTCTGCACACAGCCCCAGGCTATTAGGCCTGTCAGTCACTCACACATTGGGGTGTCTCTGCACACGGCCCCAGGGCATTAGGCCTGTCAATCATTCACCTATTTGGGGGTGTCTGCACGTAGCATCAGTCCTGTCAATCATTCACTTCCTGTGGTGGGTGTCTGCACACGGCCCCACACATCAGCCCTGTCAATCAATCACCTTGCATGGGAGTGTCTGCACACGGCCCTACAATAGATCTGTGGGGGGGGTCTTTGCACATGGCCCCTGGTCCCTAGGCCTGTCAGTCATTCACATATTGGGGTGTCTCTGGACACGGCCCCAGGGCATTGGGCCTGTCAATCATTCACTTATTTGGGGGTATCTGCACATAGCATCAGTCCTGTCAATCACTCACTTCCTGTGGTGGGTGTCTGCACACGGCCCCACACATCAGGCCTGTCAATCAATCACCTATTTGGGGTTATCTGCACATAACATCAGCCCTGTCAATCATTCACCTCCTGTGGGGGATCCCTGCACATGGCCCCACACATCAGGCCTGTCAATCAATCACCTTGCATGGGAGTGTCTGCACACGGCCCCACAATAGACCTGTCAATCATTCACATCCTGTGGGGGGTGTCTGCACACGGCCCCTGGTCCCTAGGCCTGTCAGGCATTCACATATTGGGGTGTCTGCACACAGCCCCAGGGCATTAGGCCTGTCAGTCATTCACCTATTTGGGGGTGTCTGCACATAGCAACCAACCTGTCACTCACTTCTTGTGGTGGGTCTCTGCACACGACCCCACACATCAGCCCTGTCAATCAATCACCTTGTATGGCAGTGTCTGCACATGGCCCTACAACAGTAGACCTGTCAATCATTCACATGTGTGTGTGGGGGGGTCTCTGCACACAGCCCCACGGCATTAGGCCTGTCAATCATTCACATATTGGGGGGTCTCTGCACACGGCCCCAGGGCATTGGGGCCTGTCAATCATTCCCCTCCTTTGGGGGGTGTCTGCACATAGCATCAGTCCTGTCAATCACTCACCCCTATTTGGGGATCTCTGCACATAGCACTGTCTGTCAATCATTCACCTATTTGGGGGTGTCTGCACACGGCCCCAGGGCATCAGGCCTGTCAATCATTCCCATGTGTGGGGGTCTCTGCACACGGCCCCTGGTCCCTGGGCCTGTCAGTCACTCATTCACCTTGTCTTGGGCGGGGTTTGTGCACACGGCCCCTCAGCATCAGGCCTGTCAATCACTGCCCTCCCTTGGGCCCTTTGCACACGGCCCGTGGGCACCTGTCCCTGGCCTGTCAATCACCGGCTAAACCTGTGGGGCCAGGTCCCCAGGGGATGGGGGCTTAGCTGGGTGCTGATGTCACTGCCAGGGGATGTTGATCTAATCACCTTCACATGTCCCTGTCCATCTGTCCCTGTCCATCTGTCCTCCCTGGACCTGCATCCCCCTCCCCCCCCCTCAGACTCTCTAGAAATCAAGATGGAGTCACCTCAGACTTGCCCTGGGGGGGGTCGCGGTACCCACCTGCAGGGGGGAGGGGCGGGGGAGCCAGGCCACGCCCACAGCATGCTGGAACCGGAAGTCAGCAGGAAGTGCCCAGCCCCCACCCTGCCAGCACCTGAGAGCAAAGAGCAGCTGCCCAGGAACCAGAAGTGACGTCACCTGGAAGGGGTGGGGCGGGGGAATGAGCCTCCCCTGCAGGCACCTCCCTGGACTGGAACCAGGGGAAAAGGTGGGGCCGGAAGTGATGCCAGCACAAACCGGAAGTGGGGTGTGGCCGGAAGTGACATCATCCAGAAGGGGCGGGGAAGGCGAAGGAGCCTCCCCTGCAGGCACCTCCCTGGACTGGATCCAGGGGAAAAGGTGGGGCAGGAAGTGATGTGAGCAGAAACCGGAAGTGTGGGTGTGGCCGGAAGTGACGTAATCCAGAAGGGGCGGGGCAGGGGAAGGATCCTCACCTGCAGGCACCTCCCTGGACTGGATCCAGGGGAACGGGGGGTGATGCCAGCAGAAACCGGAAGTGGGGTGTGGCAGGAAGTAATGCCAGCAGAAACCGGAAGTGGGCTGCAGCCGGAAGTGATGTCATCATGAAGGGGTGGGGCAGTGGAAGGAGCCTGCCCTATAGGCACCTCCCTGCACTGGATCCAGGGGAAAGGCTGGGGCAGCAAGTTACATAAGCACAAACCGGAAGTGGGTGTGTGGCCGGAAGTGACGTCATCCGGAAGTGGAGGGGCGGGGCAGGAGGTGGCGGCCGTGTGTGGTGGTGAGTGTTGGTGTCAGGTCCCTGGGAGGTGGACAGGTTGGTGGCCTGGTGTCTGCCTAACTCCAGGAACAGGAAGTGATGTCACTGGCAACCGGAAGGGGAGGGAGGAGCCATTTCCCCCCCCACCCTGCTGAGAACACGGAAGTTGTACAGGAGAACTTCCTGCCCTTGGAGAGTACTAGCCATGGGCATCCAGGGACAGGAAGTGATGTCACATGCAACCGGAAGTGGAGGGAGGGGGCTTACCCCATCCGGCTGACAGAAGTCGGAAGTTGGTGTCAACAGGGAAGGGAAGCAGACAGGGCAACTTCCTCCCCTTTGGGGTTGTATTAGCTGTGGACACCCAGGGACAGGAAGTGACCTCCCCAGAACTGGAAGTGCAGGCAGGGTGCCATGAAGACAGGGAAACAGGGAGGGAGGGAGAGTGGCCGTGGAGGGGGCCAGCAGTGACGTCACTGGAAACCGGAAGTGGGGGAAGGGGCTGGCTGGGGCCGGAAGTGACATCACTGGCACTGGCAGTGGGCACATGGGCCACAGTGACCCAGGGACATGGGGACCTGTCCCCCTGCCTGGAAGCAGAAGTGATGCCACCAGGAAGGGGAAGCTCAGGGAAGGAATGGACTCCACAGGGGCCGGGAAGGGGCGTGGCCGGAAGTGACGTCACAGTAGACCGGAAGTGGGCAGGGCCCCAGCTCTCAGGGACAGAAGTGACTCTCAAGGATACCAGAAGTGGAGGCAGGAAGTAACTTCCTGTCAGGTCCTCTCAAGAGGGGCTGAGGTGGATGGAAACAGGAAGTGGCCACCTCCAGAACCGGAAGTGGGTGCGGGGCCCCAGGTACCAGGCTAGGTGTGTTGTTGATGTACCTGGGGAGCCAGCAACACCCCAAACCGGAAGTGACGTCACCAGGATGGGGAAGCACCAGCAGGGCAGGTGCCTCCGTTGGCAGGAGCACCTGTGCAGGTGAGGCCAGAAATGACGTCTCCAGGAACCGGAAGTGGTGGCTGAGACCCTCCCACACCCCATCCTCTCAGGGGGAACCAGGATGGGTGGGAGGATGACAAAGAGGAAGTCCTTGTCCCACAACAGGAAGTGATGTCAGCACAGGAAGTGCCCCCTGCACATGGATGCGGGTGGATGTGTGCACATGAACCAAGTGGAACTGGGCAGGTGGTCTCCACTGCAAACAGGAAGTGATGTCACCAGAAACTGGAAGTGGTGGGAGGGGCATTCCCTAGGAGACATCCCACAAGGATATGATGGGCATGCATGCCTGAAACAGGAAGAGGAAGTGATGTCACCATGGGGCTATGGAGGCGGGAGGGAGGGAGGGAGGGAGGGAGGGCCCCTGAGGAACAGGAAGTGACATCACTAGGTGAGGAAGTGGCCATGCCAGGGCTGGAAATGGAGGGAGGGGAGGCACCAGCACTCCCTCATACACCAGTTGACAGAGGGAGGAAGTGACGTCACCAGTGACAGGAAGTGGTGTGCAGAGCCAGGAAGTGATGTTCTCAGTGAGCAGGATTGTGGGGGGAGGGGCATCCCTCTAGGTGGAAGAAGAGGAGTTTCTGGAACAGAGCCTATAGGTGGTTACCAGCCCCTCCCTTTTTGGCAGAAACAGGAAGTGACGTCAGCACAGACCGGAAGTGGAGGGCGGGGACAGGAAGTGCCACCACCAGAACAGGACATGGCAGAGAGGGAGGAAGAGCTGGATGCAGGCTGTGGTCTTGGGTTGCCTGAGGTGCTCCCGCCCCCTCCCACACAGACAGGTGCAGGAAGTGACGTCACCGCGGGCCGGAAGTGGAGGGCAGAGACAGGAAGTGACGTGTGGGGGGAACATTCCTGCCACCCACCCACCTAGCTTGTGTGTCTGTGACATGGTGGCAGACTCTCCCTCCCCTCCTTCCCCCAGCACATGTGGACCTGGGCAGGAAGTGATGCCACCGCGGGCCGGAAGTGGAGGGCGGGGACCGGAAGTGATGCGTGGGAACCGGAAGTGGATTCTCCCTCACCTATCACAGGTGTGCCCATGACATGGTGGTGGACTCTCCACCTCCCCCTGCCGCATGCAGACCTGGGCAGGAAGTGACGTCACCACGGGTCGGGGGTGAAGGGCGGAGACAGGAAGTGATGCATGGGAACCGGAAGTGGATTCTCCCTCACCTATATAGCAGGCGTGGCCGTGACATGGTCGGCAGACTCTCCCTTCCCCTCCTCCACTCATGGACATGGGCAGGAAGTGACGCCACCTCGGAAAGGAAGTGCTGGGTGAGGGCGGAAGTGACGTCACCCCCAGGGCTCCCAACCCCTCCCCCTCCTGCCACCACCAGAAACTCGCTGGGCAGAGGCTGCTTGGGACGGACAGACAGACAGATGGACAGACAGCTCTGTCCTGCTGGGTGGGGGCGGGGCTGGATTCCCAGGGCTCTGCACACGGCCCTCCCTTGGCCCTGCCCGCGCCCCTCCCCCACCCCGCGGGGGCGGCGGCCTCACCAGGGTTGTGAGCTTAGCAGAGGATTTGCCGCAGCCAGATGGACAGATGGACAGACAGAGGGATGGAGGGACGCGAGGACGGGGACGAAGCCCTGCGCACCCTCGAGACCTACGCCAGCGGCTTCATGGTGTCCCAGGTGAGCCTGGTGGTCAGCACCGCACCCCTGGCCCACGGGGGCAGGGATGCTCAGTGGTCAGTGACATGTGGGAAGTGATGCTCAGTGGTCAGTGCTCTACAGGAAGTGAGGCTCAGTGGTCAGTTCTCTACAGGAAGTGAGGCTCAGTGGTCAGTTCTCTACAGGAAGTGAGGTTCAGTGGTGAGTGCTCTCTACAGGAAGTGAATGTCAGTGGTCAGTTCAGTGGTCAGTTCTTTACAGGAAGTGAGGCTCAGTGGTCATCTCTACAGGGAGTGAGGCTCAGTGGTCATCTCCACAGGAAGTGAGGCTCAGTGGTCATCTCTACAGGAAGTGAGGCTCAGTGGTCATCTCCACAGGTAGTGAGGCTCAGTGGTCATCTCAGGAAGTGAGGCTCAGTGGTCATCTCCCAGGAAGTGAGGCTCAGTGGTCAGTTCTCTACAGGAAGTGAGGCTCAGTGGTCAGTGCTCTCTACAGGAAGTGAATGTCAGTGGTCAGTTCTCTCTACAGGAAGTGAGGCTCAGTGGTCAGTGCTCTCAACAGGAAGTGAGGCTCAGTGGAGACAGTGCTCCCTTTAGATGATTGACAGGAAGCTGAGACACAGGCAAACAGGAAGGGGCGGGGCCGACACACCCTCTGTGACGTCACTTCCTCCCTCCAGTCCCCACCCACACGCAGCGCCCCCTAGTGGAGGCCGAGGCGCGTCCATCAGGTCCGTGTGTCCGTCCTCCCCCGGCAGGTGCTGTTCTCGGCGTGCGAGCTGGGCGTGTTCGATGTGCTGGCGGCAGCGTCCCCGCGGGCCCTGGGCGTGGACACGGTGTCGGCCGCCCTGCACAGCTGCCCCCGCGCCACCGCGCTCCTGCTCGACACCTGCGCCGCCCTCGGCCTGCTGCGCAGACAACGCGCCCGCGCGCGGAGCGGACAGACCCGGCCCGGGGGCGCGCGCACACAGGTGAGCAGCTTCCATCTGGGGTCATGATATGCAAATGAGGGTCAGGCGGAAGTGTGGGACATCCGGGGATTCTGATATGCAAATGAGGGCACCCCTTGCGTAGTCAGGCAGGTGTTGAACATCCGGGTATTCTCATATGCAAATGAGGGGACCCTTGTGCACTCAGGCAGGTGTTTAACATCTGGGTAATTCTGATATGCAAATGAGGGGACCCCTTGGGAAGTCAGGCAGGTGTTGAACATCCGGGTATTCTCATATGCAAATGAGGGGACCATTGTGCACTCAGGCGGCGGTTTAACATCCAGGCATTCTGATATGTAAATGAGGGGCCACCCATGGTGTCAGGCAGGTGTTTAACATCCGGGTATTCAGATATGCAAATGAGGGGACCCTTGTGCAGTCAGGCAGCTGTTTAACATCCAGGCATTCTGATATGCAAATGAGGGCCCCTTCTGCAGTCAGGCAGGAGTTTAACATCTGTGTATTCTGATATGCAAATGAGGGGGCCTCTTTGGTATTAAGGCAGGTGTTGAACAGGTATTCTGAACAAATCTGGGTGCATTCAGACAGGGGTTTAACATCCGGTAAATGTAAATGAGGGTCCCCTTCAGGTGTTTAACATCCAGGTATTCAGTCAGGCAGGTGTTTAATATCCAGGTATTCTGATATGCAAATGAGGGGACCCCTTATGCAGTCAGGCAGGTGTTTAACATCTGTGTATTCAGATATGCAAATGAAGGGCCCCATGTCAGCAGGTGCATCTGGTTATTCTGATATGCAAATGAGGGGCCTCCCAGGTGTTTAATATCAAATGAGGTATTCTGATATAACATCTGCATATTCTGATATGCAAATGAGGAGGGCCCTTTTACAGGCAGGCAAGTGTTGTTCAGTCAAAGGCAGGTGTGTCACGCAGGGGTTTAACATCTGAAAGGCAAATATTCTGAGGTATGAACAAATGCAAAGGGGCCCATTGTTTAGTAGGCAGGTGTTTAACATCCAGGTTTCCTGATATGCAAAAGAGGGTCTCTGCAATGGGGTCATGCAGGTGTTTAGCATCCGGGTATTTGGATATGCAAATGAGGATCCCCAAGTGGGCTCAGCAGGTGTTTAATGACCAGGTACTCTGTCCAGCAAGTACACATTTCCCCATTGTGTGTTCAACCATGTGATTAATATGCAGGTACCCAGATATGCAAATGAGGTGCTGGCACAGGGTCATGCACATGATTAACATCCAGGTACTCGGATATGCAAATGAGGGGCCCCCTTGTGCAGTCAGGCAGGGGTACTCTGATGCAAATTAGCAGGTGTTTCACATCCAGGTATTCAGATATGCAAATGAGGTGCCTTGTGTTTAACATCGAGGTCTTCTGATATGCAAATGATGGTCCCTGCATGGGGGCATGCAGGGGTTTAGCATCCAGGTTTCTGGATATGCAAATGAGGGTCCACATGTGTGGTCGTGCAGAGGTTTGACATCCAGGTTCTCTGATATGCAAATGAGGTATCCTAGGTGTTTCACTGTCCCTGTGCCATGAGAATGGGTGTCTTGACCTCCGTGATGCAAATGAGAAACCACAGGCACATGATGCAAATGAGTGGTGTCCATACAAGCCTTCTGCACAGCCCCATTATGCAAATGAGACACCACACTCACACTATGCAAATGTCAGCCCCCAGACCAGCATTCTCCTTACATCCATTATGCAAATGAGAGCCCGCATGTTCATTATGCAAATGAGGGATTTATACCTGCATTGTCAGTGCCTCCATAACACTAAACAGTCCACACGTCCATTATGCAAATGAGGGACTGTGTGACAGCATTCTACAGGCTTTTGTCATGCAAATGAGAGCCAACAGACCCATTATGCAAATGAGGGACAGCATATCAACATTCTCCATGCCTCCATTATGAAAATTAGAACCAACACATACATTATGCAAATGAGCAGCACTCTATCAGCATTCTCCATGCCTTGTCTATGCAAATGAGGGTCTACACATCCATTAGGCAAATGAGGGACTCAGACCACCACCCTCCATGCAAACGTTATGCAAATGAGTGACCCTGCACTGACTTATGGAGATGAGGGCATCCCAGAATGCTCAGTCTTTATGCAAATGAGTGCCTCAAAATCCTCCACTCATTAGACATGCAAATGAGCATCCTAGCAAATGAGTGACACACCGTCCATCACACATTCATTATGCAAATGAGTGTCCCTATGTCCCACCATCATAAATTAACCCGAAATGCAAAGGAGCCTCCCAGCATCCTTCACACACTTGTTATGCAAATGTACCTCCCAGGGTCCATTACACATTCATTATGCAAATGAGCCTCCCAGAAGCCATCATTCATTATGTAAATGAGTGTGCCCGCATCAATTAATCCAAAATGCAAAGGAGACTCCCAGAACCCTCCACTCAATCATTATGCAAATGAGCCTCCCAGAATCCTTCACAAGTTCATTATGCAAATGAGTGTCCCAGCATCATTCATTAATCCAAAATGCAAAGGAGACTCCCAGAATACTCCACACACTTGTTATGCAAAAGAGCCTCTCAGAATCAATTATTCATTTGTTATGCAAATCCGACTCCCACAGTCCTTCACTCATTTATTATGCAAATGAGCTTCTTAGCATCCTCCATTAATCCAAAATGCAAAGGAGCCTCCCAGAATCCTTCACTCGTTCATTATGCAAATGAGTGTCCCAGTATCATATATTAATCCAAAATGCAAAGGAGACTCCCAGAATCCTCCACACACTTATGCAAAAGAGCCTCTCAGAATCAATGACTCATTCATTATGCAAATCAGCCTCCCACAGCCCTTCACTCATTCATTATGCAAATGAGTGTCCCAGCATCACCCATTAATCCAAAATGCAAAGGAGACTCCCAGAACCCCCCACTGAATCATTATGCAAATGAGCCTCCCAGAATCCTTCACTCATTCATTATGCAAATGAGTGTCCCAGAATCCATTGCACATTTGTTATGCAAATCAGTGCTCCACCATCAACCATTCATCCAAAATGCAAAGCAGACTCCCAGAATCCTTCACTTGTTCATTATGCAAATGAGCCGCCCAGCCTCCTTCCTTTGCTCATTATGCAAATGAGTGGCACAGCATTGTCTGTTAACCCAACATGCAAATGAGCCTCCCAGCATCCTCCACAAAGCAGACATGCAAATGAGGAGCTCCACAGCACCCATCCACACATACATTATGCAAATGAGCGTCCCAGCATCCTTCACTTATCTGATATGCAAATATCCACTCAGAGCAGTCCAGGCTTCCTTTATGCAAATGAAGGTGTACCTGTGCTGGAAGGCAAATTAGAAGGCAATACAGGTGTGATGTGGCATGGACGAGGGCTCTGCAAACCCATTGAGGCTTTGCAAGCATCTCATGAAGCTCTGCAGGCTCCTATCCTGTAGGCTATCAAAGCCTTACTAGGCTGTATCTGCACACACTGTTCCACCTCTAGGCCCTGCATGCACTCTCCAGACAGTGCCAGCTATTCTAGCAGGATCTGCACACACGCTTGCACAACTAGGCTCTGCTCACACATTTCCAGGGGCTTTGTAAGCAGTTATAATCGGATATGCATGAACCCTTCCACACTAAGCCATGCATGCTAACTCCAGAAGGATTTGCAAGCCCTCCGAGCCGGATCTGCATGCACCTGATGAGCATAGGCTCTGCACACACCCTTAGAGCGAGCTTTGCAAGCACTTCCACTAGCTTATGCATGAACCATTGCACCACTAATCTTAAGGCGTGCTAACTCAAAGCTGGCTTTGCAAGCCCTTCTGGCAGGATCAGCATGCACCTTTGCACCACCAGGTTCTCTGCACACACTTCCTGCAGGATCTGCACACACCTGTATAACCTCAGGCTCTGCACACACTCAACAGGTTTGCAAGCACGTTAGGATGGCCACTCTCCTTTCAACCAGGGCTCTACACACACCTTTCATAGGGCTTTGCAAGCCCTCTGAGCAATATCCACATAGGCACATGTTCTCTTCCAGGTTCTGCACACACCTGTCTAAGCCCTTCTGTCAGGCTCTGCAAGCACATTGGCACCAACAGCTTTAGCAAATGTCCTTCCAGAGGGCTTTGCAATCCCTTCTAGAAGGATCCACATGCAATTTGCACCTTAAGGCTCTGCACACACCACTCAGGGGGTTTGAAAGCCCTTTGATCAATATCTGCATATGCACATATGCACTGCTAGGTTCTGCACACACCCTTATGGAAGGTTTTATAAGCCCTTCTGCCAGGCTCTGCAAGCACAACAGCTTTAGCAAATGTCCTTCCAGAGGGCTTTGCAATCCCTTCTAGAAGGATCTGCATGCAACTTGCTACCTCAGGCTCTGCACACTCCCTTCCAGGAGGATCTACACACACCTTTGGAACAGCAGGTTCTGTGCAGGATGTGCTTGCAGGGTCCAACTAAGGCTCTGCACACAATTACAGAGTGCTTTGCAAGCCCTACTACTAGTCTGCATGACTGTTTCTTCCGTTAGGCTCTGCACACACGTTTCCATTGTGCTTTGCAAGCCCTTCTCATAGGAAATGCATGCATCTTGCAAATCCAGGATTTGCCCACACCTGGGAGGCTTTGAAAGCCATTCCACTAGTAGGCTCTGACCACACTCATGAGGCTTTGAATGCACTACTTGCACCTTTCCTTGACACAGGCCCTGCATGCACCATTCTAGACAGCATTGCAAGATATTCCAAGAGGTTCTGCATGCACCTTGGCACTACAAAGCTCTGTATGCAGCATTTCATGGCTTTGCAAGCCTTTCCAGTAGGCTCTGCAAGCGCCTCACCCTGCCAGGCTCTGCACACACCATTGCATCAGGTTTTGCAAGCCCTTTTCAACAGGCTCTGCATGAGCACTTCCACCACCATGTTCTGCACACACCCAGTATCTGGGCTCTGCAAGCCCTTCTGGAATGTTCCACTCAACTCAGCTTCATCCTGTGCACACACCCAGTATCTGGGCTCTGCAAGCCCTTCCAGAATGTTCCACACAACTCAGCTTCAGGCTCTGCTCACACCTGGTAGCTGGTCTCTGCAAGCTCTTCTGGAATGTTCTGCACATCTCTGCTTCAGGCTCTGCACACACCTGGTGACTGGCATCCATAAGCCATACCAGAATGTTCCAAGCAACTCAGCTTCAGCCTGTGCACACACCCAGTATCTGGGCTCTGCAAGCCCTTCCAGAATGTTCCACTCAACTCAGCTGCAGGCTCTGCACACACCCAGTATCTGGGCTACACAATCCCTTCCAGAATGTTCTGCACAACTCAGCTTCAGGCTCTGCACACACCCAGTATCTGGGCTCTGCAAGCCCTTCTGGAATGTTCCACACAACTCAGCTTCAGGCTCTGCACACACCCAGTATCTGGGCTCTTCAAGCCCTTCTAGAATGTTCCACACAACTCATCTTCAGGCTGTGCACACACCCAGTATCTGGGCTCTGCAAGGCATTCTGGAATGTTCCATGCAACTCAGCTTCAGCCTGTGCACACACCCAGTATCTGGGCTCTGCAAGCCCTTCCAGAATGTTCCACTCCACTCAGCTTCAGGCTCTGCACACACCCAATAGATGGGCTCTGCAATCCCTTCCAGAATGTTCTGCACAACTCAGCTTCAGGCTCTGCACACACCCAATAGGTGGGCTCTGCAAGCCCTTCCAGAATGTTCCACACAACTCAGCTACAGGCTCTGCACACACCCAGTATCTGGGCTCTGCAAGCCCTTCTGGAATGTTCCACTCAACTCAGCTTCAGGCTCTGCACAAACCCAGAATGTTCCGCATGTCTGCTTCAGGTTCTGCACACACCTGGTGGCTGGGATCCACAAGCCATTCCAGAATGTTCCACACAACTCAGCTGAATCTTGTGCACGCACCCAGTATCTGGGCTCTGCAAGCCCTTCTGGAATGTTCCACGCAACTCAGCTGCAGGCTTTGCACACACCCAGTATCTGGGCTCTGCAAGCCCTTGTAGAATGTTCCATGCAACTCAGCTCCAGGCTCTGCACACACCCAATAGATGGGCTACACAAGCCCTTCTAGAATGTTCCACGCAACTCAGCTTCAGGCTATGCACACACCCAGTATCTGGGCTCTGCAAGCCCTGCCAGAATGTTCCGCACAAGTGAGCCTCAGTCTCTGCAAGCACACCTTCCAGCAGGAATGGCACAGGCCTCTTCCGGAACATTCCGCCAGAATTCCCCGAGGTGTGCGCGGCGGGCCTGTGCTCCTGCATGACACCCCCCCATGTCTGTTCTCCCATCCATCTGTCCGTCCTGTCCATCCGTCTGTCCGTGTGTCCCCGCAGTGGTGTACAGCAACACGCCGCTGTCGTCGGCGTACCTGTGCTCGGGCAGCCCCACCACGCAGCGCCACATGATGGACTACCTGGCCGGCACCCCCTACCGCTGCTGGGCGCACCTCACCCGCGCCGTCAGGTGAGAGACACGAGGGAGACGCCGCCGCCATGACGACGGGGGCGGGCGGATCGGGTGATTGACAGGTGGCAGCGGCGTGATTGACAGGCGGATGGATGGGTGATTGATTGAGGTGAGGGTCAAATGATTGACAGGTGGGACCAGTGGGGAGATGGACAGGTGGAAGGTTGGGTGATTGACAGGTGATATTCAGGTGATTGACAGGTGATGTTCAAATGATTGACAGGTGGGAACCGATGGGGTGATGGACAGGTGGAAGGATGGGTGATTGACAGGTGACAAATGATTGACAGGTGATGTTCAAATGATGGACAGATGGATGGATGAGGTGATGGACAGGCTGATGGACAGGGTGATTGACAGGTGACAAATGATTGACAGGTGAGGATCAAATGATTGACAGGTGGGAACCGATGGGGTGATGGACAGGTGGAAGGATGGGTGATTGACAGGTGATGTTTGAGTGATTGACAGGCTTGAAGGATGGTTGATTGACAGGTGATGTTGAAATGATTGACACATGAGGTTTGAATGATTGACAGGTGGGAACTGATGGGGTGATGGACAGGTGGAAGGATGGGAGATTGACAGGTGATATTCAAATGATTGACATGTGGATGGATGGATGGGGTGATGGACAGGCTGAAGGATGGGTGACTGATTGACATAGTTGAGTGTTTGGCAGGTGGAAGTATGTGTGATTGACAGGTGATATTTGAGTGATTGACAGTCAGATGAAAGGGATGATGATTGACAGAAGGATGGGTGATTGTCAGGTGATACTTGAATGATTGACACGTGGATGGATCGGATGATGGGATGGTTGACAGGTGGTATTTCAGCGATTGACAGGTGGAAAGATTGATGATGGACACGCAGGCAGACAGGTGATGGACGGGTGATATTTGTAAGATTGACAAGTGGAAGGTGGACAGATGGCAGGACTGACAGACAGAAGGATGGATGACTGATGGGTGACATGCCAGTGATTGACATGTGGACAAATGGGGTGACTGATTGATGGTATTTGAATGATTGGCAGGCTGAAGGTCGGATGATTGACAAGTAACATTTCAATGAGTGATGGGTGGGCAGTTGGGATGATTAGACAGAAGCATGCATGATTGACAGGTTGAATTGGAATGATTGGCAGGTGGAAGTTGAGTGATTGGCAGGCAAACAGATGGGATGATTGACAGGAAGATGAATGAGTGATGGACAGGTGATATTTGAAGTGATTGACAGGTGGACAGAAGGGGTGATTGACAGGTGAGATGGGAGTGATGGACAGGTGGATGGATTGATGACTGGCAGGCGGGAGGATGGATGACTGACAGGTGCTGTGTGTATGATTGGCAGGTGGATGGATGGGGTGATCATGTGATAGGAAGATGGACAGGTGACAGACAGGTGATATTTGAAGTGATTGACAGGTGGGCAGATTGATGATTGGCAGGTGGGAGGATGAGTGACTGACAGGTGATATGTGTATGATGGACAGGTGGGAGGATGGGGTGATTGACAGGTGAGATGTGTATGATGGACAGGTGGGAGGATGGGGTGATTGACAGGTGAGATGTGAGTGATGGACAGGTGGGCGGGTCAATGAAGGACAGCAGGACAGACATGTGATGGACATGTGGGTGGATGGAGTGATTGACAGGTGTTTCTGTCAATGATGATGGACAGGTGTGAGGCTGGGTGGTGGGCGGGGCAGACGTGTTGTTGATTGGCTGGTGGATGGACGGGTGAGTGACATCTGTCTGTCTGTCCGTCTGTCTGCCGCCCCTCCCCCACCCACAGGACAGGCTGTAACCAGTATGCAGAAGCCCTGGGCATCGAGGACCCCGACCCCTTCGTGGCCATCTACAGGTGAGTCTCTGCCCCTCCCCGCCCCACCCAACCCACTCTTGGATGTGGGCTGTCAATCAAACGCAAGCCCCGCCCCACTCAACTGCCTGCCAATTGCAACATCGACCCCACCTGTCTGCCAAACACCAGTCCCGCCCACACCTGTCAATCAAATGTCAGGACCCCCAGCCTGATTGTCTCTGCCCCACCCCCTCCAGGACATGGCTGTCAATCAAACACCAGCCCCACCCACTTCACCTGCCGCCCACTCACAATCCCCAACCCACCTGTCAATCAAACAGAAACCCTGCCCCCAAACCAATGGCCTGTCAGTCACACAGAAGCCCCACCCCACCTTTTAACCAAGCACAGACCCAACACCCACCTGCCTGTCAATCAAACACACAGGCTCCGCCCCCAGCCATCAATCAGACATCCAGACCCCACCCTCACCTGCCACACTCCTGGACATGGACTGTCAATCAAATGCAAGCCCCGCCCCACTCAACTGCCTGCCAATCACAACATCAGCCCCACCTGTCTGCCAAACACCAGTCCTGCCCACACCTGTCAATCAAATGTCAGAACCCAGCCTCACCTGATTGTCTCCACTCCACCCCACCCCCTCCCAGACATGGGCTGTCAATCAAACACCAGCCCCGCCCACTTCACCTGCCACCCACTCACAATCCCCATCCCACCTGTCAATCAAACAGAAACCCCGCCCACAAAACCAATGGCCTGTCAGTCACATGGAAGCCCCACCCCACCTTTTAACCCAGCACTGACCAAGCCACTGCCTGCCTGTCAATCAAACACAGGCTCCGCCCCCAGATGTCAATCAAATATCCCAACCCCACCCTCACCTGCCACATGGACTGTCAATCAAACACAAGCCACTCCCCCTTCACCAGCCTGTCACTCACAATCCCTGCCCCACCTGTCAATCAAACAGTAACCACGCCTCCCACGCCAATGGCCTGTCAGTCAAATGGAAACCACGCCCCCACCTTTTAACCCAGCACACACCCAACACCCACCTGCCTGTCAATCACACACACAAGCCCCACCCACAGCTATCAATCATCTGTCAATCATGCACACAGGCCCCGCCCACTGCCATCAATCAAACCTCTAAACCCCACCCTCACCTGATGGTTGATTAAAGACAAGCCCCGCCCACACCTGTCAATCAAACACAGACCCCGCCCCCTCCTGCCCATCAACATGTCCATCATCCATCCACCTGCCTGTCCATCACCCACCCTCACACCTGCCAGTCATTCAAATATCACCTGTCAATCACCTACATGTCAGTGATCTGTCAGTGATCCTGTCAATCATCCCGTCACCTGTCCATCACCTGCACATCAATGACCCACCTGTCATGTGTCAATCAAACACTCTCCTGTCCATCATCCATACATCAATAACCTACCCATCAATCATCTGCTCACCTGTCAGTCATTCTGCTGCCTGTCAATCATCCACCCACCCAACCACATGTGTGTACATATACATGCCAATGACCCACCTGCCAATCATCCTCCCACCTGCCAATCATCCTCCCACCTGTCAATCATCCTCCCACCTGTCAATCATCCAGGCCCCATCAGCCATCCTCCTGCCTGTCAATCACCCACCCACCCATCAGTCCATCACCTGTCAATCACCCTCCTGCCAATCACCAAATGACCTGCCAATCATGTCCCCAACTGTCAGTCATCCACACCCTGTCAGCCGTCCTGCTGCCTGTCAATCATCCATGTGCCCACCCACCTGTCCGCCACCTTGATATCCCATCAACCCCACGGCCATCCATCTGTCATCCACCTGTCAATCACCTGTCATCTCCACCTCACTCACCCACCTGTCCATCATCCACCCACCTGTCAATCATCCAGACTTCTGACTGTCAATCATCCACCTGTCTGTCACCTACACACCAATGACCTGCGAGTCACGTGTCAATCACCCACACCCCGGTCTGTCAATCACCCTCCTGTCATCCATCAAACAACCTGTCAATCATCCACCCACACACACGTCCATCTGTCCGTCCATACGTCCATCACACGGTGTCCATCACCCGCCCACCACACATACCCGTCAGCCACGCGCCCATCCGCCCTCGGCCCAGCTGTCAATCATCTTGTCCATCCGTCTGTCCGTCCGTCCGCGCGTGCTCAGGAGCGAGGGGGAGCGGCTGCGTTTCCTGCGGGGTCTGCAGGACGTGTGGAGCGTGTGCGGCCGCCGCGTCCTCACCGCCTTCGACCTGTCCGCCTGCCGCACCGTCTGCGACCTCGGTGGTGAGGACACCGACCCTCCCCCGACACGCGCCCTCCCGCCACCGCTGAGCCACCCCACCCCCTGCACCCCCCCTCCCCACCCTGCAGCCCCTCCCCCTCTGCAGTGCCCCTCCCCCACCACACAGCCTTTCACACCATGTGCCCCTCCATGGTGTGCTGCCCCTCCCCCAACACATGCTGCCCCTCCCCCACCATGCAGCCTATCTCACACTGCCTGCCCCTCTACCACTGTGCCACCCCTCCCCCACCACGCGGACCCTCCTGCACAATGCACCCCTCCCCCACGGCACTGCCCCTCCCCCAGCACCTGTTGCCCCTTCCCCACTGTGCTGCCCCTCCCCACCATGCAGCCAACCAACCCCCACCATGCAGCCCCTCCCACCGTGCACCCCTCCCCACCACACGCGGACCCTCCTGCACATTCACCCCTCCCCACGGCACTGCCCCTCCCCACCACGTGCTGCCCCTCACCCACTGTCCTGCCCCTCCCCACCATGCAGCCAACCAACACCCACCACGCAGCCCCTCCCCACTGTGCACCCCTCCCCCACCACACAGCCCCTCCTACACAATGCACCCCTCTCCCACAGCACTGCCCCTCCCCCATCACGTGCTGCCCCTCCCCCGCTGTGCTGCCCCTCCCCTACCATTCAGCCCCCAAACCCCACCCTGCAGCCCCTCCCCCTCCCCACTGCCCCTCCCCGACCATGCAGCCTGTCCCCCACCATGCAACCCTCCCCCACTTTCCAGCTCCTCCCCCACCACGCAGCCCCTCCCCCACCAGGAAGCCCCTCCCCCACCACACAGCCTCTCCTGCACAATGCACCCCTCCCCACTGCACTGCCCTCCCCCACCAGGTGCTGCCCCTCCCCCACTGTGCTGCCCCTCCCCCTCCATGCAGACCCCCAACCCCACCATGCAGCCCCTCCCCACCATGCACCCACTCCCCCCACCACACAGACCCTCCTGCACAATACACCCCTCTCCCACGGCACTGCCCCTCCCCACCGCATGCTGCCCCTCCCCCACTTTGCTGCCCCTCCCCACCACGCGGCCCCCCCCCACCAGGAAGCCCCTCCCCCACCACAGCCTCTCCTGCACAATGCCCCCTCCCCAACTGCACTGCCCTCCCCACCAGGTGCTGCCCCTCCCCACTGTGCTGCCCCTCCCCGCCATGCAGACCCCAACCCCCACCACGCAGCCCCTCCCCACTGTGAACCCCTCCCCAACATGCAGCCCCCTGCACAATGCACCCCTCCCCACTGCACCGTCCCACCCCACCACATGCCGCCCCTCCCCACCACATGTCACCCCTCCCCCACCACTGTTGTTGCCAGGGAGCATGTCACATGACCCTCCTCCCCTCCCCCTCCCCCATCGCACATGACAGGCGGGTCCGGGGCCCTGGCAAGGGCGTGCGCGGTCGCCTACCCCGCGTGCCGCGTCACCGTCATCGACGTCCCAGACGTGGTGGCCGATGCCCGCGCCCACTTCACAGATGGTGACGGAGAGGATGAAGACGGCCGCGTCTGCTTCATGGAAGGTTCTGGAAATCTCAGGAGGATGGGGGAGGGGTGGGGGAGAGAACACGCCCCCCAATCCTCCCTCCGCCAGGATGATTGACAGTCGATATGTCCACTGGAAAGGAGGGAGGGAGGGACTTCCGGGTCCGGGCCCCGCCCCACCCCCTGGGGATGATGGATGGTGGCTGTGCCCACAGTGAGGGACACAACTTGATGGCTCACAGAAGGTTCTGGAAAACACATGCTGACACCTGCCACTCATGTCCCTATGGGGCGGGGGGAGGGGCTGAGGGCAGAGGCCACGCCCCCCACTCCGCCAGGATGATTGACAGCAGATATGTCCAGTGGGAGTGAGGGAGGGACTTCTGGGTCCAAGTCCCGCCCCCCTGAGTGTGATAGACAGGTGAGTTGTCCAGCGGCAGGGACTTTCCCCAGCTATGCTCTGCCCCACTGAGCATGATGGGCGGGGGACATGTCCAGAGGGCGGGACTTCCTGTTTTACATCCCACTTCCCCCAAGGATGATTGACAGTTGATATATCCAGAGGGCAGGACTTCCTGTTTCACACCCCACTTCTCCCCAAGGATGATTGACACTTTCTATGTCCAGAGGGTGGGACTTCCTGTTTCACACCCCACTTCTCCCCAAGGATGATTGACATTTGCTATGTCCAGAGGGCAGGACTTCCTGTTCCAAAGCCTCCCCGCCCACGTTGATTGACAGTGGCTATGACCACAAGGTGGGGCTTCCCCAGCCATGCACCTTCTGCAACAGTGATTGACAGTTGACAAATCCAGAGGGAGGGACTTCCTGGCCCCACCCAATGATGACGGACAGCTGGTTAGACCAGGAGGAGGGACTTCCCCTCCCTGAGGTAGATGATTGACAGTTCAAGGATACAAGGGAGGGAGGGACTTCCTCCTGCTCATGCCTGAACCTGCCCAGGGGATGATTGACAGTTACTATCACCTGGAGGAGGGACTTCCCCAGTCACACACCTCACTGAGGATGATTGACAGTTGATATGTCCAGAGGGAGGGACTTCCTGTTTCACACCACACTTCCCCTGAGGACAAAGGACACTTGCTATGTCCAGAGGGCGGGACTTCCTGGTCCAAAGCCTCCCCACCCAGGTTGATTGACAGTGACAATGGCCACAAGGGTGGGGCTTCCCCAGCCACGCACCTTCCGCAACAGTGATTGACAGTTGACAAATCCAGAGGGAGGGACTTCCTGGCCCAACCCAATGATGATGGACAACTGGTATGACCGGGAGGAGGGACTTCCCCTTTCTGAGGAAGATTGACATTTCAAGGACACATGGAGAGGGAGGGACTTCCTCCTGGTCATGCCTCAAACTGCCCAGGGGATGATTGACAGTTACTATATGACCTGGAGGAGGGACTTCCCCAGTGACACACCCCCTGGGGATGACTGATGCTTGCTATGTCCAGAGGGAGGGACTTCCTGGTTCACATGCCACTTCCCCTGAGGACAAAGGACACTTGCTATGTCCAGAGGGAGGGACTTCCTGTTGCAAAGCCTCCCCACCCAGGTTGATTGACAGTGGCTATGACCACAAGGGTGGGACTTCCCCAGCCACACCCCTTCCACAACAGTGATTGACAGTTGACAAATCCAGAGGGAGGGACTTCCTGGCCCCACCCAATGATGATGGACAGCTGGTTAGACCAGGAGGAGGGACTTCCCCTCCCTGAGGTAGATGATTGACAGTTCAAGGATACAAGGGAGGGAGGGACTTCCTCCTGGTCATGCCTCACACTGCCCAGGGGATGATTGACAGTTACTATATGACCTGGAGGAGGGACTTCCCCAGTCACACACCTCCTTGAGGACGATTGACAGTTGACATATCCAGAGGGTGGGACTTCCTGTTTCACACCCCACTTCTCCCCAAGGATGATTGACATTTGCTATATCCAGAGGGCAGGACTTCCTGTTCCAAAGCCTCCCCGCCCACGTTGATTGACAGTGGCTATGACCACAAGGGTGGGGCTTCCCCAGCCACGCACCTTCTGCAACAGTGATTGACAGTTGACAAATCCAGAGGGAGGGACTTCCTGGCCCCACCCAATGATGATGGACAGCTGGTTAGACCAGGAGGAGGGACTTCCCCTCCCTGCAGTAGATGATTGACAGTTCAAGGATACATCTGGAGGGAGGGACTTCCTCCTGGTCATGCCTGAACCTGCCCAGATGATTGACAGTTACTATATGATCTGGAGGAGGGACTTCCCCAGTCAGTCACCTCACTGAGGATGATTGACAGTCAATATGTCCAGAGGGAGGGACTTCCTGTTTCACACCCCACTTCCCCTGAGGACAAAGGACACTTGCTATGTACAGAGGGCGGGACTTCCTGTTCCAAAGCCTCCCCGCCCACGTTGATTGACAGTGGCTATGACCACAAGGGTGGGGCTTCCCCAGCCACGCACCTTCTGCAACAGTGATTGACAGTTGACAAATCCAGAGGGAGGGACTTCCTGGCCCAATCCAATGATGATGGACAGCTGGTATGACCGGGAGGAGGGACTTCCCCTTTCTGAGGAAGATTGACAGTTCATGGATACATGGGGAGGGAGGGACTTCCTCCTGGTCATGCCTCAAACTGCCCAGGGGATGATTGACAGTTACTATATGACCTGGAGGAGGGACTTCCCCAGTCACACACTTCCCTGAGGATGATTGACAGTTGATATGTCCAGAGGTAGGGACTTCCTGTTTCACACCCCACTTCCCCCAAGGATGACTGACGCTTGCTATGTCCAGAGGGAGGGACTTCCGGGTTCACGACTCCACCCCAGAGGATGATTGACAGTTAACATGTCAAGCAGGAGGGACTTCCTGTGAGAAGGGGAAGGGATTTCCACAGCCACGCCCCTTCCCAATGATGATTCACAGTTGATATGTCTGGAGGGCGGGACTTCCTGGTCCTCACTCCACACTCTTGAGGATGACTGATGGTTGATATGTCTAGAGGGTGGGACTTCCTGGTTCACACCAAATGACCCCCAAGGGTGATTGACACTTGATATCTCCCAAGGGCGGGACTTCCTGGTCCTCATTCCTCACCCCTGAGGATGATTGACAGTTGACATATCTAGAGGGTGGGACTTCCTGATTTGCACCAAACGACCCCCAAGGGTGACTGACATTTGATATGTCCAGAGGGTGGGACTTCCTGTTTCACACCAAATGACCCCCAAGGGTGATTGACAGTTGATATGTCCCAAGGGCGGGACTTCCTGATCCTCACTCCACACAACTGATGATTGACAGTTGATATATCTAGAGGGTGGGACTTCCTGATTCACACCAAATGACCCCCAAGGGTGACTGACAGTTGATATGTCCAGAGGGTGGGACTTCCTGGTTCACACCAAATGACCCCCAAGGGTGATTGACAGTTGATATGTCCCAAGGGCGGGACTTCCTGGTCCTCACTCCACAAAACTGATGATTGACAGTTGATATATCTAGAGGGTGGGACTTCCTGATTCACACCAAATGACCCCCAAGGGTGACTGACAGTTGATATGTCCAGAGGGCGGGACTTCCTGGTTCACACCAAATGACCCCAAAGGATGATTGACAGTTGATGTGTGTGAGGGTGGGACTTCCTGGTCCTCACTCCACACAACAGATGATTGATAGTTGATATGTCCAGAGGGCGGGACTTCCTGCTCTAACTCATACCTACCAGGATGATTGACAGTTCCTATGATGAGGTGGGACTTCCTGATTCACAACCTTCCCTGAGGATGATGGGGAGGGACTTCCTGTTCCACGCCCCGCCCCTCGAGGATGATTGACATTATAGCAAGAAGGGACTGCTCTGGCCATGCCCCTCCCTGAGGATGATTGACAGTTGATATGTTCATCCAGAGGGAGGGACTTCCTGGCCCTTGTCCCACCCCCAAGAATGACTGACAGCTACAATGACCCAGCAGATGGACTTCCCGCCCTGAGGATGATTGACAGTTAATACAAGTATTGATATATGCAGAGGGAGGGACTTCCTGGTCCTGGCGCCAACCCCTGAGGGTGATTGACAGGTACTATGTCCACAAGGAGGGACGTCTGGTCCCCTCCCCCTCCCTGAGGATGATTGACAGGTCATACACACACAGAGGGCGGGGCTTCTTGGTCCAACCCCTCCCCAGCACAGGATGATTGGCAGGTAGTGTGACTAGGAGGAGGGACTTCCCTAGGGTGATTGACAGTTGACACATCCAATGTGAAGGAGGGACTTCCTCAGGGTGATTAACACTGTGTATATCCAGTGGGAGGGAGATGCTTCCCCAAGGTGATTGACAGTTGGTATGTCCAGTGGGAGGGAGGGACTTCCTGGTCCACACTGTCCTTCCTGAGGATGATTGGCAGTTTGTGTGACCCAAGGGAGGGACTTCCTGATCACCACCTGATCTGAGGATGATTGACAGCTCATTCACGGTGACTAGGTGGAGAGATGAGGATGATTGATGGACAGCTCACTTGTGGTGACTAGGGGGCGGGACTTCCGGTGCCACACCCTTCCTGAGGATGATGGACAGCTCACACATGGTGACTAAAGGGAGGGGACTGGGAGGCCACGCCCTCCTTGAGAATGATTGACAGCTCACTCACAGTGAGGCCACGCCCTCCTTGAGGATGATTGACAGCTCACTCACAGTGACTAGGTGGAGAGATGAGGATGATTGACAGCTCACTCATGGTGGCTAGAGGGCGGGACTTCCGGTGCCACACCCTCCCTGAGGATGATGGACAGCTCACACATGGTGACTAAAGGGAGGGGACTGGGGAGGCCACGCCCTCCTTGAGGATGATTGACAGCTCACTCATGGTGACTAGGTGGAGAGATGAGGATGATTGATGGACAGCTCACTCGTGGTGACTAGGGGGCGGGACTTCCGGTGCCACACCCTCCCTGAGGATGATGGACAGCTCACACATGGTGACTAAAGGGAGGGGACTGGGGAGGCCACACCCTCCTTGAGGATGATTGACAGCTCACTCATGGCAACTCAGGGGAGGGGTCTGCCGAGACCCCAAGGATGGTGGGCAGCTCCCTCACAGCCCCCCTCGCACCCCCCATAGGGGACTTCTTCCGCGACCCCCTCCCTGCAGCTGACGCCTACATCCTGGCCCGCATCCTGCATGACTGGCCCGACGACGTGTGCCTCACGCTGCTTGCGCGGGTCCGTGCTGCCTGCAACCCAGGTGGGCTGCACGGAGGCGGGGGCGGCAGCGGGAGGCTGAGACTCGGTGGTGGGTTAGGGCAGGGGTCAGTGGTGGTGCAATCTGGGAGGGCTGCATGGTGGTGGTGGCTGCAGCTGAGGCTGGGTGGAGTGAGGGGGAGGGGGTTGTTGGCCAATGGGTGGAGGGGAGGGTTCAGTGGTGGTGCAATCCAGGCAAGCTGCATGGTGGTGGAGGCAGCCAAGGATGGGTGGAGTGAGGGGGAGGGGGTTGTTGGCTGGTGTGGGGCAGGGAGGGGTCAGGGGTGGTGCAATCTGGGAGGGCTGTGTGGTGGTGGCAGCAGCCAAGGCTGGGTGGAGTGAAGGGGTGGGGGGTTGTTGGCCAGTGGGGGGATGGGAGGGGTCAGTCGTGGTGCAATCCTGGAGGACTGTGTGGTGGTGTCAGCTGCAGCTGAGGCTGGGTGGAGTGAGGGGGAGGGGTTTGTAGCTGGTGTAGGGAGGGGTCAGTGGTGGTGCAATCTGGGCGGGCTGCATGGTGGAGGCAGCCAAGGATGGGTGGAGTGAGGGGGAGGGGGTTGTTGGCCAGTGGGGGGAGGGGAGGGGTCTGTGGTGGTGCAATCTGGGAGGGCTGCTTGGTGGTGGAGGTAGCCGAGGCTGGGTGGAGTGAGGGGGAGGGGGTTGTTGGCTGGTGTGGGGAGGGGAGGGGTCAGGGGTGGTGCAATCTGGGAGGGCTGTGTGGTGGTGGCAGCAGCCAAGGCTGGGTGGAGTGAGGGGGTGGGGGGTTGTTGGCCAGTGGGGGGATGGGAGGGGTCAGTCGTGGTGCAATCCTGGAGGACTGTGTGGTGGTGTCAGCTGCAGCTGAGGCTGGGTGGACTGAGGGGGAGGGTTTTGTAGCTGTTGTAGGGAGGGGTCAGTGGTGGTGCAATCTGGGTGGGCTGCATGGTGGAGGCAGCCAAGGATGGGTGGAGTGAGGGGGAGGGGTTTGTTGGCCAATGGGTGGAGGGGAGGGTTCAGTGGTGGTGCAATCCAGGCAGGCTGCATGGTGGTGGTGGTGACAGCTGGGGCTGGGTGGAGTGAGGGGGTTGTTGGCTGGTGTGGGGCAGGGAGGGGTCAGGGGTGGTGCAATCTGGGAGGGCTGTGTGGTGGTGGCAGCAGCCTAGGCTGGGTGGAGTGAGGGGGTGGGGGATGCAATCCAGGTGGGCTGTGTGGTGGTGGTGGTGGCAGTGAGGATGGGGCAGGGGTTAGGGTTAGAGGGGAGTGGGGAGGATGGATGTTGGCCCCTGGGGGGAAGGGTCAGTGGTGGTGCAATCCAGGTGGGCTGCATGGTGGAGGCAGCCAAGGCTGGGTGGAGTGAGGGGGAGGGGGTTGTTGGCCAATGGGTGGAGGGGACGGGGTCAGTGGTGGTGCAATCTGGGTGGGCTGCATGGTGGTGGTGGTGACAGCTGAGGCTGGGTGGAGTGAGGCGGTGGGGGATGTTGGCTGATTGGGGGAGGGCAGGGGTCAGTGGTGGTGCAATCCTGGGGTACTGCACGGTGGTGGTGGCAGCGAGGATGGGGAGGGGTTAGGGTTTGTGGTGGAGTGGGGAGGATGGAGGTTGGCCTGTGGGGGAAGGGTCAGTGGTGGTACAATCCAGGCAGGCTGCATGGTGGTAGAGGCAGCCAAGGATGGGTGGAGTGAGGAGGTGGAGGTTGTTGGACAATGGGTGGGGATGGGGAGTGGTGGGCAATCCTGGGGGGCTGCACAGTGGTGGTGGGTTGGATGGATGTTGGCCTGTGGGGGAAGGGAGAGTGGTGGTGCTCCAGGTGGGCTGCATGGTGGTTGGGGCAGCTGAGGCTGGGTGGAGTGAGGTGGTGGGGGTTGGCCCATTGGGGAGGGCAGGGGTCAGTGGTGGGTGGGCTGCATGGTGGTAGAGGGCTGAGGATGGGTGGAGTGAGGGGTGTGGAGGTTGTTGGACAATGGGTGGGGGATGGGGGGGTCAGGAGATGGTGGTGTGGGTTGGATGGATGTTGGCCAGTGGGGATGGGGTCAGTGGTGGGCTGGTGGGCTGCGTGGTGGTGGTGGCAGTGAGCATGGGGGGGGTTAACGTGGGAGTGGGGAGGATGGAGGTTGGTCTGTGGGGAAGGGTCAGTGGTGATGCAATCCAGGGGCTGCATGGTGGTGGTGAGGGGAGGGGCTTGTTGGCCAGTGGTGGGAGGGGAGGGGTCAGGGGTGGTGTAATCCGGGTGGGCTGCATGGTGGTGGTGGTGACAGCTGGGGCTGGGTGGAGTAAGGGGGAGGGGGTTGTTGGCTGGTGTGGGGCGGGGAGGGGTTAGGGGTGGTGCAATCCAGGTGGGCTGTGTGGAGGTGGTGGCCGCAACAAAGGAGGGTAGGGGGGTTGGTCTGTGGGGGGAGTGGAAGGGTCAGTGGTGGTGCAATCCGGGTGGGCTGCCTGGTGGTGGTGGCAGTGAGGATGGGGGAGGGGTTAGGGTTCGAGGGGAGTGGGGAGGATGGAGGTTGGCCTGTGGGGGGACAGGTCAGTGGTGGTGCAATCCAGGCAGGCTGCATGGTGGTAGAGGCAGCCAAGGATGGGTGGAGTGAGGGGTGGACGTTGTTGGACAATGGGTGGGGGGATGGGGTGAGTGGTGGTGCAATCCAGGGGGCTGCACGGTGGTGGTGGGTTGGATGGATGTTGGCCTGTGGGGGGAAGGGTCAGTGGTGGTGCAATCCGGGTGGGCGTGGTGGTGGTGGCAAGGACAGGGGAGGGGTTAGGGTTCGAGGGGAGTGGGGAGGATGGATGTTGGCCTGTGGGGGGAAGGGTCAGTGGTGGTGCAATCCAGGTGGGCTGCACGGTGGTGGGGGCAGCTGAGGCTGGGTGGAGTGAGGGGGTGGGGGAAGTTGGCCCATTGGGGGAGGGCAGGGGTCAGTGGTGGTGCAATCCAGGCAGGCTGCGTGGTGGTAGAGGCAGCCGAGGATGGGTGGAGTGAGGGGGTGGAGGTTGTTGGGCAATGGGTGGGGGGGATGGGGTCAGTGGTGGTGCAATCCAGGGGGCTGCACAGTGGTGGTGGGTTGGATGGATGTTGGCCTGTGGGGGGATGGGGTCAGTGGTGGTGCAATCCGGGTGGGCTGCGTGGTGGTGGTGGCAGTGAGGATGGGGGAAGGGTTAGGGTTCAAGGGGAGTGGGGAGGATGGATGTTGGCCCCTGGGGGGAAGGGTCAGTGGTGGTGCAATCCAGGTGGGCTGCATGGTGGAGGCAGCCAAGGCTGGGTGGTGTGAGGGGGAGGGGTTTGTTGGCCAATGGGGGAGGGGATGGGGTGAGGATGGGGTGAGGGGAGTGGGGAGGATGGATGTTGGCCTGTGGGGGAAGGGTCAGTGGTGGTGCAATCCAGGTGGGCTGCCTGGTGGTCGTGGCAGTGAGGATGGGGGAGGGGTTAGGGTTCAAGGGGAGTGGGGAGGATGGAGGTTGGCCTGTGGGGGGAAGGGTCAGTGGTGGTGCAATCCAGGTGGGCTGGCAAGGCGGGGAGGGGTTAGGGCTTGGGGAGTGGGGAGGATGGATGTTGGCCTGTGGGGAAGGGTGAGTGGTGGTGCAATCCGGGTGGGCTGCATGGTGGTTGGGGCAGCCGAGGCTGGGGGAGTGAGGGGGTGGAGGTTGTTGGACAATGGGTGGGGGGGATGGGGTCAGTGGTGGTGCAATCCAGGGGGGCTGCACGGTGGTGGTGGGTTGGATGGATGTTGGCCAGTGGGGGGAAGGGTCAGTGGTGGTGCAATCCGGGTGGGCTGCGTGGTGGTGGTGGCAGTGAGGACGGGGGAGGGGTTAGGGTTCGAGGGGAGTGGGGAGGATGGATGTTGGCCTGTGGGGGGAAGGGTCAGTGGTGGTGCAATCCGGGTGGGCTGCATGGTGGTGGGGGCAGTGGTGTGAATCAGGGGTCAGTGGTGGTGCAATCCAGGCAGGCTGCATGGTGGTAGAGGCAGCCGGATGGTGGGAGGGGGTGGTTGTTGGGCAATGGGTGGGGATGGGGTCAGTGGTGGTGCAATCCAGGGGGCTGCACGGTGGTGGGGTTGGATGGATGTTGGCCTGGGGGGAAGGGTCAGTGCTGGTGGTGGGCTGCATGGTGGTGGTGGCAGTGAGGACGGGGGAGGGGTTAGGGTTCGAGGGGAGTGGGGAGGATGGAGGTTGGCCTGTGGGGGGAAGGGTCAGTGGTGGTGCAATCCGGGTGGGCTGCCTGGTGGTGGTGGCAGTGAGGACGGGGGAGGGGTTCGAGGGGAGTGGGGAGGATGGATGTTGTCCTGTGGGGGGAAGGGTCAGTGGTGGTGCAATCCGGGTGGGCTGCGTGGTGGTGGTGGTGGCGGTGAGGACGGGGGAGGGGTTCGAGGGGAGTGGGGAGGACGGACGCGCGCCCCTCCCCCCCCCGTGCCGCGGCAGGCGGCTGTGTGCTGGTGGTGGAGAGCCTGCTGGACGACGACGGCGGGGGCCCGGCGGGGGCGCTGCTGCGCTCGCTGAACATGCTGCTGCAGACGCGCGGGCAGGAGCGGGCGCCCCGACACTACCGCCGCCTCCTCGCCCGCGCCGGCTTCCGGCGGGTCCGCTGGCGCCGCACGGGGGCCGCCTACGACGCCCTCATCGCCCGCAAGTGACCGGCCAGTGCGCGGGGGGGGGGTGGCCGGAAGTGACGTCAGGCCGGGCCCTCCCCGGACGAGGCCCACTTCCGGTTTGCACCCACTGACGCCTGGGCACAGGGAGCCATCAGCAGGAACCAGAAACGGGATCTTTCCCTTCACCGGCGGATCCGCCCACCCGCCCCACGCGGTGCTGGAGGTCGCGCCGGAAGTGACGTCACGCGCGGCCGCCGCCCACTTCCGGTTTTGGGTCCTGTGATGGCGGATGAAGGATCCTGATAAAATAACAGAATCTGACAAGAGTTGCTCCCCTCGTCCTTTTCTCTGTGTGGTGGGGGGGACACTCGCCGGAAGTGACGTCACGCGCAGTCGCCGCCCACTTCCGGTTTCGGGTCCTGTGATGGCGGATGAAGGTTCCTGATAAAATAACAGAATCTGACTTTCTTTGGCTCTGTACCCGCCCCTCACCCACCTGGCCAGCGCGAGGAGGGCGTGGGGAGACGCACAGGAAGTGACGTCACGCGCGCCGGCCGGACACTTCCGGTTTCTGATCCTGTGATTGTGGATGAACAGAGCATGGGGATCTGGGAGAATTTCCTTTCTTTGCACCCTCCTCCATTGCTCCTGGCACCCACCCAGCCAGCGGCGGATGGGCGTGGGGCGACTTCACGTCGGAAGTGACGTCAGGCGCGGCCCCGCCCACTTCCGGTTTGGGATCCGTGGATGTAGGTGGAAGAAGAGTCCTCTTGTCCTCTGGTGTGTCCTGGTCCTCCTAATACCTCTTCTGGTGGGGAGGGGAGAGGTGGGGTGGTGAAAAATGTCGCGCCGGAAGTGACGTCGTCGCAGCCGCGCCCGCTTCCTGTTCAGTCCATTTGCTCTCAGGAAGGGGCGGGGCTTAAACAGGCACATCAGTGGTGTTCCTTCCACACTGTAGGGCCACTATTGGCAGGCAGGCAGACAGGAAGGGGCGGGGCCTCCATGACCGTTGGGTGACGTCACTTCCTCCACCAGGCCCGCCCACTCACCCTAGGCACCTCCCCAGTGGAGACAGAGGTACTCCCCACTCAGGATGGCTGGACAGGAAGCACTGATGCCCACAGACAGGAAGGGGCGGGGCCTGGGCATCACTCGGTGACGTCACTTCCTCCCGTCAGGGCCTGGCCCCCACACAGCTTTGCTGCCCTCATGGTGGACAGACAAGAAGTGGAGACAGACAGGATGTACAGGAAGGGCGGGGCTCCACATCCCCTCAGTGACGTCACTTCCTCTTGTCCTTCCCGATCTGGTGGAAATGCCAGGGTTTGCATTCAGTCGTGTCTATTTGCATACAGCTGCATAAATTTGCATACATTTTGAACCCTATGCAAAAATTTGCATATATTTGCATATCTGTGCACCCACACCCTTGCTCCCACCTAGGGGGTGATTCCCCATACGTGTGCATGGATTTGCATACATCTGCATATCAATGCCCCACCCAGAACTGCACAGGCACTCCCAGAGATCTCCCCCAACGTGAGCCAGACTCCTGTGCATGTGTTTGCATATATTTGCATATTAATGCGCCACTGACCCCCACATCTGCCCGACTCCTTAGCATGGATTTGCATGTATTTGCATGTCACCCCTTCACCTGGCGGGTGTGCCCCTCGCGAGGCAGCCGACGCTCATTTACATCTCATTTGAATGGCATTTGCATCTAATTTTCTTGTTATGTGCACCCTGTTTCCATGGCATTGGCATGTCATTTGCATGTCGTTTGCATGGCCACAGGTGAGGGGTGGCAATGGGGGCGCCTATCAGTGCACATGACTGAGACTTGGGGCACGTGGGGGGGAAGGGGGGGAGAGGGAAGACGGAACTCCTCTACCTCATTGGGCCATGCGACTGTCCATCAGGGAGGAGGGCGGGGCTTACATCGCCATGCCCTCCCTGAGGATGATTGACAGCTACATCACACTGATGAGGGAGACATCACCCTCCCTGGGGATGATTGACAGGTCCCTAGGAGTGACTAGAGGGAGGGACTTCCTGGCTCAAGCCTTTCCTTCCTGGGTCCCTGAGTGGGGATGATTGCTCAAACCTTTCCTCCCTGAGGATGATTGACAGCTCACTAGGAGTGACTAGGGGGAGGGACTTCCTGGCTCAAGCCTTTCCTCTCTGGGGATGATTGACAGCTCCCTCAGAGTGACTAGGGAGAGGGACTTCCTGGCTCAAACCTTTCCTCCCTGGGGATGATTGACAGCTCACTAGGAGTGACTAGGGGGAGGGACTTTCTGGCTCAAGCCTTTCCTCCCTGAGGATGATTGACAGCTCCTTAGGAGTGTCTAGGGGGAGGGACTTCCTGGCTCAAACCTTTCCTCCCTGATGGTGATTGACAGCTCACTCAGAGTGACTAGGGTTGGGACTTCCTGGCTCAAGCCTTTCCTCCCTGAGGATGATTGACAGCTCCCTCACAGTGACTAGGGGGAGGGACTTCCTGGCTCAACCCTTTTCTCCTTGAGGATGATTGACAGCTCACTCAGAGTGACTAGGGGGAGGGACTTCCTGGCTCAAACCTTTCCTCCCTGAGGATGATTGACACCTCCTCAGAGTGACTAGGGGGAGGGACTTCCTGGCTCAAGCCTTTCTTCCCTGAGGATGATTGACAGCTCACTCAGAGTGACTAGAGGGAGGGACTTCCTGGCTCAAGCCTTTCCTCTCTGGGGATGATTGACAGCTCCCTAGGAGTGACTAGGGGGAGGGACTTCCTGGCTCAAGCCTTTCCTCCCTGAGGATGATCAGATTAGGGGGGAGGGACAGCTCAATCCTTTCCTCCTGAGGATGTGACTAGTGACTAGGGGGAGGGATTTCCTGGCTCAAGCCTTTCCTCCCTGAGGATGATTGACAGCTCACTAGGAGTGACTAGGGGGAGGGACTTCCTGGCTCAACCCTTTCCTCCCTGACAGTGATTGACAGCTCTCCAGGAGTGACTAGGGGGAGGGACTTCCTGGCTCAAGCCTTTCCTCCCTGATGGTGATTGACAGCTCAGTAGTAGCAACTCAGGGGAAGGACTTCCTGGCTCAAGCATTTGCTCCCTGAGGATGATTGACAGCTCCATCGGAGTGATGAGGAAGACCACGCCCCTCCGAGGATGATTGACAGCTCCCTCACAGTGAGTAGGGTGACCACGCCCCCTGAGGGTTATTGACAGCTCCCTCACATGTAACTAAGGGGAGAGGACTTGGGAGGTCACGCCCTCCCTGAGGATGATTGACAGCTGCCTCCCAGTAAATAAGGAGATCATCGCCTCCCTGAGGATGATTGACAGCTGCCTCACAGAGACTAGGGAGACCACGCCCCCTGAGGATGATTGACAGCACCCTCACAGTGCCTGAGGGGGGGACTTCCTGTCCCCAGCCTTTGCTCCCTGATGATTGACAGTTCACTCACAGTGACTAAAGGAGGGACTTCCTGTCCCCAGCCTTTGCTCCCTGAGGATGATTGACAGCTCACCACAACTAGGGAAGGGGCCTCGGGAGACCACGCCCACCCTCACAATGATTGACAGCTCCCTCACTGGGACCCAGCCACAGCCCCAGGTCTAGAACTGGGACTCAGCCACTGCCTGAGGTCGAACTGGGACCCTGCAGCCGCCTGAGGTCTAGAAGTGGGACACAGTCACCGCCTGAGGTCTAGAACTGGGACTCAGCCGCCGCCTGAGGGTTAGAAGTGGGACCCAGCCGCCGCCTGAGGTCTAGAAGTGGGACCCTGCAGCCGCCTGAGGGTTGGAAGTGGGGACCCAGCTGCCGCCTGAGTTCTAGAACTGGGACCCAGCTGCCGCCTGAGGTCTAGAAGTGGGACCCAGCTGCCGCCTGAGGTTTAGAAATGGGACCCTGCTGCCGCCTCAGGTCTAGAAGTGGGACCCAGCCACCGCCTGAGGTCTAGAAATGAGACGCAGCCACAGCCTGAGGTCTGGAGGTGGGACCCAGCTGTCGCCTGAGGTCTAGAAATGGGACTAAGCTGCTGCCCCAGCTCTAGCAGTGGGTCCCAGCTGCAGCCTGAGGTCTAGAAGTGGGACCCAGCCACCGCCTGAGGTCTAGAAATGGGAACAAGCCGCTGCCTGAGGTCTAGAAGTGGAACCCAGCTGCCGCCTGAGGTCTCGAAGTTGGATACAGCTGCAGCAGCCCAAGGTGGATTCAGCTGCAGCAGCCGGAGGGGTGAAGGGGGTGGAGGGTGGAGGGGGAGGGGGAGATTGCGGGAAGCAAGGGAGGGAGTGGGGGTCGACTTCCTCTGGCGGGGGGAGGGGCGCTCTCTGGCCTGAGGGGGGGGGGTGGGTGGTGGGGTGTGGGGGGTTTAGGGTGTCTCTGAGGCCCCACTGGTCAGGGGTTCAGCGTGGGGCCCCTCAGGGCCCCACAGGGGCTTGGGGTGAGGGGGTTCACAGGGGGTGGGGGCTTCAGGGCCCTGCAGTGGGGAGGGGACTTGGAGGGGTGACTGGGGGCCTGGGAGGTGGGGACGACGACGACAAGGGGGTGCCAAGGGGGTGTGCAGCAGCGACATCACTGGGTGTGGGGGGACCTTAGGGTCTTTTGGAGGGACAACTGCATCATTGGGGGGGGTTCTGGGTGGGCAGGGTGGGGACTTTGGGGGTGGGGCTTGAGGGGACGACCAAGGCTCCTCTGACTTTAGGGGTGGATTTTAGGGTTTTTGGGGGTTCTTGAGGGCCTGAGGGTCTGACAGGGACGACAAGGTATCCCTGCTGCAGCATTTCCCCCCCACCCCAGCCCTGTGTACCCCCAAAAGTAGGCAGGGATTTTAGGGTGTCTGGGGGGGTCCATGGGTGTGGGGATCCCCCAACCTCCAGCCCTGTGTACCCCAAAACTAGGTGGGGATTTTAGGGTGTCTGGGTGGGACAAGGAAGGGCAGAGGGGTGTTCCATGGGTGTCTTTGGGGGTGCAGTGGGGGGACTTGAGGGCTTCTCTGAAGGATGCACAACCCCTGCTGCAGCATTTACTCCCCACACACTCAACCTGTGGACCCCCAAAAGTAGGTGTGGGTTTTAGGGTGTCGGGGGTGTGTCCATGGGTGTGGGGGGACCTGAGGGTTTGTGCAAGAGACAATCAAGGCATTTCTGAATTTGGGGGTGCGGCGGGGGGGCTTGAGGGCTTCTGTGAGGGACGCACTCACCCTGCTGCAGCATTTCCTCCCCCACCCCCGCTCTGTGTACCCCTAAAATAGGTGTGGTTTTAGGGTGTCTGGGAGGGATGAGGTAGAGCAGAGGGGTGTTCCATGGGTGTCTTTCCTTTAGGGGTGCAGTGGGGGGACTTGAGGGCTTCTCTGAAGGATGCACTCGCCTGCAGCAGCGTTTCCCCTCCCCCTGTACCCCAAAAAGTATGTGGGGTTTTATGGTGTCTGGGAAGGATGAGGAAGGGCAGAGGGGTTTCCATGGGCATCTTTCCTTTGGGGGTGCAGTGGGCGGACTTCAGGGCTTCTCTGAAGGATGCACTCACCCCAAATGTAGGTGTGCAGCTTAGGATATCTGGGGCCATGGGTGTAGGGTGGGGCCCCCCCCCGCCCCTGTACCCCAAAAATCAGGTGGGTATTTTAGGGTGTCTGGTAGAATCCATGGTTGTGGGGGGGGGAGGGATGTTGAAGGCTGGGGATTGGGGAGGGCTTCTTTCCTGGGTTTTACGGTGTCTGGGGGGCCATTAGGGTTTGTTGGAGGGACGACTGCATCATCCTGGGCGGGGACTTGAGGGCCTTTGACAGGTGCATTTCCCTCCCACCCCTGAACCCCCAAAAGTAGGTGGGGATTTTAGGGTGTGGGGGAGGGACACGCCCACACTAGGCAGTGACGTCACTGGACGTGGGGGCCAGGGTGTTCCATGGGGTTGTTGGAGTGCATGACCAAGGTGTCTTTGCACAACGCCTGCAGCAGCATTTCCCCTCCTCCTGGACCCCAAAAAGTAGGTGAGGGTTTTAGGGTGTCTGGGAGAGATGAGGTATGGCAGAGTTGTTCCATGGGCATCTTTCCTTTGGGGGTGCAGTGGGGGACTTTAGGGCTTCACTGAGACATGCACTCGCCTGCAGCAGTGTTTCCCCTCCCCCTGTACCCCAAAAAGTCGGTGGGGGTTTTAGCGTGTCAGGGAGGGATGTTGAAGGCTGGGTATTGGGGGGAGGGGTTCTTCCCTGTACCCCAAAATGTGGGGGCCATTAGGGTTTGTTGGAGGGACAACTGCATCCCTGGGTGCAGTGGGGACTTAGGGCCTTTGAAGGATGCATTTCAGCGTTTCCCCCCTGAACCCCCAAAAGTAGGTGGGGATTTTAGGGTGTCTGGGAGGGATGTCAAAGACTGGGGATTGGGGGAGGGGTTCTTCCCTGTGTGGGTCCATTAGGGTTTGTTGGAGGGACGACTGCATCCCTTGGCATCTTCCTTTGGGGGTGCATTTCCCCTCCCCCTGAACCCCCAAAACTAGGTGGGGATTTTAGGGTGTCTGGGAGGGACACGCACACTAGGCAGTGACGTCACTGGATGTGGGGGCCATGAGGGGTTGTTGGAGTGATGACCAAGGTGTCTTTCGCCTGCAGCAGCATTTCCCCTCCTCCTGTACCCCAAAAAGTAGGTGGGGGTTTTAGGGTGTCTGGGAGGGATGAGGAAGGGCAGAGGGGTTTCCATGGGCATCTTTCCTTTGGGGGTGCAGTGGGGGGACTTTAGGGCTTCTCTGAAGGATGCACTCGCCTGCAGCAGTGTTTCCCCTCCCCCTGCACCCCCAAAAGTCGGTGGGGGTTTTAGGGTGTCTGGGAGGGATGTTGAAGGCTGGGGATTGGGGGAGGGGTTCTTCCCTGCATGTGGGGGCCATTAGGGTTTCTTGGAGGGACAACTGCATCCCTGGGCATCTTCCTTTGGGGGTGCATTTCCTCTCCCCCTGAACCCCCAAAAGTAGGTGGGGATTTTATGGTGTCTGGGAGGGACAAGGGCAGAGGGGTTCCATGGGCATCTTTTCTTTGGGGGTGCAGTGGGGGGACTTTAGGGCTTCTCTGAAGAATGCACTCGCCTGATGCAGTGTTTCCCCTCCCCCTGTACCCCAAAAAAGTAGGTGGGGATTTTAGGGCGTCTGGGAGGGACACACACACTAGGCAGTGACGTCACTGGATGTGGGGGCCATGAGGGGTTGTTGGAGTGATGACCAAGGTGTCTTTCGCCTGCAGCAGCATTTCCCCTCCTCCTGTACCCCAAAAAGTAGGTGGGGGTTTTAGGGTGTCTGGGAGGGATGAGGAAGGGCAGAGGGGTTTCCATGGGCATCTTTCCTTTGGGGGTGCAGTGGGGGGACTTTACGGCTTCTCTGAGGGATGCACTCGCCTGACGCAGTGTTTCCCCTCCCCCTGAACCCCAAAAAGTCAGTGGGGGTTTTAGGGTGTCTGGGAGGGACACGCACACTAGGCAGTGACATCACTGGATGTGGGGGCCATGAGGGGTTGGAGCAATGACCAAGGCGTCTTTCCTTTGGGGGTACAGTGGGGGGCTTTAGGGCTTCTCGCCTGCATCAGCATTTCCCCTCCCTCTGTACCCCAAAAGTAGGTGGGGAATTTAGGGTGTCTGGGAGGGAAGAGGAAGGGCAGAGGGGTTCCATGGGTGTTTCATTTGGGGGTGCAGTTGGGGGTACTTTAGGGCTTCTCTGAGGGATGCACTCGCCTGCAGCAGCGTTTCCCCTCCCCTGTACCCCAAAAAATCAGTGGGGGTTTTAGGGTGTCTGGGAAGGATGAGGAAGGGCAGAGGGGCTTCCATGGGCATCTTTCATTTGGGGGTGCAGTGGGGGGACTTGAGGGCTTCTCTGAGGGATGCACTCGCCTGAAGTAGTGTTTCCCCTCCCCCTGAACCCCAAAAGTAGGTGGGGGTTTTAGGGTGTCTGGGAGGGACACGCACACTAGGCAGTGACATCACTGGATGTGGGGGCCATGAGGGGTTGGAGCAATTTCCTTTGGGGGTACAGTGGGGGGTCTTTCCTTTGGGGGTACAGTGGGGGGCTTTAGGGCTTCTCGCCTGCATCAGCATTTCCCCTCCCTCTGTACCCCAAAAGTAGGTGGGGAATTTAGGGTGTCTGGGAGGGAAGAGGAAGGGCAGAGGGGTTCCATGGGTGTCTTTCATTTGGGGGTGCAGTGAGGGGACTTGAGGGCTTCTCTGAGGGATGCACTCACCTGCAGCAGCGTTTCCCCTCCCCCTGTACCCCAAAAAGTCAGTGGGTGTTTTAGGGTGTCTGGGAGGGATGTTGAAGACTGGGGATTAAGGGAGGGCTTCTTCCCTGCATGGGGGGACCATTAGGGTTTCACTAGGAGGGAGCAGCCGGAAGTGGGCGGGGTCTTAAAGGGGCGGGTCATGTCGACAGGAAGTGACGTCTCTGAGTGGATGTGGAGGCCCCGCCCCTTCCTGTCTGTCTGCCTCTCTGCTTCCTGTCTATCCATCATGACGGGCGAGCGGCTCTCCTTCCACTTGGCTGGGGATCCTGTAAGTGGTCTACAGTGAGTGAGCCTGCCGGCAGGAAGTGACGTCACCGAGGGGTGTGTAAGTCCCGCCCCTTCCAGTGTCCTTGCATCTGTGCTTCCTGTCTGTCCATCATGAGTTGCAGCTGCTCTGGATTCATAAGGGGGCGGAGCCGGAAGTGGGCGGTGAGTGAAAGGGGCGGAACCCACAGACAGGAAGTGACGTCTCCGAGCGGGTGTGGGGAGACCCGCCCCTTCCTGCCTACCTGTCTGTCTGCCTCTCTGCTTCCTGTCTGTCCATCATGGCTGGGGAGCGGCTCTTTTGACAATGGGGTGGGGACATTGTAAGTGGGCCTGGTCTGCAGTCTGCAGGCCAGCCGGCAGGAAGTGACGTCACCGAGGGGTGTGTAAGTCCCGCCCCTTCCACTACCCTTGCATCTGTGCTTCCTGTCTGTCCATCATGAGTTGGAGTGGGTCTGGTTCCACCAGGAGGTGGAGCCGGAAGTGGGCGGAGAGTGAAAGGGGCGGAACCCACAGACAGGAAGTGACGTCTCCGAGCGGATGTGGAGGCTCCTCCCCTTCCTGCCTACCTGTCTGTCTGTCTGCCTCTCTGCTTCCTGTCTGTCCATCACAACTGGGGAGTGGCTCTGCTGCAAATGGGGTGGGGACATTGTAAGTGGGCCTGATCTGCAGTGTGTGGGCCCACTGGCAGGAAGTGACGTCACCGAGGGTTGTAAGTCCCGCCCCTTCCTGCCTACCTGTCTGTCTGCCTCTCTGATTCCTCTATGTCCATCATGACTTGGAGTGGGTCTGGATCCCCTCGGGGGCGGAGCCGGAAGTGGGTGGAGTGTGAAAGGGGTGGAACCCACGGACAGGAAGTGACGTCTACAAGCGGATGCAAAGGCCCCGCCCCTTCCTGTCTGTCTGCATCTGTGCTTCCTGTCTGTCCATCATGAACGGGAGCAGCTCTGTTGCCAATGGAGTGGGGGGGGCGCTGTAAGTGGGCGTGGTCTGCAACGTGCGGGCCCGCCGGCAGGAAGTGACATCACCGAGGGTTGTAAGTCCCGCCCCTTCCACTGTCCTTGCGTCTGTGCTTCCTGTCTGTCCAACATGAGTTGGAGTGGGTCTGGATCCACGAGGGGGCGGGTCCATAAGTGGGCGGAGACTGAAAGGTGCGAGCCTCCTCGACAGGAAGTGACGTCTCGGAGCGGATGTGGAGGCCCCGCCCCTTCCTGTCTGTCTGCTTCTCTGCTTCCTGTCAGTCCATCAGGACTGGGAAGCAGCTCTGCTTCATCAGGGTGCTGCACTGTTCCAGCCGACAGGAAGTGACGTCACCAAGGGGTGCGTAAGCCCCGCCCCTTCCAGATGCCGCTGCATCTGCACTTCCTGTCTGTCCGTCCACCTGTCCATCCATGCTGATCCTAACCCACGGGGAGGCATGTGTGTGGTGTTCCCCGCTGTCGGCATGGCCTGGTGAGTGGAGGGGGGTGGCCCAGAGACAGGAAGTGACGTCACCAAGGGGTGTGTAAGTCCCGCCCCTTCCAGGTGTGCCTGCGTCTGTGCTTCCTGTCAGTCCATGCACCTGTCTGTCCATCCACCTGTCTGTCCATCCAGCTGTCTGTCCATGCCAACACTAACCCACAGGGGTGGGGCCTGTGTGGCCTGCCGATTGGATGGGCGGGCTGCAGAGACAGGAAGTGACGTCACCAAGGGTTGTGTAAGTCCCGCCCCTTCCCGATGCCGCTGCATCTCTGCTTCCTGTCTGTCCATCCACCTGTCCATCCATGGCAAATGGAACCACCGGGGTGGGACCTGTTTGTGGGGGTGCGTTCCACGCTCTGGGCGTGGCCTAGTGAGTGTAGGGGCGGGACCCAGAGGCCGGAAGTGACGTCACGGAGGTTTGAAAACTGACGCATCTCCTTTTTTTTAACACCCCATGTTTTTAATGGTTTTTTAATTCCAGAACGTATGGGCGCCGGTCAATGTGCGCGTGTGCGGGAGTGTGTGTGCGCGTGAGCACGCGTGTGCGCCGGGCCCTCCCGCCCCTCCCCTCCCGCGCCCCTCCCCCACCACGCGTGCTCACGCACAGGAGGAAGCAGAGGCGGCGGCCAGGATGGCACCCTTTCCAGGGTGACCTATGACCTGGGCTGACCTATGACCTCCGCAGGTTCCAGCGGGTTCTGGAATGCAGTCATTGGGTCAGGCGGGGTCAGGGGCAGCCATGATGGCACCCTGTCCAGGGTGACCGATGACCTCGGCCGACCTCTGACCTCCGCAGCTTCCGGCAGGTTCCAGAAGGCATTGGTTGGTTCAGGTGGGGTCAGGTGGGGTGTGGCAGATGGAGGTCACAGGGGTCACGATGGCCCACTCCCTCCCCCCACGCTGTCCCTGCCCTCCCCCGCCCCTCCCCCACACCGCCCCTCCCCCCGCCCTAAGGTCCCAGGAAGTGAGGAGTCCCGACTTCCTGCCGGGTGATGATGGCTTGTGTGGCTGGTGCTGCGGCCAGCAGTGGCGGGACGGGAAGACGTGGACGCGGAACGTGCGTGCGTGCGTGGAGGGGGGCGCACCGTGGCCCCCGCGGGGTGAGGAGGACGGTCGTCGGCCATCTTGGTTCTCCACGGCAACGGGAGCCTGGGATGGGGCAAGGGTGGATGAGAATCACATGGTTGTCACCTGGGCAAGCGCTGGCCCTTTAAGAGGCTGGGGTGAAGCCTGGCGGAAGTGATGTCACTGATGGATGCAGAAGCCCCGCCCCTTCCTGTCTGTGTGTGTCTCCACTTCCTGTCTGTCCAGCATGAGGGGAGCAGCTCTGCCTCCACCAGAGGGAGCCGCCAGAGACAGGAAGTGACATCACGGATGGGGATATGTAGGTCCCGCCCCTTCCTGTTGGTGCCTCCCAAATTCCTGTCAATCATGAGTGGAGCTCCAACAAGGGTGCTGTGGCTGGGTGTGGATTAGAAGGGGGCGGGGCCTACACGAGGGGTTGATGCGTGTGTGGGTGGGACATGGGGATAGGAAGTCACATCACTGATGGGCATGTCAGGGCCCCGCCCCTTCCTGTCTGCATCTCCCAGCTTCCTGTCAATCATGAGTGGAGCTCTAAGTGCTGCTGGGGGGGTGTGGATTAGAACGGGTGGGGGCGGGGCCTGTTGACAGGAAATGACGTCAGTGACAGCAGGAGGCCCCGCCCCTTCCTGTCTGTGTGCATCTCAGCTCCCTGTCAATCACTCAGGTTGGGAGCAGCTCTGTGTCCACTGTGGGGCTTGCTGTGTGTGGGGTGGGGGGGGTTCTGGTGACAGGAAGTGACATCACTGAGGGCAGGAGTCCCCACCTCTTCCTGTCTGTGTGCATTGCAGCTCCCTGTCAATCACTCATGAGCAGAAGAGCTCTGCGTCCACAGTGGGGGTTGCTGTGTCGGAGTGAGTCCTGGTGACAGGAAGTGACATCACTGAGGGCAGGAGGCCCCGCCCCTTCCTGTCTGTGTGCATCTCAGCTCCCTGTCAATCACTCAGGATGGGAGCAGCTCTGCATCCACTGTGGGGGTAGCTGTGTCTGAGTGGGGCCTGGGGACAGGAAGTGATGTCACTGAGGGCCACATGCCCCGCCCCTTCTGGTCTCTGCCTGTGTATCCCCGCTTCCTGTCACTCCATAGCCACAGGAGCTGCTCTGCCTCCAGGAGGGGGTGCTGTGTGGGGGCGGGGCCTGTTGACAGGAAGTGATGTCAGTGATGGCAGGAGGCCCCGCCCCTTCCTGTCTGTGTGCATCTCACCTCCCTGTCAATCACTCAGGATGGGAGCAGCTCTGCTTCCACTGTGGGGGTTGCTGTGCATGAGTTGGGCCTGGGGACAGGAAGTGACGTCACTGAGGGCCACAAGCCCCGCCCCTTCCCGTCTCTGCCTGTGTGTCCCTGCTTCCTGTCACTCCATCACCACGGGAGCCCCTCTGCCTCCAGGAGGGGGCGCTGTGTGGGGGCGGGGCCTGGTGACTTGAAGTGATGTCACTGAGGGCAGGAGGCCCCGCCCCTTCCTGTCTGTGTGCATCTCAGCTCCCTGTCAATCACTCATGAGGGGAGCAGGTCTGCGTCCACTGTGGGGCTTGCTGTGTGTGGAGTGGGGGGGGGTCTGGTGACAGGAAGTGACGTCACTGAGGGCAGGAGGCCCCGCCCCGGGCAGGAGGCCCCGCCCCTTCCTGTCTCTGTCTGTGTGTCCCCACTTCCTGTCACTCCATAGCCACAGGAGCTGCTCTGCCTCCAGGAGGGGGTGCTGTGTGGGGGCGGGGCCTGTTGACAGGAAGTGACATCACTGAGGGCAGGAGGCCCCGCCCATTCCTGTCTGTGTGCATCTCAGCTCCCTGTCAATCACTCAGGATGGGAGCAGCTCTGCTTCCACTGTGGGGGTTACTGTGCATGAGTGGGGCCTGGGGACAGGAAGTGATGTCACCAAGGGCCACATGCCCCGCCCCTTCCGGTCTCTGCTTGTGTGTCCCTGCTTCCTGTCACTCCATAGTCACAGGAGCCGCTCTGCCTCCAGGAGGGGGCGCTGTGTGAGGGGCGGGGCCTGGTGACAGGAAGTGACATCACTGAAAGATACAGGGTTTGCCCAGGCTGTCAATCACACGTGCATGTCCCGCCCCTTCCTTTCCCCTCCCCCTCTCGTCCCTGCAATCCATGGAGGGAAGGATGTGGGGGAGGGGAGGGAGGGTGGCTGGGCAAGACCCGCCCCTCCCCCCACCACTGCCGGGGGACACCCCCAAAGCTCCCTCCCCTCCCCCAGTGCTCCCTGTACCCCAACTTCCGGCCAGTGTCCCCTCCCCATCCATGGGTGCCTCTCAGGGTGTTGGGTTTGGGGACGGACGGACAGATGGACGTGCAGACAGACACACAGATTCCAATGTCACAGGGATGGGGATTTGATTGACAGCAAGGCGTGGGGGCGGGGCTAGGGTTTGATGGACAGACCATGAAGGGGCGGGGTTAGGGCATGATTGGCAGGAGGTGTGGGTAAGGGTTTGATTGACAGACCACGTGGGGACAGGAAGGCAGGTGTGGGCGGGGTTTTGCTTTGATTGGCAGATGAGGTGAGGGTGGGGTTGATAGGCAGGTGGGGGTGACTGACACGCAGGTGAGGTGAAGGTTTGGTTGACAGGCAGATGGGGGTGGGGTTAGGGTTTGATTGACAGGCAGGCAGGGGTGGGGTTTGAGTGTGACTGACACGCAGGTGAGGTGAAGTTTTGATTGACAGACAGAAGGGGGTGGGGTTAGGTTTTGATTGACAGGGATGTGGGGCGGGGTTTGAGTGTGACAGACGGGCAGGTGGGGTGCAGGTTTGATTGGGTGTGGGGTTAGGGTTTGATTGACAGGCAAGTCGGGGTGGGGTTTGAGTGTGACTGACAGGCAGGTGAGGTGAAGTTTTAAGTGACAGAGGGAAGGGGGTGGGATTAGGGTTTGATTGACAGGGAGGTGAGGGTGGGGTTTGGTGAAAGGCTTTGAGTTTTGACTGACAGAGGGAAGGGGGTGGGGTTAGCGTTTGATTGACAGGCAGGCAGGGGCGGGGTTTGTGTGTGACTGACAGGCAGGTGGGGTGTAGGTTTGATTGACAGACAGAAGGGGTGGGGTTAGGTTTTGATTGACAGGCAGTTGGGGGTGGGGTTTGAGTGTGACTGAAAGGCAGGTGGGGTGCAGGTTTGATTGACAGACAGAAGGGGGTGGGGTTAGGGTTTGATTGACAGGGAGGCGGGGGCGGGGTTTGAGTGTGACTGAAAGGCAGGTGAGGGGAAGGTTTGACAGACAGAAGGGGGTGGGGTTAGGGTTTGATTGACAGGCAGGTGGGGGCGGGGTTTGTGTTTGATTGACAGACAGGGAAGGGGTGGGATTAGGGTTTGATTGACAGGGAGGTGAGGGTGGGGTTTGTGACTGAAAGGCTGGCAGGGTGCAGGTTTGACTGACAGACAGAAGGGGGTGGGGTTAGGGTTTGATTGACAGGCAGTCAGGGGTGGGGTTTGCATGTGACTGAAAGGCAGGTGGGGTGCAGGTTTGATTGACAGACAGAAGGGGGTGGGGTTAGAATTTGATTGACAGGCAGGCAGGAGCAGGGTTTGTGTGTGACTGAAAGGCAGGAGGGTTGCAGGTTTGACTGACAGACAGAAGGGGGTGGGGTTAGGTTTTGATTGACAGGCAGTTGGGGGCGGGGTTTGAGTGTGACTGACAGGCTGGTGAGGGGAAGGTTTGACTGACAGAAGGGGGTGGGGTTAGAATTTGATTGACAGGCAGGCAGGGGCAGGGTTTGAGTGTGACTCACAGGCAGGTGAGGGGAACTTTTAAGTGACAGAGGGAAGGGGGTGGGATTAGGGTTTGATTGACAGAGAGGTGAGGGTGGGGTTTGTGACTGAAAGGCTGGCAGGGTGCAGGTTTGATTGACAGACAGAAGGGGGTGGGGTTAGGATTTGATTGACAGGCAGATGGGGCGGGGTTTGCATGTGATTGAAAGGCAGGTTGGGTGCAGGTTTGATTGACAGACAGAAGGGGGTGGGGTTAGAATTTGATTGACAGGCAGGCAGGGGCGGGGTTTGTGTGTGACTGAAAGGCAGGTGGGTTGCAGGTTTGACTGACAGAACGGGGTGGGGTTAGGTTTTGATTGACAGGCAGATGGGGGCGGGGTTTGCATGTGACTGAAAGGCAGGTGGGGTGCATGTTTGATTGACAGACAGAAAGGGGTGGGGTTAGAATTTGATTGACAGGCAGGCAGGGGCGGGGTTTGTGTGTGACTGAAAGGCAGGTGGGTTGCAGGTTTGATTGACAGACAGAAGGGGGTGGGGTTAGGGTTTGATTGACAGGCAGGCAGGGGCGGGGTTTGAGTGTGACTGACAGGCAGTTGGGGTGCAGGTTTGATTGACAGACAGAAGGGGGTGGGGTTAGAATTTGATTGACAGGCAGGCAGGGGCAGGTTTTGAGTGTGACTGACAGGCAGGAGGGTTGCAGGTTTGACTGACAGAAGGGGGTGGGGTTAGAATTTGATTGACAGGCAGGCGGGGGCAGGGTTTGTGTGTGACTGACAGGCAGGCGGGGTGCAGGTTTGACTGACAGACAGAAGGGGGTGGGATTAGAGTTTGATTGACAGGCAGGCAGGGGCAGGGATTGCATATGACTGACAGGCAGGTGTGGGCGTGGTTTGAGTGTGACAGACGGGCAGGTGGGGTGCAGGTTTGATTGACAGGGTGATGGGGTGGGGTTAGAGTTTGATTGACAGGGATTCAGGGCGGGGTTAAGTTTTGATTGACATGGGTGTGGGTTTAGCGCTTGACGGGGGGTGGGCCTAAGGGTCAGCGGCTGTCCGTCAAGCATGCTGGGTGGGGACTTTTGTTTTGTAGTGGGGACAGGACGGGAGGCGGCCCCGCGGAGGAAGAGGAAGAGGAAGATGGCGGCCGTGAGTTCAAATCCAGCCTGAGACACGGCTGGAGCCAAGACCCTCCCGCTTGCACAACGTGGGGAAAATAAAATTAAATAAATTACATTGCTAGGAAATCATAGTAGTCGTCATGGTAAAATAATAATAATAATGATAATATAATTAATATCATATAATCAATATATTATTATAAATAATAATTATGAATGATCATCATGAATAATAACCATATCATTATATTATGCATAATTATATATAATGTAATGATATTATATTAATAATCATAATTATACCATATTAATTATAACAATATCATGATATAATCGTATTATAATTATGAAAAACAATAATAATAATTATTATGGTTTAATATGGTCTGATACTAATTATGGTGATGATGATGATCATAGTGACAGGTGAGTATAATTATGAGATATTAATCATAATAATTATAACATAATACATAGTATAACATAATAATATAATGAGTTATTATAATATAACAAATATATGATTATCAATTATGATTATGAATGACAGTCATGAATAATAATCATAATATTGTGTCATGTATAATTGTATATAATATTATTATAATACATTATCAACATATTAATGATAATGAGTATAACATACTAATTATAACAAAATATCATGATATAATTGTATTATAATCATTAACAACAACAATAATTATTATTATGGTTTAGTCTGAAACTAACCATGGTGATGATGATCATAATGAGAGGTGAGTGTAATTATCATGTATCAATCATAATAATTATATTGCTTATAACAATATCATGATACAATCATACTATAATTATGAAAAACAATAATAATCATTACGTTTTAACGTGGTCTGAGACTAATTATGGTGATGATGATGATCATAGTGACAGGTGAGTGTAATAAAATAATGATGGTGGTGTTGAAAAAATGAGATGAAATAATAATAATAATAATAATGATGATGATGATGATGATATGATGACAGCAGAGCAGTGGAGATGATAGATGATGAAATAAGATTATTGTGACACGATAATAATAAAAATAAATATAGATTACATAACATATATATAATGACAATATATTATATAATAATATATATTATATGATAGATAATAATATATAAAAATAATAATACTTGACGGAAGTCAAACTGCAAATGATGAGAAATAAATCAACTTTCATCGATAAAGGGGAAAAAAATCTGATTGATTTAATTTATTTGAAAAGAAAATAAAAAACCAGAGAAGAACACAGTCGCTCAAGTCCATTCATGTCATTCACAGAGTCACGAAATTTGATTTTTTTTTTTTAATGAATTCACGAAATTGGATTCTGTGAATAGTTGACTCAATTCAGAGAAGTAATTTGCAGAGTGAAATTGAAAGGATTAATCCGTGGACTCAGATTTGGAGAATCGGTTCATTAAAAATCACCTTTAGTGCAGAACTTATGACATCAAGCGAATTAAATTTAGTGAATAACATTAAGTCGCCATTCACTGAATTTAGTGGATTTATTCACTCAATCAGATTTAGTGAGTGATTTATTGAATCGAGTGAATTAGTTGAATTTAGTGGAATTTATTCATTAAACCGGGTTTACTGAATAATTTATTGCATTAATTTAATTCTTTTCATTGAGTGGATTTATTATTTAGATTTAGTGAGTAATTTATTGAATTAATTTAATTCATTGAATTTGGTGGATTTATTAATTAAATGTCGTGAACAATTTAATTAAATTGAGTGTGAATTCATTGAATTTAGTGGATTTATCCATCAAATCAAATGTAGTGAATAATTTATCAGATTGAGCGAATTCGTTGAATTTAGCGAACTTATTCATCGAATAAAATTGAGTGACTGACTTATGACATCAACCAGCGAATCCGTTGAATTGGCTGGATTCATTCATTCAATCATATTTAGTGCAGAAATTATTAAATTTCGTGAATTCACTGCCTTCACTCTATTCATCCAAGAAAATAAATATAGTAAAATAAAAATAAAAATAAAATAAAATTTTTAAAGAGAGGAAAATAAAGAAAGAAAGAAAGAAAATAAAATAATAAAATAAGAGGAACGACTTGCCGTGCCCCACCGTCCTCCCCACACACATGACACCTGCCCGTCCGTCCATCCATCCATCCAGATTCCCGACAGCCCCCTCCCCACCCCCAAGCCCCGGAGAGACTGCGTCTGTCTGTCTGTCTGTCTCTCTGTCCTGGGGTTGAGGTCATTTATTTGTATGTTTCTGTCAATCCATCCGTCCGTCCGCCTGTCCATTCTCTGGGTGGTGACTGGAAGGGAAGGGGGGTGTGTGGGGGGGAGGGGGGGGAAGAGGAGGAGGAGGACGGTGGGGGTGGGGCCGTGAGTTCGAATCCAGCCTCGGGGATGAATGAGTGAGTGAACGAATGAATGATTGAACGACTGAACAAATTACTGAGCGAATGAATGAGTGAATGATTGAGTGAACAAATGACTGAGTGAAAGAATGACTGAGCGAATGAATGAGTGAATGATTGAACGAGTGAACAAATGACTGAGTGAATGAATGACTGAGCGAATGAATGAGTGAATGATTGAGTGAGTGAACGAATGAGTGAGTGAATGAATGAATGAGTGAGCGAACGAGTGAATGAATGAGTGAACGAATGAGTGTGTGAATGAACGAGTGAAAGAATGAGCGAGTGAATGAAGGAGTGAATGAAGGAATGAGTGAGTGAACGAATGAGTGAGTGAATGAATGAGTGAGTGAACGAATGAGTGAATGAATGAGTGAGTGAAGGAATGATTGAGTGAATGAACAGTGAGTGAATGAATGAATGAATGAACAGTGAGTGAATGAATGAGTGAACAAATGAGTGAGTGAACAAACGAGTGACCGAATGAGTGAATGAACGACTGAGTGAATGAATGAATGAGTGAACGAGTGAGTGAATGAATGAGTGAGTGAAGGAATGATTGAGTGAACAAATGAATGAATGAGTGAACAAATGAGTGAGTGAACAAGTGAACAAAGTCAATCAGTGAATGAATGAATGAGTGAACGAGTGAGTGAATGAATGACTGAGCAAGTAAACAAATGACTGAGTGAACCAATGAGTGAGTGAGTGAACAAATCAATCAGTGAATGAATGAGTGAGTGAGCAAATGAGTGAGTGAATGGATGATTGAATGGATGAGTGAGTGAATGAGTGAGTGAATGAATGAGTGAGTGAATGAATGAATGAGTGAATGAATGAGTGAACAAGTGAGTGAACAAATGAATGAATGAATGAATGAATGATGCGGGAGGGCAGTTGGCGCTCCGGGCCAAAGGTTTGTGGACGCCCCTCCCCCTCTCCCCACACCTCCCTGCACCTCCGCACTCACCTGTCCGACGTCCATCCGTCCGTCCGTCTGTCCATCCGTCTGTCCGCACATAAAGGTCAGTGGAGGAGGACGGCAGGGTGTGCAGGTGCTCTGGCTCCATGGACGGCTGGGGTCCAGGTGCAGGTGTCCAGGTGTGCAGGTGTCCAGGTCCTGTATTTTGATTGATTGACAGCTGGTGTCCAGGTGCAGGTGTCCAGGTGTGCAAGCGCTGTGCCTTGATTGACAGCTGGTGTCCAGGTGTGCAGGTGCTGAAGCTTGATTGACAGCTGGGGTCCAGGTGCAGGTGTCCAGGTGCAGATGCCCAGGTGCTGTATTTTGATTGACAGCTGGTGTCCAGGTGTCCAGGTGCTGTGCCTTGATGGACAGGTGGTGTCCAGGTGTTGTGTTCTGATTGACAGCTGGTGTCCAGATGCAGGTGTCCAGGTGCAGGTGCCCAGGTGCTGTATTTTGATGGACAGCTGGTGTCCAGGGACAGGTGTTTTGGCCCTCAGGTGCTGTGGCTCGATGGGCAGCTGTTTTCCAGGTGTCCAGTTGCAGGTGCCCAGGCCAGAGATTGACAGCTACCACCCAGGTGTCCAGGTGCTGCGCCTTGATTGACAGCCAAGTCCCCAGGTGTCCAGGCCCAGGTGTCCAGGGTGCAGGTGCTGTGGGCCTTGACTGACAGCCAGGTGACCCCGGAAGTCCAAGCCCAGGTGCCCAGGTGCTGGGCCTTGATTGACAGCCAGATCCTCAGGTGTCCAAGCCCAGGTGAGCCTGGATGCCCAGGCCCATGCCTTGATTGACAACCAGCACCCAGGTGTCCAAATCCACCTGGCCACGCGCCCTGCCTTGATTGACAGCCAGGTCCCCAGGTGTCCAGGTGCCCTGTCTTGATGGACAGCCAGGTCCCCAGGTGTCCAGCTGCCCTGCCTTGATTGACAGCCGGGTCCCCAGGTATCCAGGCCCAGGTGCCGAGCCTTGACTGGCAGCCAGGTGACCCCAGGTGCACAGGTACTGTACTTTGATTGACAGCCAGGTGACCCCAGAAGTCCAAGCCCAGGTGATGCACCTTGACAGCTGGGTCCCCAGGTGTCCAGGTGCTGTGCTTTGATTGACAGCCGGGTCCCCAGGTGCGCAGGTGCGATGCCTTGATTGACAGCCGGGTGACCCTGGAAGTCCAAGCCCAGGTGCTGTGTCTTGATTGGCAGCTGGGTCCCCAGGTGTGGAGGCCCAGGTGCACAGGTGCTGGGCTTGATTGACAGCCGGGTCCCCAGGTGAGCCCGGATGCCCAGGCCCAGGTGTCCAGGTCCGTGCCTTGATTGATTGACAGCCAAGTGCCCAGGTGTCCAGGCCCAGGTGTGCAGGTGCTGTGTCTTGATTGACAGCCAGGTGTCCCCAGGTGCGCAGGTGCTGCACCTTGTCCTGATTGATTGACACCTTGTGTCTCCCCCTGGCCCCTCCCCAGCTGTCTGTGTGTGTGCGTGACGTGACGTGCGTCCAGGTGACCCTCAGGTGCGCCTTGTCTTGATTGACAGCCCTGTTTCTGCCCCTCCCCAGATGTCCGCAACGTGACGCGACATGCAGGTGTGCGTGCGTGCGTACGTGCGTCAAGGTGACGCCAGGTGCCCAGGTGCGCCTTGTCTTGATTGACAGGCTCTGTCTCTGCCCTTGGCCCTTCCCCGCCTGTCCGTGCGTGACGTGCGTCCAGGTGTGCGTGTGTCAAGGTGATGCCAGGTGCACAGGTGCGCCTTGTGTTGATTGACAGCCTGTCTTTGTCCTTGGGCCCCTCCCCCACTGCACGTGTGTGACGTGACTTACATCCAGGTGTGCGTCAGGTGCGCAGGTGCGCCTTGTCTTTGATTGACAGCCTGTCTCTACCCTCGGGTCCCTCCCCAGCTGTCCGTGCATGACGTGACGTGCTTCCAGGTGTGGTGCGTCCAGGTGACCTCCCAGGTGCACAGGTGCCCCTTGTCTTTGATTGACAGCCTGTCTGTGCCCTCGGTCCCCTCCCCAGCTGTCCGAGCGTGACGCGTGTCCAGGTGGGGCACGTCCAGGTGACGCCAGGTGGGCCTTTTCTCGCTTGGCAGCCTCTGTCTGTGCCCTCGGGCCCCTCCCCCGCTGCACGTGTGTGTGCAGCTTGCGTCCAGGTGACGCCAGGTGCACAGGGTGCACCACGTGTGGATTGGCAGCGCCTCTGGATTGGCAGCCTCTGCCTCAGCCCTTGCCCAGCTGTCCACGCGTGACGTGCAGGTGTGCGTGCCTGACGCCAGGTGCACAGGTGAGCCTTGTCTTTGATTGGCAGCCTCTGTGTCTGCCCTCTGGCCCCTCCCCCGCTGCACGTGCGTGATGTGCGTCCAGGTGTGCGCACGTCGAGCTGTGACTTGACGTGCATGTGTGAGTCCAGGTGCACAGGTGCGCCTTCTGTTGATTGGCAGCCTCTGTGTCTGCCCTCAGGTGTGCACATGTGCGTGCAGGTGTGCACCCAGGTGACGCCAGGTGCACAGGTGTGCCTCCTATTTGATTGACAGCCTGTCTTTGCCCTTGGCCCCTCCCCAGCAGCACGTGCTTGACGTGACTTATGTCCAGGTGTGCATCAGGTGCACAGGTGTGCCTTGTGCTGATTGACAGCCTGTCTCTGCCCTTGGCCCCTCCCCAGCTGTCCGTGGCTTGAGATAACTTACATCCAGGTGACGCCAGGTGCACAGGTGCCCCTTGTCTTTGATTGACAGCCTGACTTGCCCTCAGGTGCTGTCCGTGGCGCACAGGTGTGCCTTGTCTTTGAGAATCTCTGTCTCTGCCCTCAGGCCCCTCCCCAGGTGCTGCACGTGCGTGACGTGACTTGCGTCCAGGTGTGCGCACAGGTGCACCTTGTCTTTGATTGACAGCCTGTCTCTGCCCTCCGGCCCCTCCCCAGCTGCACATGGCGCGACGTGACGTGCGTCCAGGTGTGCACGCGTCAAGGTGTGACTTGACGTGCAGGTGACGCCAGGTGCACAGGTGCGCCTTGTCTTTGATTGACAATCTCTGTCTCTGTTCTCAGGCCCCTCCCCCGCTGCACGTGCGTGACGCGACTTGCGTCCAGGTGTGCATGCGTCAAGGTGTGACGTGACCCGCAGGTGTGCGTCCAGGTGACGCCAGGTGCGCCTGTGTCTGTCCTCGGGCCCTTCCCAGCTGTCCGTGCGTGACGGGACGTGACGTGCAGGTGTGTGTGTGCAGGTGTGCAGGTGTGCGTACAGGTGTGCGTGCATGCAGGGTGTGCAGGTGTGCGTGCAGGTGTGCATGCAGGTGTGCAGGTGTGTGTGCATGCAGGTGTGCGTGCGTGCAGGTGTGCACAGATGTGCGTGCATTCAGGTGTGCAGGTGTTTGTGCAGGTGTGCAGGTGTGTGCAGGTGTCAGATGCCGTGGTCGCAGTCGACGTCCCTGCAGATGTACCAGAGGATGACGTAGAGGATGAGGAGGATGGCGAAGATGAAGAGCGCCACCAGGATGGCCTTCGTCACCGGAGAGATCAGCGCCTGCATGGCCGACGCCACACCTGTGTGTGTCCAACAACACACCTGTCTGTGTCCACCACACCTGTGTGACACCTGCGGCCCACCGCGCCTCCTCCTCCTCCTCCTCTTCTTCCTCCTCCTCCTCTTCCTCCTCCTCGCCAGCAGCTGCCAGGTGCACCATCAGCCGGGACCCGCCCCTCCCCCGACCCCGCACATTCAACTCGCAACCAATTAATTAATCAATCAATCAATCAATTAATTAATTCAGGTGAATTTTGCAAATAAATAAATAAATAAATAATGATGATGATGATGATGAAGATAAATTTGCAAAAAAAATAAACAAATTAATTAAAGGATTAATTAATTAATTTATTTGCCGGGAGAAAGCAAATTGATATCAACGAAGATGTGAATTTGCAAAAAAAAAATACAATAAATTAAATAAATTAAATAAATTAAAAGGTTAATGAATTTATTTGCCGGGAAACATAATTGATATCAATGAAGATGTGAATTTGCAAAGTAAATAAATAAATTAAATTAAAAGATTAATTAATTTATTTGCCAGGAATAAAATTGATATCAACAAAGATGGGAATTTGCAAAAAATAAAATAAAATAAAAAGGTTAATTGATTTATTTGCCGGGAAAAAATTGATTAACAACGAAGATGCGAATTTGCAAAAAAAAAATTAAAAAATTAAAAGATTAATTGATTTATTTGCAGGGAAGAAATTGATATCAATGAAGATGTGAATTTGCAAAAAAATAAAATTAAAAAAAAATTAAAAGATTAATTGATTTATTTGCTGGAATAAAATTGATATCAATGGAGATGTGAGTTTGCAAAATAAATAAATAATAAAAGATTAATTTATTTATTTGCCGGGAAAAAAAATTGATAAAAATGATGTGAGTTTGCAAAGAAATAAATAAGATCAATTAATTTGCAGAAAAAGTTAATACTGATACGAAGATGAATTTGCAAAAATAAAATTAATAATAATGACGGAGAGGAGTTTGCGGAAAAAAAACCAATTAAGATCAGTTAATTTGCAGGAAGAATTAATAATCACGATGATGAAGTTGAGCGTGCAAAGAAAAATTAAGGTCAGTTAATTTGCAGAAATAAAAAAAAATTAATAATGATGAAGGTGAGTTTGCAAAAAAATAATTAATTAAGATCGGTTAATTTGCAGAAAAAAAACTAATGATAATGAAGATGAGTTTGTAAAAAAATGAAAATCAGTTAATTTGCAAAATAATAATAAAAATAGTAATTGAGAAGGATTTGCAAAAAAAAATAGTGATAATGAAGATCAATTTGCAGAAAAAAAACCGTAAGGTCAATTAATTTGCAAAAATAAAATATTCAGATGAATTTGCAAGAAAAAAAATTAAGCTCAATTAATTTGCAATAATGATAATAATAATAATTGAGAAGAATTTGCAAAAAAAACAACTTAAAGTTAATTAATTTGCAAAAAAAAAAAACCCTTCTTAGGATCAATTAATTTACAAGAAAATAATAACGAAGATCAATTTGGAAAAAGAAAAATTAAGATTAATTTGGCAAACAACAAAAAAAACCCCAATAGTAAAAAGAAAGATAAGGAAGATTAATTAACAATAAAAAAGAGTGATTAGTTTGCAAAATATATGATTGAGATTAATATGGAAAAAATAATATGATTAAGATTTATTTGCCAAAAAAATTAGTTTGGAAAAAAAATAGTTAAGATTAATTTGCAAAAAAAAAGTTAAGATTGATTTGCCAAAAAAAAAAAAGAATTAAGGTTAATTTGCAAAAAACAAAAATAAACACTAATTAAGATTAGTTTGCAAAAATATTAAGGATAATTGGCCAAAAAAATTATAATGAAGATTAATTTGCAAAAAAAAAATTCAGATTAAATTGCCAAAAGATTAATTAGCCAAAAAAGTTAATTTGCAAAAAAGAGACTTAAAAAATAGATTTGCAAAAATATATATATATAATTTGTATATATGTATAGGTTTATAAATGAATAGGGATTAACAAAAATACTAATAGAGGTCAATGACCTCAATGGCAATCTGCTGCGAAATAACAATGATAATATAATAATAATAATAATAATAATAATAATATAATTGAAAGTAATAGGGATTTAATAGTAATTATAGGGATAAAAACGTCGGCAATCTGGTGCCAAAATATTAATTATTAATAATAATAATTAGAATAAACGACTGCACAATCCTGGTGCAAAAAGAGGTTATATAATAATAAATAGGGACAAATGACTGCAATCCGGTGCAAAATAATGGTAATAATAATAATTATAATTAATAATAACGGGGATAAAAGTCACTGGAATTCGGGGCAATAATTGATAATAATAATAATAAAAATAATAATTAATAATAATAATAATAACAGGGATAAAAGTCAGTGGAATTCGGGGCAATAATTGATAATAATAATAATAATAATAATAACAACAGGGATAAAAGTCACTGGAATTCGGGGCAATAATTAATAATAATTATTATTATAATTAATAATAACAGGGATACTTTACTGGAATTCAGGGCAATAATGAATAGTAAGAATAATTAGTAATAACAGAGATATGTCACTGGAATCCGGTGCAGTAATTAATAATAATAATAATAATAATAAATAATAACAGGGAAAAGTCACTGGAATCTGGGCAATAATGAATAGTAATAATAATAATAATAATTAATAATGATAACAGGGGTACGTCACTGGGATCTGGTGCAATAATTAATAATAATAATAATAATTAATAATAACAGGGAGAAGTCACTGGAATTCAGGGCAATAATTGATAATAATAATAATGATAATGAATAATAACAGGGATAAGTCACTGGAATCTGGGGCAATAATTAATAATTAATAATAATTAAAAATAGGGATATGTCACTGGGATGTGGTGCAATAATTAATAAAAATAATAATTAATAATAACAGGGATACGTCAGTGGGATGTGGTGCAATAATTAATATAATAATAATAATAATAATAAGTCACTGGAATTTGAGGCAATAATGAATAATAATAATAATAATAATTAAATAATAGGGAGACGTCACTGGGATCTGGTGCAATAATTAATAATAATAACAGGAATAAATGTCTGCAATCCGGTGCAAAATAATAATACTAATAATGATATTAGGGGGAAGTCCCTGCAATCTGGTGCAAAGTAATATTTAAAAATAATAATAATAAAATTAAAATAATTAATAATAATAAAATTAATAATTAATAATGACAGGGATAAGTCACTGGAATTTGGGCAATAATTAATAATAATAATAATTAATAATTAATAATAACAGGATATAAACATCTGGTGCAATAATTAATAATAATAAAATAATAATAATGATAATAATAATGGAATTAGTAAATAATTAATGGGAATAATTAATAATGCCAGGGATAAGTCACTGAACCGTGGCAAAATTAATAATTAATTATAATAATACTAGGGATAAGTCACTGCAATTTGGGGTTTAATTAAAAATAATTTAATAATAATGATAATAATAATAATAATAATAATAATAATAGACAGAAATGACTGCAATCTGGTGTAATAATAATTAATAATAATAATAATAATAGGAATAAATGTCTGGAAATCCCGTGCAAAAATTAATACTAATAATGATATTAATAGTTTGCAATCTGGTGCAAAATAATATTTAATAATTATAATAATAATAATAATGATAATATTAAAATTATAGGGTAAGTGCAAAAAAAATAGTAAAAATCTGGATAAACGACTGCAATCTGATGCCAATAATAATAATAATAATATAATAAAAATAGGTATAGATCACTGCAATCCGGTGCAAAAAAATAATTAAGAATAATAGGGATAAATAATGCTGAATAATCACTGCCAGAATAATTAATAATAATAATAATAATAATAATAATATTAAATAGGGAAAAGTCACTGCAATTCGGTACAAAAAGTTTAATAATAATAATAATAATGGAGATAAATGACTGCAGTCTGGTGCATAATAATTAATAATAATAATAATGGAAATAATGAAATAATGACTACTTGGGATAATTTATTAATTATTTAAATAATTAGAATTAAAATAGAGTGTTCAGATAATAATAATCAATAGGGCTACGTCACTGCAATCGGTGCAGAATAATAATAATTATAATTATAATAAAAACAGGTATAGATGACTGCAACCTGGTGCAAAAATAAGAATAATAATTAATAATAAATAATAATAGGAATAAACTCTAATCCTGTGCAAAAATATTAAGAATAATAGGAATAAATAGCTGCAATTTGGGGTAAAATAATTCAGAATAATCAGGATAAATCACTGCAACCTGGTGCAGAACAGTAATAATAAATAATAATAATAATAATTAATAATTAATAAAAATAGGAATAAGTGTAAACTCCTATTAAGAATAAGGAAGAATAAAATGAATGCAATCTGGTACAGAATAATTAAGAATAAAAAGGATAAAAGTCTGCAGCCTGGTGCAGAATAATTAATTGATAATAAATAATAATAGGAATAAATTGCAATCCGGTACAATAAAAGTGAAGATTAATAGGAATAAATAGGTGCAATCAGAATAAGACAAGAAAAAAAGGATAAAAGTCTGTGATCTGGTGCAGAATAATTAATTGATAATAAATAAATAATTAGGAATAAAATAAATTGTAAATAAAAATTATAATAGGAATAAATAGGTGCAATCTGGTGCAAGACAATAGAGAAAAATAAGGATAAATCTCTGCAATCTGGTGCAGAACTATAATAATAATATTTAATAATAAATAATAATAGGAATAAACTGTAAATTAATTATAATAGGAATAAATAGGTGCAATCAGGAGCAAGATAATCAAGAAAAATAAGGATAAAAGTCTGCAATCTGGTGCAGAAATATAATAATAATATTTAATAATAAATAATAATATGAATTAACTGTAAATTAAGAATAAAAGGAATAAATAGGTGCAAGATAATATTAATAAAGAAAAATTAGGATAAATCTCTGCAATCTGGTGCAGAACTATAATAATAATAATTAATAATAAATAATGATAGGAATAAACTGTAAATTAATTACAATAGGAATAAATAGGTGCAATCTGGTGCAAGACAATAGAGAAAAATAAGGATAAAAGTCTCCAATCTGGTGCAGAAATATAATAATAATTAATAATAATGAATAATAATGGGAATAAACTGTAATCTGGTACAAAAACAAATGAAGAATAATAGGAACAAATAGGTGCAAGATAATATTAATAAAGAAAAATAAGGATAAAAGTCTGCAATCTGGTGCAGAACTATAATAATAATATTTAATAATAAATAATACGAATAAACTCTAATCCGGTGCAAAAAAAATTAATTAAAATAGGAATAAATAGGTGCAATCTGGTGCAAGATAATAAAGAAAAATAAGGAAAAAAGTCTGCAATCTGGTGCAGAACAACAACAATAATTAATAATTAATAATAATAGGAATAAACTAAATCTACTGCAAAAAAAATGAAGAATAATAGGGATAAATATCTGCAATGTGGTGCAAGATAATAAAGAAAAATAAGGAAAAAAGTCTGCAATCTGGTGCAGAAAAATAGTAATAATATTTAATAATAAATAATAATATGAATTAACTGTAAATTAAGAATAAAAGGAATAAATAGGTGCAAGATAATAAAGAAAAATAAGGATACAAGTCTGCAATGTGGTGCAGAACAACAATAATAATTAATAATTAATAATAATAACACAAATAACTAATCTAGTGCAAAAAAATTAATTATAATAGGGATAAATATCTGCACTCTGGTGCAAGATAATAAAGAAAAATAAGGATAAAAGTCTGCAATCTGGTGCAGAAATATAATAATTAGTAATAATAATACGAATAAACTGTCAATTAAGAATAAAAGGAATAACTATCTGCAATCTGGTGCAAAATAATTAAGAAAAATGAGGATAAATCTCTTCAATGTGGTGCAGAATAATTAAGAATAATGAGGACAAATCACTGCAATCTGGTGCGGAATAATAACATTTAATAATAAATGATAATCGGAATAAACTGTAATCCCGTGCAGAATAAAAATGAAGGATAATAGCGATAAATATCTGCAATCTGGTGCAAGATAATCAAGAAAAATAAGCACAAAAGTCTGCAATCTGCTGCAGAAAATAATAATAATTAATAATAAATAATAACACGAATAAACTCTAATCTGGTACAAAAAAATTAATTATAATAGGAATAAATAGGTGCAATCTGAAATAAGCATAAAAGTCTGCAATCAGGTGCAGAATAATAATAATAATAATAGGAATAAACTAATCTAGTGCAAAGAAATGAAGAATATAGGGTTAAATATCTGCAATCTGGTGCAAGACAATCAAGAAAAATAAGCATAAAAGTCTGCAATCTGCTGCAGAATAATAATAATAATAATTAATAATAAATAATAATAGGAATAAACTAATTTAGTGCAAAAAATGAAGAATATAGGGATAAATATCTGCAATCTGGTGCAAGATAATCAAGAAAAATAAGAATAAAAGTCTGCAATCTGCTGCAGAATAATAATAATAATTAGTAATTAATAATAATAATAGGAATGAACTAATATAGTGCAAAGAAATGAAGAATATAGGGATAAATATCTGCAATCTGGTGCAAGATAATCAAGAAAAATAAGAATAAAAGTCTGCAATCTGGTGCAGAAATAATATAATAATAATAAATAATAATCAAAATAAACTAATCTAGTGTGAAGAAATGAATAGGGATAAATATCTGCAATCTGGTGCAAGATAATCAAGAATAATAATAATAAAAGTCTGCAATCTGCTTAGAAAATAATAATAATACTTAATAATAAATAATAATTGGAATAAACTAATCTAGTGCAAAGAAATAAAGAATAATAGGAATAAATAGGTGCAATCTGTAATCTGGTGCAGAACTATGATAATAACTAATAAAAATTAATAATAAATAATAATACAAATAAACTGTAAATTAAGAAGAATAGGAATAAATATCTGCAACCTGGTGCAGTAATAATAACTATAATAAATAATAATAGGAATAAACTAATTTAGTGCAAAAAGAAAATGAGGAATAATGGGGATATAAATAACTGCAATCTGGTGCAAAAAATAAATATAAATAAATAAAAAAAGGAATAAGTAAGTAAGTAAGTGAATTGATTAATTAATAAAAGGAAAGTTAATCGGGGTGAATCATTGCAAAATCCGGGGCAAATTCAACATCATCATCATCCTCATCCTCATAATAAGAAAGAAAAATAGAAATAGAAATAAAAATAAAATTATTTCACTCGTCACCGGCGTCCATATACAATCACCACCGCAAAAGGATTTGCTGCCAATAAATCAATTAATTAAAAATAAAAATAAAAATAAAAATAACGAAGACGAATATAAACAAACCACTGGAAAAAAATTAAATTAAATTAAATTAAATTAAATTAAAAATTAAATTAAAAATAAATATGAAAAAGTAACAGGAACACGAATCCTTTTGGCCAAAATCCGGTGCAAGAAATTAAATAAATTAAATAATAAATAAATAAATAAATAAATAAATAAATAAATAAATAAGATATATTAATAAGCAACTGTGCAACCCTTCTTTGTCAAAATCCGGTGCCAGAAATAAATAAATAAATAAATAAATAAATAAATAAATAAATAAATAAATGAAATTAATTAATAAAATTAATAAGAAAAAAAAAAGAAAGAAAACAAAATGAAACTGTACAAATAAGTAAAATGAATATAAAAATAAATGATAGATAAAAAATTTAAAATAAAAATAAAATAAATAAAAGGATATGACCAGGGATATAGGAATTTAAAATAAAATGAAGTAAAATAAAATAAAATAAGGATGATAGATATACAGGAATTTAAAATAAAAATAAAAATAAAATAAAATAAGGATATGAACAGTGATATAGGAATTTAAAATAAAATAAAATAAAATAAAGAAAAAAAGATACGAATTTAAAATAAAAATAAAAATAAGATAAAATAAGGAAAATAAAAGTTTAAAATAAAAAAAGAAAGATAATTAGTGATATAGGAATTAAAAATAAGAAATAAAATAAAATAAAGATAATTAGTGATATAGGAATTTAAAATAAAAATAAAAATAAAATAAAATAAAAGATGATCAGTGATAAAGGAATTTAAAATAAAAATAAAATAAAATAAAATAAAATAAAATAAGATAAAATAAAATAAAAATTGAGCAGCCGCAGGGGCACAATGCGTGCCAAACAATCGATTATATTAAAAATAATATTAATAATAAATAATTAATAATTAATCATCAAAATCGATAATGACGTCACAAAACGTGCCCCGGGGTCGCGGGGCGGGGAAAAGAGGCGGGAAATGTTTAAACTACTAAATAATAATAATAAACAAATAATAAATAATAATAAAAATCAATGAGAGCGAGCGAGCGCTGCGCGTGACTGACCCGGGTGACCTCTGCCTGGTTCCTCCCCGCGTCGCAACGCGGGGGACGGACGCACGGACGGACGGACAGACGGACACAGCGAGCGCGTGAAATGCAGCCAAAAAAAATAAATAAATAAATAAAATAAAAATATAAATAAATAAATAAATAAATAAATAAATAAAAATAAATAAAAATCACACGCACACACACACACACCCCGGCGCTTTAATTAACCCAGGATAAAAATCCTTTCGTAATATAATGAATAATAAATAAAATCAAATAATCATATAATGAAATTAATTTTAAAAAACAAAATCAAGAAAAGAAAAACAAACAAGCCCGGGCGCCTCAACAACGATAATAAAAATAAAAATAAAAATAATTATTGTTATAATAATAAATCGTGAAAATTAAAATAAATAAATAAAATAAACAGAGAGAGAGAAAAAAAATAAAGAAAATCGCAAAAACAAAACCTCCGCAGTCGCTTCCGTAATAATAATAATGATAAATTAAAAATAATTATAAAAATAATAATAAGAGTAATTACATTCAAATAAAAGAAATACAGAAAAATAAAGACACACCGCAAAAAAATAAAAATAAAATAAAATAAAATAAAATAAAATAAAAACAGCACCCAACGCCTGGCGCTTCAGAAATTATTGAATCATCAGAGAATAATAATCATTAACGACAAGAAATAATAATAAATACACAGACGCCAAAAAAATAATCAGAATAAAGAAAAATGTCTAAAATAATAATTAAAAATCCACACACTACTAATAATAATAATAATAACAACTCGCGGAAGATAAATATCAATCAATCAATCAATCAAGGTGGATTAATTCACACGGTGGAAGGAGAAAAACCCGGATAAAATAATAATAATAATAATAATAATTAATTAATTAAATAGGCGCCTGGCGCCCCTCCCCCACCCCCCGGGCGACCCGCCCCGCCCCCAACCTCCCACCGCCCAAACGGAGGGGGGGAGGGGAGGGGAGGGGAGGGGGCGGGGAAGAATTTAAAAATAAAATAAAAAATAAATGAAATAAATAAAAATTAAATTAAATATGATGATTAATAGAGAAGGAGAATTTTCAAATGATCTCTGGATTTTCTGTTAATTTTACGACGGAGAGGATTAAACTAATTTTATTCTATTTTATTTTATATTAAAAAAATATATATCTACCTTTATACTTTTAATTATTTTTCATTTACTGATATATATATATTTAAATTTAGAAATCTACGATTTAATTCTTATTTATTTTATTTTATTTTATTTATTTTATTTATTTTATTTTATTTTATTTTATTTTATTTATTTATTTTTTTGTTTAATCTTTGCGCTCACCCCGGAGCCGGAGCCATGGCAGCTGCAGCTGGAGGAGGAGGAGGAGGAGGAAGAAGGTCGCGCCACAGCCGCAGCTGTACGTGCCTGCGTCGCGACGTCACGGGCGTGCGTGCGCGCGCGCCAGCCAACACTGCGGCAGCGCTTTGACGGACAGCTGCGAGCCCCGCCCCTAAAGCGTGCGTGCGTCCGATCGCACCCAATCCGGGGGCGGCTGGCTTTGATGGACGGCAGCTAGTCCCGCCCATAATCCGTGCGTCCCTGCCTGCGTGCGTGCGTGCCCTGCGCAGCCAGTCAGGGGCGGCTGCGCTTTGATGGACAGCAGCTAGTCCCGCCCCTAATCCGTGCGTGCGTGCGTGCGTGCGATCGCAGCTTTGATTGACAGCTGCTAATCCCGCCCCCAGACGTGCGTGGGAGCGTGTGAACAAACCCGGCGGCGCTTTGATTGACAGCGGCTAGCCACGCCTCTGCAGCGTGCGTGCTTACGTACGGGCGCACGCGCACACGCTCGGCGGTGGCGGCGGCGGTTTGATTGACAGCAGCAAGCCCCGCCTCCGAACGTGCCAACCAATGGGCACACGCACGGTGACGATTTGATTGACAGCTGCAAGCCCCGCCTCTGCAGCGTGCGTGCTTACGTACGAGCGCACGCGCACACGCTAGTCGGTGGCGGCGGCGGCGGTTTGATTGACAGCAGCAAGCCCCGCCTCCGTACGTACCGACGTACGCACCGTCGCACGGGGCGGTTTGATTGACAGGCGTAGGCCCCGTCCCGGTACGGGCGTGCGGCGACTGCGGCGGCGGAATGATTGCGGCGGCGGCACCGCCTTGATAACGTACGGCGGCCGTTTCATTGATTGACAGGCGCAAGCCCCGCCCCGTACGTGCGTGCCAGCGTGCGAACCTGCGCGCCAATGGACAGCGGTGTCGGTTTGATTGACAGCTTCAAGCCCCGCCTCCATACGTGCCGACGTACGTTCCCACGTACGGGGCGGTGTGATTGACGTGCGTGCGGCGACTGCGGCGGCGGAATGATTGACAGCTGCAAGCACCGCCCCCGCATACGTACGGCGGCCGTTTCATTGATTGACAGCTGTAAACCCCGCCCCTCACCTGCGTGCCTGCGTGCGAACCTGCAGGCCAATGGACAGCGGTGTCGGTTTGATTGACAGCTCCAAGCCCCGCCTCCATACGTGCCGACTTACGCTCGCACCGAACGGGGCGTTTTGATTGACAGGCGGCGGCGGCGGAATGATTGACAGCTGCAAGCACCGCCCCCGCATACGTATGGCGGCCGTTTCATTGATTGACAGCGGTAAGCCCCGCCGCGTACGTGCGTGCGTGCGTCCGTGCGTACCGACGCGCCCACCCACGGCGGCGGCGGCGGATTGATTGACAGCGGCTAGCCCCGCCCCTGGACGTGCGTGCGTGCGCTTGATTGACAGCTGCAGGCGCGTCTCTGTCCGGGAGTGCGTGCCTGTGCGACAGCGGCGGCGGCTGCGGTTTGATTGACAGCTGGCCGCGCTGCCCCGCGACCTGCGTGCGTGCGCCAGTGCGTGCGTGCGCCCGCGCTGCGGCGTGCGTTTGATTGACAGCTCCAGTCCCCGCGCGTGCAGGTGAGTACATGCGTGTGCAAGTCTGTGCACACCGGCGGCGTCGGCGGGAGAATGATTGACAGCTCAGGCCCCGCCCCTGTCCGTGAGGGCGTGCATGCGCACACGGACCCGGGCGTTGCGAGTTTGATTGACAACGGCTAGCCCCGCCCCTCTGCGTGTATGTGCGCGCGCACTCTCCGCGTCCCAGTGGCAGTGGTTTGATTGACAGCTCCAAGTCCCGCCTCTGTTCGTGCGTTCGCTGCTCCTGTACGTGTGTGCTGCGTGCGTGCGTGCATCCGTGCGTGCTCTTGTGCTCTGGAGGGCGTTTGATGGACAGCTGCAAGCCCCGCCCCGGTACGTGTGTGCGTGCGTTGGCAACACAGTTGGCGGTTGTTTGATTGACAGGCTGCAAGCCCCGCCTCTGTAGCTGCGCTTCCGCTGCGAGGGAGGCTGCCGTTTGATTGACAGCTGCAAGCCCCGCCCTTCCACATGCGTGCTTGCGTACGTACGTGCGTTCCTGCGGGTCCCACCCACTGCGGCAGCGTCTGCCGTTTGACTGACAGCCGGAAGTCCCGCCCCTGTCCTTGCGTGCGTGTGTACGTGTCAGCGTGGGATCACTCCGGTTGTGGAAGTGGTTTGATTGACAGCGCGTAGCCCCGCCCCTAATCGTACGTGCGAGCGCGCGCTCCAGCGGGGGGCCGCGACGGAGGTTGGGGTTTGATTGACAGCTGTTAGCCCCGCCCCTGTTCCTTGCGTGCGACCGTACGTACGTGCGTGCCAGCCGTATCCCACCCACTGCGGCAGCGTCTGCGGTTTGACTGACAGCTGCAAGACCCGCCCCTGTACTTGCGTGCGTGGGTACGTACGTGCGTGCGTGCGTGAGCTCCCAGCTGTTTAAGTGGTTTGATTGACAGCTCGTAGCCCCGCCCCTGTTCCCGCGTGCGTGCGTACGTACGTACGTAAGAGCGCGCCGGCGCCTCCCACCTACTGTATTTATTTATCGTGTTATTTCCTTTATTGTCTCCTATTTCATTTTATTTCATTTATTTTCATTTCATTTATTTTATCTATGTATTTATTTTATTTTATTTATTTTAGTTCATTTTATTTTATTTTATTTTTTATTTTATTTTATTTTATTTTATTTATTTTATTTTATTTTATTTTATTAATTTTATTTTATTAATTTTTTTTTTATTTCATGTCACTTTATTTCTTTTTATTTTATTTCATTTATTTTATTTTATTCATTTTATTTTCACTCCCTTTTACTGTGTTGTTTTTCTTTTGTGTCCGATTTGTCGGATTTTTTTTTTTTTCTCATTTCGTTTTGTTATTTTCTAAGGATTGTTTCGATTATGTTTTTCCGTCTCTTCTTCACTTTATTTCCTTTTGTCCTATTGTGTTTTTTATTATTATTATTATTATTATCATTATTTTCTATGTTTGTTTTTTTCCCTTCTTTTTTTTTCTCCTTTTCCTTCATTTTGTTCTAATTTTTTTTTCTATTCTATTTCCTTTTGTCATTTCGACCTTGTGTTTCACTGGCTTCTGTTCGCTTCTATTTTATTCTGTTATTATTTATCTCTTTTATTCATCCTTGTTATTATTTATCGTGATTTATCGTTTATTTATTTTATGTAATTATTTTCTCTTGCATTTTATTTAATTGTTATTTTAATTTTGTTTTTTTCAATTGTACGATTTTTATTACAATCTTATTTTTGTCTTGTTGGGTCCAGTTGCTCGTTTGGTTCGCTGTTGGATTTCATAATTTTGTCCTATTATTTTATTTTGTGTAATTTCCGATGATCTGATGATTCTACATTGTTTCTTATTTATTTTGTCACTCTGGAAATATTCAATTTATTTTATTTTGCGCTGCAGTTTCACGGTTTGTCTGTCTCTGTGTGTGTGTGTGTGTGTTCCGAGGCCAATATATATAATTTATATAAATATAAAATGCAATATAAATATAAATAAAACAATTAAATACAAATAAATATTTAATTCACTTTATTTTGCGCTCCATTTTCACGGTTTGTCTATGTGTGTGTGTTCCGAGGCCAATATATATGATATAATTTATATAAATTATATATATATTTATTTATGTATATGTACCGAGGTCAACATATATTATATATATATAATATGTAATGAATATAATTTATATAAATAAAATATAAATATAAAAAAAACAAATAAATACAAATAAATCTTTAAATTATTTTATTTTGCGCTGCATTTTCGCGGTTTGTCTATGGGTGTGTGTTGGGGGAGGTGTTCGAATGCCAAAAAAATATGTATGCAAATTTATATAAATAAAATATAAGATGAATGCAAATGAAATAAATAAATAAATATAAATATAAATAAATATTTTATATTTTATTTTATTTTAAATAAAAACTACAAAAATGTTTTATTTTATTTTATTTTATTTATTTTATTTTATTTTATTTTATTTTATTTCATTTTATTTTATTTATTTTTTTATTTTATTTTATTTTATTTTATTTATTTTATTTTATTTTATTTCATTTCATTTTATTTTATTTATTATTTTGTGCCGCATTTTCAGGGTTTATGTGTGTAGGTGGGTGTGACGAAGCCAAGAAAATATGTCTAGATAGTCATATAAATAAAATTAAATATAAATATAAATAAAATAAATGAATAGGGTTAAGGTTAGGTTAGGGTAAGTATTTTATTTTATTTTATTTTATTTTATTTTATTTTATTTTATTTTATTTTATTTAGTGCTGCATTTTCAGGGTTTGTGTGTGTGTGTGTGTTTGGTGGGGTGTTCCGAGGCAAAAAAAAAGTCTATAAATAAAATATAAGATAAATATAAATAAAATAAATAAAAACAAATATTTTATTTTATTTTAAATAAAAATTGCAAATAAATATTTATTTTATTTTATTTTGTGCTGCATTTTCAGGGTGTGCGTGTGTGTGTGTGTGTGTGTAGTTGTTCCGAGGCAAAAAAAAAGAAGAAGTCTGTATATTTATATAAATAAAATATGATATGAATATAAATAGAATTAATATATATAAATAAATAAATGTTAATCATAAGCAATGACACGTGCAGAAAATAAAAATAAATCAGTAAAAGTCCCCTTGAGGGCCCACTGAGTTTAGTGGGTGGGGCTACGGATGGGTGATTGACAGGTGGGGGCAGTGGGCGGGGCTAGCCAGGGGAGATGGACAGTTGACTGGTGGCTGAGTGGGCGGGGCTAAGGAGGGATGATTGACAGGTTTGGGTGGGGGATGGTTGAGGGCTGAGTGGGCGGGGCTATTGAGGGGTGATTGGCAGATGACAATCTGGGAAGAGTGGGCGGAGCTAGTGTGGGGTGATTGACAATGGAGGTGAGGGCGTGGGGCTAGTGAGGGATGATTGACAGGTGGGGGTGGGGATGGTTGAGGCCTGAGTGGGCAGGGCCTGTGAGGGTGATTGACAGGTGAGGGTTGGGCATCTGTGGGAGGGGCTAGGTAGTGGTGATTGACAGTGGAGTTGTGGGTGAGTGGGCGTGGCTAAGGAGGGATGATTGACAGTGGACTGGTGGGTGAGTGGGCGGGGCTAAGGAGGGGTGATTGGCAGGTTTGGGAAGGGTGGGCGGGGCTAGTGAGGGGTGATTGACAGGTGGATTTGAGGGGTTGGAGGGCTGAGTGGGCGGAGCTAGTGTTGGGTGTTTGACAATGGTGATGATTGACAGGTGAGTGGGGCATCCGTGGGCGGGGAGTGAGGGAGATTGACAGGGACTTGTGGCTGAGTGAGGGGATGATTGACAGGCAGGTGGGAAGGGTGGGGGGGCTAGGGAGGGTGATTGACAGTGCACTGGTGGGTGGGTGGCGGGGCTAAGGAGGGGTGATTGGCAGGTTTGGGAAGGGTGGGCGGGGCTAGTGAGGGGTGATTGACAAGTGAGGGTGGGGCATCCGTGGGCAGGGCTAGCCAGGGGAGGTTGACAGTGGACTTGTGGGTGAGTGGGCGGGGCTAAGGAGGGATGATTGGCAGGTTTGGGAGGGTGGGCGGGACTAGTGATGGGTGATTGACAGGTGTGGTTGAGGGGGGTGGAGGGCTGAGTGGGCGGAGCTAGTGTTGGGTGATTGACAATGGAGGTGAGTGAGTGGGCGGGGCTAGTGAGGGGTGATTGACAGGTGAGGGTGGGGCATCCGTGGGCGGGGCTAGTGAGGGGAGATTGACAGTGGACTTGTGGGTGAGTGGGCGGGGCTAAGTAGGGGTGAGTGGCAGGTTTGGGAAGGGTGGGAGGGAATAGTGAGGGGTGATTGACAGGTGCGGTGGAGAGGGTTGGAGTGGTGCGTGGGCGGAGCTAGTGTCGGTGATTGACAATGGAGGTGAGTGAATGGGCGGGGCTAGTGAGGGATGATTGACAGGTGAGGGTGGGGGATGGTTGAGGGCTGAGTGGGCGGGGTTAATGAGGGATGATTGACAGGTGAGGTGGGGGAATGGATGAGTGCTGAGTGGGCGGGGCTATTGAGGGATGATTGGCAGATGACAATCTGGGAAGAGTGGGCGGAGCTAGTGTGGGGTGATTGACAATGGAGGTGAGGGGGTGGGGCTAGTTAGGGATGATTGACAGGTGCAGGTGGGGAAGGTTGAGGCCTGAGTGGGCGGGGCTCTTGAGGTGATTGGCAGAGGAGGGTGGGGGAATTATTGCTGAGTGGGCAGGGCCTGTGAGGGTGATTGACAGGTGAGGGTTGGGCATCCGTGGGAGGGGCTAGGTAGTGGTGATTGACAGTGGACTTGTGGGTGAGTGGGCGGGGCTAAGGAGGGATGATTGGCAGGTTTGGGAAGGGTGGGCATGACTAGTGATTGATGATTGACAGGTGTGGTTGAGCGGGTGGAGTGCTGAGTGGGCGGAGCTAGTGTGGAGTGATTGACAATGGAGGTGAGTGAGTGGGCGGGGTTAGTGAGGGGTGATTGACAGGTGAGGGTGGGGATGGTTGAGGGCTGAGTGGGCGGGGCTGGTGAGGGTTGATTGGCAGGTGAGGGTGGGGATGGTAGAGGGCTGAGTGGGCGGGGCTGGTGAGGGGTGATTGACAGGAGAGGGTGGGTGGTGAGTGGGCGGGGCTGGTGAGGGGTGATTGACAGGAGAGGATGGGTGATGAGTGGGTGGGGATAATGAGGAGTGATTGACATCTATATACATATATATATATACACACACTTATAATATGTATTGATGCACTTTACAGACAAAAATATGCATTTATTAATATGTACATGTTTTACAAATAAATATCGATATTTTTTGTGAATTTTGTACATACAAACAAATTATAATCTGTATATATATATATATATATACACACACACTTATAATCTATTTAGATGCACTTGACAGGCAGATATATGGATTTGTCATTTATTTATATGCACATATCTTACAAATAAAGAAATATTTATACTCCGTCTAGATACACTTTGCAAAGATAGGTATTTATCATTTATTTATAAATGCATATTTTTACAAATAAATATACTATATATATATATATATATATATATATACACACATAGATATACACACACACTCACTTATAATCTGTATAGATGCACTTTATAGACAAATATATGGATTTATCATTTGTTTATAAGCACATATTTTACAAATAAGTATTTATACTCCATGTAGATATACTTTACAAGTGCATATTTTACAACTAAATATAATATCTATCTATCTATATATATCTATATATGTATATATATAGATATGTATGTATATATATGTATACACACACAAACTTATAATCTGTATAGAGGCACTTCACAGACAAATACATGCATTTATTATATTTACAATTTTTACAAGTAAATGTATATATTTATAATTTGTTTCCATGTACAAATTTCAGAAAAAATGTAGATATTGATAACGTATATAGATGCTCGTTACAGAAAAAAAGCACATATCGATCATTGATGTATATGTGCAACATATAGAAATGGAAATAGAAATTGGTCATCTCTATGGGTGCTCTTTACGGACAAAAATAAGTATCTATCATCATTTATTCATGTCGACAAATATGTGTATTTATCTTTGAGGTATAAATGTGCATATTTTACAAATAAATATGGATATTCATAACCTATATAACTGCACTTCACAGACAGATTTATGCATTCGTCATTTATTTACATGTACAAGTGTTACAAATAAATAGGTATTTATAATTTATTTATGTGTATAAATTTTAGGAAAAAATATATTATTTATAAGCGATTTAAATGCACTTTAAAGAAATACATATATATGTATAATAGAATATATAATCATATAATTATACAATTATGATATAATATATAATATATATATAACAAATCATATATATATATATGTTTATAATTTATTTAAGTGGACCTATTATACAAGTAAATATAGATATTTATAATGTTTATAGATTTACTCTACAGAAAAGCAGATGTTTTTTTTTCATTTACTGATAGGTCGATCAACTCTATGTGTCGGTCATTGATTTCTAAGTGCATACCTTGCAAATAAATATAGATATTTATAATTTCACCGAAAACGTAGATGATTTACCACCTACTTCAGATGCACTTTACAGAAATAAAAAATGTATTTATGATTCATTTAAATGAACCTACTTCGCCAATAAATGTCGAGATTTACAAATCCGTATCGATGCACTTTGCAGACAAATATAGGGATTTATCATTTATTAATACGTAGACAAACATATGGGCTTGTCATTCATTTATTTATTTATTCATCAGTGCATATTTTGCAGAGAGATGTAGAGATAATTATAATCTGCCCAGATGCACTTGACAGACAAATAGAGGCATTGATGCTTCATTCACAGATACACGTTTTACAAGTAAATAGAGATACTTATAATTTGTTTATGTGTACACATTTTACTACATTTATTTATATTTATATATGTATATTTATATTTATGTTTATGTGTATATTTATATTTATAATTATTTATGTTTATGTGTATATTTATATTTATAATTATTTACATTTATAATTATTTATGTTTATATTTATGTTTATATTTATATTTATATATATTTACATTTATAAGTGATTGAGCTGCACTTTAAAGAAATATATATATTGTGTACATGTATAGAAAGTATAAATATGTGTATGTATTAGTAATGTACACACATATATATATATTATTTATGATTTAAACATATGGGCTTATCATTTATTTATTTATTTATTCATCAGTGCATATTTTGCAGAGAGATAGAGAGATAATTATAATCTGCCCAGATGCACTTGACAGACAAATAGAGGCATTGATGCTTCATTCACAGATATACATTTTACAAGTAAATAGAGATACTTTTAATTTCTTTCTCTGTACAAATTTTACTATATATATATATATTTATATATATCTATATTTATGTTTATTTATGCTTATGTTTATGTGTATATTTATATTTATAATTATTTATATTTATGTATATTTATAATTATTTACATTTATAATTATTTATATTTATATTTATGTTTATATTTATATTTATATTTATATATATTTACATTTATAAGTGATTGAGCTGCACTTTACAGAAATATATATATGTGTGTACATTATAGAAAGTATAAATATGTGTATGTATTAGTAATGTACACACATATATATATTATTTATGATTTAAACATATGGGCTTATCATTTATTTATTTATTTATTTATTCATCAGTGCATATTTTGCAGAGAGATACAGATAATTATAATCTGCCCAGATGCACTTGACAGACAAATAGAGGCATTGATGCTTCATCCACAGATATACATTTTACAAGTAAATAGAGATACTTATAATTTGTTTCTCTGTACAAATTTTACTATATATATTTATATTTATATATATCTATATTTATGTTTATGCTTATATTTATGTTTATAATATATTTATATTTATAATTATTTATATTTATGTATATTTATATTTATAATTATTTACATTTATAATCATTTATATTTGTATTTATATTTACATTTATATATATTTATATTTATAAGTGATTGATTGAGCTGCACTTTATAGAAATATATATATGTGTATATGTATAGAAAGTATAAATATGTGTATGCATTAGCAATGTACACACATATATATATTATTGATGATTTAAACATATGGGTTTGTCATTTATTTATTTATTTATTTACTTATCAGTACATATTTTGCAGAGAGATACAGATAATTATATTCTGCAGATTATATATATATGATTCATTTATAGGCATACGTCCCAAATAAAGAGATATATATATACTTACAACTTTCTCATGCACACACACACACAATATATATATATTGCTAATAACTATACATATTAAATATATATCATACATGATATAGCTATATATATATGTGTACAGATTCAACAAATAAATATACATATTTATGTAAATGCATGCAAATAAATATGCATATTCATAATTCATTTATATACAGATTATGTCTCACAAACATATATATTATATATATATATATATATATAAAATATATATTATGCATGATATAGCTATATATCATACCTCATGTATACAGAGTCAACAAATAAATATACATATTTATGTAAATGCATGCAAATCCATATGCTTATTTATAAATCATTTCTAGGCGTACGTGTCACAAAGACATATATACATTAAATGTATATCCTACATGATACAGCTATGTATCATACCTTATGCATCCAGAAACACACATGTTTATGTAAATGTATGCAAATCAACACGCATATTCATGATTGACTTATAGGCGTACATGTCACAAATAAAGACATATATCTACTGACAACGTCGTCATGTGCACACACACACAGCTGTTGTATATCATTAATAACTATAGGTATTAAATATATACATTCTATAACACTGTATCTCATACCTTATCTATACAGGTTTCACAAACAAGTGTACATGTTTATGCAAATGTATGCAAATCAACATGCTTATTCATGACTCGTTTATAGGCGTAGGTGTCACAAGTAAAGACATATATATGTATATATTAAATATATATCATGCATTATATACATTACACATTATATAACTGTATATCACACTTGAGGTATACAGATTTCACAAATAAATATGCATATTTATGTAAATGTATGCAAATCGACATGATTATTCACAAATAAAGACATTGATATATAACTATGTATCACACCTCATGTACACAGATTCCACAAACAAATATGCATATTTATGTAAATGTATGCAAATCAACCTGGTTATTCATGATTCATGTATAGGCGTGCGTGTCACAAATAGAGAGAGATATATACTTACAACGTCTCTGTGTGTGCACACACACTCACACACACATGTAATATATATGACTAATTGCCCTATGTATTAAATATATACATTATGTAAATGCATATCACACATGATGTATACAGATGGCACAAGTAAATATATATATATTTATGTAAATGTATGCAAATCAACCTGGTTATTCATGACTCATGTATAGGCGTACGTTTCTCAAAGATATATATATGTTAAATATCTATCATGCATTATATAACTAAATATCACACAACGTCCCTGTGTGTGCACACACTCACACACACATGTAATATATATGACTAATTACCCTAGGTATTAAATATATACATTATGTAAATGCATGTCACACCTGATGTACACACACATTCACACACACATGCAATATATATGACTAATTACCCTATGTATTAAATATATACATTATGTAAATGCATATCACACATGATGTATACAGATGGCACAAGTAAATATATATATATTTATGTAAATGTATGCAAATCAACCTGTTTATTCATGATTCATGTATAGGCGTACGTTTCTCAAAGATATATATATATATATATAAAATATCTATCAAGCATTATATAACTATATATCACACAACGTCCCTGTGTGTGCACACACATTCACACACACATGTAATATATATGACTAATTACCCTAGGTATTAAATATATACATTATGTAAATGCATATCACACCTGATGTATACAGATGGCACAAGTAAATATATATATATTTATGTAAATGTATGCAAATCAACCTGGTTATTCATGACTCATGTATAGGCGTACGTTTCTCAAAGATATATATATATATATATATATAGATAGATATATTAAATATCTATCATATAATTAAATATCACACAACGTCCCTGTGCAAATCAACCTGGTTATTCATGATTCATGTATAGGTGTACGTTTCTCAAAGATATATATAGATAGATATATATAAAATATCTATCATGCATTATATAACTATATATCACACAACATCCCTGTATACAGATGGCACAAGTAAATATATATATTTATGTAAATGTATGCAAATCAACCTGGTTATTCATGACTCAATAATAGGCGTATGTTTCTCAAAGATATATATATATATATATATCAAATATCTATCATGCATTATATAAGTAAATATCATATAACGTCCCTGTGTGTGCACACACATTCACACACACATGTAATATATATGACTAATTACCCTATGTATTAAATATATACATTAGGTAAATGCACATCACACCTGATGTATACAGATTGCACAAGTAAATATATGTATATTTATGTAAATGTATGCAAATCAACCTGGTTATTCATGACTCATGTGCACACACTCACACACACATATAATATATATGACTAATTACTCTAGGTATTAAATATAAACATTATGTAAATGCATGTCTCACCTGATGTATACAGATGGCACAAGTAAATATATATATATTTATGTAAATGTATGCAAATCAACCTGGTTCTTCATGATTCATGTATAGGCGTACGTTTCTCAAAGATATATATATATATATATATGATACTTATCATGCATTATATAACTATATATCACACAACGTCCCTGTGTGACTAATTACCCTATGTATTAAATATATACATTATATAAATGCATATCACACCTGATGTGCACACACTCACACACACATATAATATATATGACTAATTACGCTAGGTATTAAATATATACATTATGTAAATGCATATCACACCTGATGTATACAGATGGCACAAGTAAATATATATATATATTTATATAAATATATGCAAATCAATATATTTATGTAAATGTATGCAAATCAACCTGGTTATTCATGATTCATGTATAGGTATATTTCTCAAAGATAAATATATATATATATATATGTTAAATATCTATCATGCATTATATAACTAAATATCACACAACGTGCCTGTGTGTGCACACACATTCACACACACATGTAATATATATGACTAATTACCCTATGTATTAAATATATACATTATGTAAATGCATATCACACCTGATGTATACAGATTGCACAAGTAAATAAATATATATATTTATGTAAATGTATGCAAATCAACCTGGTTATTCATGACTCATGTATAGGCGTACGTTTCTCAAATATATATATATATATATATATATATGTTAAATATCTATCATGCATTATATAACTAAATATCACACAACGTCCCTGTGTGCACACACACTCACACACACATATAATATATATGACTAATTACTCTAGGTATTAAATATATACATTATGTAAATGCATATCACACCTGATGTATACAGATTGCACAATTAAATCGACATCTTTATGTAAATGTATGCAAATCAACATGCTTGTTCATGACTCATTTATAGGGGCACGTCTCTCAAGTAAAGACATATATATATTAAATATATATCATGCATTATATGGCTGTATATCATACCTCATGTATACAGAGTCAACAAATAAATATTCAAATCTATGCAAATGCATGCAAATCAATATGCATAGTCATGACTCATTTATAGGCATGCATGTCACAAGTAAAGAGAGATCTATATATTAAATATCTATCATGCATGATATAGCTATATATCACACCTTATGTGCTCAACAAATAAATACACATGTTTATGTAAATGCATGCAAATAATCATGCATATTCATGATGCATTTAAAGGCTTATGTGTCACAAAGAGAGATTATATATATATATAAATATATATTTACAACATCCGTATGTGCACACACTCACACACACACACATATAATATGTGTCACTAATTACTCTATGTATTAAATATCTACATTATATAACTGTACATCACACTTGATGTATACAGATTGCACAAGGAAATATACATATTTATGCAAATGTATGCAAATCAACATGCTTATTCAGGACTCGTTTATAGGCGTAGGTGACACAAGTTAAGATATATATATATATATATATATATAATTTTCTTATATATCACTAATGAATAATATACATATATTTATACTTTATATATGTCTTTAAATATTTTTAAATAGAAATATTTATATAAATATATGCAAATAAACGTGATATTTTATTTATTTATTTTATACTGATTAATGTGTTTTATATTTTTGTATATTTACTTATTATATATCATTATATTTGTATATTTATTTTATTTATATTTACTTATTATATGTTATTATATTATTAATGTGTATTTATATTTATAATTTATTTTTAAATAGAAGTATTTATGTACATCAAATAAACGTGATATTACATTTATTTATCTTATATGATTAATATATATATTTTTGTATGTTTACTTATTATATATCATTATTTATGTATATTTATAATCACAGATAATGAATAATATACAATTTTGTATTATATAATGAATAATATACATATATTTATACTTTATATATGTCTTTAACTATTTTTAAATAGAAATATTTATATAAATATATGCAAATAAACGTGATATTTCATTTATTTATTTTATACTGATTAATGTGTTTGTATATTTTTGTATATTTACTTATTATATATCATTATATTATTAATATGTATATTTATAATTTATTTATAGGTGTACATATTTATAGATATATATATATATACATACAATATTTTCTTATATGTCTTTAACTATATTTAAATGAAATATTTATATACATATATGTATTTATACATTTATTTATTTTATAGTGATTAATTATATATTTTTGTATATTTACTTTTAACATTTATTAAATATGTATATTTATAATTTATTTATATACATATATGCAAATAAACATACATACAATTTTATTACTATTTATTTATTTTTATACTGTCTTTAACTATTAATGAAATATTTTGTATATTTTGTATTTATTTATTTATTTTATCTTTATGTTATTATACATTTTATTAATATGTACACTTATAATTTATTTATAGGTGTACATCTACAGATAAAGACATATACATATATATATTTATATAATAAAAATACAATTTTCTTATATATCACTGGAAACATTTAAATTTAATAAATACATATATATTTGTATTTTTTTATATATGTATTTTAACTATATTTAAATAGAAATATTTATATACATTATATGCAAATAAATGTGATATTTCATTTATTTATTTTATATTGATTAATGTATTTGTTTATTTTTGTATATTTATTTATTATATGCATATTCATATATTTTTATTTATTTTTATTATTATTATTATATGTATATTTATAATTTATTTACAATTCATTTAGGTGTACATCTCATAGATACATATATATATATATATTTATTTACAATTTTCTTATATATCACTAATGAAAATACAGATATATTTATAGTTTATATATGCCTTTAACTATTTTTAAATAGAAATATTTATATAAACATATGCCCAAAAATATTATATTATATTTCATTTATTTATTTTATATTTATGTACATATTTATATATTTTATGGAATTATTATAGATTATTATTATATATATATATTATAAATATGTATATTTATACTTCATTGATAGGCGTACATCTTACAGATAAAGACATATACATATATATTTACAATTCTGTTATATATTACTAATAAAAATACACATATATTTATACTCTCTGTGTATGTCTTTCACAATTAAATAGAAACATTTATATACCCATTTGCAAATAAATATATTTATTTATTTTATATTTATGTGCATATTCATATATTTTATATATTTACTTATTTATTATTTATTATTATATATTCATATTATAAATATGTACATTCATAGTTCATTTATGGGCATACATCTCACAGATAAAGACATATACATATTTATTTAGAATTCCCTTCTATATTACTAATAAATACACATATATTTATACTTTCTGTATAGGTCTTTAACAATTAAATAATAGAAATATTTATATGAACATTTGCAAATAAATATCATATTATATTTATTTATTTTATATTTATATGTATATTCATATATTTTATATATTTACTTATTATTTATTATCATTACTGTGTATTCATATTATTAATATGTATGTTTATAATTCATTTATAGGTGTACATTTCACAGATAAAGACATATACATATTTATTTAGAATTCCCTTCTATATTACTAATAAATACACATATATTTATACTTTTCTGTATAGGTCTTTAACAATTAAATAAATAGAATATTTATATGAACATTTGCAAATAAATATCATATTATATTTATTTATTTTATATTTATGTGCATATTCATATATTTTACATATTTACTTATTATTTATTATTATTAGTATATATTCATATTATAAATATGTATGTTTATAGTTCATTGATAGGCGTACATCTCACAGATAAAGACATATACATATTTATTTAGAATTCCCTTCTATATTACTAATAAATACACATATATTTATACTTTCTGTATAGGTCTTTAACAAGTTAAATAGAATATTTATATGAACGTTTGCAAATAAATGTCATATTATATTTATTTATTTTATATTTATGTGCATATTCATATATTTTATATATTTATTTTTATTTGTTATTATTATATATTCATATTATAAATATGTATGTTCATAGTTCAATTATAGGCATACATCTCACAGATAAAGACATATATACATATTTATTTAGAATTCTCTATTGTTATATTACTAATAAATACATATATTTATAGTTTCTGTATAGGTCTTTAACAATTAAATAATTAGAAATATTTATATGAACATTTGCAAATAAATATCATATTATATTTATTTATTCATTTTATATTTATGTCTATATTCATATATTTTATATATTTACTTTTTATTTATTATTATATATTCATATTAGAAATATGTATGTTCATAATTCATTTATAGGCATATATCTCCAGATAAAGACATATATAGATAGATAGATAAATAGATATATACATAGATATATAGATATACAATATTCTTATGTATTAGTAATAAATAAACATATATTTATATTTTCCACATATGTCTTTAACAATTTTTAAAATAGAAATATTTATATAAACATTTGCCAAGATATATTTTATTTCATTTATTTAATTTACATTTGTACATATTTATATATTTTATATATTCACTTTATTATCATTATTAATTATTATATATTCATATTATAAATATGTATATTTATAATTCACTTATAGGGTACATCTCACATCATATATATATATATATATATATATATATATATATATATACAATTTTTTTATATATATATATATATACAATTTTCTTATATATCACTAATGAATTATATACAAATATTTATACTTTAAATATTTTAACTATTTTTATATAGAAATATTTATATAAACATATGCAAATAAACGTAATATTTCATTTATTTTATACTGATTAATTGTTTGTATATTTTTTATATTTATTTATTATATATCATATTATTAATATGTATATTTATAATTCATTTATAGGTGTACATCTCATTAGATATATATATATATATATATATATATATATATATACATATATATACATATATATATACATACAATTTTCTTATATGTCACTAATGAATAATATACATGTATTTATAGTTTATATATGCCTTTAACTATTTTTAAATAGAAATATTTATATACAATATATGCAAATAAATATGATATTTCATTTATTTATTTTATATTGATTAATATTATTTGTATATTTTTGTATATTTACTTATTATATATCATTATATTATTAATGATATATAATAAATATATAATATATAATATAAATATATAATATATATAAATAAATTAAATAAATAGAATATTTATATGAACATTTGGAAATAAATATCATATCATACTTATTTATTTTATATTTAGGTGCATATTCATATATTTTATATATTTACTTTTTATTTGTTATTATTATTATATATTCATATTAAAAATATGTATATTTACAATTCATTGAAATATTTACATCTCACAGATATAAAGACATATACATATTTATTTAGAATATATATATATATATATATACATTATATATTAGTAATAAATAAACATATTTTTATACTTTCCACATATGTGTAATTACTTTTTAAAATAGAAATATTTCTATAAACATATGCCAAGAAATATTTCATTTCATCTGTTTAATTTCTATATATGTACATATTTATATATTTGTATATGTTCACTTTATTATTAATTATTATATATTCATATTATAAATATGTATATTGTTAATTCATTTATAGGCATACGTCTCATACAGATAAAGACATATATATATATATATATAAAATTCTGTTATATATTACTAATAAATACATATATTTTATATATTACTTATTATTTATTATTATATATTATTATATATACAGATTATAAACATATATATTTATAATTCACTATATATATATGTATCTACAGATAATTAATACACATATATATATAATTCTGTCATATATTAATAATAAATACACATATTCATACTTTCTGTATATGTATTTAACAATGAAATAGAAATATTTATATACCCATTTGCAAAGAAATATATTTCATTTATTAATTCATATTTATGTCTATATTCATAGATTTTATATGGTTACTTATTATTATTAATATCTATTTATATTATAAATATGTATATTAATATTTCACTTATAGGCATACTTTCATAGATAAAGCCATATATATCTATATATATATATATACACAATTTGTTATTACTAATAAATACATGTATTTATATTTTCTGTATATGTCTTTAACAATTAGTAAATAGAAACATTTATATCATCATTTGCAAAGAATAATATGACATTTCATTTATTATTCCATATTTATGTCTATATTCATAGATTTTATATATTTTATATATTTATATTTATATATGACTAATAAATACATATATTCATACTTTCCATACATAGATGTATACATTACTAATTAATACACAAATATTCATCATTTCTACACAGATGTGTGTATATTACTGATTAATCCATATACTCTCATACATATATGTATACATTACTAATTAATACAGAAATATTCATAATTTCCTATATATATGTATCCATGACTAATTAATACACAAATATTTATACTTTTCTATATATATATCATGTATTAAATAAACTAATTCACAAATATTTATAATTTCTATATATATGTGTACATTACTAATTAATACACAAATATTTATGATTTCTATATATATATACATTACCAATTACTACAGAAATATTTATAATTTCTATATATATATATGTATACATTACTAATTAATACATAAATATTTATGATTTCTATCTATATATGTTTATACATTACTAATAAATATATATTTATACTTTATATATATATGACTTCAGCAATTAAATAGAAATATTAATATATATTTATACTTTCTATATGTACATGTATACATTACTAATAAATACACCTATTTATGCCTTCTATAGATATGACTTCAGCAATTAAATAGAAATATTAATATATATATGTACATACATTCTATATGTATTAATATATTACTAGTAAATACACATATTTGTACTTTTATACAGATATTACTAATAAATACACATATTTATAGTTTCTATATATCTATTCAGCAATTAATAATAAATTTATATATATTTATACTTTCTATATGTATGTATGTATACATTAATAATAAATACACATATTTATACTTTCTATACGTCTATGTGTACATTACTAATAAACACACATATTTATACTTTCTATATGACTTGATACTATTAAATGAGAAATTATATACATACATGCATATATATATATATATATATATAGTTTCTATATATGTGTGTATTACTAGTAAATGCACATATGTATACTTTTTACACAGATATTAATAATAAACACACATATTTATACTTTCTATACGTATATGTGTACATTACTAATAAATACATATTATTTATATATTTATATATATACATGACATCAGCCATTAAATAGAAATATTATATATATATATATATATTATAGCAAGATTCACATATATGTGTGCCATTACTAGTAATTGACACATATTTATACTTTTACTACAGACATTAATAATAAACACACATATTTATACTTTCTATACAGAGGATATGGTGTACACTGGGGTTTGATTGACAGCAAATACACGTTATTTATTGACAGCAGGACGTGGGCGGGGCATTGGGGCTTGATTGACAGCAAGATGGGGATAATGGCAAGTTGCATAGCCAGAGACACGGTGGGCGGGGCATTGGGGTTTGATTGACAGCAAGATGGCCTGGGCGTGGTTTTGGGGCTTGATTGACAGCAGGATTGGGTGGGCGGGACATTGGTGTTTGATTGACAGCAGGATAGGGTGGGCGTGGTTTTGGGGTTTGATTGACAGCAAGATGGGGATAATGGCAAGTTGCATAGCCAGAGACACGGTGGGCGGGGCATTGCGGTTTGATTGACAGCAAGATGGCGTGGGCGGGGCGTTGGCGCTTGATTGACAGCAGGAAGGCAGAGGCAATGGGTGTGGGTGGTGCCATAGCCAGAGACACGGTGGGCGGGGAATTGGGGTTTGATTGACAGCAAGATGGGGTGGGCGGGGTTTTGGGGCTTGATTGACAGATTCCACGTGGGCGGGGCTTTGGTGCTTGATTGACAGCCAGGGTAGGTGGGCTGGACACTGGGGTTTGATTGATAAGCAGATAGAGTGGGCGGGGCATTGGGGTTTGATTGACAGCCAGATGAGTCAGGTGGGGCCTTCTGGTGTGTGCAGACAGGGGCAGTGGGCGGGCTCTGGGGCTTGACTGACAGGCAGATATGGGGGTACTGGGGTACCAGGTGCAGTGGGTGGGTGGGTCATTGGGATTTGATTGACAAGCAGATGTGGGGGTGTAGCATTGGGGTTTTATAGGTGGATGGGGTGAGCAGGTGGGAGGAGGGGCATCGTGTGTGATTGACAGGTAGATGCGGTGGGCGGGGCAGTGGGGCTTGATTGACAGCCAGATGTGGTGGGCAGAGCATTGGGGGGTTGGACAGGCTGTTGTGGTGGGAGGGGGGGTGAGGGCTCGCCTATGCAAATGAGCATAGCCACCCTGGGACACTAACCAATCCAGCTCTGCATATGCAAATGAGCAATACCTGGGCTGAGGTATGCAAATGAGCAACATCCACAGCCCAACTCCAACCAATCTGGCTCCACTTATGCAAATGAGCACTTCCTGGTCCTCACCATATGTAAATGAGCACATGCACGTGCTGACAGCTTATGCAAATGAACACTAAGCTGTGCTGGTCCCCATACTATGCAAATGAGCAATATCCGACTCCAGCCAATCGGGCTCCATTTATGCAAATCAGCACCTTCCGGAGGGGGTTGGAGGGGTCTCAACCTATGCAAATGAGCAACATCCACATCCCCACTGCAACAAGTCTGGCTGGCCTTATGCAAATGAGCGCTACCCAGGCATTGGGGGGTGTGACTCACGCTATGCAAATGAGGATTTTCCAAGTGGCTGACTCCAGCCAATCTGGCTCCACTTATGCAAATGAGCAGTGCCCGGGCCCTGGGTTGTGGGTGGTGGGATCCTCATCCTATGCAAATGAGCATATATGCGCATCCCAACCCCAACCAGTGCCTATGCAAATGAGCAATATACCCGCTCTGGGGCCCCATCCAATCCGGCTTCGCTTATGCAAATGAGCTCTACCTAGTTGTTTTGGGGCGGGCCTCACCCTATGCAAATGAGCATATGCAAGTAACAACCCCATCCACGGCCTATGCAAATGAGCAGTTTTCCCGCGCTTGGGCCCCAGCCAATCCGGCTCCGGCCCACTTATGCAAATGAACTCCAACCACGGCTACCTCTCTGGACCTATGCAAATGAGCATGCACCCAGCGTCTTCCACACACCGGAGAGCGGGTCGCTTTATGCAAATGAGCACATGCAAGTCCCAACTCCAACCAGGAGGGCCTATGCAAATGAGCAGTTTCCCGCGCTTGGGCCCCAGCCAATCTGGCTCCGCTTATGCAAATGCACTCCACTCGCGGCTACTCTCGGGGCTATGCAAATGAGCGCTCGGATGCAAATGAGCTCGCGTTATGCAAATGAGCGTGCACCCAGCCGCTTCCACACGCCGGAGAGCGCGTCGCTTTATGCAAATGAGCACATGCAAGTCCCAAACTCCAACCAGGGCCTATGCAAATAAGCAGTTGCCCAACGCTTGGGCCGCAGCCAATCCGGCTCCGCTTATGCAAATGAGCTCTACCTGCGGCTACCCTCGGGGGGCTATGCAAATGAGCTCGCGTATGCAAATGAGCGCGCACCCAGCCGCCTTTGCCACATGCCGGAGAGCGGGTGGCTTTATGCAAATGAGCTCACGCTCACATCCGGGCATTTTCCCCCCTCCCTCCCTCTTGCAGGCGCGCCGTGAGGGCGTCGGCTCTGGCCCCGCCCACTTTCCCCCCCCCCCCCCCTCCGCCCTGGCGCGGGGCGGCCGCACCCAGAGCCCGGGCCAGTGACTCACCCGCGGGCCACGCCCGTCCGCAGATCTGTCTGTTTATCTGTCCGCGCGTCCGTCCGTCCGTCCGTGTGTCCAGGCGCAGCAGCAGCAGCTGCAGCATCGCATCATGGCGCCGCCGCGCGTCCTCGTGGCGTTCCCGCTGCTGCTGCTGCTCCTCGCGGCCGCCGTCGCCTCCGTGCGGGCTCAGGGTGAGAATGCTTGTCCGTCTGTCTGTCTGTGTGTCTGTCTGTGTTTTGTTTGATTTTATTTTGGGGGGGGGTTGTTGGGGGTCTTTTATTTTGGCGTGCCGGCCGGTTTTATTTTGGCGTCCCGCCGCCGTAGCGGGGTGCTGGGGCTTTTCATCCGGGTACTTGCCGAGGCGGGAGGGAGGGAGGCGGCGGGCGCGGGTTCGAATCCAGCCGGAGACGGTTTCCGCCACGCGGGGAGTAGCGGTGTGATCGGGGGGCGCCGGGGGGGGGGGGGAGCGCAGGGAGGACGCGGGACCAAAGTCTAAAAAGAAAAAATCCCCCAAATTTCAATCAATCAAGCGCAAGAGCCAAAAAAAAATAAATAAATAAAAATAAAATAAAGAAGAGGTTTGGGGCTGGGCTGGGTTCGAACTCGCGACGCGGAGGGAGGGAAGGAAAGGACGGGCCTCGGACCCGGATGACAACCAAAGATGGGGCGTCGGGTGGAATTGTGAAAATCATAAATAACCAAAAAAACACAAAAACGGGAAAAAAAAAAAAAAGAAGAAAACCGAGATTTTTTCCCCTAATATGTGTCACAGGCTCCTGCGGGTCCTCCCGCCAACTCCAGGGGTGGATCTCGCGCAAGCGGGGGAGTGGGGGGGGTGGTTTGGGGTTCTCCGCCCTTCCCACAATGCACTTCGAGATGGGGGGGGGTCTGCGTATGTGTGGGGGGTGGGGAGAGAGCCGCTCTTGTTTTGGTGGTGGGTGTTGGGGGACTCTTATTTTGGTGCTGGGTAGGGCACTCTTATTTTGGTAGGCAGAGAGGTGGTGGGTGAGGGGGGGTTGGATGGAATTTGGAATTCCCCCCTTTCCCCTCCCCCCACCCGCTGAAAAAGGTGGGCCGGAGGGAGGGGGGAAAAGGTGGGGGCGGTGGGGGTGGGTAAGGAGACAGAGTTTTGGATGCGAAGAAGTTTGTCCCACGTGGGGACCCGTTCAGTTCCGTTGGCTCCTTGGTCCGGTTCTTTCCCCCCCGGGGGTCCTGGAGGAATAGCTGGGCTTTGGGGAAAAAGGAGGTTTGTCCCCTGTGGGGACCCGTCCCGGGGACAGTGGGGTGTTGGGGGAGAAGTTTGTCCCTTGTGGGGACCCGTACCCCGGGTGTGGGGTGGGGAGGAAGGGTGTGTTTGGGTGTGGAGAGGAGGGAGGGAAAGCTGTGATTTGGGAAAAAGGAAGTTTGTCCCTTGTGGGGACCTGTAACCAGGGGAAACTGGGGTGGGGTGGGATGAGGGGGGAAAAATTATTTGATTTTGGGTAACCAGGAGGCTGGGGGTGGGGTGACATGGGGGGAAAAAAAATCTTTCATTTTGGAGAAAAGTAGTTTGTCCCTTGTGGGGACCCGTACCCCGGGGGCGGGTGTGTTTGGGTGTGGAAAGGAGGGAGGGAAAACTGTGATTTGGGAAAGAAGTTTGTCCCTTGTGGGGACCCATAATCAGGGGAAACTGGGGTGGGGTGGGATGGGGGGAAATGTTTTGAATTTGGACAGAAGTAGTTTGTCCCATGTGGGGACCTGTAACCCGGTGGGGGGGGAGGAAGGGTGTGTTTGGGTGTGGAAAGGAGGGAGGGAAAGCTGTGATTTGGGAAAAAGGAAGTTTGTCCCTTGTGGGGACCTGTAACCCGGGGCAACTGGGGTGGGGTGGGGTGACATGGGGGAAAAATATTTGATTTTGGAGAGAAGTTTGTCCCATGTCGGGGGACCCGGACCCCGGGACAGTGGGGTGTTGGGGGACAAGTTTGTCCCTTCTGGGGACCCGTACCCAGGGGATGGGGTGGGGTGACATGGGGGGAAAAAATATTTGATTTTGGAAAAAGTAGTTTGTCCCCTGTGGGGACCCGGACCCCGGGACAGTGGGGTGTTGGGGGGAGAAGTTTGTCCCTTTTGGGCTGTGACCCAGTGGAAACAATTGGGTGGGATGGGGGGGGACCCTTCAGTTTAGAGAGGGAAAATGTCCCATGTGGGGGTGGGGAAAGGAGAGGGAGGGGGGGGAAGAAGTTGGTGTTTGGGGGTGGGAGGGGGTCCAGGAGGAAAAACTGTGAGGTGAGGTGGGACAAAGGAAGTTTGTCCCTCGTGGGGACCCGTACCCAGGGGCAACTGGGTGAGGTGGGGGGGAGGAGGGGGAAAAGCTTTGATTTTGGAGAGAAGTTTGTCCCATGTGGGGGGACCCTTTTACAGTGGGGTGAAGGTGGACTTTGGCCTTGTGGGGACCTGACCCTGGGGAGGGGGAGGAAGGGTGTGTTTGGGTGTCCTCTCAGGCTGGAAAAGCTGTGATTTGGGAAAAAGGAAGTTTGTCCCTTGTGGGGACCCTTACCCAGGAGAAACTGGGGTATTGGGGGAGAGGTTTGTCCCACGTGGGGACTGGGATGGGGGGAAGGTGGATGGGGAGGGGAGCAGGTTTCTGAAACAAACCTCTCCCCAATGGGCTTTAGGCCCAGGCTGAGGAGGAATTCAGGGACACCCTGTGTCCTCTGAGGCTGGAGTTAAGCCGGGTGGCTGGAGGGTTTTATTTCCTGCCCTGCACCCTCCCAATGGGGGTGTAAAGGTGATGGATGATGGAAGTTTCCAGATAACCGACTGGGATGGGAGGGCCTTTTATTGTGGTGGGAAGTGAGGGTAGGAGAAGGTTGTGGGTGTGGTGGGTAGTGGTGGAGGGTCTTTTATTTTGTCGAACAGGGAGCAGCTTTTATGTTGGTGGAGGGTCTGAGGGTGTGGGGGAGGACATGGAGAGGTCAATATGTTGTCCAGTGGGGAGAGGCTTTTATTTTGGCATTGGACCTTGGATGTGGAGGAGCAGCCTTTTATTTTGATGGGCGAGGAAGGAGCTTTTATTTTGGTGGGAGAAGCAGATAGATATGTGGGTGGTGCTAGAAGTCAGTATGTGGCCAGTGGTGCAGTGGAGGAGCAGGCTTTTATTTTGGTGAGCATGACAGAAGCTTTTATTTTGGTGGGGATATGTGGGTGTTGGCAAAAGTCCATGTGTTGCCAGCTGTGCAAGTGGAGGAGCGGGGCTTTTATTTTGGTGGGCGATGGAGATGCTTTTATTGTGGTGGGTGTGAGGTGGGGGTGCAGATGTGTGATTTGCTAGACGTCCCTATGTTCCCAGCCAGTGGGTGGTGGGACTTTTATTCTGGTGGGAGAAGGGAACATGGGAATTGAGGTCAAGTCAGTATGTTCCAAGCCAATGAGTGGGTAGAGGGGCCTTTTACTTTGGTGGCCAGGGAGATGCTTTTATTTTGGTGGGAGGTGTGAAGGGCGGGATATGTGAGTTTGAGGAGAAGTCCAGTATATTGCCAGCATGTGGGTAGAGGGTCTTTTATTTTGGCGGGCTGGGATCTTTTATTTTGGTGGGGATTGGGCAGAGCTGGATATGTGCCTTGAAGGGGATGCCCACATGTGCTCAGCCAATGGGTGGGGGATGGGTTGGAGGGCCTTTTGTTTTGGTGAGCAAGGGAGGAGCTTTTATTTTGGTGGGTGGGGAGATATGTGAGTCTGGGGTTAACCAGTGTGTGTGTGTGTGGGGGGGGGGTCTTTTATTTTGGTGGGGGAGGGAGAAGATGTTACTTTTGGGAAAAGTCAAGATAGGGCTAGCCACTGGGTAGAGGGTCTTTTATTTTGGTGGGCAGGGGAGAAGCTTTTATTTTGGTAGGAGAGAATCATAATTGAGTTCTCAGAAAAGTCCGTATATTATGGGAAGCTGGATGGGGAGGGTCTTTTATTCTGGTGGGTAATGGAGGAACTTTTATTTTGTTGGGTGGGGAGATATGAGTTTGGGGAGAACCAGTGTGTGGGCGGGGAGCTTTTATTTTGGTGGGTGGGGAGATATGTGAGTCTGGGGAGAACCAGTGTGTGGGGGGTGAGGGTCTTTTATTTTGGTGGGAGAGGGAGATGTGACTTTGGGATAAGTCAAGAAAATGCCAGCCACTGGATAGAGGGTCTTTTATTTTGGTGGGCAGGAGAGAGCTTTTAAATGATTGGAAACGGTCATGTGCGTGAGTTTGGGGAGAAGCCCATATATTGCCAGCCACTGGGTCAAGGGTCTTTTATTTTGATGGACAGGAGAGAGAGCTTTTATTTTGGTGGGAGTGGTGGTATGTGAGTTTTGGGAGCAGTCCATCTGTTATTGGAACTGGGTGGGGAGGGTCTTTTATTTTGGTGGACAACTCGGAAGCTTTTATTATGGTGGTTGATGTGGTATGTGGAGGGGAGGGTTGAGGAGGGCCTTTTATTTTTGTGGGCAGTGGTGCTTTTATTTTGGTGGGATGTGGGAGAGGGGATAGGTGAGTTTTGGGAGAAGCCCATGTATTGTTTGCCAGTGAGTGGAGGGGCTTTTATTTTGGTGTGAGGAGGGAAGATGTGACTTTTCAATAGACCTCAATACTGTATTGCAAGCCAATGGGTCGAGGGGCTTTTATTTTGCTTGTCAGGGAGAAGCTTTTATTTTGGTGGGATGGGGTGATAGGTAAGTTGCAAGGCTGTGGATTTGGGGGGGCTTTTATTTTGGTGGTGGGGAAATAGTTGAGTTTCAGAAGAAGTCAATGTTGGCAAGCCAGTGGGGTGAGGTGGGGGGAGGGGTGGAGGGCTTTTACTTTGGCGGGCAGGGGAGCTTTTAATTTGCTGGGAGGGTGGATGTGTGAGTTTTGGAGGGCTAGGTGTCTCCATGGCGACACTCTGTTGCTAGGCCACCAGGAGGGTCCTTTGCTATGTGTTGCCATGGTGACGATGTGTTGCTAGGCGATGCCCTGTGAAGGAGGGTCTGTTGCTACGTGTTGCCATGGTGGCTGTTGCTAGGCAACGCCATGGGGCGAGTGTGTTGGGGGAGGGAGATTCCTTGGCTAAGGTGTTGCCACGTGTTGCCATGGTGACCATCTGTTGCTAGGCGTGGCCCTGGAGTCCCTTGGTAGGTGTTGCCCCCTTAAAGAGTCCCCTGCTAGGTGCTGCCATGGTGACAACCTGATGCTGGGTGTCACCATGGCGACAGTCCTTTGCTTGGTGTCGCCCTGTGCAGGGGCCGTTGCTAGGTGATGCCCCAGAAGTCTGTTGCTAGGTGTTGCCATGGTGACCATCTGTTGCTAGGCATTGCCCTGGGGGGGACAGTCCATTGCTAGGTGATACCCCGTAAGAGTCCTCTGCTAGGTGTTGCCATGGTGACCATGTGTTGCTAGGCATTGCCCTGGGGGGGTCGGTCCATTGCTGGGTGATGCCCCATAAGAGCCCACCCCTAGGTGTTGCCATGGTGACCAACTGTTGCTAGGCACTCCCCATAAGAGTCCCTTGGTACACGTTGCCACGGTGAGAACCTGTTGCTAGGTGATGGGGTGGGCAGAGTCCGTTGCTAGGCGCTTCCCCATCACATAAGAGTCCCTTGGTACACGTTGCCAGGGCGAGAACCTGTTGCTAGGTGATGAGGGGGCGTGGGCGGAGTCCGTTGCTAGGCGCTGCCTTGGGGAGAGTCCCTTTGTGCTGCTGGCTGTTGTGTTGCCGTGGTGACAGTCTGTTGCTAGGCGATGTAGCCAGATGTACAAAGTCTCACCATGTCATTGAATATGAAAAATAATCATAAAATCTAATAAAATGTAAATGTATAAAGCAGGACAATGTCGTAAAATATGACCAAATAATAAGAATTTAATACACTCATCAAGTCTAACAAACACAACAGAAATGTACATGTGTCTATTACCGCAATATTACGTGTAATAAAAAAATGACAAGGTAAATAGAATAGAGATGCATAAAGTGTCATCAATAAAATATAAATTTATATGCGTATATATAATTGCATGCAATCATTCAATGTCATAAAACACAGTAAAAGTATAGACAGTCACCATGAGTAACAAGTTGTATAAAATAAGTATAACAATGTCATTAAATCTGACCAAATAATAGCATACATAATACAGCCGTAAAGTGCCATAAAATATACATTTATATTTCATAAAATGAGCAAATAATAGCATAAATAATACAGCCGTAAAGTGCCATAAAATATACATTTATGTTTCATAAAATGAGCAAATAATAGCATAAATAATACAGTCGTAAAGTGCAATAAAATATACATTTACATATGTATAATAAAATTGCAATGTTACATGTGATTAAAAAAAGGACAAGATAAATTTAATAGCTGCGTAAAGTGTAATAAATAAAACAAATTTATATGCGTATAAATAATTACATGCAATCATTCAATGTCATTAAACACAATAAAACTATAGACAGTCTCCATGAGTAACAAGTTGTATAAAATAAGTATAACAATGTCATTAAATCTGACCAAATAATAGCATATATAATACAGACGTAAAGTGCCATAAAATATACATTTATATTTCATAAAATGAGCAAATAATAGCATAAATAATACAGTCGTAAAAATGAGCAAATAATAGCATAAATAATACAGTCGTAAAGTGCCATAAAAATACATTTATAATAAAATGAGCAATTTATAGCATAAATTCATAAAAATGAGCAAATAATAGCATAAATAATGCAATAAAATATACATTTATGTTTCATAAAATGAGCAAATAATAGTGCAATAAAATATACATTTACATGTGTATAATAAAATTGCAATGTGACATGTGATTAAAAAAAGGACAAGATAAATTTAATAGCTGCGTAAAGTGTAATAAATAAAACATAAATTTATATGCGTATATATAATTACATGCAATCATTCAATGTCATTAAACACAATAAAACTATAGACAGTCACCATGAGTAATAAGTTGTATAAAATAAGTATAACAATGTCATTAAATCTGACCAAATAATAGCATAAATAATACAGTCGTAAAGTGCCATAAAATATACATTTATATTTCATAAAATGAGCAAATAATAGCCATAAAATAAAATATGCATTTATATTTTATAAAATGAGCAAATAATAGCATAAATAATACAGCCGTAAAGTGCAATAAAATATACATTTATATTTTATAAAATGAGCAAATAATAGCATAAAGTGCCATAAAATATACATTCATATTTCATAAAATGAGCAAATAATCGTAAAGTGCAATAAAATATACATTTATATTTTATAAAATGAGCAAATAATAGCATAAATAATACAGCCATAAAGTGCCATAAAATATACATTCATATTTCATAAAATGAGCAAATAATAGCATAAATAATACAGTCGTAAAGTGCAATAAAATATACATTTACATGTGTATAATAAAATTGCAATGTTACATGTGATTAAAAAAAAGGACAAGATAAATTTAATAGCTGCGTAAAGTGTCATAAATAAAACATAAATTTATATGCGTATATATAATTACATGCAATCATTCAATGTCATAAAACACAGTAAAAGTATAGACAGTCACCATGAGTAACAAGTTGTATAAAATAAGTATAACAATGTCATTAAATCTGACCAAATAATAGCATAAATAATACAGTCGTAAAGTGCCATAAAATATACATTTATGTTTCATAAAATGAGCAAATAATAGCATAAATAATACAGTCGTAAAAATGAGCAAATAATAGCATAAATAATACAGTCGTAAAGTGCAATAAAATATACATTTATGTTTCATAAAATGAGCAAATAATAGCATAAATAATACAGTCGTAAAAATAAAATAACATTTACATATGTATAATAAAATTGCAATGTTACATGTGATTAAAAAAAGGACAAGATAAATTTAATAGCTTTGTAATAAATAAAACAAATTTATAGCATAAATAATTACATGCAATCATTCAATGTCATTAAACACAATAAAACTATAGACATTCACATGAGTAACAAGTTGTAAAAAAATATAACAATGTCATTAAATCTGACCAAATAATAGCATATATAAAAAGGACAAAATAACATTTATATTTCATAAAATGAGCAAATAATAGCATAAATAATAATCGTAAAATGAGCAAATTATAGCATAAATAATACAATTAAATGCAATAAAATATACATTTATATTTCATAAAATGACAATAATAGCATAAATAATACAGTCGTAAAAATGAGCAAATAAAGCATAAATAATACAAAGTAAAGTGCAATAAAATATACATTTATGTTTATAAAATGAGCAAATAATAGCATAAATAATACAGCCGTAAAGTGCAATAAAATATACATTTATATTTTATAAAATGCAATGTGACATGTGATTAAAAAAAGGACAAGATAAATTTAATAGCTGCGTAAAAGTGTAATAAATAAAAATAAATTTATATGCGTATAAATAATTGCATGCAATCATTCAATGTCATTAAACACAATAAAACTATAGACAGTCACCATGAGTAATAAGTTGTATAAAATAAGTATAACAATTTTATTAAATCTGACCAAATAATAGCATAAATAATACAGTCGTAAAGTGCAATAAAATATACATTTATATTTCATAAAATGAGAGCATAAATAATACAGCCGTAAAGTGCCATAAAATATGCATTTATATTTTATAAAATGAGCAAATAATAGCATAAATAATACAGTCGTAAAGTGCCATAAAATATACATTTATATTTCATAAAATGAGCAAATAATAGCATAAATAATACAGTCGTAAAGTGCAATAAAATATACATTTACGTGTGTATAATAAAATTGCAATGTTACATGTGATTAAAAAAAAGGACAAGATAAATTTAATAGCTGCGTAAAGTGTAATAAATAAAACATAAATTTATATGCGCATACATAATTGCATGAAATCATTCAATGCCATAAAACACAGTAAAAGTATAGACAGTCACCATGAGTAACAAATTGTATAAAGTAAGTATAAAAATGTCATTAAATACGACCAAATAATAGCATATATAATACAGTCATAACGTGCAATAAAACATACATTTATATTTCATTAAATGACCAAATAATAGCATAAATAATACAGTCGTAAAAATGAGCAAATAATAGCATAAATAATACAATATAAATTTGCAATAAAATATACATTTATGTTTCATAAAATGAGCAAATAATAGCATAAATAATACAACAAAAATGAGCAAAAATAGCATAAATAATGAGTAAGTGCAATAAAATATACATTTATATTTTATAAAATGAGCAAAAATAATAGCATAAATAATACAGTTGTCAAAAATGAGCAAATAATAGCATAAATAATACAGTGTAAAGTGCCATAAAATATACATTTTATTTAAAAATGAGCAAAAATAGCATAAATAATACAGTAAAGTATATAAAAATACATTTATATTTTATAAGATGAGCAAATAATAGCATAAATAATACATCATTAAAGTGCCATAAAAAACATTTGTATTCAATAAAATGAGCAAATAATAGCATAAATAATACAGTCGTAAATTGTATAAAATATACATTTGTATTTCATAAAATGAGCAAAAAAATAAATAATAAAATAGTGCAATAAAATATACATTTACATGTGTATAATAAAATTGCAATGTTATATGTGATTTAAATAAACAAGATAAATTTAATAGTCATAAAGTGTCATAAATAAAACATAAATTTATATGCATATAAATATAAAATCATTCAATGTCATAAACACAATAAAATATAGACAGTCACCATGAGTAAAGTTGTATATTAGAATATAAAATGATTAAATCTGACCAAATAATAGCATATATAATACAATATGACAATAAAATATACATTTATGTTTCATAAAATGAGCAAATAATAGCATAAATAATACAGTCGTAAAAATGAGCAAAAATAGCATACATAATAACAATGTGCAATAAAATATACATTTATATTTTATAAAATGAGCAAATAATAGCATAAATAATACAATAAAAGTGCAATAAAATATACATTTATGTTTCATAAAATGAGCAAATAATACAGCATAAATTGTAATAAAATATAAATTTATATTTTATAAAATGAGCAAATAATAGCATAAATAATACAGTCATGTTATAAAATATACATTTATATTTCATAAAATGAGCAAATAATAGCATAAATAAACAGTCGTAAAGTGCAATAAAATATACAATGTATAATAAAATTGCAATGTTACATGTGATTAAAAAAAGGACAAGATAAATTTAATAGGCATAAAGTGTAATAAATAAAACATAAATTTATATGATGATACATAATTATGAAATCAAATGCCATAAAACACAGTAAAAGTATAGAAGTCACCATGAGTAACAAATTGTATAAAGTAAGTATAAAATGTCATTAAATGATTACAAATAATAGACATATATAATACAGTCATAGTGCCAAAAACATACATTTATATTTCATTAAATGATAAGTAATAGCTATATAATACAGTCTAATACAATATAAATTTGCATGTAAAATAATTACATGAAATAATTAAATGCCATAAAATACAAAAAAGTATAAAAAGTAAATGAGTAACAGAATGTATGAACTATAACAATGTCAAAATGTGACAAAAATAATAGCATCTAAAATGTGTCAAAATATACATTTATATGTGTGTGTAATGACAATATTACATGTTATAAAAATGACAAAACATATATAGATGCATAAAGTATATTAAAATAAATGTATATGTGTGTGTATATATAATTACAATAATACATGAGATCATTCAGTGCCATAAAACTCAATAAAACTATAAAATATAATGAGTAGCAAAATGTCTAAAGTATGACAATGTCATAAAATATGACAAAAATAATAAAATATCATAGTGTCAAACTATAATAAAATATAAATGTATATGTGTATACAAATAATAAAATACAATAGTCATAAAGTGTAATAAAATATACATTTATATGTGTATATTGATAATAAATGTTATAAAAATGACAAAACACATATAGATGCATAAACTATATTAAAATATAAATGTATGTGTGTGTATAATTACAATATGACATGAGATCATTCAGTGCCATAAAACACAATAAAACTATAAAATATAATGAGTAGCAAAATGTATAAATTATAACAATGTCATAAAATATTACAAAAATAATAAAATATAATAGACTCAAAATATTAAAAATATAAATGTATATGTGTATACAAAGGATAAAATACAATAGCCATAAAGTGTAATAAAATATAAATTTTATGTGTGTGTAATGTTATACATGTTGTTTTTAAAAATGACAGAACAAATATAATAGATGCATAAAGTATAATAAAATATAAATGTATATGTGTATGTATAATTACAATATGACATGAGATCATTCAGGGCCAGAAAACACAATAAAACTATAAAATATAATGAGTAGCAAAATGTACCAAGTAGAACAATGTCATAAAATATGGAAAAAAAATAATAAAATATAATAGTGTCAAACTATAATAAAATATAAATGTATATGTGTATACAAAGAATAAAATACAATAGGCATAAAGTGTAATAAAATATAAATTTTTATGTGTGTAATAAAAATGAGAAAACAAATATAATAGTTGCATAAAAAGTATATTAGAATATAAATGAATATGTGTATGTATAATTACAATATGACATGAGATCATTCAGTGCCAGAAAACACAATAAAACTCTAAAATATAATGAATAGCAAAATGTACAAAGTATAACAATTTCATAAAATATGACAAAAAATAATAAGGTATAATAGTATCAAACTATAATAAAATATAAATGTATATGTATGTATAATTACAATATGACATGAGATCATTCAGTGCCAGAAAACACAATAAAACTATAAAATTTATATGAGTAACAAAAGGTATAAAGTATGACAATGCCATATAATGTGGAAAATAATAATAAAATAGAATAGGTGCATAAAGTCTAATAAAATATAAATTTATATGATTATATGATTACAGTCATTCAGTGCCATTAAACGCAATAAAACTATAAAATATAACATGAGTGATGAAATGTATAAACCACAACAATGCCATAAAATGTGGAAAAATAATAATAAAATAGAATAGGTATAAAAATATTAAATATGAATAATTAAATGTATAAAAGTATAACAATGTCATAAAATATGAAAATAATAATAATAGAATTACATAGAGTCTAATAAAACAGAAATGTATATGATTATATGATTACAATATATATGATTATATGATTACTATATGACATGAAATCATTCAGTGCCATAAAACGCGTGATAAAACTATAAAATACAACATGAGTGATGAAATGTATAAACCACAAAAATGCCATAAAATGTGGAAAAATAATAATAAATAATAATAAAATATAATTAATAAGCACATAAAGTCAATGTCATAAAATGTGGAAAAATAAGAATAAAATAGAACAATGTCATAAAATATGACAATAAAATAATAGAAATAGAGTCTAATAAAACATAAATGTATATGATTATGTGATTACAATATATATGATTATATGATTACTATATGACATGAAATCATTCAGTGCCATAAAACGCAATTAAAACTATAACATACAACATGAGTGATGAAATGTATAAACCACAACAATGCCATAAAATGAGGAAAAATAATAATAAAATATAATTAATAAGCATAAAGTCAATGTCATAAAATGTGGGAAAATAAGAATAAAATAGAACAGAGTGATAATGTGTCATAAAATGTAAATTATATAAAATATGTTTAAGCCCGAAAAATTTTTCAGTTTATGACGACATTTCAATTGCAGATAGATTCATTTGATTTTATTTTTATTTTTTATCTTATTGTTTCATTTTTTATTTCTTATTGTGTTTATTTTATTTGGGGAGGCTTTCTACACCCACCACCACCACCACCAGTGGCCCAAGTCAACAATCAGTATTTTGCTGATTTTATTTTCTGTCCCCAATTTTAAGTAAATAATTTCACTGATTTTATTTAGTTTCATTTTATTTCATTAAATTTATTTTAGAAAGATGCTGTTTATTTTCCGTTTTTTTTATTTCAACTAAGTTGATTTCATTAAATATGTTTATTTATTTATTTGTTTGTTTGTTTGTTTTTTGGTTTTATTTCACTATTTTATTTTATTTTATTTTCCATTTTTTTATTTCTTATTGTGTTTATTTTCCGTTTTGTTTCTTATTTTGCTTATTTTATTTTCCGTTTTATTTTATTTCTTATTTTATTTTCCATCTCATTTCATTTCTCATTTCGTTTATTCTACTTTCGGTGTCATTTTATTTATTTCGTTTATTTTATTTTCCGTTTCATTTCATTTCTCCCTCCTCCTCTTTGCCCTCTCCCCAACTGATCCATATCTTTATTTAATTAATAACAATATTATTATTTTATCATTACTTATATTTATATTATATTTATTTCTGTTCTATTTCACGTTGTCCTTTATGATTCAGTATTTTTATTTTTACCCTTTATTTTTTTTCTATTTGTTTTCATTATTTTATTTTATCTTTGTCGCTAGGCTCAGGTTTCATTTCATCATTTTATTTTATCCTTTAATGATCCATATCTTTATTTAATTAATTTTATAATTTAATTATATTTCATTTCATTATTTTATTTTATATTTAATTCTATTTCATTTCATTATTTTATTTTATCTTTAACCCTATTTTATTTCATCATTTTATTTTATTTTATTTTATTTTATTTCTATTTATTTTTTATTTTATCTTTAATTCTATTTCATTTCATTATTTTACTTTATCTTTAATTCTATTTCATTTCATCATTTTATTTTCTCTTTAATTCTATTTCATTTCATTATTTTATCTTTAATTCTATTTCATTTCATTATTTTATTTTATCTTTAATTCTATTTCATTTCATTATTTTATCTTATCTTTAATCCTATTTCATTTCATCATTTTATTTTATCTTTAATTCTATTTCATTTCATTATTTTACTTTATCTTTAATTCTATTTCATTTCATTATTTTATCTTTAATTCTATTTCATTTCTTCATTATTTTATTTTATCTTTAATTCTATTTCATTTCATTATTTTATTTTATTTTACATTTTTTTTTTGTTGTGTTGTTGCTGTTGTTTTTTTCGAGGTCGGGTCTGGAAATTCCACACTCTGATCGTCTCAGGCCGGCCTCGAACTCACGGCCGCCACCATCTCCTCCTACCTCTGCCTCCCCTCCCCGGGGGACGCTGGCGTGAAAGACGAGCGACTTAATTATCATGAATTATTAACAAATAATAACAACAGGTAACAATTCATTATTATTATCATCGTTGACTATTAACTGGAGAAAGGCCGTTGCTAGGAGACGCTCCTGGCTCAGCATTGCCCTTGGCAGAGTCCGTTGCCATGGTGACAGAGCCCGTTGCTAGGCATTGCCACACGGAGACTCTGTTGCTAGGTGATGCCACTGGGAAAAGCTCATTGCCAGGAGATGCCCCGTTGCCAGGTGTTGCCATGGGGAGAGCCTGTTGCTAGGCATGGCCACACGGGGAGTCCGTTGCTAGGGGATACCACCGGGGAAAGCCCGTTGCTAGGAGATGCCCCATTGCTAGGCATTGCCTTTGGAGAGCCAGTTGCCAGGTGTTGCCATGGGGAGAGCCCGTTGCTAGGCGCGGCTGCATAGAGACTCTGTTGCTAGGTGATGCCACTGGGGAAAGCCTGTTGTTAGGTGATGCCCTGTTGCTAGGCGTTGCCATGGGGGAAAGCCCGTTGCTAGGCATTGCCACATGTGGAGTTTGTTGCTAGGTGATGCCACTGGAGAAAGGTCATCGTTAGGAGATGCCCCATTGCTCGGCATTGCCCTTGGGAGAGTCTGTTGCCGTGGTGAGAGAGCCCATTTCTAGGCGTTGCCACATGTAGACTGTTGCTAGGTGATGCCACTGGGGAAAGCCTGTTGCTAGGAGATGCTCCGTTGCCAGGTGTTGCCATGGGGAGAGCCCGTTGCTAGGCGTGGCTGCATACTGTTGCTAGGTGATGCCACTGGAGAAAGCCTGTTGCTAGGTGATGCCCTGTTGCTAGGCATTGCCATGGGGAGAGCCCGTTGCTAGGCGTTGCCACATGGAGACTCCGTTGCTAGGTGATGCCACCAGGGAAAGCCCGTTGCTAGGCGTTGCCACATGGAGACTCTGTTGCTAGGTGATGCCACTGGAGAAAGCCTGTTGCTAGGTGATGCCCTGTTACTAGGCATTGCCATGAGGAGAGCCCCTTGCCAGGTGTTGCCATGGGGAGAGCCCGTTGCTAGGTGCGGCTGCATAGAGACTGTTGCTAGGTGATGCCATCGGGAAAAGCCTGTGGCCAGGTGATGCCCTGTTGCTACGCATTGCCATGGGGGGGAGTGCGTTGCTAGGCATTGCCATGGGGAGAGCCTGTGGCTAGGCATGGCCACACGGGGAGTCTGTTGCTAGGGGATACCACCGGGGAAAGCCCGTTGCTAGGAGACGCCCCATTGCTAGGCATTGCCTGTGGGAGAGCCCATTGCTAGGTGTTGCTACATAAGACTGTTGCTAGATGATGCCACAGGAAAGGCCCTTCGCTAGGTGATGCCCTGTTGCTAGGTGTTGCCATGCGGAGAGCCCATTGCCATGTGTTTCCGTACAGAAGGTCTGTTGCTAGGCGTTGCCACATGGGGACCCTGTTGCTAGGTGATGCCACCAGGGAAAGCCTGTTGCTAGGCATTGCTACATGGAGATTCTGTTGCTAGGTGATGCCCCGTTGCTAGGCCTTGCCATGAGGAGAACCCATTGCCACGGGTTGCCATGGGGAGTACCAGTTGCTAGGCGTTGCCACATGGACACCCTGTTGCTAGGTGATGCCACCGGGGAAAGCCAGTTGCTAGGCATTGCCCTATGGGGAGTCTGTTGCTAGGTGATGCCACAGGGAAAGGCCGTTGCTAGGTGATGCCCTGTTGCTAGGCATTGGCCTTTGCAGAGCCCATTGCTAGGTGTAGCCATGGGGAGAGCCTAGGCATGGTTGCTAGGAGGTGATGCCCTGTTGCTAGGCATTGCCTTTGCAGAGTCCATTGCCAGTTGTTGCCAGGCTTTGCCACATGGAGACCCTGTTGCTAGGTGATGCCACAAAGAAAGCCTGTTGCTAGGAGATGCCCTCGTTGCTAGGCATTGCCTTGGGATAGCCTATTGCCAGCTGCTGCCATGGGGAGAGCCCGTTGCTAGGTGATGCCACAGGGAAAGCCCGTTGCTAGGAGATATCCCATTGCTAGGCATTGCCACACGGAGACCTTGTTGCTAGGTGATGCCACCAGCGAAAGCCCGTTGCTAGGCTTTGCCACATGGAGAACCTGTTGCTAGGTGATGCCACAGGAAAGCCCATTGCTAGGAGATATCCCATTGCTAGGCATTGCCACATGGAGACCTCGTTGCTAGGTGATGCCACCTGGGAAAGCCCGTTGCTAGGAATTGCCCGTAGGGGAGTGTGTTGCTAGGTGATGCCATTGGGGAAAGCCTGTTGCTAGGAGATGCCCCGTTGCTAGGTGCTGCCACATGCAGACTCTGTTGCTGGGAGATGCCTCCCGTTGCTAGGTGATGCCCCGTTGCTAGGCATGGCCTTTGGAGAGCCCATTGCCAGGTGTTGACATGGGGAGAGCCCATTGCTAGGCGTGGCACTTAGGGGAGTCTGTTGCTAGGTGATGCCACTGGGGAAAGCCAGTTGCTAGGAGATGCCCCGTGGCTAGGCGTTGCCACATGAGGAGTCTGTTGCTAGGTGATGCCCCGTTGCCAGGCATTACCACATTGGGAAAGCCTGTTGCCAGGTGTTACCACATAGGGAGTCTGTTGCTAGGTGATGCCCCATTGCTGTAGGCGTTGCCACATGGAGACCCTGTTGCTAGGTGATGTCACCGTTGCTATGCATGGCCAGATTGGGAGTCTGTCGCTAGGCGTGTCGCCATGGGGCGTCTAGGTGATGCCAGTGGGAAAAGCCCGTTGCTAGGAGAAGCCCCGTTGCTAGGCGTTGCCACGGGCAAAGTCTGTTGCTAAGTACAGAAACAAGGAAAGGCCCTTGTTTGGCATGGCCTTTGGAGAGCCCGTTGCTGGGCGTTGCCAAGGGCAGAGCCCGTTGCTAGGCGTGGATGCATAGAGACTCTGTTGCTAGGTGATGACACTGGGGAAAGCCCGTTGCTAAGAGATGCCCCATTGCTAGGCGTTGCCATGGGGGAGAGCTCGTTGCTAGGCGTTGCCATGGGGCGGGAACCTGATGCTAGGCGTTGCCATGGGGAGAGCTCGTTGCTAGGCATTGCCATGGGGCGGGAACCTGTTGCTAGGCGTTGCCATGGGGAGAGCCCATTGCTAGGCGTTGCCATGGGAGAGAGAGCCCTCCGTTGCTAGGCGTTGCTATGGGGGGAGAGCCCTGTGCTAGGCGTTGCCGTGGTTGGTAGAGCCCGTTGCTAGGCGTTGCCATGGGGTGGGGACCTGTTGCTAGGCGTTGCCATGGTGAGAAACCATTGCTAGGCGTTGCCATGGGGAGAGCTCGTTGCTAGGTGTTGCCATGGGGCGGGAACCTGTTGCTAGGCGTTGCTATGGGGTGAGCTCATTGCTAGGTGTTGCCATGGGGTGGGAACCTGTTGCTAGGCGTTGCCATGGGTGAGAGCTCATTGCTAGGCGTTGCCATGGGGCGGGAACCTGTTGCTAGGCATTGCCATGGGGGTGTAGAACCCTTTTCTAGGCGTTGCCATGGGGAGAGCCCGTTGCTAGGCGTTGCCATGGGAGAGAGAGAGCCCTCCGTTGCTAGGCATTGCTATGGGGGGGGGAGAGCCCTTTGCTAGGCGTTGCCATGGCGAGAAACCATTGCTAGGCATTGTCATGGGAGGAGGCCGTTGCTAGGCGTTGCCATGGAGGGGGAGAGCCCGTTGCTAGGCGATGCCACAGCGAGTCCCGCGTGGGCATATCCCTACTGCGTGTCTGGGCATGTCCCGGGCGGCCATGTTCCATCCGGGGATTCCCGGCGGGGGAGGGGCGCGGGGCCGCGAGTTCGAATCCCACCTGAACTGGAGCCACCGCCGACGTGGAGCCCCCTCCCTCCCCTCCCCACCATAGTGAGGCGGCCCGTTCCTGGGCCCACCGTGTGTGTGTGTGTGTGAGACCGCGTGAGGCGGGATTCGAACCCACCACACACCTGCGGCGGGCCGGGGAGACAGAAGCGCGGTTCCGCGCTGCTGTTTTTGTCCCGATCGGGCACCCGTAGGCCCGGAAGTCGGGAGTCACTGCGGGTTCGTGTTTCGTTCGCGTATCTCCCTCCGACCCCCCCGGGGGAGGGGTAAGTAGCCCACGGGCCGCGAGTTCGAATCCGGGCCCCGGGATCTGGGCGAGCTGTGGAGCTGTGGCTCAGGGGCGATCGCAGCCCGCGGGTCGCTGAGGCTTTTTGTCCTGCTCGGGCACCCGTAGGGCGCCTCCAGCCGCCTTGTCCGGGAGACACTGCAGGAGGTTCAGGTTCCATCCGGGTCCCTCCCCTGCCCCCTCCCCCGCGGGCGCAGTGTGGGAGGGCCGCGGGTGCGAATCCGACTCCGGACCCCGAGTTGTGACAGTTGTGGAGTCCCGGGCTTTTTTTTTTTTTTTTTTTTTGGAACTTAGAATCGCGCGCTGATGCTTGTCATGGTTTTTGTCCCTCTTGGGAATCCGTAGCGCGCGTCTGTCTGTCATATCGTCCCCGGCAGCGGCCATATTACATCCGGGTATTTCCCTTCCCCACGGGACTGATGCCAGTGGGTGGGGGTGGGAGAAGCCTGTTGCTAGGAGACGCCACGTTGCTAGGTGATGACACAGGGTAGAGCCGCGTTTTAGATATTTCCCGACGGGGGCATCTGTTGCTAGGTGATGCCCGTGCGGAAAGCTCGTTGCTAGGAGACGCCCCGTTGCTAGGCCTTGCAAGGGGGCGGGTCTGTTGCTAGGCGTTGCCATGGGGGTGAGGAGAGCCCGTTGCTAGGCGACGGCGCGGAGAGTCCCGCGTGGGGATCCGTAGGGCGCGTCTGGGCGCGCTAAGGCGTCCATGCTCCATCCGGGCATCCTGGGCGGGGGCGGGGGCGGGGCCGCGAGTTCGAATCCGGCCTGAGCCGGAGCCGCAGCTGCGGAGACGGACGCCCCTCCCCTTTTATTTATTTATTTATTTATTTTTAAAATGGCGGGGAGGGGAAGGGTCCCTGGACGATGTGAGGCGGGTCCGAACCCACGGATCACTGGGAGGAGCGGGCCAGGGAGCCTGTGCGGGCTGCTTGGACGAGACGCCCCTGCGGGGCGCCGGTCTGTGATGGCTTTTTTTGTCCCGCTGGGGGGGTGGAGAGCTAGCCGTTGCTCAGGCATTGCAGTGTGGGGTGTGTGTTGTGTGTGTGTGTGTGTGTGGGTAGCCAGGTTCCATAAGCAGATGCCACGTTCCTCCTCCTCCTCCTCCTGGGGACCGGGTGCGGTGGGGGAAAGCCCGGAGTCCACAGGCCGGGAGTTTGAATCCGAGCCCCTTGGATTCGCGACATGCCGAGGGGGACGCGGAAGCCCTCCCTCCGCCATTGCCCGTCACAGGGAGGGCTTTTTATATATATGATATATATATATATATATAGAGTTATAGGCGTTGCCATATATAGATCCTGTGTGCTATGATGTTGAGCTGTGGAGATTTTGTTGCTAGGCGTAGGCGGCATCAGGCCGCCCTGTGCAGGAGTCAACACTCACTGCGGGTTCATGGCCCTTCCAGGTCCCTCCCATCCCCCACCCTCCGCGGGCGTTGTTCGGGAGGGGCGAGGAGTCCGCGGGGCCGCGAGTTCGAATCCGGCCCCGGGGTTGTGCGAGCTGCGGAGACGGACGCCTGGGGCTTTTATTTATTTATTTATTTATTTTTTAAAATGGCTTGAGACAAGCTCGCTGGTGCCTGTGATGATTTTTGTCCCGCTTGGGGATCCGTAGCGCGGGTCAGAGCCTGGAGGCTTGGAGACGCCCCGTTGCTATGGGGGTGGAGAGCTAGCTTGTTACTAGGCGTTGCCCTATGATGGGGGACTGGGTTGCTAGGTGACGCCAGTGGGGTAGCCCTGTTGCTAAGAGATGCCACGTTGCTAGGCGTTGCCACGTGGGGACCCTGTTGCTAGGTGATGCCACAGGGGAAAGCCCATTCGTAGGAGATGCCACGGGGGGAGCCCGTTGCCATGTGGAGAGCCCCTTGTAAGGCGTTGCTATGGGGGACAGCCCGTTGCTAGGCGTTGCCATGTGAGGGAGAGCTCGTTGCTAGGTGTTACCATGGGGGTGAGAGCCCGTTCCTAGGTGTTGCCATGGGGGAGAGATCCTGTTGCTAGGCGTTGCCATGAGGGGGAGAGCCCGTTGCTAGGCGTTGCCATGAGGGGGAGAGCCCGTTGCTAGGCGTTGCCATGAGGGTGAGAGCCCGTTGCTAGGCGTTGCCATGGGGGTGAGAGCCCGTTGCTAGGCGTTGCCATGGGGGTGAGAGCCCGTTGCTAGGCGTCCTGATGGGGTTTTAAACGTATTTATTGCGAAGCCATGGAGGAGATCCTGTTGCTAGGCGTTGCCATGGGGTTAAGATCCCGTTGCTAGGCGTTGCCATGGGGGAGAACCCGTTGCTAGGTGCTGCCATGGGGTTAAGATCCCATTGCTAGGCTTTGCCATGAGGGTGAGAGCCGGTTGCTAGGCGTTGCCATGGGGAGAGCCCGTTGCTAGGCGTTGTCATGGGGTTAAGATCCCATTGGTAGGCGTTGCCATGAGGCTGAGAGCCTGTTGCTAGGCGTTGCCATGGGGTTAAGATCCCGTTGCTAGGCGTTGCCATGGGGAGAGCCCTGAGTGGGCATCCGTTGGCACGGTGATGACACAGGGAAAGCCATGTTCCATAGGGGATGCCCCATGGAGACTGTTGCTAGGCATTGTCCTATGGGGAATCCCGACTAGGTGGGGCTCTGGGAGCAGGGCGTTGCCATGGGGAGTGCCCATTCCTGATGGTTTTTTTTCTTTTCTTGAACGTATTTATTGAGAAGAGCTCGCTGGGGCCTGTGATGGTTTTTGTCCGTTGCTATGGGATCCGCTGTGAAGTGCTTCTAGGTGTTGCCATGGGGGTGCAGTCACTGGAGTGATGCCATGGGGAAAGCACGTTGCTAGGCATTGCCATAGCAGGGAAGTCCCGTCGCTAGGCGCTGCCACGTGGGGTCCCTGTTGCTAGGTGATGCCATGGGGAGAGCCCGTTACTAGGCATTGCCCTATGGGGAGTCTGTTGCTAGGAGATGCCCTGTTGCTAGGCGTTGCCACATGGGGACCCTGTTGCTAGGTGATGACACAGGGGAAACCCTGTTGCTAGGAGATGCCCCATTGCTAGGCATTGTCATATGGAGACTGTTGCTAGGCATTGCCCTATGGGGAGTCTGTTGCTAGGAGATGCCCCGTTGCTAGGCGTTGCCACATAGGGACCCTGTTGCTAGGTGATGACACAGGAAAGCCCGTTGCTAGGTGATGCCCCATTGCTAGGCATTGTCACATGGAGACTGTTGCTAGGCATTGTCCTATGGGGAATCTGTTGCTAGGTGATGGCTCGGAGCCCGATGCTAGGCGTTGCCATGGGGGAGAGCCCATTCCTAGGTGATGTCATACAGGAGGAGCCTGTTGCCATGGGGACAGCCTGTTGCTAGGCGTTGCCATGGCGGTGGGGGGGAGAGGACGTTGCTATGCGTTGCCATAGCAGGGTAATCCCTTTGCTAGGCGTTGCCATGGGGGGGTGCGAGCCCGTTGCTAGGCGTTGCCATGGGTGAGACCACCCATTGCTAGGCATTGCCATAGCAGGGAAGTCCCTTTGCTAGGTGATGCCATGGGGGTGGGGGTGCTAGGGTGAGCCATGGGGGGGAAATCATTGCCAGGGCGTTGCCATGGGGGAGGGAAAGCCTGTTCCCAGGCGTTGCCATGGGGGTCAGAGCCTGTTGCTAGGTGTTGCCATAGCAGGGAAGTCCCTTTGCTAGGCGTTGCCATGGGGGGCGTAAGAGTCTGTTGCTAGGCGTTGCCATAGCGGGGAAGTCCCTTTGCTAGGTGATGCCATGGGGGAACCCGTTGCTAGGTGTTGCCATGGGGGAGACCACCCGTTGCTAGGCGTTGCCATAGCAGGGAAGTCCCTTTGCTAGGTGTTGCCATGGGGGGGGTGCGAGTGCCCGTTGCTAGGTGTTGCCATGGGGGGAGGGAAATCACTTTCCTAGGCGTTGCCATGGGGGGGGGTGAGAGCCTGTTGCTAGGTGTTGCCATGGGTCAACCCCGTTGCTAGGCGTTGCCATGGGGGGCGAAGTCTGTTGCTAGGTGATGCCATGGCGGGAAGTCCCGTTGCTAGGTGATGCCATGGGGGTGTAAGAGTCTGTTGCTAGGTGTTGCCATGGGGGGGGAGCCCTTTGCTAGGTGATGCCATGGGGGAACCCGTTGCTAGGCGTTGCCATGGGTGAGGTGCTAGGCATTGCCGTTGCAGGAAGTTGCCAGGTGATGCATGGGGGAAGTCCCTTTGCTAGGTGATGCCATGGGGGTGCAAGTGCCCGTTGCTAGGTGTTGCCATGGGGGGAGGGAAATCACTTTCCTAGGCATTGCCATGGGGGGGGTGAGAGCCTGTTGCTAGGCGTTGCCATGGGTCAGACCGCCCGTTGCTAGGTGTTGCCATAGCGGGGAAGTCCCTTTGCTAGGTGATGCCATGGGGGAACCCATTGCTAGGTGTTGCCATGGGGGTGCGAGCCCGTTGCTAGGTGTTGCCATGGGTGAGACCACCCGTTGCTAGGCATTGCCATAGCAGGGAAGTCCCTTTGCTAGGCGTTGCCATGGGGGGGTGTAAGAGTCCGTTGCTAGGCATTGCCATGGGGGATGGTGAGAGCCCATTGCTAGGCATTGCCATGGGGAGAGAGCCTTTCTCCAGGCGTTGCCATGGGGGGGGAGCCCGTTGCTAGGTGATGCCATGGGGAGGGAGGGACCATTGCTAGGCATCACTGTCTCTTGCAGGGGAGGGGACAGGAGGGGAGGAGCGAGTTCGAATCCAGCCAGAGCTGGAGCCACAGCCGACCTCAAAACCCATCGGCTCCCCTCGCCCCTGGCTCAGCCCCCCACACAGAGTGGGGACCCCCCCAAGCCCCCTCCATCCTGGGCCAGCTTGACAGCCTCACTTCCGGGCATCTTTGTTTTTCCCTTTTTTTAAAATATAAAGTGAAGGTGGAGGCTGCGGCTGCGTGGTGCCCGCTCGGCCCACACTGCCTTTTGCCTCACGTGCTGAATTCGAACTCGTGGCCGCACCTCGACACCCCCCCCCTCCCCTAAGCCTACGGGTGCCCAAGCGGGACCAAAAACCTCACCGCGCCCCTCCCCCACAGACAGAGTTTGGGTTTTTTTTTTTTTGGCTTTTTTTGTTTTCTAACCTTTGTTCTTTTTTGTGTTTCTTTTAAATTTCAGACGACTTCAGTCTAGAAGACGCCTTGGGTGAGTTACCCGGACCCCCCACCCCACTTCCGGTCCCCGGTGATGTCACTTCCTGTCCCCTGTGGCAGCTTTGGGGGGGGAGGCCATGGACGGCCCCCTCCTCCCAGCTGCCTGGGGAGACACCACCCCCGCCCCCGTGACCCCCACTTCCGGTCCCCGGTAACATCACTTCCTGTCCCCTGTGGCGGCTTTGAGGGGGGAAGCCATGGACGGCCCCCCCTCCCGCTGCCTGGGGAGACACCACCCCCCACCCCACTTCCGGTCCCTGGTGACGTCACTTCCTGTCCCCTGTGGCAGCTTTGGGGGGGGAGGCCATAGACGGCCCCTCCTCCCACTGCCTGGGGAGACACCACCCCCGCCCCCATGACCCCCACTTCCGGTCCCCGGTGACGTCACTTCCTGTCCCCTTGTGTGTGTGTGTGTGTTTGTCTCCACAGACAGCCAGACGCCGCCGTCCCCCAGGAAGCCGGACACAGGTAAGGAAGAGACAGTCATCCATTGAGGGTCCTCTTTATTCACACCTCAGGCCGCCCTCATTTGCATATGCTAATTCATAGCAGAGGGCATGCCATATATTGATGTCATATAATATTACCTACTATCTTACTAATTAGCATCTCATCAGCATATATACATATATATGCACCTATAGCATGTATCTATATGTATTTCTATATCTATTTATATATGTATAGATACAGACATATATACATCTATCACCTCTAATAGTAATATTACATATGCATATACATATATATATATATACATACAACTGTATGTACTTATGCATGTGTGTATGCATAATCTATATGTAATATCCTACATTTTTTATGTGATATAATATCACCTACTCTAATATGAATATTATATAATATACATATATACACATACATATATATATATAGCATGTATCTATATGTATATATCTAATTATATATATAGATACACACATATATAGTGATAATATCACCTCTAATAGTAATATTACATATGCATATACATATATATACATAACTGTATATATGCATGTGTATAGATAATCTATATGTAATATCCTACATTTTTATGTGATATAATATACATACATTACATAAGCATAAACCACCTGCAAATGTCTATATGTATTTCTATATCTATTTATATATATATAGGTACACACATGTATGTACTTATGCAGGTGTGTACGTAATCTATACACATACACACATCTGCATATGTAAATTTATAGCATTTTTTTGTGATATAATATCTATTATATGTATAACATATACACTATATATATATATATACCTATACCATATATATATATGTATTACTATATCTAATTATATATATATAGATATACATACACATATATATACATACATATATCCACCTGTATGTATACATATATCTATATGTATTTCATATATCTAATATATATATATAGATACACATATATATCATATGTATATAATGATAATATCACACATACATCTAATAGTAATATATACATACATATATGCATGTGTGTATATATGTATTTAATCTATATGATCATATCACAACTACATTTTTATGTGATATAATATCACCTACTCTAATAGTAATATTACATTTGCATATACATACATATATATACCATATAGCAAATGTCTATATGTATTTCTATGTCTAATATTATATATATATTAGATACACATATATATACATACATATATCCACCTGTATGTATATACCTCTTATGTATTACAGGTGTGCATATGCATATGTAATATAAACTATACTTACATACACACATCTGCATATGTAAATTTACAGTGTATTCCATATCCTACATTTTTATGTGATATAATATCACTCTAATACTAATATTACATATGCAATATTACATAAGACATATACATATATACTTATAGCATGTATCTATATGTATTTCTATATCTAGGTTTATATATATATATATATACATTTATATACACACACATTTACAGCCTATGTTGTACTATATCACTTTTTCATATGTGTATTTCTAATATTACATTAGCATATATCTATATGTATGCATATAAATTTATATAAGATGTCATACATCTTATGTAACATAATACATATAAATGTGTGTGTGTGTGCATTTACTGTATATACATCATATAGATTTGATGTACACTGTGTGTCCTACATGCAGGGTGGAATGTAGACATAGACACATGCATTTACAGGTGTAGGTGTGTATATATATATATATATATATATATATATATATATATATGCATCTGTGTATACATTTACTATATACACATCTCATATGCACCATATAGATTTGATATGTATTATGTAGTCTATATGCAGGATGGAATGCAGACATAAATACACATAGGTGTGTGTGTGTGTGTGTATATAGGTGTATATATATATATACCTATATATATATATATATGGGTGTCTATGTTTCCTGTATATGCATCTCATATGCATTATAGGAGTCGTATATGCAGGATGGGATGTGGACATAAACACACACATGTATAGATGTGTATATATATACACAGGTAAATATAAATATGTGTATATATACACACAGGTGTGTCTGTGTCCACGTATATAAGGAGAGCAGGTATGTATAGAACAGGTGCATACACTGTATACATACATACAATATATATATGTATATAGAATAAGTGCACAGAATGTGTCTAGACATATATATACACATACATATAGGTGTGTGTGTGTGCACGTATATAAGGAGAGCAGGTGTATACATATATATATGTATATATATATAGAACAGGTGCACAGTATGTGTCTACACATATATACACATACATATCTATATACACACACATACATACATATATGTATATATAAGTCCATACACTGCATACATATATGTGTACACACATGCACATTGTACCATATATCACCCGAAACGTACCGTATATGAGATAAAGGATGAATGTACATACACAGCACCTGTAATGAATGCATGTCTATATATAACATGTCCACATATATATTGTGTGTGTATTCCCTCCTGAACACATGTCACCTATAATCTACAATATCTAGCATTCATATACATATATAATTATATATATATTATATCTATATAATATATATAGTGACACACACATATACATAGGGGTGGCTGTGTCCATCTTCCATCGTGAGTATATAATATGTAAGATGGAGATATAGCATCTATGCTAAAAGATAAGATGTGCATTACATTGTGTGTGTGTATATATATACATATATATAATTATATATTATTTATGTTTCTTAAATATATAATATGTATATGATATATATACTGTCCAGAATATATATATATCACCTATAGTCTATCGTCTACATTATCTAGCATAAAATGAATATGTAGCATATACAGATATATATATATATATATATTCACACACACACATCCATAGGTGTGTCTGCATCCATATTCCATCCTGAGTATATAATAATATACAACCTATAATCTAAGATATATATTATATTAGATGTGCATACTAGTACCTGTATATAATATGCATATGATATATAGTAATATATATCATCATGTATTCTGTCCTGAATATATATCACCTATAATCTACAATATGTAGCATATATATATATATTCACACACACACACATATGGGGTGTCTGTGTCCATATTCCATCCTGAGTATATAATATATAAGATAGGTATATAGCATCTATACTGAAAGTATGCATATAGAAGATGTGCATTACAGTGTACATATATATGTGTGTATATGTACATAATGTATAATATATGTTTTATATATATATATATATATATATATATACTGTCCTGTCCTGAATATATGTCACCTATGATGTATAATATATAATATCCAGCAATACGTATATGCACACACACATGCAGAGGTGTGTCTGTATGTCCATCATGAATATTTTATATATCACATCTGTAGTGAAAGTATGTATATATATATATAAGATGTGTATACAAGCATATATATGTGTGTGTGTATATGTACACATACTTGTATATACTGTCCTGAATATGTATCACCTATGCACTATTTAGCTTAAAATGAATATATAGTGCATATATATTCATACATACATATACACACATATACACATATATACATATACACATACATGGGGTGTCTGTCCATATTCCATCCTGAGTATATAATATATAACATGGACATATAGCATCTATACTCAAGCATGTATATGTATGATGTGCATTAATATATTTATGCTGTCCTGAATATGTGTCACCTATCATCTGTAATATATACTATTCAGCATAAATTAAATATATATAACAGATATAACATCTGTAATAATGTATGTATATAATATATAAGTGTAGTAATATATAATATACATAATATATATAGTGTTTGATATCTATGACCTACAATATGTAATATCTAATATTCAGCATAAAATGAATATGTAGCATATACATTTATATGTCATATATATGTGTACACACACATATACATAGGGGTGTCTGTATCCATATTCCATCCTGAGTATATAGTATATAATCTATAGCCTACAGTATATACATGCATACTTTCAGCAGAGATGCTATATATCCTCTTATATGTTATATACTCAGGATGGAATATGGATACAGACACCCTATGTATATGTGTGTGTGTTTACATATATATAGAGGTATATATATATATATAGGTGGTACATATTCATTTTATGTTAAATATTGTAGGTTATAGGTGATATATATTCAGGACAATATATGTAATTATATGTTACTATATATCATATACATATTATATTGTTTAGCATCTCTGCCAACAGTATGTGTATATAAGATGTGCATACTAGTATATAATACATAGTAACATATATGTAGTAATACAATATGAAAGATGGACGTACATATACATATACATATATATAGCATCTTTACTGAAAAAGTATATATATAAACCTGCAACCTATAATATGAAAGATGTGCATACATATGTATATAGTATCTATACTGAAAGTATATATATGTAATAAATATGCACACACTATATACACACATATACATAGGTGTGTGTCCACATTCTGCCCTGAGAATATGCTAACTTCTAACCTATACTATATGATCTATAGGGTGGATATACAGAGCATCTGGAATGAAAGTATGTGCACATAAGGTGTCCACACCATATATATGTATATATATATGTCTGTGTTGCTGCATGAATGTGTATATGTACATACATACACACATAAATATACATATATACACACACACACATAATCAGGTGTCTGGTGTGACATGCATGTGTATATGTACATACATACATACACACACACACACATATATATATATATATATACACACACAGGCAAGTCTCTGTGGTGCATGAATGTATATATGTAAATATATACACATATATATATACTCACACACAGGCAGGTGTCTGTGGTGTGGCATGAATGTGTATATGTACACATACACACATATATATACACACACTCAGAGGCAGGTGTCTGGTGTTACATGCATGTGTATATGTACATACATAGACACACACACACATATATATATATATATATATATATACACACATATATACGCACACACACACATGCACATGGACAGGTGTCTGTGGTGTTAAATGCATGTGTCACATCTATGAGCAAAATGTGTACATGACACACATAGTGCATATCAGACAATAATATGTGTATATATGTGTGTATGCAATGTACACACAAACACGAGTATGTAATGTCTTACCCAAACCTACGTGTTAAATGCATGTGTCACATCTATGATCAAGATGTGTGCGTGACACATACTGCATGCCACACAACATGTGTGCATATATATGTATGCATATATGTGTATGCAGTGTATATACACACACACACACAAGTACATATCAAGCAATAACATACAATAATATGTGTATATATGTGTGTATCTATATTTGTATAGAATGTATACACACACACAAGTGTATATTGTCTTACAGAAACCTACGTACTAAATGCATGTGTCACATCTATGATCAAAATGTGTGTGTGACACATAGTGCATATCAAACAATAATATGTGTATATATATATGCATACAATGTATGCACACACATAGTTCATATCAAACAATAATGTGTATATATGTGTATGCATACATGTGTATACAATGTATACACATAGACTTGAGCATGTATTGTCTTACCCAAACCTACATATTAAATGCATGTGTCACATCTATGATCAAGATGTGTACATGACACATCGTGCATATCAAACAATAATATGTATATATATATATATGTGTATGCAATGTATATACAGACACACAAGTATCTATCGACCTACAGAAAACCTACATCCTAAATGCATGTGTCACATCTATGATCAAGATGTGTACGTTAAGCACAGCACATCTCACCCCATCATATGCATGTATATATATGTGCATATATGCACACACACACCCCTTACCTATTCCTGACATGTATATGTGTGTCTACAACACACGTGCTCACACACGTACCTACGTTCTAAATGCTCGTGTGGCGCCTGTGATCAAAATGTGTACATTAAACAGCACACAAATCACAGAGCGATGTGTGCGCGTGTGTGATGTGTCTGCGTCACACGTGTATAAATACACGTGTGTCACTGCGTGTGTGTATGTGCATGTACACTACACACCTCGCGCATCCTGCGACGGGCGTCTCCCGCGACCTTCGCACTTCCGCGGGCTCCTCGCGCCCTCTGAGGCTTCCTCCTGCTTCCTCCCATGTCCTGAAACACAAGGAACAATTTCCCGTGACTCCACAGCACGTCCACTTCCCCCACGCTGATCACGCACTGCCCCACCCCCACCCCCGGGACGTATCTCGCGCACTGCCCGAGACCTATCTCGCACACATGCTGAGGCTGTGACTTCTCCTGAGACTCACGGGCTGCCCGAGACTTATTTCACTCTGACCCCAGGACGTATCTCGTGGACCTCCTGTGACACAGAGACCGATTTCACTCTGACCCCCCCCTCAGATGGAACACGTGAACTTCCCGAGACTTATCTCGCGCAGGCTGAGACTTATCTTGCACTGCCCTCCCTGTCCCCCTGGGATGTATCCCGTGAGCTTCCTGAGACTTATTTTGTGCTGACTGAGACGTATCTCCTGGACTTCCCGGGACTTATCTTGCTCTGCCCCCCTCCTCCCCGGGGTGTAGCTCATGAACTTCCTGTGACTCCTGAGACTTATCTTGCACCCCTGAGACTTATTTCATCCACCTCCTCTCACTCTCAAGACTTCCCAAGACTCACAGGCTGCCTGCAACATATCTCGTGCTGCCCGTGACGTATCTCGTGCACTTCCTGAGACGCATCTCGCACATGCTGAGACTTATTTCACCCACCTCCCAAGACTCACGGACTGCCTGAGACTCACAGGCTGCCTGGGACATATCTCATGCACTTCCTGAGACTCATCTCACACATGCTGAGACTCACAGGCTGCGTGGAACATATCTCGTGCTGCCCGTGACATATCTCATGCACTTCCTGAGACACATCTCACACATGCTGAGACTTATTTCACCCACCTCCCATGACTCACGACATCCCAAGACTCAGATGGCCTGGAACATATCTCATGCTGCCCGTGACATATCTCATGCACTTCCTGAGACTCATCTCGCACATGCTGTGACTCAGTGGGCTGTGTGGAACATATCTCATGCTGCCCGTGACGTATCTCGTGCACTTCCTGAGACTCATCTCACTCATGGTGAGACTTATTTCACCCACCTCTCCCATGACTCAACGGACTGCCCAACACTCCCAGGCTGCCTGGAACATATCTCATGCTGCCCATGACATATCTCGTGCACTTCCTGAGACTCATCTCACACATGCTGAGACTTATCTCACCCACCTCCTGTGACTCACGGACTGCCTGGGACTTATCTCACGCTGCCCCCCCACCTCCCCACCCCCGGGATGTGTCTCATAAGCTTGCTGAGACTTATGTTGCATGTACTGAGACTTATTTCATCCACCTCCTGTGTGTGAGTCACAGACTCTGCCCGGGACTTATCTCACACTGCACCCCAGGACGTATCTCCTGGACTTCCTGAGACTTATTTTTCTCTGCCACACCCCCCTGGGATATATCTTGTGAACTTCCTGAGACTTATCTCGCAATGCTGAGACTTATTTCATCTGCCTCCCGTGACTCACAGACTTCCTAAGTCTCATGGACTGCCTGAGACTTATCTCATGGACTTCCTGAGACTTATTTTTCTCTGCCACACACCCCCCCGGGATATATCTCGTGAACTTCTTGAGACTTATCTCACAATGCTGAGACTTATTTCATCCACCTCCCATGACTCATGGACTTCCTGTGTCATGGACTGCCTGAGACTTATCTCACACATGCTGAGACTTATTTCACCCACCTCCCGTGACTCATGGACTCCCTGAGACTTATCTCACGCTGCACCCCCAGGACTTATCTCGTGAACTTCCCCCACACGCTTAGACTCCCTGAGACTTATCTCACGTTGCCCGAGACATATCTCATGAACTTCCTGAGACTGAGACTTATTTCACCCACCTCCTGTGACTCACGGACTACCCGAGACTTATCTCACGCTGCGTCCCCAGGACTTATCTCGTGAACTTCCCCCACACGCCTAGACTGCCTGAGACTTATCTCACGCTGCCTGAGACATATCTCGTGAACTTCCCCACACTGGGACTTATTTCACTCTGCCCCCCGGGACATATCTCATGCACTTCCTGTGACTCAGCCCACCCGAGACATATCTTGCACCTCCATGAGACAAATCTCGTGAGCTTTCTGAGACCTATCTCGCGCTTCCTTATTTCAGAGGCGCAGTTGTTTGAGGGTCCCGGGGATTCGAACCCGCGGCCCTCCCCACGTGACGCCCTTTTTCTCTCTCACGCACGCAGATGACCCCGCCGCACCCAACCAGCCCAGGCCCAAGCCGCCACCACCCACCAGAGGCCGGAACATTCTGGTAAGGAGGGGAAATGGGACCACCGATGGGGGTCTAGCCTGGGATACATGGTGGGTTTGAAGTCCAGCCTGGGATATGTAGTGGTGGGATTCAGGGCCTGGCATGTGTAACAAGGCGAAGCTGGGGCTATCCCAGGCTACATGGTGAGTTTACAGGTGGTGTGGGTGGTATCGTGGGTTCACGGGCCAGCCTGGGCTACATGATGTCAAGGCCAACCTGAATGGCTGCAGAGAGTAGGTTCTGGGTCTAGCCTCAGCTACAGGTTGGGTTTTGGAGAGGCCCGGTTAGCACTGCAGGTGGGTTGTGGTCCAGCCTGGGCTAGTAATGTGAACACACACACATGGGGGGTGTGGGGGACTCACGCTAACCTCTCTCCGCAGACCACGGCATCTCGGACAGCGACCTCATCGACATCAACCCGGGAGGATCAGGTGACCCCCCCACGCCCACGCCCCCCCCCCACTGCACTGACCACAGGGCCACACTCCCTCCACACCCCCCCAACCTCCAAGGCTTATCTTGCGCTCCTCCCGAGACCTATCTCACGCCTCCTGAGACCTATCTCGCTCACTTCCGCAGACTTCCTGTGACTCAAGACTTCCTGAGACTTTTCTCACACTTGCCGAGACTTATCTCGCACCTCCTGAAGTGTGTCTCATTCACGTCCTGAGACTCGTGTAACTGAGAGGACTTATCTCACTCCCGACCCTGAGACTTATCTCGCACACCCTGGGGGGGGCTATTCCCTCACCTTCTGACGGCTCATATTCACTTCCCGCGAACTGCCATGTGACCGCCCACTCGCTTCCTGAGACTTATTTTGCACTTCCTGAGACTTATCTCACACTTCCCGGGACATATCTCATGACCACCCTGAGACTTATCTCGCACGTGCCCTCACCCAGTGATGTCACTTCCTGTCTGCAGGTCACACCCTCCCACAGCACCCCCTAGTGGAGGCAGAGCGGCTCCCCTCCTTAGTGAGTGACAGGAAGGGGCGGGGCTTCTGCATCCCCTCACTGACATCACTTCCTGTCCCCAGGCCCTGCCTACACAGAACATCTCCCCTTATGATTGATAGGAATGTCTGACAGGAAGGGGAGGGACCTACACATCCATCAGTGATGTCACTTCCTGTCTCCAGGTCCTGCCCTCCCACAGCTCCCCCTAGTGGAGGCAGCATGGCTCCCCTCCTCAGTGATTGACAGGAAGGGGCGGGGCTTCTGCATCCCCCTCACTGATGTCACTTCCTGTCCCCAGGCCCTGTCTACACAGAACTTCACCCCTCATGATTGATAGGAAAGACACCAGGCTGACAGGAAGGGGAGGGACCTACACATCCATCAGTGATGTCACTTCCTGTCTACAGGCCCCACCCTCCCACAGCACCCCCTAGTGCCAGCAGAGGGGCTCCCCTCCTGTGATTGACAGGAAGGGGCGGGGCTTCTGCATCCCCTCTGTGACATCACTTCCTGTCACCAAGCCCCACCCACACAGAACAGCTCCCATCCATCATGATGGGAAACAGACACCAGGCTGACAGGAAGGGGAGGGACCTACACATCCATCAGTGATGTCACTTCCTGTCTCCAGATCCCTCCCTCCCACAGCTCCCTATAGTGCAGGGAGAGAGGCTCCCCTCCTCAGTGATTGACAGGAAGCTGAGTCACACAAACAGGAAGGGGCGGGGCCTCCATTGCCCTCAGTGACATCACTTCCTGTCTCCAGATCCCACCCACCCACAGCTTCCCCCTAGTGGAGGCAGAGCAGCTCCCCTCCTGAGTGATTGACAGGAAGCTGAGGCACACACAGACAGGAAGGGGCAGAGCCTATGCAGCTCTCAGTGACATCACTTCCTGTCTCCAGGCCCCACCCACCCACCCACAGCTCCTCCTAGTGCAGGCAGAGGCTCCCCTCATGATTGACAGGAAGCTGAGACACAAAGACAGGAAGGGGTGGGGCCTCCACAGCTCTCAGTGACATCACTTCCTGTCTCCAGGCCCCACCCACCCACAGCTCCCCTCATGATTGACAGGAAGCTGAGTCACACAGACAGGAAGGGGTGGGGCCTCCACAGCTCTCAGTGACATCACTTCCTGTCTCCAGATCCCACCCTCCCACAGCTCCCCTAGTGCAGGCAGAGTGGCTCCCCTCATGATTGACAGGAAGCTGAGACACACAGACAGGAAGGGGTGGGGCCTCTTCTGCCCTCAGTGATGTCACTTCCTGTCAAGAGGCCCTGCCTCTTAAAGGGCCCACAGGACTTCTCCAGTCCAGCGTGCCTTTTCACAGCCATGTCTGTCTGTCTGTCCATCAGGCGGCCGCAGAGGAGGCGGCGGCGGCGGTGGCGGTGCTGGCGGCGGTGGCGCTGGCAGCAACGACGGCCCCAGGAGCGACGAACCAGCAGGTGTGTTGTCCTTCTGTCCATCTGTCTGTCCTTCCGTCCCGTCCGTGTGTGTGTGTGTGTCTGTGGGGTGGAGGGAGGACTTGAGCCCAGGGGGGTCAGTGCACAAGTGAGGCAGAGTGGGGTCAGCAGTCCAGTGGTCAGGGCATGTGGCCCCACAGGGTGGTCAGCAAAGTTAGCCCAGTGGTTAGCGACGGGCAGCCTAGTGGTCGGCGCATTGGGCTCAGGGGTCAGGGATGTGGACCCTCCCCAGTGGTCAGTGGTTAGCGACGGGTCTCCCAGTGGCCAGGACCAGATGGCGCAGTGGTCAGTGAGTGACGGGTCAGTGGTCAGCAAGGATGCCCGGCCTGGCCTGGCCACGGGTTCAAATCCAGACAACATAGATGATGGCGTCTCCCCACCCTGCCCCGTCCCGCGCAGGCAGCCCAGAAGGCGTGATCCCGGCCATCGTGAGCAGCGTGGCTGTGGCCCTGGCCGGCGTGGTCTCGGGCTTCGTGGCCTACTACAAGAAGAAGCTGTGCTTCAAGCAGACCGGTGAGCTGTGACCCCTCCCCCACCATCCTCATCATCAGCCTTCCTCCCCCCCACCTCCCTGAGGACCATTGATTGACAACTAGAAGTGAAGAGTGGGAGGGACTTCCTGTGCCACACCCTGCCTGAGGAGGATGGACAGTTAACAGTGACCAGTGGGAGGGACTTCCTGTGCCACTCCCTCCATGAGGATGATTGACAGTTCACTCTCAGCAACTTAAATTGAGGGGACTTGGTAGACCAGACCCTCCCTGAGGATGACTGACAAGCTCAATCACAGTGGTTATAGTGGGTGGAACTTCCTGTTCCACATCCTCCCTGAGGATGACTGACAAGCTCAATCACAGTGGTTATAGTGGGTGGAACTTCCTGTTCCACATCCTCCCTGAGGATGACTGACAGCTCAGTCACAGTGGTTAGAGTGGGTGGGACTTCCTGTGCCATGACATCACTGAGGATGACTGACAGCTCAGTCACAGTGGTAACAATGGGTGGGACTTCCTGTACCATGGCCTGCCTGACAATGACTGACAGCTGAGAGGGGCTAGTGAGTGGGAGGGACTTCTGGTAGCACATCCCCCTGAGCATGATTGGCAGCTCACTCTCAGTGACTAAGTTTAGGGGACTGGGTAGACCACACCCTCCCTGACGATGACCCACTGTGGCTAGTGGGTGGGACTTCCTGTGCCACACCCTGCCTGAGGATGACTGACAGCTCAGATTCTAGGGGGCGGGACTTCCTGTGCCACACCCTGCCTGAGGATGATAGACAGCTCAATCACAGTGCTTAGATGGTGGGACTTCCTGTGCCATGCCCTGCCTGAGGATGACTGACAGCTCAATCACAGTGGCTATTGGGTGGGACTTCCTGGACCACACCCTGCCTGAGGATGACTGACAGCTCAATCACAGTGGCTAGTGGGAGGGACTTCCTGGACCACACCCTGCCTGAGAATGACTGACAGCTCAATCACAGTGCTTAGAGGGCAGGACTTCCTGTGCCACACCCTGCCTGAGGATGATAGACAGCTCAATCACAGTGCTTAGATGGTGGGACTTCCTGTGCCACGCCCTGCCTGAGGATGACTGACAGCTCCATCACAGGTTCTAGTGGGTGGGACTTCCTGTGCCACACCCTGCCTGATGACTGACAGTTAACAGTGACCAGTGGGAGGGACTTCTGGTGCCACCCCCTCCCTGAGGATGATTGACATCATTAAGAGTGACCAGTGGGAGGGACTTCCTGTGCAACACCCTTCCTGAGGATGATAGCTCAGCTAGGGTGACTACTGGAACTTCCTGTGCCACACCCTCCCTGAGGATGATTGACAGTTAACAGTGACCAGTGAGAGGGACTTCCTGTGCAACACTGAGGATGATTGACAGCTCAGCTAGGGTGACTACTGGGAGGGACTTCCTGTGCCACACCATGCCTAATGATGATTGACAGTTAACAGTGACCAGTGGGAGGGACTTCCTGTGTCACACTCCACCTGAGAATGATTGACAGCTCAGCTAGGGTAACTACTGGGAGGGACTTCCTGTGCCACACCCTGCCTAGTGATGATTGACAGTTAATAGTGACCAGTGGGAGGGACTTCCTGTGCAACACCCTCCCTAATGATGACTTCCTGTGCAACACTCTGAGGATGACTGACAGCTCAGCTAGGGTGACTACTGAGAGGGACTTCCTGTGCCACAACCTCCCTGAGGATGATTGACATCATTAAGAGTGACCAGTGGGAGGGACTTCCTGTGCCACACCCTGCCTGAGGATGATTGACAGCTCAGCTAGGGTGGCTACTGGGAAGGATTTCCTGTGCCACACTGTCCCTGATGATGATTGATAGTTAACACTGACCAGTGGGAGGGACTTCCTGTGCCACACCCTGCCTAATGATGATTGACAGTTAACAGTGACCAGTGGGAGGGACTTCCTGTGCCACACCCTGCCTGAGGATGACTGACAGCTCAGGGTGACTAGTGAGTGGGCAGGACTTATGGCAGCACGACTTCTGTGAGGATGATTGACAAGGCGCTCACCCCCAGCTCTCCCGTGTCTCCCTCCCACAGGTCAGCAAGGTGACACGGAGATGGCCCGCACAGAGCCGCCGGGTAAGCGGGCGTCATGATGGTTAATTCCTCCCATTATTGTTATCATTGTCCTGTGGGCACCGGGGATTCGAACCCGGGCCCTTGTCTCTAACCCCATTTCCTCTTGCCCCACCCCACAGTCCAGCAGACGCTCCTGGAGAGGTAGACGGGCAGGCCCTGCGCTGAACCCAGTCCCGCCTGGGGAGGCCGCGGTCATCCGCCATGTTGCCTGGCCCACGGCGGATGCGGCTTCGTCTTCCGCCGGCCCCTTGGGCCTTGGCGGGGAAACCCCCTGCGGCTCACAGATGGGCCGGATCTTTATGCCCCATTGCTCCAGCCGCCTTCATTTGGTCCCCGCGAGCCACCGTCCGCCACCCGCCATGACGTCGCGGACACGGGTTCGCCTTCCCCGGCCCCTGCGGGTGCCCGACCCGCCCGCCGTCTCCTGCTGGGCTGCATCACAATGCAAGTGGCTCCAGCTGCCATGTATTGGACCTGGCAAGCCACCGTAGCCCAGATGCTGTGCAAATACTCTGGCTGCTGCATATTGGACCCTGCGAGCCACCGTAGCCCGGGTTGTGTGCCAATGCCTTGCTAACAGCCTGTGCTTGGACCCCATGAGCCACCGTACACCGTGGACCTTGTCTGGACACAGGTTTGCCTTCCCCAGCCCCTGCAGGTGCCTGTTGTGTCTGGACTGGCTGGATTGTACACAGATTGCTCTGTCTGCCTTAAATTGGCCCCTGCGAGCCACCGTAGCCTATGCTTGGACCCCTACAAGCCATTGTACACTGTCCACCATCTCCCAATGGGCAGGAACGCATGCAGATTTCAACAGTTGCCTTAAATTGGACCCTATGAGCCACCGTACCCTCCTCTTGTCTAACTAATTTGGTCACCCTTGGACACTGTGCTGTCCACCATGATGATGAACTCAAGATGAGTGGACCAAAATTGTGTTAAAATGGACCCTGCAAGCCACCATAGCCCAGAATCTCTGCAAATACTCTGGCTGCCTTAGATTGGACCCTGTGAGCCACCGTAGCCTATGCTTGGACCCCATGAGCCACTGTACACCACCCACCATGATATCACATGACACAGGTTCACCTTCCCCAGCCACATGCAGATTTCTACAGTTGCCTTAAATTGGACCCCACAAGCCACCATAGCCTCCTCTTGTCTAATTTGGTCACCCTTGGACACTGTGCTGTCCACCATGATGATGAACTCAAGATGAGTGGACCAGAATTGTCTTAAAATGAACCCCACAAGCCACCATAGGCCAGAATCTGTGCAAATACTCTGCCTTAGACTGGACCCTGTGAGGCACCATAGCACAGATGCTTGGACGGGTTCACCCACAAGCCACCACCTCCTGACATCACCCACCATATCACAGATCTAGATTGGGACACGGGTTCACCTTAGCCTCTGATTGGGTGCCCACCACCTCCTGATGGGCTGAATTGAACACAAGTTACTCCAGCTTCTTTAGATTGGACCCCACAGCCACCATAGCCTATGATTGGACCCCATGAGCTGCTGTACACTGTCCACCATCTCCCAATGGGCAGTAATGCATGCAGATTCCAACAGTTGCCTTAAATTGGACCCCACGAGCCACCATAGTCTCATCTTGTCCAAGTAATTTGGTCGCCCTGGGCCACCGTGCACTGTCCACCATGATGATGAACTCAAGATGAGTGGACCAAAATTGTCTTAAAATGGACCCGCAAGCCACCATAGCCTGGATCTTCAAACACTCTGGCTGCCTTAGATTGGACCCTGTGAGCTACCATAGCCTATGATTGAACCCCACGAGCCACCATACACCACCCACCATGATATCACATGGACACGGGTTCACCTTCCCCGGCCTCTGCAGGTGCCCGCCATCTCCTGATGGGCTGAATTGAACACAGATTACTCCTGCTTCTTTAGATTGGACCCTGTGAGCCACCATAGCCTATGCTTGGACCCCCAAGAGCCACCATACACTGTCCACCATCTCCCAATGGGCAGTAATGCATGCAGGTTTCAACAGTTGCCTTAAATTGGACCCCACAAGCCACCATAGCCTCCTCTTGTCTAACTAATTTGGTCACCCTTGGACACTGTGCTGTCCACCATGATGATGAACTCAAGATGAGTGGGCCAGTATTGTCTTAAAATGGACCCTGTGAGCCACCATAGCCCAGAATCTCTGCAAATACTCTGGCTGCCTTAGATTGGACCCTGTGAGCTACCACAGCCTATGCTTGGACCCCATGAGCCACCATACACCACCCACCATGATATCACATGGACACGGGTTCACCTTCCCCAGCCACATGCAGATTTCTACAGTTGCCTTAAATTGGACCCCACAAGCCACCATAGCCTCCTCTTGTCTAATTTGGTCACCCTTGGACACTGTGCTGTCCACCATGATGATGAACTCAAGATGAGTGGACCAGAATTGTCTTAAAATGAACCCCACAAGCCACCATAGGCCAGAATCTGTGCAAATACTCTGCCTTAGACTGGACCCTGTGAGGCACCATAGCCTATGCTTGGACCCCACAAGCCACCATACATCACCCACCATATCACAGATCTCATTGGGACACGGGTTCACCTTCCCCGGCCTCTGCGGGTGCCCACCACCTCCTGATGGGCTGAATTGAACACAAGTTACTCCAGCTTCTTTAGATTGGACCCCACAGCCACCATAGCCTATGATTGGACCCCATGAGCTGCTGTACACTGTCCACCATCTCCCAATGGGCAGTAATGCATGCAGATTCCAACAGTTGCCTTAAATTGGACCCCACGAGCCACCATAGTCTCATCTTGTCCAAGTAATTTGGTCGCCCTGGGCCACCGTGCACTGTCCACCATGATGATGAACTCAAGATGAGTGGACCAAAATTGTCTTAAAATGGACCCCGCAAGCCACCATAGCCTGGAATCTGTGCAAATACTCTGGCTGCCTTAGACTGGACCCTGTGAGCCACCATAGCCTATGCTTGGACCCCACAAGCCACCATACATCACCCACCATATCACAGATCTCATTGGGACATGTGTTTGCCTTCCCCAGGCTCTGCGGGTGCCCGCCATCTCCTGATGGGCTGAATTGAACACAGATTACTCCTGCTTCTTTAGATTGGACCCTGCGAGCCACCATAGCCTATGCTTGGACCCCCACGAGCCACCGTATGCTGTCCACCATCTCCCAATGGGCAGGAACGCATGCAGAGGTCTACAGTTGCCTTAAATTGGACCCCACAAGCCACCATAGCCCAGAATCTGTGCAGATACTCTGGCTGCCTTAGATTGGACCCCATGAGCCACCTTAGCCTATGCTTGGACCCCACGAGCCACCATACACCACCCACCATATCACAGATCTCATTGGGACACGTGAACATGTGGACACGGGTTCACCTTCCCCGGCCTCTGCAGGTGCCCGGCATCTCCTGATGGGCTGAATTGAACACAGATTCCTCCAGATTCTTTAGATTGGACCCCACAAGCCACCATAGCCTATGCTTGAACCCCACAAGCCACTGTACACTGTCCACCATGATGATGAACTCAAGATGAGTGGACCAAAATTGTCTTAAAATGGACCCCGCGAGCAACCATAGCCCGGTATCTGTGCACATACTCCAGCTGCCTTAAATCGAACCCTGTAAGCCACCATAGCCTATGCTTGGACCCCACTAGCCACCGTACACCACCCACCATGATGTCACATGGACACGGGTTCACCTTCCCCGGCCTCTGCGGGTGCCCACCACCTCCTGATGGGCTGAATTGATCACAGATTACTCCTGCTTCTTTAGATTGGACCCTGCGAGCCACCATAGCCTATGCTTGGACCCCATGAGCCACCATACACTGTCCATCTCCCAATGTGTGAGATCACATGCAGATTTCTACAGTTGCTTTAAGTTGGACCCCACAAGCCACTGTAGCCTCCTTGTCCAAGTAATTTGGTCACCCTTGGACACCGTACACTGTCCACCATGATGACCTCAGGATGAATGAACTGAAATTGTCCTAAAATGGACCCCACAAGCCACCATAGCCTGGAATCTGTGCAAATACTCCAGCTGCCTTAGATTGGACCCCATGAGCCACCATAGCTTATGCTTGGACCCCATGAGCCACCATACGCTGTCCACCATCTCCGGATGGGCGGGAGCACATGCAGATTTCTACAGTTGCCTTAAATTGGACCCCACAAGCCACCATAGCCTCCTCTTGTCCAAGTAATTTGGTCGCCCTGGGCCACCATGCGCTGTCCACCATGATGATGAACTCAAGATAGGTGGACCAAAATTGTCTTAAAATGGACCCTGCAAGCCACCATAGCCCAGAATCTCTGCAAATACTCTGACTTAGATTGGACCCTGTGAGCCACCGTAGCCTATGCTTGGACCCCACGCCACCCACCATGATATCACATGACACAGGTTCACCTTCCCCGGTCTCTGCGGGTGCCCGCCATCTCCTGATGGGCTGAATTGATCACAGATTACTCCTGCTTCTTTAGATTGGACCCTGCAAGCCACCGTAGCCTATGCTTGGACCCCCATGAGCCACTGTACACTGTCCACCACCTCCCGATGGGCAGTAACGCATGCAGATTTCAACAGTTGCCTTAAATTGGACCCCACGAGCCACCGTAGCCTCCTCTTGTCTAAGTAATTTGGTCACCCTTGGACACTGTGCTGTCCACCATGATGATGAACTCAAGATGAGTGGGCCAGTATTGTCTTAAAATGGACCTTGTGAGCCACCATAGCCTGGAATCTGTGCACATACTCCAGCTGCCTTAAATTGAACCCCGTAAGCCACCATAGCCTATGCTTGGACCTCACAAGCCACCATACACCACCCACCATGATGTCACATGGACACGGGTTCACCTTCCCCGGCCTCTGCGGGTGCCCACCACCTCCTGATGGGCTGAATTGAACACAAGTTACTCCAGCTTCTTTAGATTGGACCCCACAGCCACCATAGCCTATGATTGGACCCCATGAGCTGCTGTACACTGTCCACCATCTCCCAATGGGCAGTAATGCATGCAGATTTCAACAGTTGCCTTAAACTGGACCCCACAAGCCACCGTAGCCTATGCTTGGACCCCATGAGCCACCGTACACTGCCCACCATGATGCCTGGACATGGGTTTGCCTTCCCTGTCTGCTGATGGGCTGGATCTTGCATGTGGATTTCTCCAGCTGCCTTAAACTGGACCCTGCGAGCCACCATCGCCTTGCCTGGCCCAAGTAATTTGGTCACCATGGGCCACCGTTGTGCTGTCTGCCAGGATGCTGCTGCTGTCATCAAGACCAAAACTGCCTTGGAATGGACCCCGCAAGCCACCGTAGTCTGGACTGTGTGCACATAATCTGGCTGCCTCAAATTGGACCCCGTGAGCTGCCGTAGCCCAGGCTAGCCCACGTGGAGACCTCCCGTTCCCCTCCCCCAGCCCCTGGCATTTGGCTGTGTTCAGGCTTTATGCAACCAGGTCGGTTGGCTTTTTTTTTTTTTAGGCAAATGGCACCCCCACTTACTTAAACTGGACCACGTGAGCCACTGTACCTGGCGCCTGGACAGTTGGCTTCTATGCACATTGCTCTGGCATCTGAAATTGGACCTCTCAAGCCACCATAGCCCTGTGTTTTCCAGCCCTGGCACATGATTGGCTTATTTTTTTTTATGCAAATGATGCTTTGTCCTGAATTTGAGACTCCTGATTGGTTGGCTCATATGCAAATGGCCATGTTGTCTTACTGGTACTGGACCCTGTGAGCCACCGTACCTGGCACCTGGGCAGTTGGCTTCTATGTAAATTGCCGTGAGGTGCCCGCCTGGCACCCGTTTGCAAGCCTGTGCACACATGAGGAGTTGACATATATGCAAATTTGTGTGCAAATAGCCCCAGTGTCTGAAATTGGACCCCATAGGCCACCGTACCCCCACCACTGTGCCACTGCCTGGCCATGTTGACAAGCCCACTGACCCCTGATTGATTGGCTCATATGCAGATTAGGCACACATGGCCCCAGTGTCTGAAATTGGACCTCATGAGCCACCATACCCCATTCACCACACCACTATCTGGCATGTCTACAAGACCACTGGCCCCCTGATGTGTTGTCTTAAATGCAAATGGCCCCAGTGTCTTGAGTTGGACCCCACGAGCCACCGTACCCCACTCACTGTGCCACTGCCTGGCCAGTTTGCAAGTCCACTGGCCTCTGATGGGTTGTCTTAAATGCAAATTGCCCTAGTGTCTGAAATTGGACCCTGTGAGCCACCGTACCCCATGGTGTTTTTGCAAATGGCCCCAGTGACTTGAATTGGACCCCGTGAGCCACTGTACCCCACCCACTGTGCCACTGCCTGGCCTGTTTGCAAGTCCACCTGCCTCTGATGGGTTCTTATATGCAAGTCCATATGCAAATGGACCCAGGGTCTGAAATTGGACCCTGTGAGCCACCGTACCCCATTCACCATGTCACTGCCTGGCATGTGTACAAGTCCACTGGCCCCCTGATGTGTTGTCTTAAATGCAAATTGCCCTAGTGTCTGAAATTGGACCCTGTGAGCCACCGTACCCCATGGTGTTTTTGCAAATGGCCCCAGTGTTTTGAATTGGACCCCAGGAGCCACCATACCCCACCCACTGTGCCACTGCCTGGCCTGTTTGCAAGTCCACTGGCCCCCTGATGGGTTCTTATATGCAAATTCACATGCAAATGGCCCCAGTGTCTGAAACTGGACCCTGTGAGCCACCGTACCCCATTCACCATGCCAAGTCCACTGGCCCCTGATTGGTTGGCTGACATGCAAATAGCCCTGGTGTCTGAAATTGGACCCCATGAGCCACTGTACCTACCCCACTCACCCTGCTGCTGGCCTGCCATGTTTGCAAGTCCCCAGGCTCCTGATTGGTTGGCTCACCTGCCAATGGCCCCAGCATGTGCAATTGGACCCTGTGAGCCACCGTACCCCAGGGCATGTTTGCAAATTTCCTGGCTTGTGATTGGCTGCCTGATATGCAAATGTCCCCAGTGTCTGAAGTTGGACCCCGTGGGCCACCATACCCCACTCACCCTGCTGCTGCCTGCATCTATGCAGAGTAGTTGATGGGTTAGCTGATATGCAAATTTATATGCAAATGGATGCAGCCTCTGAATTTGGACTCTGAGCCACCGTACCCAATGGCATGCTCACAAATCTCCTGGCTGGTGATTGGTTGGCTCACGTGCAAATGGCCGACATGTGCAATTGGACCCTGTGAGCCACTGTACCCCATTCACTGTGCCTAATGTCTTCACAAGTCCATAGGCCTCTGAAGGCTTATATGCAAATTTATATGCAAATGCACCAGCCTCTGAAATTGCTCCCTGATTGGTTGGCTCGCATGCAAATGGCCCCAGTGTCCTGGATTGGACCTTGTGAGCCACCATACCCCACAGTGTCTTTGCAAAAATCTCCTGGGATGTGATTGGTTGGCTCACATGCAAAGGGCCTCACTGTCTGAAATTGGACACCACGAGCCACCGTACCCCACTCACCATGCCACACTGCCTGGTGTGTTTACAAATCCACTGGCCCCTGATTGGTTGGCTCATATGCAAATTTACATGCAAATGGCCCTGGTGATTTAAATTGGACCCCATGAGCCACTGTCCCCCACTCACCCACTCACTGTGTTGCCACCCTACATGCAAATGGCCCCAGTGTCTGGATTGGGCCCTGAGAGCCACCGTACCCCACTCACTGTGCCACTGCCTGGCATATTTACAAGCCCACTGGCAGCTGAAAGGTTGGCTCATATGTAAATTCATATGCAAATTTCTCCAGTGGCTGAAATTGGACCCTGTGAGCCACCATACCCCACTGTGTGCTTGCAAATCTGGCCTGTGATTGGTTGGCTCGCATGCAAATGGCCCCGGTGTCCTGGATTGGACCCTGTGAACCACTGTATCCCATGGGTGTGTTTGCAAATCTGGCCTGTGATTGGTTGGCTTGCATGCAAATGGCCCCAGTGTCCTTGATTGGACCTTGTGAGCCACCATACCCCACTCACTGTGCCACTGCCTGCCATGTTGACATGTCTGCTGGCCCCTGAAAGGTATGGCTTATATGTAAATCAATATGCAAATTTCTCCAGTGTTTGAAATTGGACCCCGAGAGCCTCCGTACCCCACACTGGGTTTGCCAATCTTGCCAGTGATGGGTTGGCTCATGGCCCTGGCATCTAGAATTGGACCCCATGAGCCACCGTACCCCACTCACCATGCTGCCTCCTGACCTGCAAATGGCCTGTGTCTGAAATTAGACCCCAAGAGCCACCGTACCCCACCCCATGGTGGGTTTGCCAATCTCCTGGCCCCTGAGGGGTTGGCTCACATGCAAATGGCCCTGGCATCTGGAATTGGACCCCCCACGTGCTGCCTCCCAACCTGCAGGTGGCTGCAGCATCCCGAGCCACCCCCACTCAAACCATGCTGCCTCCTGACCTGCAAATGGCCTGTGTCTGCAATTGGACCCTGCAAGCCACCGTACCCCACTCACCATGCTGCCTCCCAAGCTGCAAGTTGCCAGTGTCTGAAATTGGACCCCGAGAGCCACCGTACCCCACAGTGGGCTTGCCAGTCTCCTGGCCCCTGAGGGGTTGGCTCACATGCAAATGGCCCTGGCATCTGGAATTGGACCCCAAGAGCCACCGTACCCCACTCACCATGCTGCCTCCTGACCTGCAAATGGCCTGTGTCTGAAATTGGACCCTGAGAGCCACCGTACCCCACTCACCATGCTGCCTCCCAACCTGCAGGTGGCTGCAGCATCTGAAATTGGACCCTGAGAGCCACCATACCCCAGTGGGTTCTTGCCAGTCTCCTGGCCCCTGAGGGGTTGGCTCACATGGAAATGGCCCCAGCATCTGGAATTGGACCCCAAGAGCCACCATACCACACTCACCATGCTGCCTCCTGACCTGCAAATGGCCCCAGCATCTGCAATTGGACCCTGCAAGCCACCGTACCCCATTCACCATGCTGCCTCCCAAGCTGCAAGTTGCCACAGTGTCTGAAATTGGACCCGAGAGAGCCACCAGTCTCCTGGCCCCTGACCCAAACAGCATCTGGAATTGGCTTGCCAGTCTCCTGGCCCCTGACCTGCAGGGGGTTGGCTCACATGGAAATGGCCCCAGTCTCCTGGCCCCTGAGGGTTGGCATCTGGAGTTGGACCCCAAGAGCCACTGTACCCCACTCACCATGCTGCCTCCTGACCTGCAAATGGCCCGTGTCTGGAATTGGACCCTGAGAGCCACTGTACCCCACCCCATGGTGTGTTTGCCAATCTCCTGGCCCTTGATGGGTTGGCTGACATGCAAATGGCCCCAGCATCTGGAATTGGACCCCAAGAGCCACTGTACCCCACTCACCATGCTGCCTCCCAACCTGCAAATGGCCAGTGTCTGAAATTGGACCCCAAGAGCCACCGTACCCCATAGCAGGCTTGCCAATCTCCTGGCCCCTGAGGGGTTGGCTCACATGGAAATGGCTCCGGTGTCTGGAATTGGACCCCGCGAGCCACCGTACCCCGCCTACCAGCATGTGATGTGCTGGTTTCCTTTTTTTTTAATACAAATGATGCTTTGTCCCAAATTGAACCCCCTGAGCCACCATATTGCCATTGGTGGGGTGTCTCTGCGATGCTTCATGTGGGCCTCATGGGCCACTGTACACAACCAGGCGGAAGCCCAGGACCTACTCCCAGCATGTTCTGGAACCTTCCACTGCTGCCATTTTGCTCTGCCCCTCCCCCACCTGCATGGTGGGTAGCAGAATGTTTTTTTTTTTTAAAAAAAAATGGTATTTGTGGGGGATGAATTAAAATGTTTGAATGATACACTGTGTCCTGAGCAGTGACTCCCCCTGAACCCCAATATTCCCCCCATACTCACATTCTCCATATCTGGTGATTCAGCCCTGAGCCCCAATATTTCCCCATCCACAGCTATTCCTCTCCCTCCAGATGCTCCACTGAACCCCAATATTCTCACAAGGGCCTACCCCCTCCTCCAGGAACACCCCTGAACCCTGATACTCCCCAGACCACATCTACTCCTCCCTGAACCCCAATACTCCCTGGTTCTCAGCTACTCCATGCCCTCCAGTGACTGCACCTCAATACTCCTGGGTACTCCTGACTCCCAAATACTCCACCATCCCCAGCTCCTCTATGAGCTCAGGTGACTCCCTGCACCCCAATACTCTGCAGTTCCCAGGTGCTCACTGCACCCCAATAATCCACCTTCCCAACATACTACCCTCCCCACCTCCAGTGAGTCCCCTGCACCCCAGTATTCATTCTTCCCCAGGCCCTCCATGGCCTCCAGTGTCTCCACTGAACCCCAATATTCTCACCAGGTCATTGTACCCCCTCCTCCAGGGACACCCCTGAACCCTGATGCTCCCCAGACCACAGCTACTCCTCCCTGAACCCCAATACTCCCTGGTTCTCAGCTACTCCATGCCCTCCAGTGACTCCCTGCACCCCAATACCCCCATCCTCACCAGGTAGTTCTTCAGTGACTGACCTGCACCCCAACACTTCCATAATCCCAGGGACTCCCCTGCACCCCAATACTCCATGTTCCACAGATACTCTCCCCAGCTCCAGTGAGGCCCCTGTACCCCAATACTGGCCCTTCACATCCTCCAGTGACTGTGCACCCCAATACTCCCCTTCCCCTGGGTACTCCTGATACCCCAAATGCTCCACCATCCCCAGCTCCTCCATGAGCTTAGGTGACTCCCTGCACCCCAATACTCCACAGTCCACAGGTAATCACTGCACCCCAACAATCCACCTTTCATGATACTACCCTCCCCCTTCCAGATTCCCTGCACCCCAGTGCTCCCCAAGTCTGTTACTCCCCCCACCTCCAGTGAGTCCCCTGCACCCCAGTATTCATTCTTCCCCAGGCCCTCCATGGCCTCCAGTGTCCCCACTGAACCCCAATATTCTCCTCACCAGGTCATCCTACCCCCTCCTCCAGGGACACCCCTGAACCCTGATGCTCCCCAGACCACAAGGACTCCTCCCTGAATCCCAATACTCACTGGTTCTCAGCTACTCCATGTCCTCCAGTGACTCCCTGCACCCCAATACCCCCATCTTCACCAGATACCCCCTGCACCCCAATACTACATCTCACCAGATGCTATTCCCACCTCCAGCGAGCCCCTGCACCCCAATACTCTACAGACCCCATGTCCTCTGTCCTCCAGTCACTCCCCACCCCCTGATTAACACTGTGGATACTCCTGACACCCCAATACAACCCCAGTCCCTCCATTGACTCCCTGTACCCCAATACTCCCATATTCCCCACATACTCCTCCTTCCATGTCCTTCAGTGACTAACCCATACCCCAACACCTCCATGCTTCCAGAGACTTCCCTGCACCCCAATACTCCATGTTCCCAACTTCCAGTGAGTCCCCTGAACCCCAATACTCATTCTTCCCCAGGCCCTCATACTGCAGTGACTGCACCCCAATACTCCCCTTCCCCTGGGCACTCCTGACACCCCAAATGCTGCAACATCCCCAGCTCCTCCATGAGCTTGGGTGACTCCCTGCACCCCAATACTCCACAGCCCCCAGGTAGTCACTGCACCCCAATAATCCTCCTTCCCAAGATACTACTCTCCCTCCTCCAGAATCCCTGCACCCCAGTGCTCCCCAAGTCCCTGTTACTCCCCACACCTCCAGTGAGTCCCCTGCACCCCAATACTCAATCTTCCCCAGGGCCCCCAGTGACTGTGCACCCCAATACTCCCCTTCTCCTGGGTACTCCTGACACCCCAATGCTCCACCATCCTCAGTTCCTCCATGAGCTTGGTGACTCCCTGCACCCCAATACTCCACAGTTCCCAGGTAGCCACTGCACCCCAATAATCCACCTTCCAAAGATGCTACTCACCCCACTCCAGACTCCCTGCACCCCAGTGCTCCCCAAGTCCCTGTTACTCCCCCACCTCCAGTGAGTCCCCTGTACCCCAGTATTAATTCTTCCCCAGGCCCTCCATGTCCTCCTGTGACTCCACTGAACCCCAATATTCTCCTCACAAGGTCCTCCTACCCCCTCCTCCAGGGACAACCCTGAGCCCTGATTCTCCCCAGGCCACAGCTACTCCTCCCTGCACCCCAATACTCCCTGGTTCTCAGCTACCCCATGTCCTCCAGGCACTCGCTGCACCCTAAAACCACCTCTTCCCCAGAGATTCCCTGCACCCCAATACTGCATCTCACCAGAGACTACTCCCACCTCCAGTGACCCCCTGCACCCCAATATTCCACATCCTCCTGTGTGTTCACCCCAATACTCCCCCTGCATACTCCTGACACCCCAATGCTCCATCCCCAGCTCCTCCATGAGCTCAGGTGACTCCCTGCACCCCAATACTCCACAGTCCACAGGTAGTCACTGCACCCCAACAATCTACCTTTCCATGATACTACACTCCCCTTTCCAGATTCCCTGCACACCAGTGCTCCCCAAGTCCCTGTTACTCCCCCACCTCCAGTGAATCCCCTGCACCCCATTATTCATTCTTCCCCAGGCCCTCCATGGCCTCCAGTGTCTCCACTGAACCCCAATATTCTCACCAGGTCATTGTACCCCCTCCTCCAGGGACACCCCTGAACCCTGATGCTCCCCAGACCACAAGTACTCCTCCCTGAATCCCAATACTCACTGGTTCTCAGCTACTCCATGCCCTCCAGTGACTCCCTGCACCCCAATACCCCCATCCTCACCAGATAGTTCTTCAGTGATGGACCTGCACCCCAACACTTCCATAATCCCAGGGACTCCCCTGCACCCCAATACTCCATCTTCCACAGATACCCCCAGCCCAGTGAGGCCCCATGTACTGGCCCTTCACATCCTCCAGTGACTGTGCACCCCAATAACCCCTTCCCCTGGGTACTCCTGATACCCCAAATGCTCCACCATCCCCAGCTCCTCCACGAGCTTAGGTGACTCCCTGCACCCCAATACTCCACAGTCCACAGGTAGTCACTGCACCCCAACAATCTACCTTTCCATGATACTACCCTCCCCCTTCCAGATTCCCTGCACACCAGTGCTCCCCAAGTCCCTGTTACTCCCCCACCTCCAGTGAGTCCCCTGCACCCCAGTATTCATTCTTCCCCAGGCCCTCCATGGCCTCCAGTGTCCCCACTGAACCCCAACATTCTCTTCATAAGGCCCTCCTACCCCCTCCTCCAGGGACACCCCTGAGCCCTGATACTCCCCAGGCCACAGGTACTCCTCCCTGCACCCCAATACTGCCTGGTTCTCAGCAACTCCATGTCCTCCAGTGACTCCCTGCACCCCAATACCCCCATCTTCCCCAGACTCACCTGCACCCCAATACTGCATCTCACCAGATGCTACTCCCACCTCCAGTGACCCCTGCACCCCAATACTCTACAGTCCTCATGCCCTCTGTCTTCCAGTGACTCCCTGACCCCCTATACAACACTGTGGATACTCCTGACACCCCAATACTCCCCCATCCCCAGGCCCTCCAGTGACTCCCTGCACCCCAATACTCCCATCTTCCCCACATACTCTTTCCATGTCCTTCAGCTACTGACCTGCACCCCAACACCTCCATGCTCCCAGGGACTCCCTGCACCCCAATACTCCATGTTCCCAACCTGCACTGAGGCCCCTGTACCCCAATACTCATACTTCCCCAGGCCCTCCATGTCCTCCATTAATTGCACCCTAATAACCCCTTCCCCTGGGTACTCCTGACACCCTAATACTCCACCATCCCCAGCTCCTCCATGAGCTCGGGTGACTCCCTGCACCCCAATTCTCCACAGTTCCCAGGTAGCCACTGCACCCCGATAATCCACCTTCCCAAGACACTACCCTCCCCACCTCCAGTGAGTCTCCTGCACCCCAGTACTCAATCTTCCCCAGGCCCTCCACATCCTCCAGTGACTCCACTAAACCCCAATATTCTCACAATTTGCTCCTACCCCTCCTCCAGGGACACCCCTGAGCCCTGATACTCCCCAGGCTACAGGTACTCCTCCCTGAACCCCAATACTCCCTGGCTCTCCACTACATGTCCTCCAGTGACTCCCTGTACCCTAAAACCACATCTTCCCCCAGACTCCCCTGCACCCCAATACTGCATCTCACCAGATGCTACTCTCACCTCCAGTGACCCCCCTGCACCCCAATACTCTACAGTCCTCATGTCCTGTCCTCCAGTGACTCCCTGACCCCCTATACAACACTGTGGATACCCCTGACACCCTAATACTCCCCCATCCCCAGACCCTCCAGTGACTCCTTGCACCCTAATATTCCCACCTTCCCCACATACTCCTTCCATGTCCTTCAGCTACTGACCTGCACCCCAACACCTCCATGCTCCCAGGGACACCCTGCACCCCAATACTCCATGTTCCCAACCTGCACTGAGGCCCCTGTACCCCAATACTCATACTTCCCCAGGCCCTCCATATCCTCCATTGACTGCACCCCAATAACCCCTTCCCTGGGTACTCCTGACACCCTAATGCTCCACCATCCTCAGCTCCTCCATGAGCTTGGTGACTCCCTGCACCCCAATACTCCACAGTTCCCAGGTAGCCACTGCACCCCAATAATCCCCCTTTCCATGATACTACACTCCCCTTTCCAGAGATTCCCTGCACCCCAGTGCTCCCCAAGTCCCTGTTACTCCCCACCTCCAGTGAGTCCCCTGCAATCTTTAATTCTTCAGGCCCTCCATGGCCTCCTGTGACTCCACTGAACCCCAATACTGTCCTCACAAGGTCCTCCTACCCCTCCTCCAGGGACACCCTGAGCCCTGATTCTCCCCAGGCCACAGGAACTCCTCCTGCACCCCAATACTCCCTGGTTCTCAGCTACCCCATGTCCTCCAGGCACTCGCTGCACCTAAACCACCTCCTCCCCAGAGATTCCTGCACCCCAATACTGCATCTCACCAGAGACTACTCCCACCTCCAGTGACCCCCTGCACCCCAAGGCCACAGTGTTCACACCAATACTCCCCTGCATACACCCAATGCTCCATCCCCAGCTCCTCCATGAGCTCAGGTGACTCCCTGCACCCCAATACTCCACAGTCCTCAGGTAGCCACTGCACCCCAATAATCCCCCTTTCCATGATACTACACTCCCCTTTCCAGAGATTCCCTGTCCCCCAGTGACTCCCCACCCCAGTGTCCCTGCACCCCAGTATTAATTCTTCCCCAGGCCCTCCATGTCCTCCTGTCACTCCACTGAACCCCAATACTGTCCTCACAAGGTCCTCCTACCCCCTCCTCCAGGGACACCCCTGAAACCTGATACTTCCCAGGCCACAGGAACTCCTCCCTGCACCCCAATATTCCCTAGTTCTCAGATACTCCATGTCCTCCAGTCACTCCCTGCACCCCAATACTGCATCTCACCAGATACCATTCCCACCTCCAGTGACCCCCTTGCACCCCAATACTCTACAGTCCCCATGCCCTCTTTCCTCCAGTGACTCCCCACCCCCTGATTAACACTGTGGATACTCCTGACACCCCAATACTCCCTAGGCCCTCCAGTGACTCCCTGTACCCAAATACTCCCATCTTCCCCACATGCTCCTCCTTCCATGTCCTTCAAGAACTGACCTGCACCCCAACACCTCCATGCTCCCAGAGACTCCCCTGCACCCCAACACCTACCCTCCACATCCTCCAGTGACTGCCTCAAGTGACTCCTCCCCAGCTCCTCCATGAGCTTGGGTACTCCCCACCCCAATACTCCACACCCATAGTCACTGCACCCTGCAGCCCTGTTACTCCCCACCTCCAGTGAGTCCCCTGCACCCCAATACTCAATCTTCCCCAGGCCCCAGTGACTGTGCACCCCAATACTCCCCTCCCCCTGGGTACTGACATCCCAAATGCTCCACCATCCCCAGCTCCTCCATGACCTTGGGTGACTCCCTGCACCCCAATACTCCACAGCCCCCAGGTAGTCACTGCACCCCAATAATCCACCTTCCCAAGACACTACCCTCTCCACCTCCAGTGAGTCTCCTGCACCCCAGTACTCAATCTTCCCCAGGCCCTCCATGGCCTCACATGACTCCACTGAACCCCAATATTTTCCTCACAATTTGCTCCTACCTCTCCTCCAGGGACACCCCTGAGCCATGATACTCCCCAGGATACAGGTACTCCTCCCTGTACCCCAATACTCCCTGGTTCTCAGCTACTCCATGTCCTCCAGTGACTCCCTGCACCCCAATACCCCCATCTTCCCCTGATATTCCCCTGCACCCCAATACTGCATCTCACCAGATGCTACTCTCACCTCCAGTGACCCCCCTGCACCCCAATACTCTACAGTCCCCATGTCCTGTCCTCCAGTGACTCTCTGCCCCCATACAACACTGGATACTCATGACACCCCAATACCCCATCCCCAGGCCCTCCAGTGACTCCCTGCACCCCAATAGTCCCATCCCCATATACTCTTGCAGCTATGCCTTTCAGCAACTGACCTGTACCCCAACACCTCCATGCTCCCAGGGACTCCCTGCACCCCAATACTCCATGTTCCCAACCTGCACTGAGGCCCCTGTACCCCAATACTCCAGTTCCCCAGGCCCTCCATGTCCTCCTGCACCCCAATAACCCCTTCCCCTGGGCACTCCTGACACCCCTAATACTCCACCATCCAGCTCCTCCATGGCTCGGGTGACTCCCCAACCTCCCAGTTCCCAGGTAGCCACTGACCCCAATAATCCACCCCAATCCCAGTACTCAATCTTCCCCAGGCCCTCCATGGCCTCCAGTGACTCCACTGAACCCCAATATTCTCACAATTTGCTCCTTCCCCCTCCTCCAGGGACACCCATGAGCCCTGATACTCCCCAGGCCACAGGAACTCCTCCCTGAACCCCAATACTCCCTGGTTCTCAGCTACTCCCTGTCCTCCAGTGACTCCCTGCACCCCAATACACCCATCTTCCCCTGAGATTCCCCTGCACCCCACTGCATACGCCAGATGCTCTCACCCCAGTGGCACCCCAATTCTCCAGTCCTCATGTCCTCTGCCTCCAGTGACTCCTGACTACAACACACCCCTGACACCCTAATACTCCCCCATCCCCAGACCCTCCAGTGACCCCTTGCACCCTAATATTCCCACCTTCCCACATACTCCTTCCATGTCCCAGCTACTGACCTGCACCCCAACACCTCCATGCTCCCAGGGAGCCCTGCACCCCAATACTCCATGTTCCCAACCCACCCATACTTCCCCAGGCCCTCCATGTCCTCCAACTAATAACCCTTCCCCTGGCCCTCCTGACACCCCAATACTCCCCATCCCCAGCTCCTCCTGAGCGGGTGACTCCCTGCACCAATTCTCCAGTGAACAGCCACTGCACCCCAATAATCCACCTTCCCAAGATACTACCCTCCCCACCTCCAGTGAGTCTCCTGCACCCCAGTACTCAATCTTCCCCAGGCCCTCCATGGCCTCCAGTGACTCCACTGAACCCCAATATTCTCACAATTTGCTCCTACCCCTCCTCCAGGGACACCCCTGAGCCCTGAGACTCCCCAGGCTACAGGTACTCCTCCCAGAACCCCAATACTCCCTGGTTCTCAGCTACTCCATGTCCTCCAGTGACTCCCTGCACCCCAATACCCCCATCTTCCCCTGAGATTCCCCTGCACCCCAATACTGCATCTCAGCAGATGCTACTCCCAACTCCAGTGACCCACTGCACCCCAATACTCTACAGTCCCCATGTCCTGTCCTCCAGTGACTCTCTGCCCCCTATACAACACTGGATACTCATGACACCCCAATACCCCATCCCCAGGCCCTCCAGTGACTCCCTGCACCCCAATACTCCCATCCCCATATACTCCTGCAGCCATGTCCTTCAGCAACTGACCTGCACCCCAACACCTCCATGCACCCATGGACTCCCTGCACCCCAATACTCCATGTTCCCAACCTGCACTGAGGCCCTGTACCCCAATACTCATACTTCCCCAGGCCCTCCATGTCCTCCATTGACTGCACCCCAATAACCCCTTCCCCTGGGCACTCCTGACACCCTAATACTCCTCCATCCCCAGCTCCTCCATGAGCTCAGGTGACTCCCTGCACCCCAATTCTCCACAGTTCCCAGGTAGTCATTGCATCCCATAATCCACCTTCCCAAGATACTACTGTCTCCACCTCCAGAGACTCCCTGCACCCCAGTGCTCCCCAAGTCTGTTACTCCACATCCAGTGAGTCTCCTGCACCCCAGTATTCATTCTTCCCTAGGCCCTCCATGTCCTCCTGTGACTCCACTGAACCCCAATATTTTCCTCATAATTTGCTCCTACCCCCTCCTCCAGGGACACCCCTGAACCCTGATACTGCCCAGGCCACTGGTACTCCTCCCTGAACCCCAATATTCTCCAGTGCCAAGGTCCCTGTCCTCCAGTGACTCTGTGCACCCCAAAACTCACCTGCTCCCAGGTTCTCCAGTGGCTCCCCTGCACCCACACACTCCCTGGTTGGTTCTCAGGTCCTTGACATCCTTCAGTGACTTCCTGCACCCCAATACTCCACCTTCCCCCAATACTACTCTCCCTCCTACAGTGATTTCCCCTGCACCCCAACACTCTACCACCCCCATGTCCTCCATATTGTCCAGTGACTGCCTGAACCCCAAATACACCCATATTCCCCTGGTTCTGCTCCCTCCATGTTGTTCAGTGACTGACCTGCACCCCAATACTGCCATGCTCCCAGGGACTCCCCTGCACCCCATTACTCCCCAGTTCCCTGTTACTCCATGTCCTGCAGTGACTCCCCTGCACCCCAATACTCCATCTTCCCCAGATACTCTTCCCAACTCCAGAGACTTCCCTGCACCCCAGTACTCCCCTAGCCCATCATTCCCCCCATGTCTAGTGAGTCCCCTGCACCCCAATATTCTCCAGGTGCTCCATGTCCTCCAGTGACTCCCTGCACCCCAATACTGCCCTGTCCCTGAGACTATCACCCACAGCTCCTCCCTGCACCCCAATACTCCACTGCCCCTGGGTCCTCCTGTGACCCAACTGCACCCCAATACTCCACCACCCCAGGCCCTCCATGCCCTCCATTGATGCTCCTGCACCCCAATACTCATTCCTTACCAGGTCCTCCATATCCTTCCCAAAAATTCCTGTTCCTGGGGAACCTCCTTCACCCCAAAACTCTCCAATTACCTGGTACTCCTGCAGACCTCCATTCACTCCCTTTCACCCCAATATTCCTACACTTTCAGGGTACACCCACCCACCTCCAGTCATGTGCTGCACCCCAATACTCCATCCCAAAACTCCATCTCCAGCTCCTCCTCATCCTGCAGTGACTTGCTGCACCCCAATACTCCCCTGTCCCTGGGTGCTCTTGACACCCCAATATTCCCCAACCCTGGGGACTCTCCTGCACCCTGAAACTCCCTCATCCCCAGCCCCTCCACATCCTTTAGTGACTCCCTGCACCCCAATACTCCATCTTCCCCAGATACTCCTCCCCCTTGTCCTTCAGTGAATGACCTGCACCCCAATACACCCATGACCAGGTACCCCTCTCCACTCCACTCAGAGCCCTGCACCCCAACATTCTGTCTTATCAACATACTACTCCCCCTCCTCCAGTGGGTCCCCTGCACCCCAATACTCATTCTTCCCCAGGCCCTCCATGTCCTTCTGTGAGTCCCCTGCACCCCAATACTCCCTGTCCCTGGGCACTCCTGACACCCTGATACACTCCACCTTCCCCAGGTCCTCCATGTTGCCTGGTGACTCCCTGCACCCCAATATACTCCTCTGCACTCAGGTAGTCACGTCCTCCCTTGACAACCACCTACACCCCAATACTCCCCCATCCCCAGACCCTCCACTGACTCCCTGCACCCCAATACTCCATCTTCCCCAGATACTCCTCTCCCCATGTCCTTCAGTGAGTCCCCTGCACCCTAATACTCCCATCCTGTTATTCCTCCCCACCTCCATTCATAGCCCTGCACCCCAATACTCCACATTCTCCAGATACCCCTCCCCCATGTCCTTCAGTGAATCCCCTGCACCCCAATACTCCCACTCCCAGGTATCCCTCCCCACCTCCATTCATGGCCCTGCACCCCAACACTCCATCTTATCAATGTACCACTCCCTCTCCTCCAGTGAGTTCCCTGCACCCCAATATTCCTTCTTCCCCAGGCCCTCCATGTCCTTCTGTGACTCACCTGCACCCCAATACTCCCCAGTTCCCTTTGACTCCACTCCACTGACCTCCATTCACTGCCCTGCACCCCAATACCCCTGCACCCCATTAACCCTTCCCTGCTATGACTTGTTCCCCCTCCAGACACTCCCCTGCACCCCAATACTCCCATGACCAGGTAATCCTCCCCACCTCCATTCACAGCCCTGCACCCCAACACTCCATCTTATCAACATACTACTCCCCCTCTTCCAGTGGTTCCCCTGCACCCCAATACTCATTCTTCCCCAGGACCTCCATGTTCTTTGACTCCCCTGCACCCCAATACTCCCTGTCCCTGGGCACTCCTGGCACCCTGTTACACTCCACTTCCCCCAGGTCCTCCATGTTGCCTGGTGACTCCCTGCACCCCAATACTCCTCTGCACTCAGGTAGTCACATCCTCCCTTGACAACCCCTCTACACCCCAATATTCCCCCATCCCCAGGCCCTCCAGTGACTTCCTGCACACCAATACTCCATCTTCCCCAGATACTCCTCCCCTGCACCCCAATACTCCCATGACCAGGTAATCCTCCCCACCTCCATTCACAGCCCTGCACCCCAACATTCCATCTTATCAACATACTACTCCCCTGCCTCCAATGAGTCCCCTGCACCCCAATACTCCCCAGTTCCCTTTGACTCCACTCCATTGACCTCCATTCAGTGCCCTGCACCCCAATATGCCTTCACCCCAGTAACCCTTCCCTGCTATGACTTGTTCCCCCTCCAGACACTCCCCTGCACCCCAATACTCCCAATCCCAGGTAATCCTCCCCACCTCCATTCACAACCCTGCACCCCAACACTCCATCTTATCAACATACTACTCCCCCTCCTCCTGTGGGTCCCCTGCACCCCAATGCTCATTCTTCCCCAGGACCTCCATGTTCTTTGACTCCCCTGCACCCCAATACTCCCTGTCCCTGGGCACTCCTGGCACCTTGATACACTCCACCTCCCCCAGGTCCTCCATGTTGCCTGGTTTCTCCCTGCACCCCAATACTCTGCACTTAGGTAGTCATGTCCTCCCTTGACAACCCCTGTACACCCCAATACTCCCCCATCCCCAGACCCTCCAGTGACTTCCTGCACCCCAATACTCCATCTTCCCCAGATACTCCCCAGTTCCCTTTGACTCCACTCCACTGACATCCATTCACTGCCTTGCACCCCAATACTCCTGCACCCTAGTAACCCTTCCCTGCTATGACTTGTTCCCCCTCCAGACACTCCCCTGCACCCTAATACTCCTATGACCAGGTAATCCTCCCCACCTCCATACACAGCCCTGCACCCCAATACTCATTCTTCTCCAGGACCTCCAAGTCCTGTGACTCACCTGCACCCCAATACTCCCCAGTTCCCTTTGACTCCACTCCACTGACCTCCATTCACTGCCCTGCACCCCAATACTCCCAGGTTCCCAGGTAGTCCCTGCACCCCTGTAACCCTTCCCTGCTATGAATTGCTCCCCCTCCAGACACTCCCCTGCACCCCAATACTCCATCTTATCAATATACCACTCTATCTCCTCTAGTGAGTCCCCTGCACCCCAAAACTCATTCTTCCTCAGGCCCTCCATATCCTGTGACTCCCCTGCACCCCAATACTGCCATATTCCCAGTGACTCCACTGCACCCCATTTTACTCCATTCCCAGGTCTTCCTACCCACATGCATTCACTGCCCTGCACCCCAATACTCATCTACACTCAGGTATTCATGTCCTCCTGTGACTCCCCTGCACCCCAATACTCCATCTTCCACAGATACTCCTCCCTCCATGTCCTTCAGTGACAGACCTGCACCCCAATACTGCCATGTTCCCAGTGACTCCACTGCACCCCATTTTTCTATATCCCCAGGTCTTCCTGCCCACCTGCATTCACTGCCCTGCACCCCAATATTCCTCTACACTCAGGTATTCATGTCCCCCCTTGACACCCCTACACCCCAATACTCCCTCATCCCCTGGCCCTCTAGTGACTCCCTGCACCCCGATACTCCCAAGTCCCCAGGTAGTCCCTGCACCCCAATACTCCTTCCCTGTCATGACTCACTCCACCTCCAGAGACTCCCCAGCACCCCAATACTCCCATGCCCAGGTATTGCTCCCCACCTCCAATCAATGCCCTGCACCCCAAGATTCCCACAGTTAACCTGGGACAACACCAACCTCCACTCATTCCCTGCACCCCAATAACCACCTCCCACAGATACAACACCCACAACTCCATTGAGGCACCTGCACCCCAATATTCCTTCATCATATGCAGGTCTTCCACATCCTCCTGTGACTCCTCTGCACCCCAATATTCCCCAGTCCCCTGTGACTCCCCTTGCACCCCAATTTTCCCAATTTCCCAGGTAGTCCCTGTACCCCAATACTCCCATGCCAAGGTATCCCTCCCCACCTCCATTCACTGCCCCCCTGCACCCCAATTCTCCCATAGTTCCCTGGGACCACCCCCACCTCCATTGACTGCCCTCCTGTACCCCAATAATCCACCTCCCACATATATGACACCACCAACTCCATTGAGGCCCCCTGCACCCCAATAAGCCCTCATCATATGCAGGTCTTCCACATCCTCCTGTGACTCCCCTGCACCCCAATATTCCCCAGTCCCCTGTGACTCCCCTTGCACCCCAATTTTCCCAATTTCCCAGGTAGCCCCTGTACCCCAATACTCCCATGCCCAGGTATTCCTCCCCACCTCCAATCCATGCCCTGCACCCCAAGATTCCCACAGTTAACCTGGGACAACACCAACCTCCACTCATTCCCTGCACCCCAATAACCACCTCCCACAGATACAACACCCACAACTCCATTGAGGCCCCCTGCACCCCAATATTCCTTCATCATATGCAGGTCTTCCACATCCTCCTGTGACTCCTCTGCACCCCAATATTCCCCAGTCCCCTGTGACTCCCCTTGCACCCCAATTTTCCCAATTTCCCAGGTAGCCCCTGCACCCCAATACTCCCATGCCCAGCTATCCCTCCCCACCTCCATTCACTGCCCCCCTGCACCCTAATTCTCCCATAGTTCCCTGGGACCACCCCCACCTCCATTCACTGCCCTCCTGTACCCCAATAATCCACCTCCCACAGATACAACACCCACAACTCCATTGAGGCCCCTGCACCCCAATACTCCCATAGTTCCCTGGGACCACCCCCATTCACTGCCTTGCACCCAATAATCCACTTCCCGCACTTATGACACCCCAACTCCTTTGAGTCCCCTGCACCCCAATATTCCCCAGTTCCCTGACTCCCCTTGCACCCCAGTTTTCCCAATTTCCCAGGTAGCCCCTGTACCCCAATACTCCCATGCCAAAGTATCCCTCCTCACCTCCATTCACTGCCCCCCCTGCACCCTAATTCTCCCATAGTTCCCTGGGAACACCCCCACCTCCATTCACTGCCCCCCCTGCACCCCAATATACTCCCCAGGTATTTTTGGTCTGTCTGTCCATCCATCCGGACATCTGTCTGTCCAACCCTGAGAGTGCCAGGATGTTGGCCTCTGTCTGTCTTGTCTGTCTGTCTGTCTGTCTGGAGTCTTGTCGAGCAGGTGTGAGTGTGATTCGCACTCTGCCCGCCCGAAGGACTCCTGTCTGCCTGTCCATCTGTCCGTCTGCACTGAAAGTGCCAGGATGTTGGTCTGTCCGTCTGTCTGTCTGTCTGTCTGGACTCTGGTGCACTGGGTGTGGGTCCGTGGGTTTGATTGACACACCCCCCGCCCACCCAACTGAATCCTCCTGTCTGTCTGTCTGTCCATCTGTCCCACATAAAGTGCCAGGATGTTGGTCTGTCTGTCTGTCCGTCTGGAGCTGCACTCCCAGGGGGTGTGGATCTGTGGGTGTGACTGACATTCCATCCCCCCCACCCCACCCCCACTGACTCCTGTCTGTCTGTCCGTCCATCCAGACATCTGTCTGTCCAACCCTGAGAGTGGCAGGATGTTGGTCTGTTTTGTCTGTCTGTCTGTCTGTCTGGAGTCTTGTCCAGCGAGTGTGGGTGTGATAGACACACCCTGCCTGCCCAAAGGACTCCTGTCTGTCTGTCTATCTGTCCATCTGTCCATCTGTCTGCACTGAAAGGGCCATGATGTTGGTCTGTCCATCTGTCTGTCTGTCTGTCTGTCTGGAGTCTTGTGCACTGGGTGTGGGTCCGTGGGTTTGATTGACACACCCCCTGCCCACCCGACTGAATCCTCCTGTCTGTCTGTCCGTCCATCTGTCCCACATAAAGTGCCAGGATGTTGGTATGTCTGTCTGTCTGTCTGTCCGTCTGGAGCCACACTCCCAGGGGATGTGGATCTGTGGGTGTGACTGACATCCCATCCCCACCCACCCACCCCACTGACTCCTGTCTGTCTGTCCATCTGGACATCCACCCTGAATGTGCTGAGGTTGATGTCTGTCTGTCTGGTCCAGTGGGTGTGAGTGTGATTCGCACTCTGCCCGCCCGAAGGACTCCTGTCTGCCTGTCCATCTGTCCGTCTGTCCGTCTGCACTGAAAGTGCCAGGATGTTGGTCTGTCCGTCTGTCTGTCTGTCTGGAGTCTGGTGCACTGGGTGTGGGTCCCTGGGTTTGATTGACACCCCCCCCGCCCACCCAACTGAATCCTTCTGTCTGTCCGTCCATCTGTCCCACATAAAGTGCCAGGATATTGGTATGTCTGTCTGTCTGTCTGGAGCTGCACTCCCAGGGGATGTGGATCTGTGGGTGTGACTGACATCCCATCCCCGCCCACCCGCCCCACTGACTCCTGTCTGTCTCTCTGTCCATCCATCTGTCCATCCAGCCCACACACAGGAAGTGCCAGGATGTTTGTCTGCTGGTCTGTCCGTCTGTCCGTCTAGAGTGACACGCCCAGAGGGTGTGTGTCCTTGGGTGTGTGTGTGGCGTGATTGACACACCCTGCCCACCTGCCCCACTGACTCCTGTCTGTCTGTCTGTCCATCCATCTGGACATCTGTCCACCCTGAATGTCCCAAGAGGCTGGTGTCTGTCTGTCTGTCTGTCTGTCTGGAGTCTCGTCCAGTGGGTGTGAGTGTGATTAGCACACTGCCTGCCTGAAGGACTCCTATCTATCCATCTGTCCGTCTGTCCGTCTGCACTGAAAGTGCCAGGATGTTGGTCTGTCTGTCTGTCTGGAGCCACACTCCCAGTGGGTGTGGATCTGTGGGTGTGACTGACACCCCCCGCCCACCTGCCCCACTGACTCCTGTCTGTCTGTCCATCCATCCATCCAGCCAGCCATCTGTCCATCCAGCCCACACAGGAAGTGCCAGGATGTTCATCTGTTGGTTTGTCTGTCTGTCTGGAGTGACACGCCCAGTGGGCGTGTCCTTGGGTGTGTGTGGCATGATTGACACACCCTGTCCACCTGCCCCACTGACTCCTGTCTGTCTGTCTGTCCATCCATCTGTACATCTGTCTGTCCCACCCTGAATGTGCCAGGATGTTCACCTCTGTCTGTCTGTCTGGAGTCTCGTCCAGCATGTGTGCATGTGATGGACACACCCTGCCTCCCTGAAGAACTCCTGTCTGTCTGTCCATCTGTCTGTCTGTCTGTCTGCACTTCAAGTGCCAGGATGTTGGTCTGTCTGTCTGGAGTCTGGTCCACTGGGTGTGGGTTGGTGGGTGTGGGCATGATTGACACGCCCCTGCCCACCTGACTGAATCCTCCTGTGTGTCTGTCTGTCCATCCGTCCCACATACAGAAAGTGCCAGGATGTTTGTCTGTCTGTCTGTCTGGAGTCACAGGCCCAGTGGGTGTGGATCTGTGGGTGTGACTGACACCCTCCACCCACCCGCCCCACTGACTCCTGTTTGTCTGTCTGTCCATCCATCATCTGTCCAGCCATCTGTCCATCTGTCCATTCAGCCCACACACAGAAAGTGCCAGGATGTCCATCTGTCAGCCTGTCTGTCTGTCGGGAGTGACACGCCCAGTGGGTGTGTGTCCGTGGGTGTGTGTGGCGTGATAGACACACCCCGCCCACCTGCCCAACTGACTCCTGTCTGTCTGTCCATCCATCCGGACATCTGTCTGGAGTCTCGTCCAGCAGGTCTGTCTATCCACCTGTCTGTCCATCTGCACTGCAAGTGCCAGGATGTTGGTCGGTCTGTCTGTCTGTCTGTCTGTCTGGAGTCTGGTCCACTGGGTGTGGGTCGGTGGGTGTGGGCGTGATTGACACCCCCGCCCACCCGGCTGAATCCTCCTCTGTCTGTCTGTCCATCCGTCCCACATACAGAAATGGCCAGGATGTTGGTCTGTCTGTCTGTCCGTCTGGAGCCACACTCCCAGTGTGTGTGCATCTGTGGGTCTGACTGACACCCTCTGCCCACCCACCCGCCCCACTGACTCCTGTGTCTGTCTGTCTGTCCATCCATCTGTCCATCCAGCCCACACACAGAAATACGCCAGGATGTTCATCTGTCTGTCTGTCTGTCGGGAGTGACACGCCCAGTGGGTGTGTGTCCGTGGGTGTGTGTGGTGTGATAGTCACACCCCGCCCACCTGCCCCACTGAGTCCTGTCTGTCTGTCCTTCCATCTGTACACCCATCTGTCCCACCCTGAGTGCCAGGATGTTGATGTCTGTCTGTCTGTCTGGAGTCTCATCCAGTAGGTGTGGGTGTGATGGACACACCCTGCCTTCCTGAAGGACTCGTCTGTCTATCTGTCCATCTGCACTGAAAGTGCCAGGATGTTGGTCAGTCAGTCTGTCTGTCTGTGTGGAATCTGATCCACTCATGTCTGTCTGTCCATCCATCCCACATACAGAAAGTGCCAGGATGTTGGTCTGTCTGTCTGTCTGTCCGTCTGGAGCCACACTCCCAGTGTGTGTGTGGATCTGTGGGTGTGACTGACATCCCCCACCCACCCGCCCCACTGACTCCTGTGTGTCTGTCTGTCTGTCCATCCATCTGTCCATCCAGCCCACACACGAAATACGAGGATGTTCATCTGTCTGTCTGTCGGGAGTGACACGCCCAGTGGGTGTGTGTCCGTGGGTGTGTGTGGCGTGATAGTCACACCCCGCCCACCTGCCCGACTGACTCCTGTCTGTCTGTCCATCCATCCGGACATCTGTCTGTCCACCCTGAGAGTGCCAGGATGTTGATCTGTCTGTCTGTCCACCTGGCATTGCCTCCAGTGGGTGTGGGTGTGATTGACACACCCTGCCCAGCCGATGGGACTCCTGTCTGTCTGCCTATCCGTCTGTCTGTCCCGGCCACAGAAAGTGCCGGGAGGTTGACCTGTCCGTCCGTGTGTCTGTCCATCTGGAGTGACAGGCCCAGTGGGTGTGTGTCCGTGGGTGCGGGTGGGTGTGTCTCCATCCGGGGAACCACGTGAGGCGGGGCCTCTCCCCTCCTCCCTCCCCCACCCAGCCCTCCCCGGGTGGAAGCTTCCAGAAGGACCAGCCAGGGAAGGCGCCGGTGGACTTAACACGGGAGGGTACTGCAGAGGGAGCACCCAGCACCCAGCACCCGCCTGCTGAGGCGGCATGGACGGAGCCCACCGCCACCACCGCCGCCACCGCCGCATCCTGACTGTGCTCTGCGTCATCCTCACGCTCGCCCGCGGTGAGTCCTGGGGGCTGGGGGTGGGGGGTGGGGCTGTGAGGGGGTGGGGGTACTTTTATTTTGTCAGACAGGAGGGGTGGTGCCTGTGGACACAGGTGGGTGTGGGTGTGTGTCAGGGTGGAGCGGGGGGACTTTTATTTTGATGGTGTAGGGTAGGCATGGGTAGTACTTTTATTTTGTTGGAGAATATGGGGGGGTCGCCTGTGGACAGGCGAGTGTGAGGGGACTTTTATTTTGTTGGTGTGGGAGAGGCGAGGGTACTTTTATTTTGTCAGAGCACAGGGGGAAGCCCGTGGACAGAGAGCTGAAGGGTGTGTGTGTGGTGGGTGGCTTTTATTTTGTTGGTATGGGAGAGGCGGGGGTACTCTTATCTTGTAGGGGACAATGGGGCGAGCCTGTGGACAGAGAGGTGGGGGTGTGTTGGGGATTGGTGGGGGGACTTTTATTTTGTTGGTGTGGGAGAGGCGGGGGTGCCTTTATTTTGTCAGTGAGGATACTGATGCCTGTGGACAGAGAGCTGAAGGGTGTGTGGGGGGGTGACTTTTATTTTGTTGGTGAGGTAGAGGCAGGGGTACTCTTATCTTGTTGGACATGAGGGGTTGGGTACCCGTGGACAGAGAGGTGGGGGTGTATGTGTGTGTTGTTGGGTGTGTGTGTGTGAGGGACTTTTAATTTGGTGGTGTGGGATCGGTTGGGTACTCTTATTTTGTTGGAGAGGATGGGACACCCATGGACAGAGAGCTGTGGGTCTGTGGGGGGTGAGTGGGGGGACTTTTATTTTGTTGGTGTGGGAGAGGCGGGGTACCTTTATTTTGTCAGAGAGGAGGGGGCACATGTGGACACAGTTGGGGTTATTGGGATGTGGGGGATGACTTTTATTTTGTTGGTGTGGGAGAGGCAGGGGTACTCTTATCTTGTTGGAGATGAGGGGATGCCTGTGGACAGAGGTGTGTGTGTGTTGGGGTGGGTGGGTGAGGGGACTTTTATTTTGCTGGTGTGGGAGCAGAGGGGTACTCTTATTTTGTTGGATGGAGTGTCACCCATGGGCAGAGAGCTGAAGGGTATGTGGGGGTGACTTTTATTTTGTTGGTGAGGTAGAGGCAGGGGTACTCTTATCTTGTTGGACATGAGGGGTTGGGTACCCATGGACAGAGAGGTGGGGGTGTATGTGTGTGTATGTTGGGGTGTGTGTGTGTGTGAGGGACTTTTAATTTGGTGGTGTGGGATCAGTTGGGTACTCTTATTTTGTTGGAGAGGATGGGGCACCCATGGACAGAGAGCTGTGGGTCTGTGGGGGATGGGTGGGGGGACTTTTATTTTGTTGGTGTGGGAGAGAAGGGGAACTTTTATTTTGTCAGAGAGGAGGGGGGCACATGTGGACAGAATTGGGGTTATTGGGATGTGTGTGGTGGATGACTTTTATTTCGTTGGTGTGAGAGGCAGGGGTACTCTTATTTTGTTGGAGATGATGGGGGTGCATGTGGACAGAGAGCTGTGGGGGTGACTTTTATTTTGTTGGAGAGGAGGCAGTGTGCCTGTGGACAGAGGTGTGTGTGGGGGGGAGGGACTTTTATTTTCCTGGTGTGGGGGTACTCTTATTTTGTTGGAGAGGATGGGAGCACTCATGGACAGAGAGGTGGGTGTGGGTATGGGGGTGACTTTTATTTTGTTGGTGTGGGAGATGTGGGGTACTTTTATTTTGTTGGAGAGGAGAGGGGACACCCATGGACAGAGAGGTGGGGGTGTGTGGGGGAGGGACTTTTATTTTCCTGGTGTTGGGGAACTTTTATTTTGTTGGAGAGCATGGGGAAGTCATGGACAGAGAGGTTGGTGTGGGGTTAGGGGTGACTTATTTTGTTGGTGTGGGAGAGGCAGGTTACTTTTATTTTGTTGGAGAGGATGGGGGAGCTCATGGACAGAAATGGGAGTGGGGTGACTTTTATTTTGTTGGTGTGGGAGAGGTGGGGGTACTTTTATTTTGCTGGAGAGGAGAGGGGACACCCGTGGACAGAGATGGGAGTGGGTGTGGGGGTGACTTTTATTTTGTTGGTGTGGGAGAGGCAGGGGGACTTTTATTTTGCTGGAGAGGAGAGGGGACACCTGTGGACAGAGAGGTGGTGTGGGGGTAGGGGTGACTTTTATTTTGTTGGTGTGGGAGAGGCAGGGGAACTTTTATTTTGCTGGACTTTTATTTTGGAGAGGGTGACACATGTGGACAGAGAGGTGGGTGGGGGGGGGGGGTGACTTTTTTATTTTGTTGGTGTGGGAGAGGCAGGTTACTTTTATTTTGTTGGAGAGGATGGGGGAGCTCATGGACAGAGGTGGGGTGACTTTTATTTTGTTGGTGTGGGAGAGGCGGGGGTACTTTTATTTTGCTGGAGAGGAGAGGGGAAACCCGTGGACAGAGAGGTGGGTGTGGGTGTGGGGGTAGGGGTGGGGGTGACTTTTATTTTGTTGGTGTGGGAGAGGCAGGGGTACTTTTATTTTGCTGGAGAGGAGGGGGGACAGAGAGCCATGGGGCTGGTGCAAGGGGGGTTGGTGTGCAAACCCCGTCCCCTCCCCCCATGTGGTGTGTGGTGGCTCCTTCGCTGTGGCGGGGGACTTCTTTTTTTGACACACACCCACATCCCCGGGTGGAGCTGTCTCGTCTCGGGGCTCCCCGACTTTCTGGTTTGTCTCGTTTTGTCCTCCGGCATCCCCCCACCCCTGCCCGCCGGCACTCACGCCTGCCTGAGCCTGAGTGTGCCTGGGCGTGTCAGGGAGGGGGGTGGGGGACTCTTATGTTGGCCAGAAATCCCAGGACTTTGAGTGGGGGGGAAAGGGGGAGATGCTCTCCTCTGCCTCAGTTTCCCTTCTGTGCACCATAGGGAGAGCTGTCCCCGAGACTTGTGCTCATAATCAAGGGGTGGGGCTCTTATTTTGTAAGAGGGGCTTGAGGACAGGTGGGGTGGAAGGTTCTAGAATCACCCATTGGGCAGAATGGTGAGGGGGACTCTTATCTCAGAAGAAAATCCTGGGGGACATGAGGGTTAGGGGGTCAATCAAAGGGTAGGGCTTTTATTTTTGGAAGGGAGGCTTTTTTATTTTGGAAGGGAGGTTTGAGGCTCTGCCAGGAAGGAGGGGTGGAAAGTTCTGGAATCACTTGTAGGGCAGGATGGCGAGGGGGCTCTTATCTCAGAAGAAAATCCTGGGGGACATGAGGGGGTAGGGCTTTTATTTTGGAAGGGAGGCTCAAGGCTTGCTCCAGCAGGAGGGAGGGGTGGAAGGTTCTGGAATCTCCTGTCAGGCAGGATGGTGAGGGGACTCTTATGTTGGCCAGAAATCCGGGGAGTTTTTGGGGGTGAAGTGGAGGCATCCTCCCGTGCCTCAGTTTCCCTTCTGTGCACCATAGGGAGAGTTGTCATGGAGACTTGTGTTTCATGGTGAAGGGGTGGGGCTCTTATTTTGTAAGGGAGACTCAAGGCTCTACAGGAAGAGGAAGGGTCTTCTGACAGGAAGTGGGCACATGAGTCCCCGCCCCCTGTGCCTGTCAGTCAAACCCCAAGGACTTAGGTTCAAATCCCATGGGGGATGACAGACAGGAAGAGGAAGTGTCTACCAACAGGAAGTGGACTGTCATCAAACCCCGGCCCCAGTGTCTGTCAATCAAACCCCAAAGGACACAGGTTCAAATCCCCATGGGTGATAACAGACAGGAAGAGGAAGTGTGTAGTGACAGGAAGTGGGGTTTCATGAAGCCCCGCCCCCAGTGTCTGTCAAACCCCAAGGGACCCAAGTTCAAATCCCCATGGGGCATAACAGGAAGAGGAAGCATCTACCAACAGGAAGTGGGCATGTGAATCCCCACCCCCAGTGCCTGTCAATCAAACCCAAAGGACCCAGTTCATTTCCCCATGGGGAATATCAGACAGGAAGAGGAAGTGTCTAGTGACAGGAAGTTGGGTTTCATGAAGCCCCGCCCCCAGTGTCTGTCAATCAAACCCCAAGGACCCAGATTCTAATTTCCATGGAGGATATCTGACAGGAAGAGGAAGCATCTACCAACAGGAAGTGGGCACATGCATCCCTGACCCCTGTGCCTGTCAATCAAACCCCAAGGGACCCAGGTTCAAATCCCCCTTGGGGAATATGAGAGAGGAAGAGGAAGTGTCTACTAACAGGAAGTGGGAACATGAATCCCCACCCACTCAGCCTGTCAATCAAACCCCAAGGGACCCAGTTCATTTCCCCCACAGTGGATACCAGACAGGAAGAGGAAGTGCCTAGTGACAGGAAGTGGGGTTTCATGAAGCCCCACCCCTGTGCCTGTCAATCAAACCCCAAGGACCCAGGTTCTAATTTCCATGGGGGATACCACACAGGAAGAGGAAGTGTCTAATGACAGGAAGTGGGCACATGAATCCCCACCCCCTGAGCCTGTCAATCAAACCCCAAGGGACCCAGGTTCAAATCCCCATGAGGGATGACAGACAGGAAGAGGAAGTGTCCACCAACAGGAAGTGGGCACATGAGTCCCCGCCCCCTGTGTCTGTCAATCAAACCCCAAGGGACCCAGGTTCAAATCCCCATGGGGGATAACAGACAGGAAGAGGAAGCATCTACCAACAGGAAGTGGGCACATGAATCCCCACCCCCTGAGCCTGTCAATCAAACCCCAAGGGACCCAGGTTCAAATCCCCATGGGGGATATCAGACAGGAAGAGGAAGTGTCTACCAACAGGAAGTGGGGTTTCATGAAGCCCCGCCCCCTGTGTCTGTCAATCAAACCCCAAGGGACACAGGTTCAAATCCCCATGGGGAATAACAGACAGGAAGAGGAAGCATCTACCAACAGGAAGTGGGAACATGAATCCCCGCCCCCTGTGCCTGTCAATCAAACCCCAAGGGACCCAGGTTCAAATCCCCCTGGAGGATACCAAACAGGAAGAGGAAGTGTTTACTGACAGGAAGTGGACACATGAATCCCCGCCCCCTGTGCCTGTCAATCAAACCCCAAGGGACCCAGGTTCAAATCCCCCTGGGGGATAACAGGAAGGGGATAACAGGAAGAGGAAGTGTCTCAAACCCCAAGGGACCAACAGGAAGTGGGTGTTTCAGGAAGTGGGGTTTCATGAAGCCCCGCCCCCAGTGTCTGTCAATCAAACCCCAAAGGACCCAGGTTCAAATCCCCCTGGGGGATACCAAACAGGAAGAGGAAGTGTTTACCGACAGGAAGTGGACACATGAATCCCCGCCCCCTGAGCCTGTCAATCAAACCCCAAGGACCCCCCCCTGGGGATTTCCAGGTCAGGGTGATTCCCCGCCCCTGGCTGTCAATCAAGCCCCGCCCCCCTTTCCAGGATGATGCGGACACGGACCGACCACCACCACACGCGTGAGTGTCGCTGAGGTCTTCTGACCCCTCCGGGGACCCGTAGTCAGCTTCCTCCTCAGCAGCAGCAAGTGGGGGGTGTTGGGGAGGGCTGGGGAGCGGGTTGTCATGGAGGCCTGCGACATCACCTGTCTGTCTGTCTGTCTGTCCGTCTGGCCCATCCACAGGACCCACCAAGAAGCCCAGCTCGGGTGAGTGATGGTGGTGGGGGCGGGGTGGGGTGGGGGAGGGGTGGGTGGGTCCCGTGTTCTGATCTGCTCCCCTCCCCCTCCCTGCAGACCTGTACCCCAAGCTGCCGGTCTTCCCGCAGCCCGCCGACCCCCACGCAGGTGAGGGAAGGAGGTTCCGGGAGGTTCCGGGAGGGCCCGGAAGGTTCCAGAAGGGAGGCTGCAGAGTGGGTGGCCCTGCGGACTCACGAACTGGTCGTTGGCGCCCCGCCACCCCATGTGGCTCCCGTCGGCCATTTTGTATAGCTTGAGTCTTTGGCATGGCGGCCTTGTCTTCCTGGCTTCCTGTTTCCTGTCTGCAGCTCTTTTCCTCACTTCCTGTGTTCTGACTCCATTTTCCTCCTCACTTCCTGTTCCCTGCCTTCATGACTGTACTTGCTTCCTGTGTCTTATCTTCATGTCTTGCTCACTTCCTGTTTCCTGTTTGTGTGACCCTGCCCTCTTCCAGTTTCCTGTCTTCATCTCTTTCCCTCACTTCTTGTTTCCTCTGTGTGATCCTCACTTCCTGTTTCCCATCTGTGAAATCCTCTTCACTTCCTGTTTCCTGTCTGTGAAATCCTCTTCACTTCCTGTTTCCTGTCTGTGAAATCCTCTTCACTTCCTGTTTCCTGTCTGCATGATCCTAGTCACTTCCTGTTTCCTGCCTGCATCCTCCTCACTTCCTGTTTCCTCTCTGCATCCTCCTCTTCACTTCCTGTTTCCTCTCTGCATCCTCCTCCTCACTTCCTGTTTCCTGTCTGCATGATCCACCTCACTTCCTGTTTCCTGTGTTTGTGATCCTCTTGATCTCCTGTTTCCTGTCTGCATCCTCCTCCTCACTTCCTGTTTCCTGTCTGCATCCTCCCCCTTGCTTCCTGTTTCCAGTCTGTGAAATCCTCTCCACTTCCTGTTTCCTGCCTGCATCCTCCCCCTCACTTCCTGTTTCCTTCTCACTTCCTCTGCCCCGCCTTCATCTCTCTCCCTCCCTTCCTGTGTCCTGTCTGCCTTTCTGGTCGTCCCTTCCTGCATCCCGCCTGCACGATCCCCTCACTTCCTGTTTCCTGTTCCCCTGCCGCCCATCCCCCACTTGTGCGGTGCATTCCAGACGTGTACCCACCTCCTCGCCCGCGACCACAACCGCAACCGCGACCACAGCCGCAGCCCCTCCCCCCCGCACGCCCAGACACCTTCGGAGGAGGGGGCGGAGGTGAGTGAGAGGCGGGGCCTTCCTTCCGGAACGTTCTGCCGCCCGCAGATTCTGGGGCCAATTCTGTCCACCTGTCCATACGTCTGTCTGTGTGTCCTGCAGGCCAATGTGGGGGAGGGGGAGACAGTAGCACAGGGATGACTGACTGACTGACTGACAGACAGGATGGCCGACAGGTGGACGGTTGGCAGGTGGACGAATGGAGGGATGATTGACAGGTGGGTGGAAGTGATTGACAGCAGGGTGGTGGGTGATGGACAGGCACAGGGATGGATGATTGACAGGTGGGTGGAAGTGATTGACAGGAGGGCAAGTTGGGTGATTGACAGGAGGGTGGTGGGTGATGGACAGGTGGGTGGATGGATGATTGACAGGTGAGTAGAAGTGATTGACAGGAGGGTGGTGGGTGATTGACAGGTGTGGGGATGGATGATTGACAGGTGGAAGGACACATGATTGACATGTATACAGAGGGTGATGGACAGGTGGAGGCATGGATGATTGACACGTGGACTACAGTGATTGACAGGAGGGTGGTGGGTGATGGACAGGTGTGGGGATGGATGATTGACAGGTAGATGGACCCATGATTGACATGTGGACAGAGGGTGGTGGACAGGTGGACTACAGTGATTGACAGGAGGGTGGTGGGTGATGGACAGGTGGGTGGATGGATGATTGACAGATGGGTAGAAGTGATTGACAGGAGGGTGGAGGGTGATGGAGAGGCAGATGGATGGGTGATTGACAGGTGGGCAAGTTGGGTGATTGACAGGAGGGTGGAGGGTGATGGAGAGGCAGATGGATGGGTGATTGGGGATGGATGATTGAAGGACAGGTGTGGGGATGGATGATTGGCATGTGGACAGAGGGTGATGGACTGGTGGAGGCATGGATGAGTGACAGGGGCATGGAAGTGATTGACAGGAGGGTGGTGGGTGATGGACAGGTGGGTGGATGGATGATTGACAGATGGACAAATGATTGACATGTATACAGGTGGGTGATGGACAGGCAGAAGGATGGATGATTGACAGGTGGACCAGTTGGGTGATTGACAGGAGGGTGGTGGTGATGGTGAAGGCAGGTGGGGATGGATGATTGGCAGGTTGTGGACAGATGATTGATGGACAGGTGATGGATAGGTGACTGACAGGTGGACTGCAGTGATTGACAGGAGGGTGGTGGGTGATGGACAGGTGTGGAATGGATGATTGACAGGTGGATGGACACATGATTGACATGTATACAGAGGGTGATGGACAGGTGGAGGCATGGATGATTGACACATGGACTAGAGTGATGGACAGGAGGGTGGTGGGTGATGGACAGTTGTGGGGATGGATGATTGTCAGTTGGATGGACCCATGATTGACATGTGGACAGAGGGTGATTGACAGGTGGACAGAAGTGATTGACAGGAGGGTGGTGGGTGATGGACAGGTGGGTGGATGGATGATTGACAGGTTGATGGACACATGATTGACCTGTGGACAGGTGATGCAGAGGGATGGGTGATGGACAGGTTATGTGATTGGTGATTGAGGGGGTGGATGGACAATGGGATGATTGACAGGTGGATGGGCCATGATTGACATGTAGACATTGGGTGATGGACAGGGGAGGCATGGATGAGTGACAGGTGGACTGCAGTGATTGACAGGATGGTGGTGGGTGATGGACAGGCAGATGGATGGATGGATGATTGACAGGTAGACAAGATGGATGATTGACAGGTGGATAGAAGTGATTGACAGGAGGGTGGTGGGTGATGGACAGTTGTAGGAATGGATGACAGACAGGCACACATATGACTGACAGGTGGGACAAAGTGATTGACAGGAGGGTAGTGGGTGATTGACAGGTGGAGGCATGGATGACTGAGACAAAAGGATGGATGATTGGCAGGTGGACGGGTGATTGACAGCAGTGTTGGTTGATGATGGACAGGTGTGGTCATGGACAGCTGGACAAGATGGATGACTGACAGGTGGACAAATGGAATGATTGACAGGAGTGTGCTGGGTGAAGGACAGGTGGATGGATGATTGACAGGTGGGGTGACAGATGATTGACAGGTAGACAGGCATGTCAACAGCAGGTGATGACAGACAGGTGAGTGATGGGTGGCTGACAGGTGGGTGTACAGCTGATTGACAGGTGGGTGGAGGTGAATGATGGCAGCATGGTGCATGATGGGACAGGTGGAGGCCTGGATGATTGACAGGTGGGTGGAAGTGATTGACAGGTGTGGTGCCTGAGAGGCAGGTGGAGGGATGGGCGACTGACAGGTGGACAGGCAGGTGGGCCCACGTGATTGACAGGAGGGTGGGCGGGTGGAGAGATGGATGATTGACAGGTGGATGGACAGGTGATGGACAGGTGGGTGGATGGGTGATTGACAGTTGGGTGGGTGACAGATAGTTTGGCCAATGGCCATTGGAAGGTTGTCTGGGAGGAGGAGGATGGATGGGCAGACAGACATGTGACAGATGGACAGACAGGTGGACATGGTGGGCGTGTCTTCTCCCCACAGGTGGCAGCAGTGGGGGCGGCTTCAGCAGCTATGGTGACATGCATGGTAATGGTGGGACCTCCCCTCCCCCAGCTCACTGTCTGTCTGTCTGTCTGTCCCCATCACTCCAGGTGTCAGTTGTCTGTCCTTCCCTCCATTAGCCATACGTCCACCCACCTGTCAGTCAACCCATCCATCCACCTGTCCACCATCCACATGTCCTCCTGTCTGTTGTCCATCTTTCCATCTGTCAGATGTCTGTTTGTCCTGACATCCACCTGTCATCCTTCCTTCCACCTGTCAATCATTGATCCACCCACCTGTCAATCACCCACCTGTCCACCTGTCAATCACTCATTTGCCCACCTGCCAATCACCTACCCATCCAACTGTCAATCACTCATTTGTCCACCTGTCAATCACCCCACATCCACCTGTCAACCATCCCATCCATTCACCTGTAAGTTGCCCACCTGTCCACCTGTCAATCACTGCATCTGTTCACCTGTCATCCCATCCATCCAGCTGTCAATTGCCCATCTTTCACCTGTCAATCATCCACATGTCCTGTCAATCACCCCATCTGTCCACCTGTCAGTCATCATATCCATGCACTTGTCAATCACCCATCTGTCAATCACTCATTTGTCCACTGGCCAATTGCCCATCCATCCACCTGTCAGTCACCCACCTTTCCACCTGTCAATCACCCCATCCATCCACCCATCAATCACCCCATCTGTCCACCTGTCAGTCATCCCATGCATCCACCTGTCAATCACCCATCCATCCACCTGTCAATCACCCCATCCATCATCCAGCCAACTACCCATTCTGTCCACCCATCAATCAGCCAATCCACCTGTCAATCACCCCATCCATCCACCCATCAATCACCCCATCTGTCCACCTGTCAGTCATCCCATGCATCCACCTGTCAATCACCCCATCCATCACCAGTCAATCATTCTGTCCACATCCATCATCCAGCCAACCCACCCAATTCTGTCCACCCATCAATCACCCCATGTGTCCACCTGTCAATCATCCCATCCATCCACCCATCAATCACCCCATCTGTCCACCTGTCTGTCCATCGCCCCTCTGTCCACCTGTCCATCCATGTGTCCATCTGTGGAAAGTGTTCATGTTCACATCTCTGTGTCCCCATCCACCCGCCCCCTGCAGGTGCAGACAGCATCTCCACCCACAATGGCCCTGAAGGTAGGTGATGATGTCACCCCTCTGCCCACCTGTCAATCACCCATCCTCCATCCACACACCTGTCCATCATCCCACTTCTGTCCATCACCCATCAGCCCACCTGTCAATCACCCAACTGTCCACATGTCATCCACCCTCACCTGCCCATCATCCATCCACACACATGTCCATCCACCTGCCCATCACCCATTTTTCCACCTGTCAATCAATCATCTGTGCATTCGTCTGTCAATCATCTGTCCATGCTGGCCAACCACCCATCCTTCCACCTGTCAATCATCCATCCCTCCACCTGTCAGTATCTTTCCATCCACCTGCCAATCACACATCCATGCACCTGCCAGTCATGTGCATTTGCCTGTCAATTATGTGTCCATCCACCTGTCCATCACCCATCCCTCCACCTGCCAATCACATCCTTTTACCTGTCCATCACCCATAAATCCACCTGCCAATCACACATCCATGCACCTGCCAATCATGTGTGTTCACCTGTCAATCATCTGTCCATCCACCTGCTAATCACCCAGCCATCCACCTGTCCATCACCTATCCTACCACCTGTCAATCACCCCATCCTTTCACCTGTCCATCACTCACTGTCCACCTCCCAATCATCCATCCACCTGTCCATGACCCATCCTGCCACCCATCCATCACCCCATCCTACCACCTACCCATCATGCATCTGTCTACCTGTCAATTGCCCATCTGACCACCTGTCCATCACAACTGTCCATCCACCTGTCAATCACCATCCCATCTGTCCATCAACCTGCCACCCATCCATCACCCCATTCTACACCTGTCCATCATGCATCCATCCACCTGTCAATCACCTGCCCATCCCACTGTCAATCACCCATCCATCCACCTGTCAATCACCCATCCATCCACCTGCCAATCACCCATCAAGCCACCTGTCAATCACCATCCCACCCATCCATCATCCCATCCTTCCACCTGTCCAACATGCATCCATCCACCTGTCAATCACCTGCCCATTCCACTGTCAATCACCCATCAGTCCACCTGTCAATCACACATCAAGCCACCTGTCAATTGCCCATCCATTCTGCTGTCAATCACCCATCCATCCACCTGTCAATCACCCATCCATCCACTTGTCAGTCACCTGCCCATCCCACTGTCAATCACCCATCTGTCCACCTGTCAATCACCCATCCATCCACCTGTCAATCACCTGCCCATTCTGCTGTCAATCACCCATCTGTCCACCTGTCAATCACCCATCCATCCACCTGTCAATCACCTGCCCATTCTGCTGTCAATCACCCATCTGTCCACCTGTCAATCACCCATCCATCCACCTGTCCATTACATATCCATCCACCTGTCAATCACCTGCCCATTCTGCTGTCAATCACCCATCCATCCACCTGCCAATCACCCATCAAGCCACCTGCCAATCACCCGTCCATCCACCTGCCAATCACCACCCCGCCCATCCGTCGACCTGTCCATCATTCACGCTATCTGTCTGTCTGCATGTCCGTGTGTCCATGTGTCAGGGAACGTGGTGGCGAAGATCGTGTCGCCCATCGTGTCGGTGGTGGTGGTGGCCCTGGTGGGCGCCGGCGTCAGCTACTGCCGCTCCGCACGCCGCGGGAACTGTGTGCCACATGCAGGTCAGGACGCGCCCCGCCCACCCATGGGGACCCCGGTTCAAATCCCGCCCCACAGGCACACAACACAGGAACAGGAAGTGGAAATATTCAGACCCACCCACTGTGCCTGTCAATCAATCCCAATGCACCCTGGGTTCAAACACAAAGCATCTAATGACAGGAAGTGGGGTTGTTAGGCCCCGCCCCCTGTGACTGTCAATCAATCCCAATGGACCCTGGGTTCAAACAGGAAGCATCTACAGACAGGAAGTGGGGTTGTTAGGCCCCGCCCCCTGTGAATGTCAATCAATCCTGAGGGACCCTGGGTTTGAATTCCCTCAGGGGTGGAAGATGGGAAGAGGAGGTGTCTACAAACAGGAAGTGGGGACATTAAGCCCCGCCCCCCTGTGCCTGTCAATCTATATTCCAAGGGACCTGGATTTGAATCTCCCCCAAGGGGTATAAGACAGGAAGTGGAAATCTTAAGCCCCACCCACTGTGCCTGTCAATCAATCCCAAGGGACCCTGGGTTCAAATCCCCTCAAGGGTGGGAGGCAGGAAGAGGAAGTGTCTACAAACAGGAAGTGGGGATATTAAGCCCTGCCCCTGTACCTGTCAATCATGCCCCCAACAGACCCAGTTTCTAATCACCCCAAGGGGTATAAGACAGGAAGTGGAAATATTAAGCCCCGCCCATGGTGCCTGTCAATCAAATCCCAATGGACCTGGGTTCAAATTCCCCCAAGGGTGCATAAAAGACAGGAAGAAGTGTCTATAGACAGGAAGTGTAAATATTATGCCCCGCCCACCCATGCCTGCCAATCAAGCCCCAAGGGGGAAGAAAACAGGAAGAGGAAGCACCCACAGACAGGAAGTGGGAACATAAAGCCCCACCCACATGCACCTGTCAGTCAAGCCCCAAGGAAAGGTATAAAACAGGAAGAGGAAGCATGCAGACAGGAAGTGGGAACATTAAGCCCCGCCCACCTGTGCCTGTCACTCAAGCCCCAAGGGGGTATTAAACAGGAAGAGGAAGCACCCACAGACAGGAAGTGGGAACATTAAGCCCCACCCACCTGTGCCTGTCAGTCAAGACCCAAGGGGGTATTAAACAGGAAGAGGAAGCATGCACAGACAGGAAGTGGGAACATTAAGCCCCGCCCACCTGTGCCTTTCAGTCAAGCCCCAAGGGAAGTTATAAACAGGAAGAGGAAGCATCCAACAGGAAGTGTGAACATTAAGTCCCACCCCATTTGCCTGTCAGTCAATACCCAAGGGAAGGTATAAAACAGGAAGAGGAAACTTCCACAGACAGGAAGTGGGAACATTAAGCCCCGCCCACCTGTTCCTGCCAATCAAGCCCCAAGGGGGTATAAAACAGGAAGAGGAAGCTTCCACAGACAGGAAGTGGGAACATAAAGCCCCACCCACATGTGCCTGTCAATCAAGCCACAAGGGGGTATAAAACAGGAAGAGGAAGTTTCCACAGACAGGAAGTGGGAATATTAAGCTCCGCCCACCTGTGCCTGTCAGTCAAGCCCCAAAACGGTATAAAACAGGAAGAGCAAGCACCCACAGACAGGAAGTGGGAACATTAAGCCCCGCCCATCTGCACCTGTCAATCAAGCCCCAAGGGGGTTATAAACAGGAAGAGGAAGTTTCCACAGACAGGAAATGTGAACATTAAGCCCCGCCCACCTGTGCCTGTCAGTCAAGCCCCAAGGGGGTATTAAACAGGAAGAGCAAGCACCCACAGACAGGAAGTGGGAACATTAAGCCCCGCCCACCTGTGACTCAGTCAATCAAGGGGTATTAAACAGGAAGAGGAAGCACCCACAGAAGATGGAGGAACATTAAGCCCTGCCCCTTTGGAAGCAGGTTATAAAAGGAAGAGGAAGTTTCCACAGACAGGAAGTGGGAAAATTAAGCCCCTCCCCCTGTGCCTGTCAATCAAGCCCCAAGGGGGGTATAAAGCAGGAAGAGGAAGCACCCACAGACAGGAAGTGGTAACATTGAGCCCCGCCCACCTGTGCCTGTCAGTCAAGCCCCAAGGTAGTTTTAAAACAGGAAGAGGAAGCACCCACAGACAGGAAGTGGGAACATTAAGCCCCACTCCCTGTGCCTGTCAGTCAAGCCCCAAGGGAAGTTATAAACAGGAATAGGAGGAAGCACCCACAGACAGGAAGTGGTAACACTAAGCCCCGCCCACCTGTGCCTGTCAATCAAGCCCCAAGGGGGTTATAAACAGGAAGAGGAAGCTTCCACAGACAGGAAGTGGGAACATTAAGTCCCACCCACCTGTGCCTGTCAGTCAAGCCCCAAGGGGGTATAAAACAGGAAGAGGAAGCACCCACAGACAGGAACTGGGAACATTAAGCCCCGCCCACCTGTGCCTGTCAATCAAGCCCCAAGGGGGTTATAAACAGGAAGAGGAAGTTTCCACAGACAGGAAGTGGGAACATTAAGCCCCGCCCACCTGTGCCTGTCAGTCAAGCTCCAAGGGGGTATTAAACAGGAAGAGGAAGTTTCCACAGACAGGAAGTGGGAACATTAAGCCCCGCCCACCTGTGCCTTTCAGTCAAGCCCCAAGGGAAGTTATAAACAGGAAGAGGAAGCATCCAACAGGAAGTGTGAACATTAAGTCCCACCCCATTTGCCTGTCAGTCAATACCCAAGGGAAGGTATAAAACAGGAAGAGGAAACTTCCACAGACAGGAAGTGGGAACATTAAGCCCCGCCCACCTGTTCCTGCCAATCAAGCCCCAAGGGGGTATAAAACAGGAAGAGGAAGCTTCCACAGACAGGAAGTGGGAACAAAAAGCCCCACCCACCTGTTCCTGCCAATCAAGCTCAAGGGGGTATAAAACAGGAAGAGGAAGCTTCCACAGACAGGAAGTGGGAACATAAAGCCCCACCCACCTGTGCCTGTCAATCAAGCTGCAAGGGGGTATAAAACAGGAAGAGGAAGCTTCCACAGACAGGAAGTGGGAACATAAAGCCCCACCCACCTGTGCCTGTCAATCAAGCTGCAAGGGGGTATAAAACAGGAAGAGGAAGTTTCCACAGACAGGAAATGTGAACATTAAGCCCCGCCCACCTGTGCCTGTCAGTCAAGCCCCAAGGGGGTATAAAACAGGAAGAGCAAGCACCCACAGACAGGAAGTGGGAACATTAAGCCCCACTCCCTGTGCCTGTCAGTCAAGCCCCAAGGGAATTTATAAACAGGAATAGGAGGAAGCACCCACAGACAGGAAGTGGTAACACTAAGCCCCGCCCACCTGCGCCTGTCAATCAAGACCCAAGGGATGGATTTAAGCCAATCTGAAGAAATTGGTTTTTTTTTCATCAGAAATAAATTTATTTTTAAAATTTCACGTTTGATCCCGCAGAGGCCGAGGTCGTGTGATGACGTCACCCGGGGGTGGGGCTGGGGGTGGGGGAGGGGCGGGCACAGATCCGCAGCCTCCCCCTCCCCCGACCCCTCCCCAGAACCGCTGCAGTGTCCACCTCATTTTTGGGGGGAGGGGCCCGGAGAGGGATGGCTCAGCGGTTAGAGACCCTTTGCCCCACCCCACCCCCCCCAAAGCCCCAGGAAGGACCCGGGTTCGAATCCCCGGGGCCCACGCAGAGCCTGACACGCCCAAGATGAGTGCGCCTGTCATCCCGTTCCTCCAACTGTCTCTCAGATACGTGAATGAAAGAAAGAATAAATAATAAATAAAAACTTTAAAATAAAGGCAATATCCTCCATGAGATTAATGATAAAACATAAGTGATAAATATATTATAATAAAATGTCATACTGAATTAATGATTATTGTAATTTTAATATTATAATAGTTATCATGTAAGTTAGTAATTAATGCTGTTAATAATTATAATTATTAAGCTGGGTGTGGTGGCGCACGCCTTTAATCCCAGCACTCGGGAGGCAGAGGTAGGAGGATCGCCGTGAGTTCGAGGCCAGGCTGAGATGACATAGTGAATTCCAGGTCAGCCTGGACCAGAGTGAAACCCTACCTCGAAAAACCAAAATAATAATAATAATTATTATTAATAACAATATATTAATATTAATAATAATAATTAATAATATAATATAATAATATTAATAATTATTACTGTTATCATTCTATTATAATCGTGACTATTTTTACATTGTAACTGCTAAGAGTTGTTAGCATTAGCTGTAAATAATAATATTGATAATTATGACAACGCAATTGTAATTTTGTAATAATTGAAAGTTACTATATTATAACTGTAAACTGTAAATTCTTCACGGTTGTCGGTACTAGTCGTTCACAGTAACTATCAATGTAGTTATGGTTGTAATGATCACGTTGTCGGCTTGTACCCACAGCTACTGCTCTCTACTCTACCCGCAGCCACCAGGGGAGCCATTGTGCTGCCAGGAGGCCACGACACACTTTACTTCCCACCACTTTTTGTCACTGCCCACGGGACCTTGCCCGTCATTGCCGATGTGGGTTTGTCATCTCCTGCAATCCGCCAATCACCTGTCGTCCCGCCCACTAGTTCTTCTGTCAATCATCCATCTTCCTGCCCACCTGTCCTGACATCTGCCCATCACCCAGCATCCCGCCCACTGGCTCTATCTGTCAATCATCCACCTTCCCGCCCACCTGTCCTGGCATCTGCCCATCACCCAGCATCCCGCCCACTGGTTCTTCTATCTGTCAATCATCCATCTTCCTGCCCACCTGTCCTGGCATCCGCCCATCACCCAGCATCCCACCCACTGGTTCTTCTATCTGTCAATCATCCACAATCCCGCCCACCTGTCCTGGCATCTGTCCATCACCCAGCATCCCACCCACTGGTTCTTGTATCTGTCAATCATCCACCTTCCCACCCACCTGTCCTGGCATCTGCCCATCACCCAGCATCCCCCCCACTGGTTCTTCTATCTGTCAATCATCCATCTTCCCACCCACCTGTCCTGACATCTGCCCATCACCCAGCATCCTGCCCACTGGTTCTTCTATCTGTCAATCATCCATCTTCCCACCCACCTGTCCTGGCATCTGCCCATCACCCAGCATCCCGCCCACTGGCTCTTCTATCTGTCAATCATCCACCTTCCCGCCCACCTGTCCTGACATCTGCCCATCACCCAGCATCCCGCCCCTGGTTCTCCTATCTGTCAATCATCCATCTTCCCGCCCACCTGTCCTGGCATCTGCCCATCACCCAGCATCCTGCCACTGGTTCTTCTATCTGTCAATCATCCATCTTCCCGCCCACCTGTCCTGGCATCTGCCCATCACCCAGCATCCTGCCACTGGTTCTTCTGTCAATCATCCATCTTCCTGCCCACCTGTCCTGGCATCTGCCCATCACCCAGCATCCCGCCCACTGGTTCTTCTATCTGTCAATCATCCATCTTCCCGCCCACCTGTCCTGACCTCTGCCCATCACCCAGCATCCCGCCCACTGGTTCTTCTATCTGTCAATCATCCACCTTCCTGCCCACCTGTCCTGGCATCTGCCCATCACCCAGCATCCCGCCCACTGGTTCTTCTATCTGTCAATCATCCATCTTCCCGCCCACCTGTCCTGACATCTGCCCATCACCCAGCATCCCGCCCACTGGTTCTTCTATCTGTCAATCATCCACCTTCCCGCCCACCTGTCCTGGCATCTGCCCATCACCCATCTGGTTCTTCTGTCTGTCAATCATCCACCTTCCCACCCACCTGTCCTGGCATCTGCCCATCACCCAGCATCCTGCCCACTGGTTCTTCTGTCTGTCAATCATCCACCTTCCCGCCCACCTGTCCTGGCATCTGCCCATCACCCAGCATCCTGCCCACTGGCATCTGTCAATCATCCACCCACCTGTCCTGACATCTGCCCATCACCCAGCATCCCGCCCACTGGTTCTTCTATCTGTCAATCATCCATCTTCCCGCCCACCTGTCCTGCATCTGCCCATCACCCAGCATCCCACCCACTGGTTCTTCTATCTGTCAATCATCCACCTTCCCGCCCACCTGTCCTGACATCTGCCCATCACCCAGCATCCCACCCACTGGTTCTTCTATCTGTCAATCATCCACCTTCCCGCCCACCTGTCCTGACATCTGCCCATCACCCAGCATCCTGCCCACTGGTTCTTCTATCTGTCAATCATCCACATTCCCGCCCACCTGTCCCATCTGCCCATCACCCAGTGTCCTGCCAGTGGTTCTATCTGTCAATCATCCATCTTCCCGCCCACCTGTCCTGACATCTGCCCATCACCCAGCATCCTGCCCATCTATCTGTCAATCATCCATCTTCCTGCCCACCTGGACATCTGCCCATCACCCAGCATATCGCCCAATGGTTCTTATATCTGTCAATCATCCATCTTCCCGCCCACCTGTCCTGACATCTGCCCATCACCCAGCATCCCACCCACTGGTTCTTCTATCTGTCAATCATCCACCTTCCCGCCCACCTGTCCTGACATCTGCCCATCACCCAGCATCCCGCCCACTGGTTCTTCTATCTGTCAATCATCCACATTCCCGCCCACCTGTCCTGCCATCTGCCCATCACCCAGTGTCCTGCCAGTGGTTCTATCTGTCAATCATCCATCTTCCCAACCACCTGTCCTGACATCTGCCCATCACCCAGCATCCTGCCCACTGGCTCTTCTATCTGTCAATCATCCATCTTCCTGCCCACCTGTCCTGACATCTGCCCATCACCCAGCATCCTGCCCACTGGCTCTTCTATCTGTCAATCATCCACAATCCCACCCACCTGTCCTGGCATCTGCCCATCACCCAGCATCCTGCCCACTGGTTCTGCTATCTGTCAATCATCCATCTTCCCACCCACTCATCCTCCAATGTGTCAATCATTGGTCCTCCTACCACCCATCTTCCTGTCTATCAATCATCCCATCACCTGTCCTCACCCCTCATGCTGACCACCCATCCTCCTGTCAATCACCGATTGTCCCGCCCACTTGTCAATCACCCTTACACCCACCCACTTGTCCTCACATCTGTCAATCACCCTTGATCCCGCCCATCCTTCTATCTGTCAATCAGCCCTCACCCTGCTCACCTTCCTATCTGTCAATCATGGCTCATGCCCCTCCTTCCCCCATTGTCTAGCCCCGCCCACATTTCCTCACACCTGTCAATCACCCCTCATCCTGCCCACTAGTCCTCCCAGCTGTCTGTCACCCCTCACCCCAAACACCCATCTGCCCATCTGTCAATCATCACTGCTCCCACCCACCCATCATCCCACTTGTCAAAAACTCCTTGCCCCACCCACCCTCCCATCTGTCAATCACCCCTCGCCCCACCCACCCTCCCTCCCCTCTGTCAATCACCCCTCGCCCCACCCACCCTTCCTCCCATCTGTCAATCACCCCTTGCCACACCCACCCATCCTCCCATCTGTCAATCACCACTAGTCCTGCCCACCTGTCCTCCTATCTGTCAATGATCCCTCACCCCAACCACCCATCCTGCCACCTGTCTATCACCCCTCATCCTGCCCACTGGCCCCCCCAGCTGTCCATCACCCCTCATCCCTCCCACCCATCCTCCCATCACCCATCCTCCTACCTGTCAATCATCACTCACCCCGCCCACCCCATCACACATCCTCACACCTGTCAATCACCCCTCACCCTGCTGACCCATCCTGCCACCTGTCAATCACCCTTCATCCTGCCCACTGGTCCTCCCAGCTGTCCATCACCCCTCATCCCACCCACCCATCCTCCCATCACCTATCCTGCCACCTGTCAATCACCCCCTGTCCATCACAGTGGTCCTCCCAGCTGTCAATCATGTCTCATCCCACCCACCCATCCTCCCATCACCCATCCTCCCACCTGTCAATCACCACTCACCCCAGCCACCCATCCTGCCACCTGTCAATCACCCCTAGTCCTGCCCACTGGTCTTCCCAGCTGTCCATCACCCCTCGTCCCGCCCACCCGTCCTCCCATCACCCATCCTCCCACCTGTCAATCACCCCTCGCCCCACCCACCCATCCTGCCCACTGATCCTCCCAGCTGTCCACCACCCCTCATCCCGCCCACCCATCCTCCCATCACCCATCCTGCCACCTGTCAATCACCCCCTGTCCATCCCAGTGGTTCTCCCAGCTGTCCATCACCCCTCATCCCACCCGCCCATCCTCCCATCACCCATCCTCCATCTGTCAATCTCCCCTCACCCCAACCACCCATCCTGCCCACTGGTCCTCCCAGCTGTCCATCACCCCTCATCCCACCCACCCATCCTCCCATCACCTATCCTGCCACCTGTCAATCACCCCCTGTCCATCACAGTGGTCCTCCCAGCTGTCAATCATGTCTCATCCACCCACCCATCCTCCCATCACCCATCCTCCATCTGTCAATCACCCCTCACCCCAACCACCCATCCTGCCACCTGTCAATCACCCTTCATCCTGACCACTGGTCCTCCCAGCTGTCCATCACCCCTTGTCCCACCCACCCATCCTCCCATCACCCATCCTCCCATCACCCATCCTCCCACCTGTCAATCACCCCTTGTCCATCCCAGTGGTCCTCCCAGCTGTCCATCACCCCTCGTCCCACCCACCCATGCTCCCATCTGTCAATCATGGCTGCTCCCACCCAGTAGGGGGACACAGATGTACACACACGTGTGCACACACACCAGGGCTCTCACCCCTCCCCCACCTCTCACACACTCACTGCTGTGGTCTGACTGTGCACATGTGTGTGTGCCTGTGTGGCTGTGTGGCTGCACCTGCAGTGTATTATGGGATATCTGTCTGTCCTGGGACAGGGTCTTATGCGCTGTCCGTCAAACCAGCCAAGCCCGCCCATCAAGGACCTGTCAATCAAACCAGCAGAGTTGGCCTCCCCCCAGCACCTGTCAATCAAAGCAGCAGAACCCGCCCCCCCAGGCCCCTGTCATTCAAACCTGCAGAGCCCACCCCTGAGTGCCTGTCAATCAAACCAAAAGAGCCCTCCCTCTTAGTGCCTGTCAATCAAACCAGTGGAGTCCTCCTCCACCAGTGCCTGTCAATCAAACCAGCAGAGCCTGCCCCTCAGGCCCCTGTCAATCAAACCAGCATAGCCCACCCCCAGGCCCCTGTCATTCAAACCAGCAGAATTGGCCTCCCCAGTGCCTGTCAATCAAACCAGCAGAGTCCAAAAGCCAGCAACTGTCAATCAAACCAGCAGAATTGTCCCCCAGGACTCTGTCATTCAAGCCAGAAGGGCCCACCCCTGAGTGCCTGTCAATCAAACCAGCAGAGCCCGCCCCAGAGTGCCTGTCAATCAAAGCAGCAGACCCTGCCCCCAAGTGCCTGTCAATTAAAACCAGCAGACCCCGCCCCCAGCAACTGTCAATCAAACCAGCAGAGCCCACCCCTCAGGCCCCTGTCATTCAAACCAGCAGAGTTGTCCTCCCCAGCACCTGTCAATCAAACCAGCATAGCCCGCCCCCCAGCCCCCTGTCATTCAAACCAGGAGAATTGGCCTCCCACAGTGCCTGTCAATCAAACCAGCAGAGCCCAAAAGCCAGCAACTGTCAATCAAAACCAGCAGAGCCCGCCCCCAGGACTCTGTCATTCAAACCAGCAGAGCCCACCCCTGAGTGCCTGTCAATCAAACCAGCAGAGCCGCCCCCAACAACTGTCAATCAAACCAGCAGACCCCACCCCAAGTGCCTGTCAATCAAACCAGCAGAACCCACCCCAGAGTGCCTGTCAATCAAACCAGCAGACCCCGCCCCCAGCAACTGTCAATCAAATCAGCAGATCCCACCCCCAAGTGCCTGTCAATCAAACCAGCAGAACCCGCCCCAGAGTGCCTGTCAATTAAAACCAGCAGACCCCGCCCCCAGCAACTGTCAATCAAACCAGCAGTCCTCCACCCCCAGCACCTGTCAATCAAACCAGCAGAACCCGCCCCAGAGTGCCTGTCAATCAAACCAGCAGACCCCACCCCCAGCAACTGTCAATCAAATCAGCAGAGTACCCCCCAGCACCTTTCACACCAGCAGAGCCCGCCCCAGAGTGCCTGTCAATCAAACCAACAGAGCCCACCCCCAGCAACTGTCAATCAAATCAGCAGAGTACCCCCCAGCACCTTTCACACCAGCAGAGCCCGCCCCAGAGTGCCTGTCAATCAAACCAGCAGAGCCCGCCCCAGAGTGCCTGTCAATCAAACCAACAGAGCCCGCCCCCAGCACCTGTCAATCAAATCAGCAGAGCACCCCCAGCACCTTTCACACCAGCAGAGCCCACCCCAGAGTGCCTGTCAATCAAACCAGCAGACCCCGCCCCCAGCACCTGTCAATCAAATCAGCAGAGCACCCCCCCAACACCTTTCACACCAGCAGAGACCACCCCTGAGTGCCTTTCAATCAAACCAGTGGAGTCCTCCTCCCCCAGCACCTGTCAATCAAACCAGCAAAGCCCACCCCCTTAGCACCTATCAAACCAGCAGAACCCACCTGAGGGCCTGTCAATCAAATCAATAGAGCCAGTCCCCCAGTGCCTGTCAATCAAAGCAGCAGAGCCAACCCCAGCACCTGCCAAACCAGCAAAGCCCGCCCCCAGCACCTGTCAATCAAATCAGCAAAGCCCACCCCTAGCACCTGGCAATCAAACCAACAGAGCCCGACCCCCACAGGGGTGTCAATCAAACCAGCAGAGCCCGCCCACACAGGGCCTGTCATTCAAACCAGTCAGCCTCCCCCCAGCACATGTCAGTAAGCCAGCAGAGCCCACGCCCACAAACCTGTCCATCAAACCAGCAGAGCCCACTCCCCAGCACCTGTCAATCAAACCAGCAGAGCCCACCCCCAGCACCTGTCAATCAAACCAGCAGAGCCCGCCCCCTCAGCACCCATCAATCAAACCATGAGAGCCCGCCCCCCCAATGCCTATCAAACCAGCAGAGCCCACCCCAGGGCCTGCCACTCAAAACAGTAGAGCCCACCCCCCAGCACCTGCCAATCAAACAGGCAGACACCACCCCAAGCACCTGTCAAACCAGCAAAGCCCGCCCCCCAAACGCCTGTCAATCAAACCAGCAGAGCCCACCCCCAGCACCTGCCAATCAAACTAGATGACCCTGTCCCAAGCACTGTTATTCAAACCATCAAAGCCTGCCCCCCAAACGCCTGTCCATCAAACCAGCAGAGCCTGCCCCCCCAAATGCCTGTCAATCAAACCAGCAGAGCCCTCCCCCCAGCACCTGTTAATCAAAGCAGCAAAGCCCGCCCCCAAATGCCTGTCAATCAAGCAGACCCCACCCCAGCACATGTCAATCAAACCAGCAAAGCACACCCATCCAAAGCCTGTCAATCAAACCAGCAGGGCCCGCCCACCCTCTCAGCACTGTCCATCCAACCATCAGAGCCTGCCCCACAGCTCCTGTCCATCAAACCAGCAGAGCCTGCTGCTGCAAAGGTGTCATTCAAACCAACTGATCCGGCTTTCCCAGCACCTGTCAATCAAACCAGCAAAGCCCACCTCCCAAATGCCTGTCCATCAAACCAACAGACCCCGCCCCACAGCACCTGTTAATCAAACCAGCAAAGCCCGCCCATCCAAAGCCTGTCAATCAAACCAGCAGAGCCCGCCCCCTCAGCACCTGTCCATCCAACCAGCAGAGCCCACCCCACCAGTGCCTGTCAATCAAACCACGAGAGCCCACCCCCCCCAAATGCCTATCAAACCAGCAGGGCCCGCCCCCTCAGCACCTGTCCATCCAACCAACATAGCCCGCCCCACCAGCACCCATCAATCAAACCACGAGAGCCCGCCCCCAAATGCCTATCAAATCAGCAGAGCCCACCCCAGGGCCTGCCATTCAAACCATCAGAGCCCGCCCCCTCAGCACCTGTCCATCAAACCAGCAGAGCTTGCTGCTGTGAAGCTGTCATTCAAACCCACAGAACCCCCTTTCCCAGCACCTGTCAATCAAACCAGCAAAGCCCACCCCCTAAACACCTGTCCATCAAACCAGCAGAGTTCGCCTCTCCCCAGCACCTGCCAATCAAACCAGCAGACCCCGCCCCCAGCACCTGTCAATCAAACCAGCAAAGCACACCCATCCAAGGCCTATCAATCAAACCAGCAGAGCCCACCCTCTCAACACTGTCCATCCAACCAGCAGAGCCCACCCCACCAGTGCCTGTCAATCAAACCATGAGAGCCCGCCCCCAAATGCCTAACCAGCAGAGCCCGCCCACCCAGTGCCTATCAAACAGGCAGAGCCCGCCCCACAGCGCCTGTCCATCAAACCAGCAGAGTCCTCCCCCCAGCACCTGCCAATCAAACCAGCAGACACCACCCCAAGTACCTGTCAAACCAGCAAAGCCCTCCCCCGAAATGCCTGTCAATCAAACCAGCTGAGCCCACCCCCAGCACCTGCCAATCAAACTAGATGACCCCGCCCCCAAGCACTTTTATTCAAACCATCAAAGCCTGCCCCCCAAACGCCTGTCAATCAAACCAGCAGAGCCCGCCCCCAAGCCTATCAAAACAGCAGAGCCCGCCCCCAAACGGCTGTCATTCAAACCAGCAGAGTTGGCCTCTCCCAAGCAGCTGCCCATCAAACCAGCAGAGCCCGCCCCCAGCACTGTCAACCAAACCAGGAAAGTATGCCCATCCAAGGCCTATCAATCAAACCAGCAGGGCCCGCCCACCCAGTGCCTATCAAACAGGCAGAGCCCACCCCACAGCGCCTGTCCATCAAACCAGCAGAGCCTGCTGCTGCTAAGCTGTCATTCAAACCAACAGACCCCATTTTCCCAGCACCTGTCCTTCAAACCAGCAGAGCCCACCCCTCAAATGCCTGTCAATCAAACCAGCAGAGCCCACCCCTCAAACGCCTGTCAATCAAACGAGCAGACTCTGCCCCACAACACCTGTCCATCAAACAAGCAAGGCACGCCCATCCAAAGCCTGTCAATCAAGCCAGCAGAGCCCACCCTCTGAGCACTGTGCATCAAACCAGCAGACCCCGCCCCAATAGTGCCTGTCCATCAAACCACGAGAGCCCGCCCCCATACCTATCAAATCAGCAATGCCCGCCCTCTCAGCACTGTCCATCAAACCAGCAGAGCCCACCCCCAAATGCCTGTCATTCAAACCAGCAGAGTTGGCCTCTCCCCAGCACCTCTCCATCAAACCAGCAGAGCCCGCCCCCAGCACCTGCCAATCAAACCAGCAGACCGCTCCCCCTGCACATGTTAATCAAACCAGCAAAGCCCGCCCACAAACACCTGTCCATCAAACCAGCAGAGATGACCTCTCCACAGCGCCTGTCCATCAAAACACCATCCTCGGGCCCCCCACTGCCTGTCAATCAAAGCAGCAGAGCCCGCCCCCTGATCCTGTTGCTGTCAATCACACCAGCAGAGCCAGCTCCCCTAAATGCCTGTCAATCAAACCAGCAGAGCCCACCCCCAAACGCCCGTCAGTCAAAGCAGCAGAGTCCACCCCCAAACGCCTGTCAATCAAGCCAGCAGAGCCCGCCCCCAAACGCCTGTCAATCAAACCAGCAGAGCCCGCCCTCTCAGCACCTGTCCATCAAACCAGCATAGTCAGCCTCCCTAGAGCGACTGTCAATCAAAGCCACAGAGCCCACCCCCCTGAGCACATGTCCATCAAACCAGCAGAGATGACCTCTCCACAGCGCCTGTCCATCAAAACACCATCCTCAGCCTCCCCCACTGCCTGTCCATCAAACCAGCAGAGCCCGCCCCCCAGAACCTGCCAATCAAACCAACAGAGCCCGCCCCCAGCACCTGTTAATCAAACCAGCAAAGTCCGCCCCCAAACGCCTGTCAATCAAACCAGCAGAGCCCGCCCTCTCAGCACCTGTCCATCAAACCAGCAAAGCCAGCTCCCCCAAACGCCTGTCCATCAAACCAGCAGAGCCCGCCCCCAAATGCCTGTCCATCAAACCAGCAGAGCCCGCCCCCCAAACGCCTGTCCATCAAACCAGCAGAGCCCGCCCCTGCTCCTCCTGCTGTCAATCACACCAGCAGAGCCAGCCCCCAGCACCTGCCAATCAAACCAGCAGACCCCTCCCCCTGCACATGTTAATCAAACCAGCACAGCCCACCCCCAAACGCCTGTCAATCAAACCAGCAGAGCCCGCCCCCAGCACCTGTCCATCACACCAGCATAGTCAGCCTCCCTAGAGTGCCTGTCAATCAAAGCCGCAGAGCCCGCCCCCCAGCGTGTGTCCATCAAACCAGCAGAGATGACCTCTCCCCAGCACCTGTCCATCAAAACAGCATCCTCGGCCTCCCCCACTGCCTGTCCATCAAACCAGCAGAGCCCGCCCCCAAACGCCTGTCAATCAAACCAGCAGAGCCAGCTCCCCCAAACGCCTGTCAATCAAACCAGCAGACCCCGCCCCCAGCACCTGTCCATCAAACCAGCAAAGCCTGCCCCCAAACGCCTGTCATTCAAACCAGCAGAGCCCGCCCCCAGCACCTGCCAATCAAACCAGCAGACCGCACCCCTGCATGTTAATCAAACCAGCACAGCCCGCCCCCAAATGCCTGTCAATCAAACCAGCAGATCCCGCCCCCCAAACGCCTGTCATTCAAACCAGCAGAGCCGCCCCCAGCACCTGCCAATCAAACCAGCAGACCCCGCCCCCAGCACATATTAATCAAACCAGCAAAGCCCGCCCCCAAACGCCTGTCAATCGAACCAGCAGAGACCACCCCCCCAAACACCCGTCAGTCAAAGCAGCAGAGCCCGCCCCCAAACACCTGTCAATCATACCAGCAAAGCCCGCCCAGAGCACATGTTAATCAAACCAGCACAGCCCACCCCCAAACACCTGTCAATCAAACCAGCAGAGCCCGCCCTCAGCACCTGTCCATCACACCAGAAGTCAGCCTCCCTAGAGCACCTGTCAATCAAAACCGCAGAGCCCGCCCCCCCAGCGTGTGTCCATCAAACCAGCAGAGATGACCTCTCCCCAGCACCCGTCCATCAAAACACCATCCTCGGCCTCCCCCACTGCCTGTCCATCAAACCAGCACAGCCCGCCCCCAAACACCCGTCAATCAACCAGCAGAGCCAGCTCCCCCAAACTCCTGTCCATCAAACCAGCAGAGCCCGCCCCCTGCTCCTGCTGCTGTCAATCACACCAGCGCGCTCCCGCCCGCCCCTCCCCCTCCCCCGCAACGCCACGTCACTCAACATACCTGCTGGGGGGTCCCGAGGGTGTTGCCGTGGATACGGAAGGGCGGGGGAGAGTCTCCTGCACGGCGTGGGGGTGCTGTGCTGGGGGTGATCATGGGGCCCCCCAAGCACCCGTCAATCAAACGAGCAGAGCCCCGCCCTCCACGCCGGCCTGCCTGCAGCTCCAACCTGCTCAGTCTCAGGAGCCGGAAGTGGATGGTGGGGGAGGGGTGAGCCCCAGGGGATCATGGGAGACGAGCCCCAGAGGATTGTGGGAGACGAGCACCAGAGGATCATGGGAGATGAAGGACAAGAAGGTTAAATGGTTTGATTGACAGGCGCCATGGGCGGGTCCTTCCATTTTGATTGACAGGCACTGTGGGGGGCGGGCTCTGTGGGAGTGAGTGACAGGCAGGGGCTAGGCGGGATTTTGGGGTGCCAGGGGGGTACTGGAGGGGGCCGGGTCTTAGGGGGAATGATGGGAAAGAGGGCTGGTCTATGGGAGGGCTGAGGAGGGCGGGGCTTTGCGGGTGAGTGGCATGTGGACTGACCTATGGAGAGAATGGGGAGGGTAGCATCTTTCTGAATGATGGGCAGTTGGGCTGGCCTATGGGCTGCAAGAAGGGGGTGGGACTTAGACAATGATGGGCATGTGCACTGACCTATAGAGAGAAACAGGGTGGGTCTTTGGTAATGATGGGCACTTGGCCTGGCCTATGGTGTGCGAGAGGGGGCGGGTCTTACACAATGATGGGCATATGGACTGACCTATGGAGAGAAACAGGGTGGGTGTAGGGTTGATGGGCATAAGGGCTGGCCTATGGGGAGGGAGATGGGGCGGGACTTAGAGGATGATGGGCATGTGGACTGACCTATGGAGAGAAATGGGGTGGGGCTTTGGCAATGATGGGCACATGGCCTGGCCTATGGAGATTGAGAGTGGGCGGGGCTTAGAAAATGATGGACATGTGAACTGACCTATGGAGAGAATGGGGTGGGGCTTTGCAAATGATTGGCACTTAGGCTGGCCTATAAGGTGGAAGATGGGGTGGGGCTTGGAGGATGATGGGCATGTGGCCTGACCTATGGGTTCCAGAGGGGGCGGGACTCAGGGGATGATGAGAATGTGGGCTGACCTACAGAATGCAAGCAGGAGGCAGGACATACATCATGATGGACATACGGACAGACCTATGATGTGCAAGGGAGTGGACTGTAGGGCACCTAGACCAGCCAATGAGATTAAAGGGGCGGGGCTGACTGGTTGTTGTCCAGGTGAACTGACCTATGAGGTCAGAGTCAGGTCTTTGAGTGATGGGCAAGGGGACAGAGCCAAGGGCTGCAGGGGGTGGGTCTGACAGAATGATAGACATGTGGACAGACCAATACATTCCCACCCAGGACCCCAAAATCCCACAAACCGGAAGTGCCTCCAGCTTCCCATAGGTGACTGCAATGTTGGGGTTCAAGATGCATTCCCACCGTGACCCCCAATCCCCCGACCAGATGTGCCTCCAGCTTCTTGTGGGAGACTGCAAAGTCAGGGTCCAACATGCATTCCCACACAGGACCCCCCAATAACTCAAACCGGAAGTGCTTACAGCTTCACGTGGGAGACTGCAAAGCTGGGGTGCAGGATGCATTCCCACTTGGACCCCCAATACCCAGACCAGAAGTCCCTCCCATGGGAGACTGGAAAGTCAGGGTGCAGGATGCATTCCCACCCGGGACCCCCAAAACCAGACCAAAAGTGCCTCCAGGTTCCCGTGGGAGACTGCAAAGTTGGTGTGCAAGACACATTCCCACCTGGGACCCCCAATCCCATACACCGGAAGTGCCTCCAGCTTATGTTGAGATGATGGCAAAGTTGGGGTGCAAGATGCATTCCCACCCGGGACACCCCAACCCACAGACCGAAAGTGCTTCAGGCTTCCTGTGGGAGACTGCAACTTGGGGTGCAAGATGCATTCCCACACAGGACCCCCAATAACCCAAACCGGAAGTGCCTCCAGCTTCCTGTGGGAGACTGAAAAGTTGGGGTGCAGGCTGCATTCCTACCCGGGAGCCCCCAATCCCCAGACTGGAAGTGCTCCAGTTTCCCGTGGAAGACTGCTAACTCAGGGTGCTGCATGCATTCCCTCCCTGCACCCCCAATCCCACAAACCGGGAGTGCCTCCAGGTTTCCGTGGGAGACTGCAAACTCGGGGTGCAGGATGCATTCCCACTCGGGACCCCAAATATGAGACTGGAAGTGCCTACAGCTTACTGTGGGAGACTGATGGGCACTTGGGCTGGCCTATGGGGAGGGAGAGGAGGGCGGGTCTTAGGAAATGATGGGCATGTGGACTGACCTATTGAGAGAAAGGGGGTGGGTCTTTGGTGTACTGATGGGCACTTGGCCTGGCCTATGGGGACTGAGAGGAGGCGGGGCTTAAAGGATGATTGTTATGTGGATTGACGTATGGAGAGAACGGTGGTCAGGCTTTGGCAATGATAGACATTTAGGCTGGCCTATGAGGTGCACTTGGCCTGGCCTATGGGGACTGAGAGGAGGCGGGGCTTGGACGATGATGGGCATGTGACCTGACCTATGGGTGTCACAGGGAGTGGGACTCAGGTGATGATGGGCCCCCAATCCCCAGACCGGAAGTGTCACTAGCTTGCTGTGGGAGACTGCAAAGTCGGGGTGCAGGATGCATTCCCACCCGTGACCCCAATCCCCAGACCGGAAGTACCTCCATCTTCCTGTGGGAGACTGCAGAGTTGGGGTGCAATGTGCAATCCCACCTGGAACACCCCAATCCCCAGACTGGGCGGCCCACGCATGCAGAGAGGGGGTGGGTCTTTGGCAATGATGGGCACTTGGCCTGGCCTATGGTGTGTGAGAGGGGGCGGGTCTTAGACAGTTATGGGCATGTGCATTGACCTTTGGAAACAGGCTGGGTATATGGTCTTGATGGGCACTTGGGCGGACCTATGGGGATGAATCATGGGCGGGTCTTAGGAAATGATGGGCATGTGGACTGACCTATTGAGAGTATGGGGGGTGGGTCTTTGCTAATGATGGGCACTTGGGCTGGCCTATGAGGATGAATCATGGGCGGGTCTTAGGAAATGATGGGCATGTGGACTGACCTATTGAGAGTATGGGGGGTGGGTCTTTGCTAATGATGGGCACTTGGGCTGGCCTATGAGGATGAATCATGGGCGGGTCTTAGGAAATGATGGGCATGTGGACTGACCTATTGAGAGGAAGGGGGTGGGTCTTTGGTGTAATGATGGGCACTTGGCTTGGCCTATGGGGACTGAGAGGAGGCGGGGCTTATAGCATGATTGTCATGTAGACTGACCTATGGAGACAATGGGGGTGGGTCTTTTGCAATGATAGGCTTTTAGGCTGGCCTATGAGGTGCACTTGGCCTGGCCTATGGGGACTGAGAGGAGGCGGGGCTTGGACGATGATGGGCATGTGACCTGACCTACGGGTGTCACAGGGGGTGGGACTCAGGTGATGATGGGCCCCCAATCCCCAGACCGGAAGTGCCTTCAGCTTCCTGTGGGAGACTGCAAAGTCGGGGTGCAGGATGCATTCCCACCCAGGACCCCAATCCCCAGACCGGAAGTACCTCCATCTTCCTGTGGGAGACTGCAGAGTCAGGGTGCAATGTGCAATCCCACCTGGAACACCCCAATCCCCAGACTGGGCGGCCCACGCATGTAGAGAGAGGGGGTGGGTCTTTGGCAATGATGGGCACTTGGCCTGGCCTATGGTGTGTGAGAGGGGGCGGGTCTTAGACAATTATGGGCATGTGCACTGACCTTTGGAGAGAAACAGGCTGGGTATATGGTCTTGATGGGCACTTGGGCGGACCTATGGGGATGAAGAAGGGGCGGGTCTTAGGAAATGATGGGCATGTGGACTGACCTATTGAGAGTATGGGGGTGGGTCTTTGCTAATGATGGGCACTTGGGCTGGCCTATGAGGATGAAGAATGGGCGGGTCTTAGGAAATGATGGGCATGTGGACTGACCTATTGAGAGAAAGGGGGTGGGTCTTTGGTGTACTGTTGGCCACTTGGCCTGGCCTATGGGGACTGAGAGAAGGCGGGGCTTATGGGATGATTGTCATGTAGACTGACCTATGGAGAGATTGGGGGTGGGTCTTTGGCAATGATAGGCATTTAGGCTGGCCTATGAGGTGCACTTGGCCTGGCCTATGGGGACTGAGAGGAGGCGGGGCTTGGATGATGATGGGCATGTGACCTGACCTACGGGTGTCACAGGGGGCGGGACTCAGGTGATGATGGGCACCCCAATCCCCAGACCGGAAGTGCCTTCAGCATCCTGTGGGAGACTGCAGAGTCGGGGTGCAATGTGCAATCCCACCTGGAACACCCCAATCCCCAGACTGGGTGCCCCACACATGTAGAGAGAGGGGGTGGGTCTTTGGCAATGATGGGCACTTGGCCTGGCCTATGGTGTGCAGGAGGGGGCGGGTCTCAGGCAATTATGGGCATGTGCACTGACCTATGGAGACAAACAGGGTGGGTGGATGCTCTTGATGAGCATCAGGGCGGACCTATGGGGAGGGAGAGGAGGGCGGGTCTTAGAGGATGATTGACATGTGTACTGACCTATTGAGAGAATGGGGGTGGGTCTTTGCTAATGATGGGCACTTGAGCTGGCCTATGGGGATGGAGAATGGGCGGGTCTTTCAAAATGATTGGCATGTGGACTGACCTATTGAGAGGAAGGGGGTGGATCTTTGGTGTACTGATGGGCACTTGACCTGGCTTATGGGGACTGAGAGGAGGTGGGGCTTATAGGATGATTGTCATGTGGACTGACCTATGGAGACAATGGGGGTGGGTCTTTGCTAATGATGGGCACTTGGGCTGGCTTGAGAGAAAGGGGGTGGATTGTTTGTAGTGATGGGCACTTGGCCGGGCCTATAGGGACTGAGAGGAGGTGGGGCTTATAGGATGATTGACATGTGTACTGACCTATGGAGAGAATGGGGGTGGGTCTTGGGCAATGATAGGCATTTAGGCTGGCCTATGAGGTGCAAAAGGGGGCGGGGCTTGGACAATGATGGACATATGAACTGACCTATGGGTGTCACAGGGGGCAGGACTCCGGTGATGATGGGCCCCCCAATCCCCAGACCCAAAGTGCCTTCAGCTTCCTGTGGGAGACTGCAAAGTCGGGGTGCAGGATGCATTCCCACCCGGGACCCCCAATCCCCAGACCGGAAGTGTCTCCAGCCTCCCATGGGAGACTGCAAAGTTGGGGTGCAATGTGCAATCGCACCTTGGACACCCCAATGCCCCAGACTGAAAGTGCCTCCAGACTGCTGTGTGAGACTGCAAAGTCAGGGTGCAGGATGCATTCCCACCTGGAATCCCCCCAATCCCCCAAACCGGAAGTGTCACTAGCTTCCTGTGGGAGACTGCAAAGTTGGGGTGCAGGATGCATTCCCACCCAGACCCCCAATACCCAGACCGGAAGTCCCTCCTGCTTCCCATGGGAGACTGCAAAGTTGGGGTGCAGGATGCATTCCCACCAGGTACCCCCAACCCCCAGACCGGAAGTGTCTCCAGCTTCCCATGGGAGACTGCAAAGTCAGGGTGCAGGATGCATTCCCACCCGGGACCCCCAATACCCAGACCGGAAGTGCCTCCAGCTTCCTGTGAAGGCTGCAAAGTCAGGGTTCAAGATGCATTCCCACCCGGGACCCCCAATCCCCAGACCAGAAGTGCCACCAGCTTCCTGTGGGAGACTGCAAAGTTGGGGTGCAGGATGCATTCCCACCTGGGACTCCCCAATACCCATGCCGGAAGTGCCTCCTGCTTCCTGTGGAGACTCCAAAGTCGGGGTACATGATGCATTCCCACCTGGGACCCCCAAATCCATGAGCAGAAGTGCCTCCAGTTTCCTGTGGGAGACTGCACAGTCGGGGTGCAAGATGCATTCCCACCCAGGACCCCCAATTCCCAGACCGGAAGTGCCTCTGGCTTTCTGTGGGAGACTGCCAAGTTGGGGTGCAAGACGCATTCCCACCTGGGAACCCCAATCCCCAGACCGGAAGTGTGTCCAGCTTCCCATGGGAGAATGCAAAGTTGGGGTGCAATGTGCAATCGCACCTTGGACACCCCAATGCCCCAGACTGAAAGTGCCTCCAGACTGCTGTGTGAGACTGCAAAGTTGGGTGCAGGATGCATTCCCACCTGAACCCCCCCAATGCCCCAGACCGAAAGTGTCACCAGCTTCCGGTGGGAGACTGCAAAGTCAGGGTGCAGGATGCATTCCCACCCAGACCCCAATACCCAGACCGGAAGTCCCTCCTGCTTCCCATGGGAGACTGCAAAGTTGGGGTGCAGGAATATATTCCCACCAGGACCACCAGTCCCCAGACCAGAAGTGCCTCCAGCTTCCTGTTGACACTGCAAAGTTGGGGTGCAGGATGCATTCCCATGGGGAACCCCCAACCCCAGACCAGAAGTGACCCTAGATTCCCATTGAAGACTGCAAAGTTGGGGTGCAGGATGCATTCCCATGGGGAACCCCAACCCCAGACTGGAAGTGCCTCCCAGCTTCCTGTAGAGACTCCAAAGTCGGGGTACAGGATGCATTACCACACTGGACCCCCCAATTCCATGAGCAGAAGTGCCTCCAGTTTCCTGTGGGCGACTGCACAGTCGGGGTGCAAGATGCATTACCACCCAGGACCCCAAATGCCAAGACCAGAAGTGCCTCTGGCTTTCTGTGGGGACTGCCAGTTGGGGTGCAAGATGCATTCCCACCTTGGAACCCCAAATCCCAAGACCAGAAGTGTGTCCAGCTTCCCATGGAGAATGCAAAGTTGGGGTGCAATGTGCAATCGCACCTTGGACACCCCAATCCCCCAGACTGAAAGTGCCTCCAGATGCTGTGCAAGACTGCAAAGTCAGGGTGCAGGATGCATTCCCACCTGGGAACCCCCAATCCCGCAAACCGGAAGTGTCACTAGCTTCCGGTGGGAGAATTCAAAGTTGGGGTGCAGGATGCATTCCCACCCAGACCCCCAATACCCAGACCGGAAGTCCCTCCTGCTTCCCATGGGAGACTGCAAAGTTGGGTGCAGAATATATTCCCACCAGGTACCCCCAGTCCCCAGACCAGAAGTGCCTCCAGCTTCCTGTTGACACTGCAAAGTTGGGGTGCAGGATGCATTCCCATGGGGGAACCCCAACCCCCAGACCTGAAGTGTCTCCAGCTTCCCATGGGAGACTGCAAAGGCGGGGTGCAGGATGCATTCCCACCCGGGACCCCCAATACCCAGACCGGAAGTGCCTCCCGCTTCCTGTGGAGACTCCAAAGTCGGGGTACATGATGCATTCCCACCCGGGACCCCCAATTCCAAGAGCAGAAGTGCCTCCAGTTTCCTGTGGGAGACTGCACAGTCGGGGTGCAAGATGCATTCCCATCCAGGACCCCAAATGCCAAGACTGGAAGTGCCTCTGGCTTTCTGTGGGAGACTGCCAAGTTGGGGTGCAAGACGCATTCCCACCTGGGAACCCCAATCCCCAGACCGGAAGTGTCTCCAGCTTCCCATGGGAGAATGCAAAGTTGGGGTGCAATGTGCAATCACACCTTGGACACCCCAATGCCCCAGACTGAAAGTGCCTCCAGACTGCTGTGCGAGACTGCAAAGTCAGGGTGCAGGATGCATTCCCACCTGGGATCCCCTCCAATCCCCCAAACCGGAAGTGTCACTAGCTTCCAGTGGGAGAATTCAAAGTTGGGGTGCAGGATGCATTCCCACCCAGACCCCCAATACCCAGACCGGAAGTCCCTCCTGCTTCCCATGGGAGACTGCAAAGTTGGGGTGCAGAATATATTCCCACCAGGTACCCCCAGTCCCCAGACCAGAAGTGCCTCCAGCTTCCTGTTGACACTGCAAAGTTGGGGTGCAGGATGCATTCCCATGGGGGAACCCCAACCCCCAGACCGGAAGTGCCTCCAGCTTCCCATGGGAGGCTGCAAAGTCAGGGTTCAAGATGCATTTCCACCTGGGACCCCAACTATGAGACCAGAAGTGCCACCAGCTTCCTGTGGGAGACTGCAAAGTTGGGGTGCAGGATGCATTCCCACCAGGTACCCCCCAATACCCATACCGGAAGTGCCTCCCGCTTCCTGTGGAGACTCCAAAGTCGGGGTACATGATGCATTCCCACACTGGACCCCCCAATTCCATGAGCAGAAGTGCCTCCAGTTTCCTGTGGGAGACTGCACAGTCAGGGTGCAAGATGCATTCCCACCCAGGACCCCCAATTCCCAGACCGGAAGTCCCTCCAGCTTCCCATGGGAGACTGCAAAGTTGGGGTGCAGGATGCATTCCCATGGGGGAACCCCAACCCCCAGACCGGAAGTGTCTCCAGCTTCCCATGGGAGACTGCAAAGTCAGGGTGCAGGATGCATTCCCACCCGGGACCCCCAATCTCCAGACCGGAAGTGCCTCCCGCTTCCTGTGGAGACTCCAAAGTCGGGGTACATGATGCATTCCCACACTGGACCCCCCAATTCCATGAGCAGAAGTGCCTCCAGTTTCCTGTGGGAGACTGCACAGTCGGGGTGCAAGATGCATTCCCACCCAGGACCCCAAATGCCAAGACCGGAAGTGCCTCTGGCTTTCTGTGGGAGACTGCCAAGTTGGGGTGCAAGACGCATTCCCACCTGGGAACCCCAATCCCCAGACCGGAAGTGTGTCCAGCTTCCCATGGGGGAATGCAAAGTTGGGGTGCAGGATGCATTCCCACCTGGGAACCCCCAATCCCCCAAACCGGAAGTGTCACTAGCTTCCTGCGGGAGAATGCAAAGACGGGGTGCAGGATGCATTGCCACCCAGGACCCCCAATCTCCAGACCGGAAGTGACTCCAGCTTCCCATGGGAGACTGCAGAGTCGGGGTGCAATGTGCAATCCCACCTGGAACACCCCAATCCCCAGGCTGGGTGGCTCACACATGTAGAGAATGGGGGTGGGTCTTTGGCAATGATGGACACTTGGCCTGGCCTATGGTGAGCGGGAGGGGGCGGGTCTCAGGAAATTATGGGCATGTGTGCTGACCTATGGAGACAAACAGGGTGGGTGGATGATCTTGATGGGCATCAGGGCTGACCTATGGGGACTCACAGGGGGGCGGGTCTTAGAGGATGATTGTCATGTGGACTGACCTATGGAGAGAATGGAGGGTGGGTCTTTGCTAATGATTGTCACTTGGGCTGGCTTATGGGGACAAAGAATGGGCAGGTCTTAGGAAATGATGGGCATGTGGACTGACCTATTGAGAGAAAGGGGGTGGATTGTTTGTAGTGATGGGCACTTGGCCGGGCCTATAGGGATGGAGAGGAGGTGGGGCTTACAGGATGATTGTCATGTGGACTGACCTATGGAGAGAATGGGGGTGGGTCTTGGGCAATGATGAGCATTTAGGCTGGCCTATGGTGTGTGAGAGGGGGTGGGGCTTGGACAATGATGGACATGTGACCTGACCTATGGGTGTCACTGGGGGCGGGACTCAGGTGATGATGGGCCTCCAATCCCCAGACCAGAAGTGACTCCAGCTTCACATGGGAGACTGCAAACTCAGGGTGAAACATGCATTCCCAATTGGGACCCCCAATCCCCAGACCAGAAGTGCCTGAAGCTTCCTGTGGGAGACTTCAAATTTGGGGTGCAGGATGCATTCCCACCCAGACCCCCAATACCCAGACCAGAAGTCCCTCCAGCTTCCCATAGGAGACTGCAAAGTCAGGGTGCAGGATGCATTCCCACCCGGGTCACCCTAATCCCCAGACCGGAAGTGTCTCCAGCATGCAGGGAAGACTGCAAAGTAAGGGTGCAACATGCATTCCCACCTGGGACCCCATCCCCCAAACCGGAAGTGCCTCCAGATTCCCATGGGAGACTGGAAACTTGGGGTGCAACATACATTCCCAATTGGGACCCCCAATCCCCAGACCAGAAGTGCCTGAAGCTTCCTGTGGGAGACTTCAAATTTGGGGTGCAGGATGCATTCCCACCTGGATCCCCAATACCTAGACCGGAAGTCCCTCCTGCTTCCCATGGGAGACTGCAAATTTGGGGTGCAGGATGCATTCCCACCCAGGACCCCAACACCCAGACCGGAAGTGCCTCAGTTTCCTGTAGGAGACTGCAAAGTCGGGGTGCAGGATGCATTCCCACCCAGGTCACCCTAATCCCCAGACCAGAAGTGCCTCCAGCATGCAGGGAAGACTGCAAAGTTGGGGTGCAGGATGCATTCCCACCCGGGACCCCTAATTCCAAGAGCAGAAGTGCCTCCAGGTTCCTGTGGGAGATTGCACAGTCGGGGTGCAAGATGCATTCCCACCCGGGACGCCCAATTCCCAGACCGGAAGTGCTCCAGATTCCTGTGGGAGACTGCAAAGTTGGGGTGCAGGATGCATTCCCAACCGGGACCCCAATTCCCAGACCGGAAGTGCTCCAGATTCCCATGGGAGACAGCAAATTTGGGGTGCAGGATGCATTCCCACTCTGGACCCCCACCCCACAGAGTGGAAGTACCTCCAGCTTCCTGTGAGTGAATGCAAAGTCGGGGTGCAGGATGCATTCCCACCCAGGACTCCCAACCCCACAAACCGGAAGTGCCTCCAGATTCCCATGGGAGACTGGAAACTCGGGGTGCAACATGCATTCCCAATTGGGACCCCCAATCCCCAGACCAGAAGTGCCTGAAGGTTCCTGTGGGAGACTGCAAGTTTGGGGTGCAGGATGCATTCCCACCCGGACCCCCAATACCCAGACCGGAAGTCCCTCCTGCTTCCCATGGGAGACTGCAAAGTTGGGGTGCAGGATGCATTCCCACCAGGTACCCCCAGTCCCCAGACCAGAAGTGCCTCCAGCTTCCTGTTGACACTGCAAAGTCGGGGTGCAGAATGTATTCCCACCCGGGACTCCCCAATAGCCATACTGGAAGTGCCTCCCGCTTCCTGTGGAGACTCCAAAGTCGGGGTACATGATGCATTCCCACACTGGACCCCCAATTCCATGAGCAGAAGTGCCTCCAGTTTCCTGTGGGAGACTGCACAGCCGGGGTGCAAGATGCATTCCCACCCAGGACCCCAAATGCCAAGACCGGAAGTGCCTCTGGCTTTCGGTGGGAGACTGCCAAGTTGGGGTGCAAGACGCATTCCCACCTGGGAACCCCAATCCCCAGACCGGAAGTGTGTCCAGCTTCCCATGGGAGAATGCAAAGTTGGGGTGCAGGATGCATTGCCACCCAGGACCCCCAATCTCCAGACCGGAAGTGACTCCAGCTTCCCGTGGGAGACTGCAGAGTCAGGGTGCAATGTGCAATCCCACCTGGAACACCCCAATCCCCAGGCTGGGCGGTCCATGCATGTAGAGAATGGGGGTGGGTCTTTGGCAATGATGGACACTTGGCCTGGCCTATGGTGAGTGGGAGGGGGCGGGTCTCAGGCAATTATGGGCATGTGCGCTGACCTATGGAGACAAACAGGGTGGGTGGATGATCTTGATGGGCATCAGGGCTGACCTATGGGGACTCACAGGGGGGCGGGTCTTAGAGGATGATTGTCATGTGGACTGACCTATTGAGAGAATAGAGGGTGGATCTTTGCTAATGATGGGCACTTGGGCTGGCTTATGGGGACAAAGAATGGGCGGGTCTTAGGAAATGATGGGCATGTGGACTGACCTATTGAGAGAAAGGGGGTGGACTTTTGGTACTGATTGGCACTTGGCCTGGCCTATAGGGATGGAGAGGAGGTGGATCTTATGGGATGATTGTCATGTGGACTGACCTATGGAGAGAATGGGGGTGGGCCTTTGGCAATGATAGGCATTTAGGCTGGCCTATGAGGTGCAAGAGGGGGCGGGGCTTGGATGATGATGGGCATGGTGCCTCATCTATGGTTGTCAAAGGGGGTGGGCCTCAGGGGATGATGGGCCCCAAATCCCCAGACAAGAAGTGCCTCCAGCTTCCACAGGCTGGCAGCAAAGTCGGGGTGCAGGATGCATTCCCACCCGGGACCCCCAAACCCCAGACCAGAAGTGACTTCAGCTTCTCGTGGGAGACTGCAAAGTCGGGGTGCAGGATGCATTCCCACCCGAGACCCCCAACACCCAGACCTGAAGTCCCTGCTGCTTCCCATGGGAGACTGCAAAGTTGGGGTGCAGGATGCATTCCTACCCGGGTCACCCTAATCCCCAGACCGGAAGTGCCTCCAGTTTCCCGTGGGAGACTGCAGAGTCAGGGTGCAATGTGCAATCCCACCTGGAACACCCCAATCCTCAGACTGGGCAGCCCACGCATGTAGAGAGAGGGGGGTGGGTCTTTGGCAATGATGGGCACTTGGCCTGGCCTATGGTGTGCGAGAGGGGGCGGGTCTTAGACCATTATGGGCAAGTGCACTGACCTATGGAGAGAAAGAGGCTGGGTGGATGATCTTGATGGGCATAAGGGCTGGCCTATGGGGAGGGAGAGGAGGGCGGGGCTTAGAGGATGATTGACATTTGGTCTGACCTATTGAGACAATGGGGGTGGGTCTTTCATAATGATGGGCACTTGGGCTGGTCTATGGTGACAAGGAGGAGGCGGGTCTTAGAAAGTGATTGGCATGTGGACTGACCTATGGAGAGAAAGGGGGTGGGTCTTTGGTAATGATGGGCACTTGGCCTGGCCTATGGGGACTGAAAGGGGGCGGGGCTCAGAGGATGATTGTCATGTGGACTGACCTATGGAGCGAGTGGGGTGGGTCTTTGGCAATGATAGGCATTTAGACTGGCCTATGAAGTGGAATAGTGGGTGGGGCTTGTATGATGATGGGCATGTGACCTGACCTGTTGGGTTTCACAAGGGGCGGGGCTCAGGGAATGATGCACCCCCCAATCTCCAGAACCAAAGGGCCTTCAGCTTCCCATGGGAGACTGCAAAGTTGGGGTGCAGGATGCATTCCCACCCGGGACCCCCAACCGCCAGATTGGAAGTGACTCCATGTTCCTGTGGCTGACTGCAAAGTCGGGGTGCAATTTGCAATCCCACCTGGAACACCCCAATCCCCAGACTGGGTGGCCCACGCATGTAGAGAGAGGGGGTGGGTCTTTGATAATGATGGGCACTTGGCCTGGCCTATGGTGTGCGAGAGGGGGCGGGTCTTAGACCATTATGGGCATGTGCACTGACCTATGGAGAGAAACAGGCTGGGTGTATGCTCTTGATGGGCACTTGGCTTGGCTTATGGGGACTGAGAGGGGGCGGGGCTTAGGGGATGATTGTCATGCAGACTGACCTATGGAGAGAATGCGGGTGGGGCTTTGGCAATGATGGGCACTTAGGTTGGCCTACGAGGAGCACGAGGGGGCGGGGCTTGCACAATGATGGGCATGTGGTCTGACCTATGGGTGACAGAGGGGGCGGGGCTCAGGGGTTGATGGGCATGTGCACTGACCTACAGACTGCAAGCAGGAGGAGGGACATACATGGTGATGGACAAATGGACAGCCCTATGATGTGCAAGGGAGTGGACTGTAGGGCACCTAGACTAGCCAATGAGATCCAGGGGGCGGGGCAGACTGGTTGTTGGCCAGGTGAACTGACCTGTGACCTCAGAGTCAGGTGTTTGAGGGATGGGCAAGGGGACAGAGCCAAGGGCTGCAGGGGGCGGGTCTTACAGAATGATAGACATGTGCACAGGCCCAGACATTCCCACCCTGGACCCCAAAATCCCACAAACCGGAAGTGCCTCCAGCTTCCTGTGGAATATTGCAAAGTCAGGGTGCAGGATGGATTCCCACCCAGGACCCCCAAACCCCAGATCAGAAGTGCCTCAATATTCCCATGGGAGACTGCAAATTTGGGGTGCAGGATGAATTCCCACCCGGGACCCCAAATTCCCAGATCGGAAGTGCCTCCAGCTTCCTGTGGGAGACTGCAAAGTCGGGGTGCAGGATGCATTCCCACCCAGGACCCCAATCCCCACAGAGTGGAAGTACCTCCAGCTTCCTGTGAGTGAATACAAAGTCGGGGTGCAACTTGCATTCCCACCTGGGACTACCAATCCCACAAACCAGAGTGCCTCCAGATTCCCATGGGATATTGCAAAGTTGGGGTGCAACATGCATTCCCACCCAGGACCCCAATCCCCAGACCAGAAGTGCCTCCAGCTTCCTGTGGAGGCTACAAAGTTGGGGTGCAGTATGCGTTCCCACCCGGGAACCCCCAATTCAGTGCTTCGAGGCACTTGTAGGAGACTACAAAGTCGGGGTGCAAATTGCATTCCCACCCGGGACCCCCAACCCCACAAACCGGAAGTGCTTCCCGCTTCCCATGGGAGACTGCAAAGTTGGGGTGCAGGATGCATTCCCATGCAGGACCCCCAATCCCCAGACCGGAAGTGCCTCCAGCTTCCCGTGGGAGACTGCAGAGTTGGGGTGCAGGATGCATTCCCACCCGGGACCCCCACCCCAGAGTGGAAGTACGTCCAGCTTCCTGTGAGTGAATGCAAAGTCGGGGTGCAGGATGCATTCCCACCCAGGATTCCCAACCCCACAAACCGGAAGTGCCTGCCGCTTCCCATGGGAGACTGCAAAGTCGGGGTGCAGGATGCATTCCCACCCAGGACCCCCAATTCCCAGACCGGAAGTGCCTCCCAATTCCCAATGGGAGACTGCAAAGTCGGGGTGCAGGAGGCATTCCCACCCGGGACACCCCAATCCCCAGACTGGAAGTGCCTCCTGGTTCCTGTGGGAGACTGCAAAGTCGGGGTGCAGGAGGCATTCTCACCCAGGACCCCAATCCCCAGACCAGAAGTGCCTCCAGCTTCCTGTGGAGACTACAAAGTCGGGGTGCAGTATGCGTTCCCACCCGGGATCCCCCAATTCAGTGCCTCCAGCCTCTTGCGGGAGACTGCAAAGTTGGGGTGCAGGTTGCATCCCCACCCGGGACACCCAATCTCAAGGCTGGAAGTGCCTCTAGCTTCCTGTAGGAGACTGAAAAGTCGGGGTGCAGAATCAGTTCCCACCCGGGACCCCCAATTCCCAGGCTGTCAGTGCCTCCAGATTCCCATGGTTTACTGCAAATTTGGGGTGCAGGACCAATTCCCACCTGGGACCCCCAATTCCCAGACCAGAAGTACCTCCAGCTTCCTGTGGGAGATTGGAAAGTGAGAGTGCAGGATGAATTCCTACCTGGGACCCCAATCCACAGACCGGAAGTGCCTCCAGCTTCCTGTGGGAGACTGCAGAGTTGGGGTGCAGGATGCATTCCCACCCGGGACCCCCACCCCACAGAGTGGAAGTACATCCAGCTTCCTGTGAGTGAATGCAAAGTCAGGGTGCAGGATGCATTCCCACCCAGGACTCCCAACCCCACAAACCAGAAGTGCCTCCAGATTCCCATGGGAGACAGCAAATTTGGGGTGCAGGATGAATTCCTACCTGGCACCCCAACCCCCAGACCGGAAGTAACTCCAGCTTCCCATGGGAGACTGCAAAGTTGGGGTGCAACATGCATTCCCATCCAGGACCCCCAATCCCAGAAACCGGAAGTGCCTCCAGATTCCCATGGGAGCCTGCAAAGTCGGGGTGCAGGATGCATTCCCACACAGGACCCCCAATCCCCTAAACTGGAAGAGTCTCCAGCTTCCTGTGGAGACTGCAAACTTGGTGTGCAGGATGCATTCCTACCCAGGACACCCCAATCCCCAGACCGGAAGTGCCTCCAGATTCCCGTGGGAGACAGCAAATTTGGGGTGCAGGATGAATTCCTACCTGGGACCCCAACCCCCAGACCGGAAGTGACTCCAGCTTCCCATGGGAGACTGCAAAGTTGGGGTGCAACATGCATTCCCATCCAGGACCCCCAATCCCAGAAACCGGAAGTGCCTCCAGATTCCCATGGGATATTGTAAAGTCGGGGTGCAGGATGCATTCACACCTGGGACACCCCAACCCCCCAGACATGAAGTGCCTCCAGCTTCATGTGGAGACTGCAATGTCGGGGTGAAAGATGCATTCCCACCTGGGATCCCCCAATTCAGTGCTTCCAGGCACTTGTAGGAGACTACAAAGTCAGGGTGCAACTTGCACTCCCACCCGGGACCCCCAATCCCCAGATCAGAAGTGCCTGAATATTCCCATGGGAGACTGCAAAGTCGGGGTGCAGGATGAATTCCCACCCGGGACCCCAAATTCCCAGATCAGAAGTGCCTCCAGATTCCTGTGGGAGACTGCAAAGTCGGGGTGCAGTATGTATTCCCACCTGGGATCCCCCCAATTCAGTGCCTCCAGCCTCTTGCAGGAGACTACAAAGTCGGGGTGCAACTTGCACTCCCACCCGGGACCCCCAACCCCACAAACCGGAAGTGCCTGCTGCTTCCCATGGGAGACTGCAAAGTCGGGGTGCAGGATGCATTCCCACCCAGGACCCCCAATTCCCAGACCGGAAGTGCCTCCCAAATCCCAATGGGAGACAGACTGCAAAGTCGGGGTGCAACTTGCATTCCTACCTGGGACCCCAATCCTCAAACCGGAAGTGCCTGCAGGTTCCCTTGGGAGACTGCAAAGTCGGGGTGCAGGATGCATTCCCACCCAGGACCCCCAATTCCCAGACCGGAAGTGCCTCCCAATTCCCAACAGGAGACTGCAAAGTCGGGGTGCAACTTGCACTCCCACCCGGGACCCCCAACCCCACAAACCGGAAGTGCCTGCCGCTTCCCATGGGAGACTGCAAAGTCGGGGTGCAGGATGCATTCCCACCCAGGACCCCCAATTCCCAGACCGGAATTGCCTCCCAATTCCCAATGGGAGACTGCAAAGTCGGGGTGCAACTTGCACTCCCACCCGGGACCCCCAACCCCACAAACCGGAAGTGCCTCCCGCTTCCCATGGGAGACTGCAAATTTGGGGTGCAGGATGCATTCCCACCCAGGACCCCCAATTCCCAGACCGGAAGTGCCTCCCAATTCCCAATGGGAGACTGCAAAGTCGGGGTGCAACTTGCATTCCCACCCAGGACTCCAATCCTCAAACCGGAAGTGCCTGCAGATTCCCATGGGAGACTGCAAAGTCGGGGTGCAGGATGCATTCCCACGCGGGACCCCCAATCCTCAGACCGGAAGTGCCCCCAGATTTCAGTGGAGACTGCAAACTCGGGGTGCAGCATGCATTCCCACGTGGGACCCCACCAATCCCCCAACCGGAAGTGCGTCCAGCTTCCCATGGGAGACAGCAAATTTGGGGTGCAGGATGCATTCACAAATGGGACCCCCAACCCTCCAGACCGGAAGTGCCTCCAGCTTCCTGTGGGAGACTGCAATGTTGGGGTGCATTGACCCCTTCCCCCACCCCCATATGCTGTCAATCAACCTGTGAAGGAGGGTGGAGGGGGTCCAGGGCCACGAGTTCGAATCCACCCCCAGGCCAACTCCTGTCCCCTGACTGGAGCTCCATGGGAGGCCATGTTGCCTCTGGCTGGATTCGAACCCACGACCCCCGGCCCAGCCCCGCCCTCATCCCTAAGTGCCAGGATGTAACTGCCGACACCCGCCGTGTCCTCTTCAGGCCGGATTCGAACCCATGACCCAACGCCCGCCCCTCCCCCATCACCCCCAAGTGCCAGGGTGTAAGACCGGGCCCCCACTCCCACGCTGGGTCCTCTTCAAGCCAGATTCGAACCCACGACCCACCCGCGGTGCCCGCCCCTCCCCTACCCATCCCAGGATGAAAAGCCAAGTCCACACCTGCGCTGGGTCAACCCAGGCTGGATTCAAACCCACGAACCCCCCCAAAACCCCACCCCTCCCCCAACCCCAACAACCAGGACGTGAGCGCCAATTGCAAGCTCCACACTGTCCCCCAGGGCTGGATTCGAACCCGTGACCCCAAGCCCGCCCCTCCCCCACCCGAGTGCCAGGATGCCTTCAGGCTGGATTTGAACCCGTGACCCCAAGTCCACCCTGCCCCTCCCCCACACCCTTCCCCCACCCAGAAGCTGGGATGTCCAGGCCGGCCAGTCACAGGCACACTGTGCTATCAGCCTCAGGCTGGATTCAAACCCACGACCCCAAAATCGCCCCTCCCCCCACCCCCGTGTGCCAGGCGGTCATGCACTGGTGTGGCCTCAGGCTGGATTTGAACCCACGACCCCAAAGCCCACCCCCTTCCGCCTAAGTGCCAGGAGGTCAAAGGCTGGTCTGGGTCTCACATGCCGTGTTGTCTCAGGCTGGATTCAAACCCGTGTGACCCCAAGCCCGCCCCACCCCCACCCGGGTGGCAGGATGCCTTCAGGATGGATTTGAACCCGCGACCCCAAATCCGTCCCCCCCTCCCCCACACCCTTCCCCCACCCAGGGGCAAGGATGTCCAGGCCAACCAGTCACCTGCACGCTGTCCTATCATCCTCAGGCTGGATTCGAACCCGCGACCCCAAACCCGCCCCGTCCCCCCACCCCAGGCTGGATTCGAACCCACAACCCCCAAGCCCACTCCCGTCCGCCAAAGTGCCAGGAGGTCAAAGGCCAGTCTGGGTCTCACATGCGGTGTTGTCCCAGGCTGGATTCGAACCTGTGACCCCCCCCAACCCCCAAAACCCACCCTCCCCACCCCTGGATTTGAAGGCCATGCTGTCACGCACTGGCGCTGCCTCAGGCTGGATTCAAACCCGTGACCCCCAGTCCGCCCCTCCCCCTCCCAAGTGCCAGGATGTAAAAGGCCAGCCAATCACACACTGGGGTGCGCTCCTCAGGCTGGACTCGAACCCGCGACCCCCAAACCAAAACCCGCCCCTCCCCCACCCCTGTGCGCCAGGACGTGCAGGCCAGGCTGTCATGCACTGGTGCTGCCTCAGGCTGGATTCGAACCCCCGACCCCCCAACCCCGCCCCTCCCCCACCCCCTCCACCCTAAGTGCCAGGATGTACAAGGCCAGGCTGCCTCAGGCTGGATTCGAACCCGTGACCCCCCCAAACCCGCCCCTCCCCCACCCCACACCCCGGTGCCAGGATGCCAAGGTCAGTGTGTCACCCAGTGGTGTCGTCTCAGGCTGGACTCGAACCCACGACCCCACCTCCCCGAGTGCACGGATGCCACTCAGGTCACACGCTGGCATCGCCCCAGCCTGGGTTCCAGGATGCCAAGGTCAACCAGTGGTGTCATCTCCCTCGAACCCCCCCCAACCCCCCCCCCCACCCCGCGTCCTAAGTGCCAGGATGTCAGAGGCCAGGCTCCCCAGGCACGCTGTGGCCTTGTCTCGGGCTGGATTCGAACCCGTGACTCCAAACCCGCCCCCCCCACCCCCCCTCGTCCCACATGCCCGGGTGTCAGAGGCCAGTCACGCGCACACTGTGACATCCTCAGCAGGGATTCGAACCCCTGACCCCCAAACCCGCCCCTCCCCCACCCCCGTGGGCTGGGCTGTTATCTATCTGTGAGGCACTGGCGTTGCCTTGGGCTGGGATTCGAACCCGTGACCACCCAACCCCACCCCTCCCCCACGCCGCAGGGCCAGGACCCGCAAGCGCACCCCTCCCCCACCCACAAGACCCCCCCCCTCCTTACCCCCAAAGTACCACAACGACCATCTCCAGCAGGGACTTGAACCCACGAACCCCACAGCTCGCCCCTCCCCCACAACACCACATACCAGGATGTAAAAAGCCCAAGTCCCCAAAACCAGAGTCACCTCAGAGGCTGGATTCGAACCCGCGACCCCACACAGCCCGCCCCTCCCCCACACCCAAAGGACCAGGATGTCACGTCACACACCTGAGTTGCCTCAGAGGCTGGATTAGAACCCCGCCCCCAGCAGCCCCCCTCCCCACAACCCAATGTACCAGGATGTAAAAAGCCCAAGTCCCAAAACCAGAGTCACCTCAGAGGCTGGATTTGAAGGCGTGACCCCACACAGCCCGCCCCCTCCCCACCCACAAAGTACCAGGATGTCAAATGTCCAAGTCACACACATGAGCCACCTCAGAGGCTGGATTAGAACCCGCGGCCCCCCCAGCCCGCCCCTCCCCCACACCCAAAGTTCCAGGATGTAAAAACTCCAAGTCCCAAAACCAGAGTCACCTCAGAGGCTGGATTCAACCCGTGACCAGCCCGCGACCCCACACAGCCCTCACCCCTCCCCTAAGTCCCCCACACACACCCACCTGGGTCACCTCACAGGCTGGCTTTGAACCTGCTGGCCCCACAGCCCGCCCCTCCCCCCCACACCCCAGGATGTAAAAAGTCCCAACTCTTCAGGCTGGATTCGAACCCGTGACCCCACGGCCCGCCCCTCCCCCACCCCCACAGCACCCGGATGTTGAGTCAAGTCCCAACCAACACCTGACTCATGTTCAGGAGGGATTCAAACCCACGACCCACAGGCCACCCCTCCCCACCCACCCACCCACCCACCCAAGGCACCAGGATTTAGAGTCACATCACACATGCTGAGTCATCACCTTCAGGCTGGATTTGAACCTGCGACCCCACAGCCCGCCCCTCCCCCACACCCCCAAAGCACCCAGATGTTGAGTCAAGTCCCAACAACCTGACTCACATTCAGGAGGGATTCGAACCCACGACCCACAGCCCACCCCTCACCCCCCCAAACACCCCAGGATGTAAAAAGTCCCAAGTCTTCAGGCTGGATTCGAACCCACGACCCACCCCTCCCCCACCCACCCCCCACAGGCGCCAGGATTATAAAGTCACATCACACATGCTGAGTCGTCACCTTCAGGCTGGATTTGAACCCGCGGCCCCACAGCCCGCCCCTCCCCCACACCCCACAGGGGCAAAAGGAGGCCAAGTCCCAAGCCCCACACACACACCACCTGAGTCACCTCACAGGCGGGATTCGAACCCACGGCCCCACAGTTCACCCACAAGTCCCCCCCCCGAACCCCAAAGTACCAGGAGCTCAAGTCCAAGTCCCAACACCTGCATCACCTCAGGGGTGGGATTCGAACCCACGACCCCACAACCCGCCCCTCCCCCACCCCCAAAGTGCCAGGATGTAAAAACTCCAAGTCACACATGCTGTGTCATCACCTTCAGGCTGGATTCGAACCCGCGACCCCACAGCCCGCCCCTCCCCCACACCCAAAGTGACAGGAGATCAACTCCACATCCCAACACCCACACCACATCAGCTCCAGGAGGGACTCGAACCCGCGACCCCAAAACCCACCCAGGATCCACACACGCTGCCTCCGAGCGGGACTCGAACCCACGACCCGGCGCTCTGGCGGGACTTGAACCCACAACCCGGCCTTCTGGCGGGACTTGAACCCACGACCTGATCCTCCGGCGGGACTTGAACCCACGACCCGGTCCTCGGGCGGGACTCGAATCCACAACCAGGTCCTCGGGCGGGACTCGAACCCTCCTCCCAGTCCTCAGGCGGGATCCACGCCGCTGCCGCTGCCACCGCCACCGCCGTTGCCATGGTGACCGTCGTCCTGGTGGCAGCGGCAGGCGCGTCCGCAGCAGGGCTGCAGCCACGGGCGCCAGAGGTTGTAGATGGTGCCGAGCTGCTGCGTGGGCGTCCCGTCAGCGAGCGCCGGTGCCCCAGCACCGCCGCCCTCAGCACCTCCACGGCCGCGCGGCGCAGGGCCAGAGCGTCGTCAGGGTCGTCGTGGTCGCCGTCGGCAACGGTCGCCAGGGCCCGCCGCTCGCCGGGGTCGTCGGAGAGGTCAAAGAGCAGCGGGGGGTCATGCTCGCGCACCCCCTCCCCCACGCAGGGGCACACGGGCTGCCCGTGGCACGCGCCTGCGCCCTCCGGGCTCCAGCGCGGCGTCGCGAAGTGCGCCTTCCACAGCTTCCCGTCTGCGCGTGGGGGAGGGGAGACAGGAAGTGTGGGCGGTGAGTGGGGGAGGGGCACAGGAAGTGCTGGGGCATTGGGGGAGGGGAGACAGGAAGTGTGTAAAGTGAGCGGGGGAGGGGCACAGGAAGTGCTGGGGCCATGGGCAAGGGGAGATAGGAAGTGTGGGTGGTGAGTGGAGGAGGGGCACAGGAAGTGCTGGGGCCATGGGGGAGGGGAGACAGGAAGTGTGGGCAGTGAGTGGGGGAGGGGCACAGGAAGTGCTGGGGCCATGGGGGAGGGGAAAAAGGAAGTGTGGGCAGTGAGTGGGGGAGGGGCACAGGAAGTGCTGGGGCCATTAGGGAGGGGAGACAGGAAGTGTGGGTGGTGAGTGGAGGATGGGAACAGGAAGTGCTGGGGCCATGGGGGAGGGGAGACAGGAAGTGTGTGCAGTGAGCGGGGGAGGGGCACAGGAAGTGCTGGGGCATTGGGGGAGGGGAGACAGGAAGTGTGTAAAGTGAGCGGGGAGGGGCACAGGAAGTGCCAGGGCCATGGGTGAGGGGAGATAGGAAGTGTGGGTGGTGAGTGGAGGAGGGGCACAGGAAGTGCTGGGGCCATTAGGGAGGGGAGACAGGAAGTGTAGGTGGTGAGTGGAGGATGGGCACAGGAAGTTCTGGGGCTATCGGGGAGGGGAGACAGGAAGTGTGGGTGGTGAGTGGGGAGGGGGTAGAGGAAGTGCTGGGGCCATGAGGGAGGGGAGACAGGAAGTGTGGGTGGTGAGTGGAGGAGGGGCACAGGAAGTGTGTGGCCATGGGGGACAGGAAAAAAGGAAGTGGTGGTGAGCAAGGGAGGGGCACAGGAAGTGCAGGGCCACAAGGGAGGGGAGACAGGAAGTGTGGGTGGTGAGCAGGGGAGGGGCACAGGAAGTGCTGGGGCCATGGGGGAGGGGAGAAAGGAAGTGTGGGTGGTGAGTGGAGGATGGGCACAGGAAGTACTGGGGCCATGGGGGAGGGGAGACAGGAAGTGTGGGCAGTGAGTGGGGGAGGGGCACAGGAAGTGCCAGGGCCATGGGGGAGGGGAGACAGGAAGTGTGGGTAGTGACTGGGGGAGGGACACAGGAAGTGCTGGGGCCATGGGGGAGGGGAGACAGGAAGTGTGGGTGGTGAGTGGGGGGGGCACAGGAAGTGCTGGGGCCATGGGGGGAGGAGACAGGAAGTGTGGGCAGTGAGTGGGGGAGGGGCACAGGAAGTGCTGGGGCCATGGGTGAGGGGAGATAGGAAGTGTGGGTGGTGAGTGGAGGAGGGGCACAGGAAGTGTGTGGCCATGAGGGAGGGGAAAAAAGTAAGTGTTGGTGGTGAGCAAGGGAGGGGCACAGGAAGTGCAGGGCCACAGGGGAGGGGAGACAGGAAGTGTGGGCAGTGAGTGGGGGAGGGGCACAGGAAGTGCTGGGGCCATTAGGGGGGGGGAGACAGGAAGTGTGGGTGGTGAGTGGGGGAGGGGCACAGGAAGTGCTGGGGCCATGGGGAGGGGAGACAGGAAGTGTGGGCAGTGAGCAGGGGAGGGGCACAGGAAGTGCCAGGGCCATGGGGAGGGGAGATAGGAAGTGTGGGTGGTGAGTGGGGGAGGGGCACAGGAAGTGCAGGGCCACAGGGGAGGGGAGACAGGAAGTGTGGGTGGTGAGCAAGGGAGGGGCACAGGAAGTGCAGGGCCACAGGGAGGGGAGACAGGAAGTGTGGGTGGTGAGTGGAGGATGGGCACAGGAAGTGCTGGGGCCATGGGGGAGGGGAGATAGGAAGTGTGGGTAGTGAGTGGAGGAGGGGCACAGGAAGTGCTGGGGCCATGGGGAGGGGAAACAGGAAGTGTTGGTGGTGAGTGGGAGTGTGGCACTGGAAGTGTGGGATCAAGGGGGAGGGGAGACAGGAAGTGTGGGAGGTGGTGTGGACAGGACATGGGAAATGCAGGAGGTGGCGTGGAATGGACACAGGAATTGTGGGGGAGGAGAGGGAGGGGAAATGGGAAGTGTGGGAGGAGAGACAGGAAGTGTGGGTGGATGACAGGAATTGGGGGTGAAAGGGAAGGGGAAACAGGAAGTGTGTGAAGAGAGACAGGAAGTGTGATAGGACTCACAGGAAGTGTGAGGATTGGCAGGAAGTGCAGGGGCTGAGGGTGAGGGGAAATGGGCAGTGTGGGAGGAGACAGGAAGTGTGGGAGGAGACACAGGATGTGTGGGTGGACTGGAACTAGGAATTCTTGGGGGGGGTGACAGGGAAGGGGAAACAGGAAGTGTGTGAAGAGAGACAGGAAGTGTAGTAGGAGTCACAGGAAGTGCGTGAGGAGAGGACGTGTGTTAGGTGGCCTGAACTGGACAGAGGAAATGGAGGATGGGGAAATCATGCAGCTGGGCAACCTGAATCATGCAAGAATATGTGACCAGGAAAGAGGAAGTGTGAAAGATCAGTATCCCATGCCTGAGAAGCAGGAAGTGTGGAAGATCACCCACCATGAAACAGGAAGCGCAGAAGATGACACACCCAGGAAGCAGGAAGTGCAGAAAACCACAGAGTTGGGATGCAGGAAGTGTCAAAGACCCCAATATCACACCTAAAGGAAACAGGAAGTGTGTGAGATCAGTATCTCCCAGCCAGGAAACAGGAAGTATGGAAGATCATGCAGCTGGGAAACAGGACATTTGGAAGATCAAGCACCCAGCATGCAGGAAGTGTGAGACCATGCAGCTGGGAAACAGGAAGTGTGCAGCATCAATATCTCCCAGGCAAGGAAACAGGAAATGGGGAGATCATGCACCCACAAAACAGGAACTTTGGAAGATCCTGCAGAAGGGAAACAGGAAGTGTGGAGTATTAACATTTCCCAGGCAGGAAACAGGAAGTCTGATAGATCATGCATAAGGGACACAGGAAGTGTAGGAGATCATGACACTGGGAAAAAGGAAGTGTAGGAGATCACCCACCCAGGAAACAGGAAGTGCAGAAGATCATCCGGTGGGGAAGCAGGAAGTGTTGAAGACCAACCTCACACCTACAGGAAGCAGGAAGTGTAGAATATCATGCTGCCTGATAACAGGAAGTGTGTGAGATCAGCAATCTAGGAAACAGGAAGTGTGGGAAGTCAGCACCTCCCCAACAGGAAAGAGGAAGTGGAAGAGACCATGCAACCTGGGAAACAGGAAGTGTGGAAGATCATGCACCAAGCATGCAGGAAGTGTGAGAGACCATGGTGATGGGAAACAGGAAGTGTGCAGTAAAAATACCACCCAGACAGGAAACACAGGAAGTGTGAGAGATCCTGCAACCAGGGAAACAGGAAGTGTAGATTATGCAGCTGGGAAGTAGGAAGTGTGGGAGATCACCCACACAGGAAACAGGAAGTGCAGGAGATCACGCACCCAGGAAACAGGAAGTGCTGAAGATCACACCGCTGGGAAGCAGGAAGTGTAGAAAACCAATCTCACGCTTCCAGGAAACAGGAAGTGTAGAATATCATGCTGCTGGGAAACAAGAAGTGTGGGAGATCATGAAGCTTGAAACAGGAAGTGGGGGAGATCACACATCCAAGAAACAGGAAGTGTGGAGATCAATAAGGCCCAGCCAGGAAACAGGAAGTGCAAGTAATCATCCACCCATTAAGCAGGAAGCATGCACGATCCTTGTCTCCCAGCCAGGAAACAGGAAGTGTGGCAGGTGTCACAACTGGGAAGCAGGAAGTGAGAGGGGTGTCATGCATGTGGGAAGCAGGAAGTGTGGGAGGTGAATATCACTTAGCAAGGAAACAGGAAGTGTGAGTGATGTCACATCCAGGAAACAGGAAATGTGAGTGGGGTTACACATCCATGAAGTGTGCAAGATCACACACCCAGGAAACAGGAAGCATGGGAGATCATGCACCAGGAAACAGGAGGTGGGGGAGATCACACATCCAAGAAACAGGAAGTGTGAGAGTTTACACACCCAGGAAACTGGAAGTGTGGGAGATCATGCACCCAAGAAACAGGAAGTTTGAAGCATACATGTCTCCAAGCCAGGAAATAGGAAGTGTGGGAGATGTCACATCTGGGAAACAGGAAGTGGGCGTGGGGTCATGCATGTGGGACACAGGAAGCATGGAAGAGCATGCACCTAGGAAACAGGAAGCATGAAATATCCATGTCTCCCAGCCAGGAAACAGGAAGTATGGCAGGTGTTGCATCTGGGAAATAGGAAGTGTGTTTGGAGGTCATGCATGCAGGAAGCAAGAACTGTGGAAGATGAATATTGCCCAGCAAGGAAACAGGAAGTATGGAGGTGTTACATCCAGGAACAGGAAGTATGAGTGGGGTCACATTTGCAGGATGCATGAAAAGGGCAAGATCACATGCCCAGGAAACAGGAAGCATGGGAGATCACACATCCAGGAAACAGGAAGTGTGGGAGACCAGACACAAGGAAAAAGGAAGTAGGGGAGATCACACACCAGGAAACAGGTAGTGTGGGAGATCACACATTAGGAAGCAGGAAGTGTGGGATATCACACATCCAGGAAACAGGAAGCATGGGAGCTCATACACTCAGGAAACAGGAAGCAGGTGTGATCACACACCAGGTTAAACAGGAAGTGTGGGAGTTCACACATCCAGGAAACAGGAAGAATGAGATCACACAACCAGGAAATAGTAAGTGGGGGAGATCACACATCCAGGAAACAGGAAGCAGGGGAGTTCACACATCCAGGAAACAGGAAGTGTGGGAGATCATGCACCCAGGACATAGGAAGTGTGGGAGATCACACATCCAGGAAACAGGAAGCGGGAGAGATCACACATCCAGGAAAGAGGAAGCAGGGAGATCACAAACAAGGAAACATGAAGCAGGGGATATCACACAACAGGAAACAGGAAGTGTGGGAGACCATGCACCCAGGACAGAGGAAGTGTGGGAGATCACACATCCAGGAAACAGGAAGCAGGGAGATCACAAACAAGGAAACAGGAAGCAGGGGATATCACCCATCCAGGAAACAGGAAGTGTGGGAGACCATGCACGCAGGACACAGGAAGCATGCAGTATCCATGCCTCCCAGGCAGGAAACAGGAAGTGTGGGCAGGTGTTGCATGTGGGCAATAGGCAGTGTGCGGGGGTTCTCGCGTGTAGGAAGCGTGTGTGCGCGTGTGTCACCACGGCGACAGCGTGCGTGGCGGGGGTGTTACTCACGCTGGCGGTCGGCCCAGCGAGCGGCGTGCAGGAAGATCTGGCAGTAGTGCAGCAGCACGTCGTGGGCCGAGCGCTCCGTTTCCCCGCGCAGCAGCGGCAGCAGGTCCCGCCCGTCAATCACCCTGCGGGACAGACAGAAGGAAGGACGGGGGGCCATGATGTCATCACCGTGGCAACCATATCATCACCATGGCAATGGCGCCCCTCACGGCCACCTGCCATCAACATGGGGCAGGATGGCTCAGTGGTGAGCGTGCAAGGAAGATGGTGGGCCTGGACCAGGAGGGGAGGGGCCTGCGAGGAGGAAGTGTGTCACAGAGGGCGGGGCATAAGGGTTGATTGACACCAACTACTTCCTGTTCACCCTCTGCCTCCTGATGGGTATAGGAAGTGCACAGACCACTTCCTGTTGCCCTCTGCCTACTCTGGGATGGAGGAAGTGCACACTCATGGGTGGGACTTGAGGGTTGATTGACACTGACCACTTCCTGTTGCCCTCTGCCTACTCTGGGATGGAGGAAGTGCATCACTGTGGGCGGGACTTGAAGGTTGATTGACATCAACCACTTCCTGCTCACTGTCTCCTGATGGGTGGAGGAAGTGCACACTTGGGGGTGGGACTTGAGGGTTGATTGACACTGACCACTTCCTGTTGCCCTCTGTCTACTCTGGGACGGAGGAAGTGCATCACTGTGGGCGGGACTGGAAGGTTGATTGACACCAACCACTTCCTGCTCACTCTGCCTCCTTATGGGTGGAGGAAGTGCACACTTGGGGGTGGGACTTCAGGGTTGATTGACACCAACAACTTCCTGTTCACCCTCTGCCTCCTGATGGGTATAGGAAGTGCACAGACCACTTCCTGTTGCCTTCTGCCTACTCTGGGATGGAGGAAGTGCATCACTGTGGGTGGGACTTGAGGGTTGATTGACACTGACCACTTCCTGTTGCCCTCTGCCTTCTCTGGGATGGAGGAAGTGCATCAGTAGGGGGTGGGACTTGCAGGTTGATTGACACCAACCACTTCCTGCTCAATCTGCTTCCTGATAGGTGGAGGAAGTGCACACTTGTGGGTGGGACTTGAGGGTTGACTGACACTGACTGACCACTTCCTGTTGCCCTCTGTCTACTCTGGCATGGAGGAAGTGCATCAACATGGGTGGGACTTGAAGGTTGATTGACACCAACTACTTCCTGTCCCCCTATGGGTGGAGGAAGTGCACACCCAGGGGTGAGACTTGAGGGTTGATTGACACTGACCACTTCCTGTTGCCCTCTGCCTACTCTGGGATGGAGGAAGTACATCACTGTGGGCGGGACTTGAAGGTTGATTGACACCAACCACTTCCTGCTCAATCTGCTTTCTGATAGGTGGAGGAAGTGCATCACTGTGGGCGGGACTTGAAGGTTGATTGACACCAACCACTTCCTGCTCAATCTGCTTTCTGATAGGTGGAGGAAGTGCATCACTGTGGGCGGTACTTGAGGGTTGATTGACACCAACAACTTCCTGTTCACCCTCTGCCTCCTGATGGGTGGAGGAAATGCACAGACCACTTCCTGTTGCCCTCTGCCTTCTCTGGGATGGAGGAAGTGCATCAGTAGGGGGTGGGACTTGCAGGTTGATTGACACCAGCCACTTCCTGCTCACTCTGCCTCCTTATGGGTGGAGGAAGTGCACACTTGGGGGTGGGACTTCAGAGTTGATTGACACCAACAACTTCCTGTTCACCCTCTGCCTCCTGATGGGTATAGGAAGTGCACAGACCACTTCCTGTTGCCCTCTGCCTACACTGGGATGGAGGAAGTACACACTCATGGGTGGGACTTGAGGGTTGATTGACACTGACCACTTCCTGTTGCCCTCTGCCTTCTCTGGGATGGATGAAGTGCATCAGTAAGGGGTGGGACTTGCAGGTTGATTGACACCAACCACTTCCTGCTCACTCTGTCTCCTGATGGATGGAGGAAGTGCACACTCAGGGGTGGGACTTAAGGGTTGATTGACACCAACCACTTCCTGTTCCACCCCCTCCCATCTCCTGATGGGTGGAGGAAGTGCACACTCGGGGGTGGGACTTGAGGGTTGATTGACACTGACTAGCCACTTCCTGTTGCCCTCTGCCTACTCTGGCATGGAGGAAGTGCATCACTGTGGGTGGGACTTGAAGGTTGATTGACACCAACCACTTCCTGCTCACTGTCTCCTGATGAGTGGAGGAAGTGCACACGTGGGGGCGGGACTTCAGGGTTGACTGACACTGACTGACCACTTCCTGTTGCCCTCTGCCTACTCTGGGATGGAGGAAGTGCATCACTGTGGGTGGGATTTGAAAGTTGATTGACACCAACCACTTCCTGCTCACTCTGCCTCCTGATGGGTGGAGGAAGTGCACACTTGGGGGTGGGACTTCAGCATTGATTGACACCAACCTCTTCCTGTTGCCCTTTGCCAACTTATGGGTGGAGGAAGTGCACTCTTGGGGGTGGGACTTCAGGGTTGATTGACATCAACCACTTCCTGTTCACCCTCTGCCTCCTGATGGGTGGAGGAAATGCACAGATCACTTCCTGTTGCCCTTTGCCTCCTGATGGGTGGAGGAAATGCACAGACCACTTCCTGTTTCCCTCTGCCTACTCTGGGATGGAGGAAGTGCATCACTGTGGGTGGGATTTGAAGGTTGATTGACACCAACCACTTCCTGCTCACTCTGCTTCCTGGTGGGTGGAGGAAGTGCACACTGAGGGGTAGGACTTGAGGGTTGATTGACACTGACCACTTCCTGTTACCCTCTGCCTACTCTGGGATGGAGGAGGTGCATCACAGGGGGTGGGCTTTGAAGGTTGATTGACACCAACCACTTCCTGGTCCCTGTCTGCTTCCTCGTGGATGGAGGAAATGTGTCATGAGGGGGCGGGTCTTGAAGGTTGATTGACACCCCTACCTACTTGCTGTTCCCTATCTCCTGGAAGGAGACAGTGTGTCAATGGGGGCGGGCTTTGAGGGTTGATTGACACCCCTATATACTGATCCCTCTATCTCCTGGAAGGAGGAAGTGCATCACAGGGGGTGGGCTTTGAGGGTTGATTGACACCTCTCACTGCCTGTTCTCTCTGCCTCATCCTGGATGGAGGAAATGTGTCATGAGGGGGCGGATCTTGATGGTTGATTGACACCTCTCACTTCCTGTTACCCCTCTGCCTCCTCCTGGATGAAGTGCATCACAGGGGGTGGGCCTTGAAGGTTGATTGACACCCCTCACTTCCTGTTCTCTCTGCCTCCACCTACATGGAGGAAATGTGTCATGAGGGGGCGGGTCTTGATGCTTGATTGACACCTCTCACTTCCTGCTCTCTCTGCCTCATCCTGGATGGAGGAAATGTGTCATGAGGGGGTGGGTCTTGATGGTTGATTGACACCTCTCACTTCCTGTTCCCCCACTGCCTCCTCCTGGATGGAGGAAGTGCATCACTGGGGTGAGGCAGGCCTTGAAGGCTGATTGACACCCCTCACTTCCTGTTCCCCCTTGGCCTCCTCCTGGATGGAGGAAGTGCATCACAGGGGGGCGGGCCTTGAAGGTTGATTGACACCAGCCACTTCCTGTTCCCTCTGTGCATCATTGTGGAAGGAGGAAGTGCATCAGAGGGGGGGCGGGCCTTGAGGGCCACACTTCCTGTCCCCTCCCCACACGTCACAGCCCACGTTACCTGTCGTCGGGCAGCGGGGTGCCGGCGAGGCGCAGGAGGGTGGGGAAGACGTCCATGAGGCTGGTGGGCTCGTGGGAGACGCGGCCGGCGGGCAGCACCCCAGGCCAGCGGAAGATGCCGGGCACGCGGATGCCGCCTTCCCAGCCCGCCATGCCTTTGCCTCCTGCGGGGTGGGGGAGGGGCAGGGAACATGGGAGGATGGGTCAAAGGTCACGGAACCGGAAGTGATGTCACCCAACAGGCCACGGGACAGGAAGTGGTGTCATCAGGAACCGGAAGTGGCCCAGGGGGAAGGCGGGGCCTGTGGAGGCAGAGGGCAGGATGTGATCAGTGGCAAACAGGAAGCAGCAACCAACACCAGGGCTGGAAGTGACATTCCAAGGACAGGAAGTGTTCTCCCAGGGACAGGAAGTGCCCTCCCAGGGATGGGAAGTGACCTCCAAGGGACCTGTAGTGACCTCCCAAGGACAGGAAGTCACATCCAAGGGACCTGAAGCAACATCCCATGCACAGGAAGTGACCTCTAAGGGACCTGTAGTGACCTCCCAGGGACAGGAAGTGACATCCCAGGGACCTGAAGCAACATCCCAGGGACAGGGAGTCACATCCAAGGGACAGGAAGTGACATCCCAGGGGAAGGAAGTGACCTACCAGGGACAAGAAGTGACCTACCAGGGACAGAAAGTGACCACCCAGGGGCAGGAAGTGACCTCCCAGGGACCTAAAGTGACATCCCAGGGACAGGAAGTGACATCCCAGGCACAGGAAGTGACCTCCCAGGGGAAGGAAGTGACCTACCAGGGACAAGAAGTGACCTACCAGGGACAGAAAGTGACCTCCCAGGGGCAGGAAGTGACCTCCCAGGGACCTAAAGTGACATCCCAGGGACAGGAAGTGACATCCCAGGGACAGGAAGTGCCCTCCCAGGTATAGGAAGTGACATCCCAGGGACAGGATGTGGTGTCCCCAGCCATGTTGCATCAGAAACCAGGAAGTTGCCAGCCTAAGACCGGAAGTGATATCCCAGGGCCAGGAAGTGACTTCCCAAGGACAGGAAGTGTCCTCCCAGGGATGGGAAGTGACATCCCAGGGACAGGAAGTGTCCTCCCAGGGATGGGAAGTGACATCTCAGGGACAGGAAGTGCCCTCCCAGGGATGGGAAGTGACATCCCAGGGACAGGATGTGGTGTCCCCAGCCATGTTGAATCAGGAACCAGGAAGTGGCCAGCCTGAGACCGGAAGTGATATCCCAGGGCCAGGAAGTGACTTCCTGAGGACAGGAAGTGCTGTCCCCTGAAGCAACTGGATGTGGCCTCCCAGGGACAGGAAGTGCCATCCCCAAAAGGAACCGGAAGTAACCTCACAGGGACAGGAAGTGACATCCCAGGGACAAGAAGTGACATCGCAGGGACAGGAAGCAACTTCCCAGGGATAGGAAGTGAACTCCCAGGGACTGGAAGTGACCTGGCAGGGACCTGAAGTCACCTCCCAGGGACAGGAAGTCACATCCCAGGGACAGGAAGTGACATCCCAATGACAGGAAGAGACCTACCAGGGACCTGAAGTGACCTCCCAGGGACAGGAAATCACATCCCAGGGACAGGAAGAGACCTACCAGGGACTTGAAGCGACCTCCCAGGGACAGGAAGTCATATCCCAGGGACAGGAAGTCACATCCCAGGGACAGGAAGTGACATCCCAGGGACCTGAAGTGACCTCCCATGGACAGGAAGTCACATCCCAGGGACAGGAAGTCACATCCCAGGGACAGGAAGTGACCTACCAGGGACCTTGAGTGACTTCCCAGGGACAGGAAGTGACCTCCCAGACACAGGACATGACCTCCCAGGGACAGGAACTGGAAGTGGCCTCCCTGGCCCAGGAAGCAGTGTCCCCCAAAGTGTAGGGGGGAGACGAGCAGTGCACTGTGTATGTGTGTGTGTTAGGGAGTGTGTGTTAGGGGTGTGTGCGCACATCTCACCTCACCTTGATAGATGCCGTTGGAGCCGCCATAGTGGGTGTCGCCATCCCAGGCCTCCAGGGAGCCGCCGTTGTCGGATGTGAAGTAGACGAGTGTGTTGTTGGCGAGGCCACGGCGGTCCAGGCTGTCCAGGATGTGGCCTGCGGGATGTGTTTTTTTAAATTTTTAAATTTTTATTTATTTATTTATTATTGGAGAGATACATAGAGACAGAGAGAGGGAGAGGGAGAGAGACAGAGATGGGCGCGCCAGCAGTCTCTCAGCTGCTGTGAACGAAATCCAGATGTGTGCGCCCCCTTGTGGTCAAGTGCGGCATTGCGCCCTTGCGTCACTTTGCATCTGGCTAAACGTGGGACCTGGAGATTGGAACCAGCGTTCTTAGGCTTAGCAGGCAGGCGCCTTAACCTCTAAGCCATCTCTCCAGCCCCTGAAATTGTTTTTGAACTTTACCTAAATAGATTCATCGACTATGTTGTCTATGTTTGAACGCTATAATTCTAAGATCTATTTATTTTATTTTATTTTTATTTATTTAATTTTTTTTCGCTTTGTAAAGGACTTTGAAATATACAGGATTTATTCTTTTTATTTATTTATTTATTTACTTTTGGTTTTTGCGAGGTAGGGTCTCGCTCTGGTCCAGGCTGACCTGGAATTCACTCTGTAGTCTCAGGGTGGCCTCGAACTCACAGCCATGATCCTCCTACCTCTGCCTCCCGAGTGCTGGGATGAAAGGCGTGCGCCACCACGCCCCGGCTTTTAAATTTTTTTACTTTATTTATTTTTTGGAGAGAGAGACACAGAGAGAGAGAGAGACAGAGACAGAGAGGGAGAGGGTAGACCACCATGCCTGGCCATGACTTGCTCATGCTTTATACTTTTTATTTATTTTTATTTTTTATTTTTATTTACTTATGTATTTTATTTACTTATTTAAATTTTTATTTTTTATTTTATTTATTTTTTTGGAGAGAGAGAGAGAGAGACAGAGAGGGAGAGAGTAGACCACATGCTCATGCTTCTATTTATTTTTATTTATTTATTTATTTATTTAAAATTTTTATTTTTATTTTATTTATTTTTTGGAGAGAGAGAGAGAGACAGAGAGAGAGAGAGAGACAGAGAGGGAGAGAGTAGACCACATGCTCATGGTTCTATTTATTTTTATTTATTTTTATTTTTTAATTTTTATTTATTTATTTAAAATTTTTATTTTTTATTTTATTTATTTTTGGAGAGAGAGAGACACAGAGAGAGAGAGAGAGACAGAGAGGGAGAGAGTAGACCACATGCTCATGGTTCTATTTATTTTTATTTTTTATTTTTATTTATTTATTTAAAAATTTTATTTATTTCATTTATTTTTTTATTTATTTATTTAATTTTTATTTTATTTTTTATTTTATTTATTTTTTGGAGAGAGAGAGAGACACAGAGAGAGAGAGAGACAGAGAGGGAGAGAGTAGACCACATGCTCATGCTTCTATTTATTTTTATTTATTTTTGTTTTTTATTTTTATTTATTTATTTAAAATTTTTATTTATTTCATTTATTTTTGGAGACAGAGACACAGAGAGAGAGAGAGAGAGGGAGAGAGTAGACCACATGGTCATGGTTCTATTTATTTGTATTTATTTTTATTTTTTATTTTTATTTATTTATTTAAAATTTTTATGTTTTATTTTATTTATTTTTGGAGAGAGAGACACAGAGAGAGAGAGAGAGAGAGAGAGACAGAGACAGAGACAGAGAGGGAGAGAGTAGACCACATGGTCATGGTTCTATTTATTTTTATTTATTTTTATTTTTTATTTTTATTTATTTATTTAAATTTTTTATTTATTTCATTTATTTTTGGAAAGAGAGACAATGAGAGACAGAGAGAGTAGACCACATTATTTATTTTTATTTATTTATTTCAATTTTTATTTTTTATTTTATTTATTTTTTGGAGAGAGAGAGACACAGAGAGAGAGAGACAGAGAGGGAGAGAGTAGACCACATGCTCATGCTTCTATTTATTTTTATTTATTTTTATTTTTTATTTTTATTTATTTATTTAAAATTTTTTTTTTTATTTCACTTATTTTTGGAGAGAGAGAGACACACACACACACACAGAGAGAGAGGGAGAGAGTAGACCACATGGTCATGCTTTATTTTTATTTATTTTTATTTTTTTAATTTTTATTTATTTACTATTTATTTATTTATTTAAATTTTTATTTTTTATTTTATTTATTTTATTGGAGAAAGAGAGAGACACAGAGAGAGTGAGAGAGATAGAGACGTGCCCTCCTCTCCCCTCCCGCCGTGACTCACCCACCATCCAGTCGAGCTCGTGCACGTGGTCGCCGTAGGGCCCGTGGGCGCTGGAGCCGCGGAAGGGCGCGTCGGTCACCAGCGGCAGGTGCACGTGGTAGAAGGAGGCCAGCAGCAGGAAGGGCCCCGCCTGGCGCCTGTGTGGGAATATTCATCCATTTCCCCGTCAATCGCAAGATAAAAAGGGACCCAATCGCATTCATTTAATTAAATAAAAAAAAAAAAAGACTGATCGATCGGAGCGGATTTACGTAAGTAATTAATTAATTCCCCGTTAATGTTGAAACGGGGCGGATTTAATTAATTAATTCCCCGTGAATGATGAAATGGAGCAGATTTAATTAATCCCCTGTTAATGTTGAAATGGGGCAGATTTAATTAATTAATTAATTCCCCATTAATTTTGAAATGGAGCAGATTTAATTAATTCATTAATTCCCCATGGATGTTAAAATGGAGCAGATTTAATTAATCCCCTGTTAATGTTGAAATGGGGCAGATTTAATTAATTAATTAATTCCCCATTGATTTTGAAATGGGGAGGATTTAAGTAATTCATTAATTCCCCATTGATGTTGAAATGGGGCGGATTTAAGTAATTAATTAATTCCCCGTTAATGTTAAAATGGAGTGGATTTAATTAATTAATTAATTCCCCGTTGATTTTGAAATGGGGCGGATTTAAGTAATTCATTAATTCCCCGTTAATGTTAATACTGAAGTGACTGATTAATCATCATAACAGAATCATTAACAATGAAATAACCGACAGATTTAATTCACCGTTAATATTGAAATAAGCGATCGGTTAGAGCGGATTTAATTAATTCACTGTTATTATTAAATTGAAATGACTGATTGATTGGGGCGGATTTAAGTAATTAATTCCCCGTGAATGGTGAAATGGGGCGGATCTAAGTAATTAATTAATTCCCCCTTAATGTTGAAACGGGGCGGATTTAATTAATGAATTAATTCCCCGCTGATGTTGAAATGGCGGATTTAATTAATTAATTTCCCGTGAATGTTGAAACGGGGCGGATTTAATTAATTAATTAATTTCCCGTGAATGCTGAAACGGGGCAGATTTAATTAATTAATTAATTAATTCCCCACTGATGTTGAAACGGGGCGGATTTAATTAATTAATTAATTCCCCGTGAATGTTGAAATGACTGGTTAATCATCATAACACGCTCGTGAATAACTGATTGAACTAATTAACGACAGACACAACTGATTGCAGCGGATTGAATTAATTAAATCAACGTTAATATTAAGATGGCTGATGGATTGGACCCGATTTAATTAATTAATTCACTGTGAATACTGAAGGGACTGATCAATAATCATCACAGAAGCATTCATAATAAAATAACCGACAGGTTTAATTCACCGTTAATATTGAAATAAGCAATCGATTAGAGCGGATTTAATTAATTCATTGTTATTAAATTAAAATGACTGACTGATAAGATTTTAAGATTTTAATTAATTCCCTGTTAATGTTGAAATGACAAATAATCATCACACAATCATGAATAATAAAACCATGGACTGATTGAAGTAATTAACGATGGACACGGCCGACTGGAGTAGATTCAATTAATTCATTAATTCGCCGTTCAGGTTAAAATGAGTGAAAAATAATCCGAACATGATGGTTAATAATTAAAGCAGAGCAGATTTCATGAACTAATTCACCGTGAAGCTTAAAATAAGCCATCGGTTTGTTTGGGTTTAATTAATTCGCGGTTATTATTAAATTAAAATGACTGATTGATTGGAGCGGATTGAATTAATTCATCATTAATGTTAAAATGACCAATTAATAATCACCACACGATCGTGAATCATAAAATAAGGGACGGATTGAACACATTAGCCACTGACACGACCGACTGGAGCGGATTTTTAATTAATTAATTCACCGTTAATATTAAAACGATCCATTGGAGCGGATGTAATTAATTAATTAATTAATTAATTCACCCTTAATATTAAAATGACGGATTAATGATCACAACACGATGTGAATCATAAAATAAGGGCTGATCGAACTAATTAACAACTGACATGACTGAAGGGAGCGGATTAAATTAATTAATTCACCATTAATATGAATAATAAAATAACAATAATTAACAATAATATTGAAATGACTGATCAACTGGAGCAGATTTAATTAATTAATTCACTGTTAATATGAATAATAAAATAATAATAATTAATAATAATATTGAATGACTGATCGATTGGAGCAGATTTAATTAATTAATTCACTGTTAATATTAAAATGATCCATTGGACCTGATTTAACTAATTAATTAATGCACCGTTAATATTAAAGTGACCAATTAATGATCACAACACACTCCTGAATCATAAAATAAGGGCTGATCGAAATAATTAACAACTGACATGACTGAAGGGAGCGGATTAAATTAATTAATTCACCATTAATATGAATAATAAAATAATAATAATATTGAAATGACTGATCGACTGGAGCAGATTTAATTAATTAATTCACTGTTAATATTAAAAGGAGGGATTAATCACGCTAACCCAACCATTCATAGTAAAATAATGGACTCATTGAACTAATTAACAAATGATACGAGTGATCTGAGTGGATTTAATTAATTAATTCACCATGAATATTAAAATGATCCATTGGACCTGATTGAACTAATTAATTAATTCACCGTTAATATTAAAGTGACCAATTAATGATCACAACATGATCGTGAATCATAAAATAAGGGACTGATTGAACTAATTAGCAACTGACATGACTGAATGGAGTGGATTAAATTAATTAATTCACCATTAATATGAATAATAAAATAACAATAATTAATAATAATATTGAAATGACTGATCGACTGGAGCAGATTTAATTAATTAATTCACTGTTAATATTAAAATGATCCATTGGACCTGATTGAACTAATTAATTAATTCACCGTTAATATTAAAGTGACCAATTAATGATCACAACACACTCCTGAATCATAAAATAAGGGCTGATCGAAATAATTAACAACTGACATGACTGAAGGGAGCGGATTAAATTAATTAATTCACCATTAATATGAATAATAAAATAATAATAATATTGAAATGACTGATCGACTGGAGCAGATTTAATTAATTAATTCACTGTTAATATTAAAAGGAGGGATTAATCACGCTAACCCAACCATTCATAGTAAAATAATGGACTCATTGAACTAATTAACAAATGATACGAGTGATCTGAGTGGATTTAATTAATTAATTCACCATGAATATTAAAATGATCCATTGGACCTGATTGAACTAATTAATTAATTCACCGTTAATATTAAAGTGACCAATTAATGATCACAACATGATCGTGAATCATAAAATAAGGGACTGATTGAACTAATTAGCAACTGACATGACTGAATGGAGTGGATTAAATTAATTAATTCACCATTAATATGAATAATAAAATAACAATAATTAATAATAATATTGAAATGACTGATCGACTGGAGCAGATTTAATTAATTAATTCACTGTTAATATTAAAATGATCCATTGGACCTGATTGAACTAATTAATTAATTCACCATTAATATTAAAGTGACCAATTAATGATCACAACACGCTCGTGAATCATAAAATAAGGGCTGATCGAAATAATTAACAACTGACACGACTGAATGGAGTGGATTAAATTAATTAATTCACCATTAATATGAATAATAAAATAACAATAATTAATAATAATATTGAAATGACTGATCGATGGTTGGAGCAGATTTAATTAATTAATTCACTGTTAATATTAAAAGGAGGGATTAATCACCCTAACCCGACCGTTCATAGTAAAATAATGGACTCATTGAACTAATTAACAAATGATACTAATTATAATTATTTGAGTGGATTTAATTAATTAATTCACCATGAATATTAAAATGATCCATTGGACCTGATTTAACTAATTAATTAATTCACCGTTAATATTAAAGTGACCAATTAATGATCACAGCACGCTCGTGAATCATAAAATAAGGGACTGATCGAACTAATTAACAACTGACACGACTGAAGGGAGCGGATTAAATTAATTAATTCACCATTAATATGAATAATAAAATAATAATAATTAATAATAATATTGAAATGACTGATCGATTGGAGCAGATTTAATTAATTAATTCACTGTTAATATTAAAAGGAGGGATTAATCACGCTAACCCGATCATTCATAATAAAATAATGGACTCATTGAACTAATTAACAAATGATACGAGCGATTTGAGTGGATTTAATTAATTAATTCACCCTTAATGTTGAATTAATGTAGTTAATCCATTCCCCGTTTATATCAAGGTGACTGATTAGTGATCATAACACGACCGTGAAGAATAAAATAAAAACGGATTAATTCACCCTTAATATTAAAACGATCCATTGAAGCACATTTAATTAACGAATTAATTCACCATTAATATTAAAATGGCTGATTAATGATCACCACACGACCGTGAATCATAAAATAAGGGACGGATTGAACTCATTACCAACTGACACGACCGAGTGGAGCGGATTTAATTAATTAGTTAATTCACCCTTAATATTCATATGAAAAGCACAGATTTAACTAATTGGCGACTCACAGTCAAAAGCATCGATTTAATTTAACACAAAAGCGGCTGCGCCGGTTGCCTTGGGTAAAGAAATAAATTAAATTGATTTACTAAGTAAGTGAACAAAATTAAATACTATATTCAATGATTAAAACATGACATGATTAAAATAAATGTAACCGAGCCGGGTGCCTTGCAGGAAAAAGTTTAAATTAAATTAATTAATATAATTAAATATATGACATGATTAAACTAAATGCCACCAAGCCGGGTGCCTTGCAGGAAATGTTTAAATTAAATTAATTAATATAATTAAATATATGACATGATTAAAATAAATGCCACCAAGCTGGGTGCCTTGCAGGAAAAAAATTAAATAAATTAAATTATTAATAAAATTAAATATATTAAATGACTTAAACTAAATGCAATCGAGCCAGGTGCCTTGCAGGAAAAAGTTTAAATTAAATTAATTAATATAATTAAATATATGACATGATTAAACTAAATGCCACCAAGCCGGGTGCCTTGCAGGAAAAAGTTTAAATTAAATTAATTAATATAATTAAGTATATGAAATGATTAAAATAAATGCAACTGAGCCGGGTGCCTGGCAGGAAATGTTTAAATTAAATTAATTAATATAATTAAATATGTGACATGATTAAAATAAATGCCAAGTAGCGGGTGCCTTGCAAAAAAAAAGTTTAAATTAAATTAATTAATATAATTAAATATATGAAATGATTAAAATAAATGCAACTGAGCCGGGTGCCTGGCAGGAAATGTTTAAATTAAATTAATTAATATAATTAAATATGTGACATGATTAAAATAAATGCCACCGAGCCGGGTGCCTTGCAGGAAAAAGTTTAAATTAAATTAATTAATATAATTAAGTATATGAAATGATTAAAATAAATGCCACCAAGCCGGGTGCCTTGCAGGAAAAAATTTGAATTAAATCAATTAATATAATTAAATATATGACATGATTAAAATAAATGCCACCAAGCCGGGTGCCTTGCAGGAAATGTTTAAATTAAATTAATTAATATAATTAAATATATGAAATGATTAAAATAAATGCAACCGAGCCGGGTGCCTTGCAGGAAATGTTTAAATTAAATTAATTAATATAATTAAATACATGACATGATTAAAATAAATGCAACTGAGCCAGGTGCCTTGCAGGAGATGTTTAAATTAAATTAATTAATATAATTAAATATACGAAGTGATTAAAATAATAAATGCCAGCAAGCCGGGTGCCGCAGATGAAGGAATACGTTCAATTAAATGAAGAATAAATGAAGAAAAATTAAATGCATTAAACGATGAATAAATACAAGAGCGAGTGAGCCGGGCGCCTTCGGTCTCAGCTACACTGGGCGGAGGGAGGCTGACGTCGGACGAGGATCGTGGGGCCTGCAGACGTTGTTGGATATGAAGCAGTTAATTATTAATTATAATTATTAATTATAATTATTTGTGTGTTCATAACTTATGTATTATGTACATTACACATTTATATACAGCTAATCATAATTACTTGTGTGTTTATAACTTATATATATTATATTTTATGTACATTAGACATTTATATAGAGCTCATTATAATTAATTGTGTGTTTATAATTTACATATTATATCTATTATATTATGTATATTATATATTATGTACATTTAGACATTTATATAGAGCTAATTATAATTATTTGTGTGTTTATGACTTATATATCACATACATTATATATATTATATATTACATACCTTAGACATTTACATAGAGCTAATTATAATTATTTGTGTGTTTATGACTTATATATTGTGTATATTAGACATGTATATAGAGCTAATTATTATATATTATGTACATTAGACATTTGTATAGAGCTAATTATAATAATTTGTGTGTTTATAACTTATATGTTATGTACATTAGACATGTATATAGAGCTAATTATTATATATTATGTACATTAGACATTTATATAGAACTAATTATAATAATTTGTGTGTTGATAACTTACATATTATGTACATTACACATTTATATAGAGCTAATTATTATATATTATGTACATTAGACATTTATGTAGAGCTAATTATAATTATCTGTGTGTTTATAACTTACATATTATGTACATTACACATCTATATAGTGCTAATTATTATATATTATGTACATTAGACATTTACATAGCGCTAATTATTATATATTATGTACATTAGACACTTATATAGAGCTAATTATAATTATTTGTGTGTTGATAACATATATTACACATTTATATATAACTAATCAAAACAATTACATTAAATAACTAAATTAATGAATCGACTACAGTAGTGAATGCATTAAATTAAAACTGAGCGACGACTAACGTACACTTAAATAATATATTTTCACGGGGACGATGCGACAGTGACGGAGCCGGGTGACTTGGATAAATAAACAAGTAAATTAAATTAGTGAAGGAACGAAGGGAAAAACACATCCAATAATCAAAACCAAAGAAAATGTAAAAAGTATTAAATGAGCACATAAATGAAATTAAACACGGGAGGTGATTCATACAAAAGGAAAAAAAATACAACAAATGATGATAAAATTAAACTGATAAGTAAATAAAATTTAAAAAAATACCTTAATAAATAAGTAAATTAAATATCTGAAATGATTAATACAAAAGGAAAAATACAACTAATGATGAAAACCAAGAAAAAATAAATAAATAAATAAATAAATAGAGTAAAATATATGAGACGCTTAAAGACAAAATGCCTTTGGCATAAACATGGCAATTAAACTAAATTAATGAATAAAATGAAGTATATGAAATGATTTTTTTAAAAAAATGAGACTTGAGCCAGGCTCTTTGGATGAAGAAAATAAATTAAAATTAAATAAATGAACATAACTAAATGTATTAAATGATGAAAAGAGAAGCGAAGGAGCCGGGCAACTTGAATGAACAAAAAAAAATAAATTGAATTAATAAATGAAATGATATGTATGATGAAATGATGGAAAACCAAAGGGACTGAGCCAGGGACACTTTGGGTAAAGAAAATAATTTAATAAATGAATATGACTGAATATATCAAATGACTAAGAGATCTGGGCATCTTAAATAAATAAATGAAAATATATAAATTAAATATATGAAAAGATTAAAACAAAAGCAACTGAGCTGGGCACATTGCATAAAGAAAATAAATTAAAATTTAATTTAACACACTGAGCCAGGCTCTTTGGATGAAGAAAATAAATTAAAATTAAATAAGTGAACATAATTAAATGTATTAAATGATTAAAAGAGAAGCAAAGGAGCCGGGCAACTTGAATGAACAAAAACATAAATTGAATTAATAAATGAAATGAAATGTATGATGAAAAGATAAAAACCAAAGGGACTGAGCTGGGGACACTTTGGGTAAAGAAAACAATTTAATAATTGAATATAACTGAATGTATGAAATGATTAAAAGAAAAACAGCAGAGCCAGGCAACTTGAATGAACAAAAAAATAAATCGGATTAATGATAAATCAAAGGGACTGAGCCAGGGACACTTTGGGTAAAGAAAATAATTTAATAAATGAATATAATTGAATATATTCAATGACTAAAAGAGCCGGGCATCTCGAAGACAGAAATAAATGAACGACATCAATAAATAAAATCAAATGTATGAAATGATTGAAACAAAAGCAACTGAACTGGGCACATTGGATAAAGAAAATAAATTAAGATTTAATTTAATTTAATTTAAGATAAATGAATGAATATATTAAATGACTCAGGGAGTCGGGCATCTTGAATAAAGAAATAAATGAACGAATTAAATCAATCAATGAAATTAAATTAAGTAATATATGAAATGGCGAAAACCAAAGCGACTGAGCCGGGGACACTTTGGATAAAGAAAATAAATTAAGATTATTAAATGGATATAATTGAATATATTCAATGACTAAAAGAGCCAGGAGTCTTGAATAAAGAAATAAAAGAACGAAAATATATAAATTAAATTAAATGTATGAAAAGATTGAAACAAAAGCAACTGAGCTGGGCACATTGCATAAAGAAAATAAATTAAGATTTAATTTAATTTAATGTAATTAACATAAATGAATATAATTGAATATATTAAATGACTCAGGGAGTCGGGCGTCGTGAATAAAGAAACAAATGAATGAATTAAATCAATCATCAATGAAATTAAATTAAGTGATATATGAAATGGCGAAAACCAAAGCGACTGAGCCGGGGACACTTTGGATAAAGAAAATAAATTAAGATTATTAAATGGATATAATTGAATATATTAAATGATGAGAAGAAACACGTCGGAGCCCTGGGCCTTGAATAAACAATAAAAAAAAAAAATGAATTAATAAAATTGAATACGTACGACACGACGGGAATAAGTTATAATTAATGAATGATTAGTCAGGGAGGCGGGTGTCTTCACTCCACAAATAAGTGAATTAAATCAAACCAAAATCAATCAAATAAAAGCTATGACATGTCGGAGCCGGCCTCTCACCCTGTGCACAAACAAAATGAATGTAAAGAGATAAACTTCGATGTCACTAGGGGACGATGACATCACTTCCTGTCAGTGCCCCACCCCCACCTTCTCCCATGTGAGGATGACATCACTTCCTGTCACACACCATCCCCCCTTCCGCACCTGCACCAAGGGAGGATGAGGATGACATCACTTCCTGTCACACCCCAACCCCCCTTCTGCACCTGCACCAAGGGAGGATGATGTCACTTCCTGTCAGCGCCCCACCACCACCTTCTCCCCTGTGAGGATGACATCACTTCCTGTCACACCCCAACCCCCTTCCGCACCTGCACCAAGGGAGGATGAGGATGACATCACTTCCTGTCACATCCCAAACCCCCTTCTGCACCTGCACCAAGGGAGGATGACGTCACTTCCTGTCAGCGCCCCACCCCACCTTCTCCCCTGTGAGGATGACATCACTTCCTGTCACACCCCAAACCCCCTTCTGCACCTGCAGATGTTACTTCCTGTCAGCGCCCCACCCCCACTTTGTCCCATGGGAACAAGACATCACTTCCTGTCACACCCCAACCCCCTCCCATGCCTGCACCCAAGGGAGGATGACATCACTTCCTGTCAGTGCCCCATCCCCACCTTGTGCCATGGGAACATGATGTCACTTCCTGTCACACCCCAACCCACCTCCTGTGCCTGCACCATGGGAGGATGACATCACTTCCTGTCTGCACCCCACCCCCATCCCCATGGCCCCCACTTCTTCTGTGACCTTTTCCCAGCTCCCCTGTGCATGTGATGTCATTTCCTGCCACTGCCCCACCCCCACCACTCCCCATGGAGACACAATGTCACTTCCTGTCATGGCCACCTACAGGTTTGACCCCTCCCCCACCCTCCTCATGGAAACCTGATGTCACTTCCTGTCAGCACCCCACCCCCATCCCCATAGCCACTGGTTCGAGGCCTCCCTCCCCCACTTCCTCCTCTGTGACCTCCCCCCAGCTCCCCTGTGCATGTGATGTCACTTCCTGCCACTTCCCCACCCCCACCACTCCCCATGGAGACATGATGTCACTTCCTGTCACAGCTGCCTACAGTTTTGACCCCTCCCCCACCCCCACAGAGACCTGATGTCACTTCCTGTCAGTACCCCACACCCCATCCCCACAGCCATGGGTTTGAGCCCTCCCTCCCCCACTTCCTCCTCTGTGACCTCCCCCCAGATACCCTGTGCATGTGATGTCACTTCCTGCCACTGCCCCACCCCCACTGCTCCCTGTGGAAACAAGATGTCACTTCCTGTCACGGCCACCTACAGGTATGGCCCCTCCCCCACTTCCTGCCAGTGCCCCACCCCCATCTCCATGGCCCCCACTTCCTCCTCTGCCACAGCCACCCCCTCCCCTCCCAATGGAAACCTGATGTCACTTCCTGTCAGTGCCCCACCCCACTGCTCCCCATGGAAACATGACATCACTTCCTGTCACGGCCGCCTACAGGTTTGACCCCTCCCCCACCCTCCCCACAGAAACCTGACGTCACTTCCTGTCAGCACCCCAACCCCCATCCCCACGGCCACGGGTTGGAGCCCTCCCTCCCCCACTTCCTCCTCAGGTGCGTTACCTGTCCAGGAAGGCGTCGACCTCGCGCAGGAAGCGCGCGTTGAGGGCGGTGAGGTCGACGGGCTGCTCGACGACGTCGTGGTCGCGCATGAGGAAGCAGTCGGCGTGGCGCACGAAGTCGCCCAGGAAACGGGACACGGCGGCATTGGCGGCCATGGCGAGGAGGGCGGCGAGCGCGGCCGGCAGCCAGGGGACGGGCAGGAGCCTCGCGCGCCCGGCCGCGGCCACGGTGAGCAGCGCCAGGGCCACCGCCTGCAGGCAGAAGTCCAGGCGGCCCCGCAGCGCCTCCCGCTTCTCCGAAAGGGCCGTCGCGCCTGGCGCCCCCGGCGCGCAGTCGGCCATCATGGAGAGCGGCATGCCGTAGAACGAGCCGAAGCCGTGGCGCAGCTGGTGGTGGCAGTGGTCGCCGCGGCGCCGCAGCTCAGCCCCAGGTGCCACTTGCCTGTGGCGGGCAGAGTGTGGTGAGTACAGATACATCCCATAATACACATGCCCTAGGTCACACACATCCCATAATACACACCCCTAGGTCACACACGTCCCATAATACACACCCCATTGTCACATACATCCCATAATACAAGCCCCTAGGTCACACACATCCCATAATACACACCCCTAGATCACACACATCCCATAATACACCTGCCTAGGTCACATACATCCCATAATACACACCCTTACATGACCTACATCCCATAATGCATGGGCCTAGGTCACATACATCCCATAACGCATGCCCCTAGGTTACATACATCCCATAACACATGGGCCTATGGCACATACATCCCATAATACATGTTCCTAGGTCACATACATCCCATAATACACATCCTTACATGACATACATCCCATAATACACCCGCCTAGGTCACATACAACCCATAATGCATGCCCCTGGGTCACATACATCCCATAATACTCTCCCCTAGGTCACACACATCCCATAATACACCCACCTAGGTTACATACATCCCATAACACATGGGCTTATGTCACATACATCCCATAATACATGTTCCTAGGTCACATACATCCCATAATGCATGCCCCTGGGTCACATACATCCCATAATACATGGGCCTAGATCACATACATCCCATAATACACCTGCCTAGGTCACATACATCCCATAATACACACCCTTACATGACATACATCCCATAATACATGGGCCTAGGTCACATACATCCCATAATACACACCCCTAGGTCACATACATCCCATAATACATGGGCCTAGGTCACAAACATCCCATAATACACCCACATAGGTCACATACATCCCATAATACACCCGCCTTGGTCACATACATCCCATAATACATTGGCCTATGTCACACAAATCCCATAATACACCCACCTAGGTCACATACATCCCATAATACACACCCCTAGGTCTCACACATCCCATAATACACCCACCTAGGTCACATACATCCCATAATACACCTGCCTAGGTCACATACATCCCATAATACACACCCCTAGGTCACACACATCCCATAATACACCCACCTAGGTCACAGACATCCCATAATACATGGGCCTAGGTTACACACATCCCATAATGCATGCCTCTAGGTTACATACATCCCATAACACATGGGCCTATGTCACATACATCCCATAATACATGGGCCTATGTTACATACATCCCATAATACATGGGCCTAGGTCATGTACATCCCATAATACATGCTCCTAGGTCACACACATCCCATAATACACACCCCTAGGTCACAAACATCCCATAATACTTGGGCCTAGGTTATACACATCCCATAATACACCTGCCTAGGTCACATACATCCCATAATACACACCCTTACATGACAAACATCTCATAATACACCCACCTAGATCACATACATCCCATAATGCATGCCCCTAGGTTACATACATCCCATAATACATGGGCCTACATCACATACATCCCATAATACATGCTCCTAGGTCACATGCATCCCATAATACATGGGCCTATGTCACATAAATCACATAATACTCTCCCCTAGGTCACGTACATCCCATAATACACACCCCTAGGTCACATACATCCCATAATACATGCTCCTAGGTCACACACATCCCATAATACACACACCTAGGTTACATACATCCCATAATACATGGGCCTATGTCACATAAGTCCCATAATACACTCCCCTAGGTCACATACATCCCATAATACACCCACCTAGGTCACATACATCCCATAATACACACCCCATTGTCACGTACATCCCATAATGCACACCCCTAGGTCATGCACATCCCATAATACACTGTCCTTGGACAGACACATCCCATAATGCCCTGTAACACATCCTGTAACACAGTGTCCTAGGACACACACATCCCATAATATCCTGTCCCTGGAGACACACATCCCATAATACCCTGTCCTGGGACACAGACATCCCATAATACCCTGTCCTGGGACACAGACATCCCATAATACCCTGTGCTGGGACACACACATCCCATAATATTCTGTCCTGGGACACACACATCCCATAATACCTGGTCCTGAGACACACACACATCGCACAATACCCAGTCGTAGAACACACACACATCCCATAATACCATCTCCTTGGAGACACGTGCTGTGGTGTGGGGGGGAGGGGCCGGCACACAGTCAGCCCCCGGCAGCCAGGCTGGAGCCAGGCGGGACTCGAACCCATGTCTCAGGGGTGGTGGGGGAGGGGTGTGGGGAGGGGCACTGCTCACAGGGGTGGGGGAGGGTGGGAGGGTGGGGGAGGGTGGGAGGGTGGGGAGGGGCATGTCCCATAGCACATATTCCATGCAGGGTGGGACTCGAACCCATGTCTCAGGGGTGGTGGGGGAGGGGTGTGGGGGAGGGGCACTGCTCACTGGGTGGGGGAGGGTGGGAGGGTGGGGGAGGGGCATGTCCCATAGCACATATCCCAAGCAGGGCAGGACTCGAACCCAGGTCTCAGGGGTGGCGGGGCAGGGGTGTTGGGGAGGGGCACTGCTCACAGGGTGGGGGAGGGGTGGAGGGAGGGGGAGGGGCACGCCCCATAGCACATATCCCATGCAGGCTGGGACTCAAACCTGTGTCTTGGGGGTGGTGGGGAGGGGTGTGGGGAGGGGCACTGCTCACAGGGTGGGGGAGGGGGATGGAGGGAGGGGAGGGGCACTCCCTGTAGCACATACCCCATGCAGGGCGTGACTCAAACTCATGCCTCGGGGGTAGTGGGGGAGGAGTGTGGGGGGAGGGGCACTGCTCACTGGGTGGGGGAGGGGTGGAAGGAGGGGGAGGGGCACTCCCTGTAGCACATACCCCATGCAGGGTGGGACTCAAACCCATCTTGGGGGTGGTGGGGGAGGGGTGTGGGGGAGGGGCACTGCTCACAGGGTGGGGGAGGGGGATGGAGGGAGGGGGGCACTCCTTGTAGCACATACCCCATGCAGGGCGGGACTCAAACCCATGCCTCGGGGGTGGTGGGGGCAGCAGGTGCATGGGGGGAGGGGCGGGGGAGGGGCACTCACCAACAAGGCCTGTGGCATAGCCATGGGCACTGAGCAGCTTGGCGAAGGTGACCTCGGAGGTGGGCAGGCCCCTGACCCCGCTGCCCACTGCAGCACGCGGGGTCCGCCCGATGATGACATGCCTGTGCACGGGGGACACATGCGTGTGCACACGCTGTCACACACGTCACCATGGAGGGAGGCCCCAGGAAGCCCCGCCCCTTCCTGTCCATCACACAGGATGGGGCGTGGCCTGTGGGGGAAGTGATGTCACCTAGGGAGGATGGAAAGCCCCGCCCCTTCCTGTCTGGCTGCACCTCTGCTTCCTGTCAATCACTCATGTGGGCGGATGTGATGTCACAGAGGGGTGTGAGGGGAGCCCCGCCCCTTCCTGTCTGACTACACCCCTGCTTCCTGTCAATCACTCATGTGGGTGGGAGGAAGTGATGTCACAGAGGGGGGTTAGAGCCCTGCCCCTTCCTGTCTGACTACACCCCTGCTTCCTGTCAATCACTCATGTGGGTGGGAGGAAGTGATGTCACAGTGGGGGGTTAGAGCCCTGCCCCTTCCTGTCTGACTGTGCCCCTGCTTCCTGTCATTCACATGGGGGGAGGAAGTGATGTCATAGAGGAGGTGTGGAGAGCCCCGCCCCTTCCTGTCTGGCTGCATCCCTGCTTCCTGTCAATCATTCATGTGGGTGGGAGGAAGTGATGTCATAGGAGAGGGTGTGGAGAGCCCCACCCCTTCCTGTCTGGCTGCATCTCTGCTTCCTGTCAATCATTCATATGGGTGGGGGTCTGGTGAGAGGAAGTGACATCACTGAGGAGGTATGGAGAGCCCCACCCCTTCCTGTCTGGCTGTGTCTGTGCCTCCTGTCAGTCATTCATGAGGGGAGCAGTGGGCGGGGCCTGGTGGGGGAAGTGATGTCACTGGGGGGAGTTGTGGAGAGCCCACCCCTTCCTGTCTTGTATGCTCTGCCACCTGTCAATCAACCATGAGGGCAGTATGCCTGCCTCCAATAGGGACTGCTGTGGGTGTTTGTGGGGCCTGGTTGTGGGCGGGGCATGGTGGAGGAAGTGATGTCACTTAAAGGCTCCATAGGCCCCGCCCCTTCCTGTCTGCCTGTGTCTCTGCTTCCTGTCAATCAATCCTGAGGGGAGTGGCTCTGCCTCCACTAAGGTGTGCTGTGCCTGGGTGGGGCCTGGTTGTGGGCAGTGAATGGTGAGAGGAAGTGATGTCACTTAAAGGCTCCATAGGCCCCGCCCCTTCCTGTCTGCCTGTGTCTGCTTCCTGTCAATCAATCATGAGGGGAGTGACTCAGCACCCCTTACTGGGTGTGGTGCATGGTTGGGGTGTGGTTGTGGGTGGGGCTTGATGCAAGGAAGTGACATCACTGAAAGGCTGTGTAGGCCCTGCCCCTTCCTGTCTTGTTTTCACTGCCACCTGTCAATCATGAGGGGAGTGGCCCAGCTCCACCCTAGGATGTGCTGTATACAAGGGGGTGCCGTGCATGGTTGCAGTGTGGTTGTGGGCGGGGCTTGATGCAAGGAAGTGACATCACTGAAAGGCTCCATAGGCCCCACCCCTTCCTGTCTGGTATGCTCTGTCACCTGTCAATCAATCATGAGGTGAGCAGCTCTGCCTCCCCTAGGGGGTGCCATGTGTGGGCGGGGCCTGATGGGAGGAAGTGACATCACCTTATGCTCTGTAGGCCCCGCCCCTTCCTGTCTGCCTGTGTCTCTGCCACCTGTCAATCAGGAAGGGAGAGGCTCTGCCTCCACTAGCAGGTGCCATGGGTGTGGGTGGGACCTGGAGGGAGGAAGTGACATCACTGAAAGGCTGTGTAGGCCCCACCCCTTCCTGTCTTGTTTTCACTGCCATCTGTCAATAATGAGGGGAGTGGCTCTGCCTCCACTAGGGGCTCCTGTGGGTGTTTGTGGGGTCTCTGTGTGGGAGGGGCTCGGTGGGAGGAAATGACATCACTGAAGGACTCTATAGGCCCCGCCCCTTCCTGTCTGCTTGTATCTCTGCTCCCTGTCAATCAATCATTAGGGGGGGCAGGTCGGCAACCCCTAGTGGGTGCCGTGCATGGTTGCAGTGTGGTTGTGGGCGGGGCTTGATGCAAGGAAGTGACGTCACTTAAAGGCTCTGTAGGCCCCACCCCTTCCTGTCTGGTATGCTCTGTCACCTGTCAATCAATCATGAGGGGAGCAGCTCTGCCTCCCCTAGGGGGTGCCATGTGCAGGTGGGGACTGATGGGAGGAAGTGACATCACCTTACGCTCCATAGGCCCCGCCCCTTCCTGTCTGCCTGTGTCTCTGCCACCTGTCAATCAGGAAGGGAGCGGCTCTGCCTCCACTAGCAGGTGCCATGGGTGTGGGTGGGACCTGGAGGGAGGAAGTGACATCACTGAGAGGCTGTGTAGGCCCCACCCCTTCCTGTCTTGTATGCTCTGCCTCCTGTCAATCAATCATGAGGGGAGCAGCTCTGCCTCCCCTAGGGGGTGCCATGGGTGGGCGGGGCCTGATGGGAGGAAGTGACATCACCTTGGGCTCCATAGGCCCCGCCCCTTCCTGTCTGCCTGTGTCTCTGCTTCTTGTCAATCAATCAGGAAGGGAGTGGCTCTGCCTCCACTAGTGGGTGCTGTGGGTGGGTGGGTTGGGGCTGGGTGGGAGGAAGTGACATCACTGAAAGCTGTGTAGGCCCCACCCCTTCCTGTCTTGTATGCTCTGTCACCTGTCAATCATGAGGGGAGCATCTCTGCCTCCTCTAGTGGGTGCCATGTGTGGGTGGGGACTGATGGGAGGAAGTGACATCACCTTAGGCTCCATTGGCCCCGCCCCTTCCTGTCTGCCTGTGTCTCTGCTTCCTGTCAATCATTCCTGAGGGGAGCAGCTCTGCCTCCACTAGCAGGTGTTGTGGCTGTGGGTGGGGACTGGAAGGAGGAAGTGATGTCACTGAAAGCTATGTAGGCCCCACCCCTTCCTGTCTTGTATGCTGTCACCTGTCAATCATGAGGGGAGCAGCTCTGCCTCCCCTAGGGGGTGCCATGGGTGTGGGTGGGACCTGGAGGGAGGAAGTGACATCACTGAAAGGCTGTGTAGGCCCCACCCCTTCCTGTCTTGTATGCTCTGCCTCCAGTCAATCAATCATGAGGGGAGCAGCTCTGCCTCCCCTAGGGGGTGCCATGGGTGGGCAGGGCCTTATGGGAGGAAATGACATCACCTTAGGCTCCATCGGCCCCACCCCTTCCTGTCTGCCTGTGTCTCTGCTTCCTGTCAATCATTCCTGAGGGGAGCAGCTCTGCCTCCACTAGCAGGTGTTGTGGCTGTGGGTGGGGACTGGCGGGAGGAAGTGATGTCACAGAAAGCTATGTAGGCCCCACCCCTTCCTGTCTTGTATGCTCTGCCACCTGTCAATCAACCATGAGGGGAGCAGCTCTGCCTCCACTAGGGGGTGCCATGCATGGGTGGGGCCTGGTTGTGGGCGGGGCCTGGCAGGAAGAAGTGATGTCACCTAAGGCCCCATGTAGGCCCCACCCCTTCCTTCCTGTCTGCCTGTCTCAGCTTCCTGTCAATCAATCACAAAGGGAGTGGCTCTGCCTCCACTAGTGGGTGCTGTGGGTGTGGGTGGGGCCAGGTGGGAGGAAGTGATGTCACTGAAGGGCTGTGTGGGCCCCGCCCCTTCCTGTCTTGTATGCTCTGCCACCTGTCAATCAATCAGGAAGGGAGTGGCTCTGCCTCCCCTAGGGGGTGCCATGTGTGGGTGGGGCCTGATGGGAGGAAGTGACATCACCTTACGCTCTGTAGGCCCCGCCCCTTCCTGTCTGCCTGTGTCTCTGCCACTGTCAATCAGGAAGGGAGCGGCTCGGCCTCCGCTAGCAGGTGCCATGGGTGTGGGTGGGGCCTGGTGGGAGGAAGTGACGTCAGTGGGGTCTGCGGGGGGTGTTGGGGGTTGGCGCACCTGTGCAGATGGGGGCCTTATGGGAGGAAGTGACATCACCTTAGGCTCCATAGGCCCCACCCCTTCCTGTCTGCCTGTGTCTCTGCCACCTGTCAATCAATCATGAGGGGAGCAGCTCTGCCTCCCCTAGGGGGTGCCATGTGTGGGCGGGGCCTGATGGGAGGAAGTGACATCACCTTACACTCTGTAGGCCCCACCCTTTCCTGTCTGCCTGTGTCTCTGCTTCCTGTCAATCAGGAAGGGAGTGGCTCGGCCTCTGCTAGCGGGTGCTGTGGGTGTGGGCGGGGCCTGGTGGGAGGAAGTGACGTCGGTGGGGTCTGCGGGGGGGGGTGTTGGGGGGGTGGCGCACCTGTGCGGATGGGGTACCTCCCGGTGAGGAAGGCGGCCCTGCTGGGGGAGCACACGGATGCGGCGGCCAGGTGCTGCGTGAGCCTCACACCGCCATTGTGGGCCAGGCGGTCGATGTGGGGTGTCCTGTGGGCAGTGGGGGAGGGGAGGGGAGCAGCAGAGCATTGTGGGTAAGTAAGGAGCAGAGGTGGGGACACTAGAGGCTCATGGGAAAACCCCAGAGGCTCATGGGTATGTCAGCCAAGGCACCTGAAACCCCAGAGGCTCATGGGACTTTCCACAGAGGCCCACAGATAAAACCCCAGAGGCTCATGGGTAAGCCCTAGAGGCTCATGGGTAGTTTGCACAGGCTCATGGGTGTTTCAGCAGAGGCTCATGGGTAAACCCCAGGGGCTCATGGGAACTTCAATAGAGACAGGTAACCTCCAGAGGATCATGGGTAGTTTGCATGGGCTCACAGGTACTTCAGCAGAGGCTCATGGGTAAGCCCCAGAGGCTCATGGGAACTTCTGCAGAGGCTCATTGGCAAAGGCCAGATGCTCATGGATAAGCCCCAGAGGCTCATGGGTATTTCAGCCAAGGCTCCTGCAACCCCAGAGGCTCATGGGCAATTCAGGAGAGGCTCATGGGTAAACTGCAGAGGCTCATGGGTATTTTGCACAGACTCAAGGGCAAACCCCAGAGGCTCATGGGTATTTCAGTAATGAAACCCCAGAGGCTCATGGGAACTTCTGCAGAGTCTGATGGTTACACAGCAGATGCTCACGGGTGAACCCCAGAGGCTCATGGGTAAGCCCTAGGGGCTCATGGGTATTTTGCATGGGCTCATGGGTACTTCAGTAGAGGCTCATGGGTATTTCAGCAAAGACTCCTAAAACCCCAGAGACTCATGGGTACTTCAGGAGAGGCTCCTGGGAAAACCCCAGAGGCTCATGGGTATTTTGCAGACTCATGGATGAACCCTCAGAGGCTCATGGGAATTTTAACAGGCTCCTGGGTACGCCCCAGAGGCTCATGGGTATTTTCAGGAGAGGCTCATGGGGAAACCCCAAGGGCTCATGGGATTTTTAACAGAGGTTCCTGGGTAAACCCCAGAGGCTCATGGGTATTTTCAGGAGAGGCTCATGGGAAACCCCAAGGGCTCATGGGAATTTTAACAGAGGCTCCTGGGTAAACCCCAGAGGCTCATGGGTATTTCAGGAGAGGCTCATATGTAAACCCCAGAGGCTCATGGGTATTTCAGGAGAGGCTCATGGGAAACCCCAGAGGCTCATGGGATTTTTAAGAGGCTCATACATAAACCCCAGAGGCTCATGGGAATTTTAACAGAGGCTCAGGCATAAACCCCAGAGGCTCATGGGTATTTCAGGAGAGGCTCATGGGTAAGCCCTGGAGGCTCATGGGTAAGCCCTGGAGGCTCATGGGATACCGTGATGCTGCCCCCTCCCCACTTCTCTCCCCCTCCCCCATCCTCATACCCATGGGGGGCCCTGGGTGTGGGTTGGGGTGAGACTCACCTGAGGGTGCTGTTGCCATAGCAACCGAGGTCCCCGATGCCCAGGTCGTCGGCCATGAGCAGCAGGAAGTTGGGCCGGGAACCCTCGAAGGTGTCGACGGTTTGGTCAGCGGCGGTAACCATGGCAACGGACAACAGCAGCAGCAGCGTGTGGATGGTGGGAACCAGGCGCATCCTGGGGTGGCGGGAGAACATTCTGGAATCACACTTCCGGGAAGTGGGGGAGGGGTGGGGCGGGGGGAGGGGCCTCCCACCTTTCCTCCTGCCCCTCCCCCTCCCAAGGCGGGATTTGAACTCGGGTCCATGCTGGAGAGGGACGGCCGTGCAGGGGGACATACTGGGGATGGGGGAGGGGCGGCATGGTGTCCTGAGGGTGGGGGGAGGGGCTCGGGTCCTAGTTCCTGCAAGAGACGGTCAAGGACTGAGTTCACAGCCCCAGCACTGAGGACTGAGTTCACAGCACCAGTACTGAGGACTGAGTTCACAGCCCCAGCACTGAGGACTGAGTTCACTTACCCAGTACTGAGGACTGAGTTCACAGCCCCAGTACTTAGGTAGGACTGAGCTCACTTACCCAGTACTTAGGTAGGACTGAGCTCACTTACCCAGTACTTAGATAGGACTGAGTTCACTCTCTCAGTACTGCAGACTGAGTTCACATCCCCAGTACTTAATACAGAGCTCCAATGCCCAGCACTGAGGACTGAGTTCACCTACACCAGTACTTAGGTAGGACTGAGTTCACTCTCTCAGTACTGCAGACTGAGTTCACATCCCCAGTACTTAATACTGAGTTCCAATGACCAGCCCTGAGGACTAGGTTCACTTACCCAGTACTCAGGACTGAGTTCACAGCCCCAGCACTGAGGACTGAGTTCACTTACCCAGTACTCAGGACTGAGTTCATGAAACTGGTACTCAGGACTGAGTTCACTTACCCAGTACTTAGTTCAGAGCCCCAGTATTTAGGTAGGACTGAGATCACTTACCCAGTACTTAGATAGGACTGAGTTCACTTACCCAGTACTCAGGACTGAGTTCACAGCACCAGCATTGAGGACTGAGTTCACATCTCCAGTGTTTATGTAGGACTAAGTTCACTTTCTCAGTACTGCAGACTGAGTTCACATACCCAGTACTTAATGCTGAGTTCCAATGCCCAGCACTGAGGACTGAGTTCACTTACCCAGTACTCAGGACTCAGTTCACAGCCCCAGCACTGAGGACTGAGTTCACAGCCCCAGTACTTAGGTAGGTTGGACTGAGTTCACTTTCTCAGTACTGCAGACTGAGTCCACTTACCCAGTAGTTAATGCTGAGTTCCAATGCCCAGCACTGAGGACTGAGTTCACTTACCCAGTACTCAGGACTGAGTTCACAGCACCAGCACTGAGGACTGAGTTCACAGCCCTAGTACTCAGCACTGAGCTCACATGCCCAGTACTTAGGTAGGACTGAGTTCACAGCCTCAGTACTTAGGTAGGATTGAGTTCACCTCCCCAGTACTGCAGACTGAGTTCACAGCCCCAGCAATGAGGACTGAGCTCAGCTCCCCAGTACTGAGGACTGAGCTCAAATGCCCAGTACTCAGGACTCAGTTCAGCTCCAAAGTACTAAGAACTCAATTCACATCCCAAGCACCTGTGTGAAAGCTCAGGACTGAGTTCACAACACCCACAGCATCCACAAGAACGAGAGGGACTGAGTTCACAGCACCCATGAGAACGATAGGGACTGAGCTCACATTACCCACAGCACCCATGAGAATGAGAGGGACTGAGCTCACATTACCCACAGCACCCATGAGAACGAGAAGGACTGAGTTCACACTCACAGCACCCATGAGAACGAGAGGGACTGAGCTCACATTACCCACAGCATCCATGAGAATGAGAAGGACTGAGTTCACAACACCCACAGCACCCATGAGAAAGAGAGGGACTGAGTTCACAGCACCCACAGCATCCACGAGAACGAGAGGGACTGAGATGACAGCACCCATGAGAACGAGAGGGACTGAGCTCACATTACCCACAGCACCCATGAGAATGAGAGGGACTGAGTTCACAACACCCACAGCACCCATGAGAATGAGAGGGACTGAGTTCACACCCACAGCACCCATGAGAATGAGAGGGACTGAGTTCACAGCACCTATGAGAATGAGAGGGACTGAGTTCACAACCACAGCACCCATGAGAACGAGAGGGACTGAGTTCACATCAACCACAGCACCCATGACAATGAGAGGGACTGAGTTCACACACACAGCACCCATGAGAATGAGAGGGACTGAGTTCACACTCACAGCACCCATGAGAATGAGAGGGACTAAGTTCACAGCACCCATGAGAAAGAGAGGGACTGAGTTCAGAGCACCCATGAGAACAAGAGGGACTGAGTTCACAGCACCCATGAGAATGAGAGGGACTGAGTTCACAACACCCACAGCACCCATGAGAATGAGAGGGACTGAGTTCACAACACCCACAGCACCCATGAGAATGAGAGGAACTGAGTTCACACCCACAGCACCCACGAGAATGAGAGGGACTGAGTTCACAGCACCCACGAGAATGAGAGGGACTGAGTTCACAACACCCACAGCACCCATGAGAATGAGGGACTGAGTTCACACCCACAGCACCCATGAGAACGAGAGGTACTGAGTTCACAGCACCCATGAGAACAAGAGGTACTGAGTTCACAGCATCCATGAGAATGAGAGGGACTGAGTTCACACCCACAGCACCCACGAGAACGAGAGGGACTGAGTTCACAGCACCCATGAGAATGAGAGGGACTGATCTCACATTACCCACAGCACCCATGAGAACGAGAGGCACTGAGTTCACAACACCTACAGCACCCACGAGAAAGAGAGGGACTGAGTTCACATCACCCATGGGAATGAGAGGGACTGAGTTCACACCCACAGCACCCATGAGAACGAGAGGGACTGAGTTCACACCCACGTCAGAGGTGGGTGTGTGGGGGAAGGGCTGCGGGCAGTGGGCGGGGGAGGGGGAGGAGCAACGAGTCATCGTTGCCAGCGTCATTTTGTAATTTACTCTTTTATCCACGTGTGAAAATTAGGGACGAACGAGTCAAAACGTAAATGAAATATAAATATACGTAAAAAATAGAAAATACACGAAAATATCACTTTTGCCCCTTCGATTTCCCCACGTGGAGAAATCTTACATAAACATGGAAATTTCGATGAAATATAAATATAAAAAAAAAAAACAGGAAATAGACGGCAATGTCACGTTCCCCCCCTTCTCGATTTACCCACGCGGCGAAATTTAAAATAGACGTGTATCAAACGATAAAGGAAAAATAAAAATATTAAAAAATGGAAAACGTACGAAAATATCAGTTTTTTCCTTCATCATTTCGACCGTGTTTTTTTTTCTGTGTGTTAAAAATTTTAAAAAAAAATGTGTAAATGTGAAATATGGTTTTTCTTAATAATTTTGATCATAATTTTGTTTTTTTTGTGTGTGTGATGGAATGAGAACTGGCAGATTTGGAGTTTTTCTTTTTTTTCCCCCCTCCATTTATACACATTAAATTTTTTTTTTTTAAGAAAATGTGTCAATATGAAAATTATTGTTTTTTTCTTCATCACGGATCATGAATTTTATATTTATTAAATGATCACGGATCATGAATTTTATATTTATTATATAATATTAATTTATATTTCATAATGTTTTCAGTGGAACGAGAACCACACTTGCAGATGTTTAATCTTGTTTTTTTTCTTTAAATTAAATGTAAAAATATTTTGTAAATAGACACATGCATATATATATATATATATATATATATATATATGTATATATATGTATATATATGTATGTATATATTTTTAATCACCGATCATGATTTTTGGCCATTTTTCATGACTTTTTTCTGATCCGGGCAAATTTGAATTATTATTTTTTTTTTCGCCCTTCGATTTATACATGAAATGATTAAAAAATTAAATGTTCAAAGATGAAAATATATCATTTTTCTTAATAAATTTGAATCCTTTTTTTTTCGCCCTTCGATTTATACATTAAATGATTTGAAAATTAAATGTTTCAACACGAAAATATCATTTTTCTTAATCATCGATCAGAATTTTTTTTAAGGAATCAGAACCAAATTATTTTCCTAAAACCTTTGAAATAGACGTAAAATTTCAAGAAAATGTGTCAATACAAAAATATGTATATATTAAAATGTTTTCTTAATCACTGATCATGATTTTTGGTCATTTTTCATGATTTTTTAAAAATTGTGGTGGAATTAGAAACCAATGTCCCTACAACTTGCATATATTGTCATCATCTTATTTTTTTCTTTCCTTTTCTAAACATTGAATTTTTTTTTAAATGTGCAAAAATACAAAAATATCATTTTTCCTAATAATGGATCATAATTTTGGGTCATTTTTTGTCATTTTTTTTTTTTGGTGTCAGACTTGCACACTTGAAATACACATTAAAGTCAAAAATCTGTACGAATTTCTAAATATCATTTTTCTTCATCACCAATCATAATTTTCGGCTTTTTTTTTTCATAGTATTTTGTGATGGGATTACAACCCAATTTCCTTACAACTTGCATAAATTAGCACATTTTTTCTTTGATTTCTATACGTTAAATTTTTTTTTAAATGTGCAAAAATACAAAAATATTTTTTGTTAATAATGGATCGTAATTTTTGGTCATTTTTCATATTATTTTTTTTGTGTGTGACAGAATTAGAACCCAATTTCCCTACAACTTGCATAAATTAGCATCTTTTTTTCTTTGATTTCTATACGTTAAATTTTTTTTAATGTACAAAAATACAAAAATATCATTTTTCTTCACAATGGATCGTAATTTTTGGTCATTGTTCATATTTTTTTGTGTGTGATGGAATTAGAACCCAATTTCCCTACAACTTGCATAAATTATCATCTTTTTTCTTTGATTTCTATACGTTACATTTTTTTTTAATGTGCAAAAATACAAAAATATCATTTTTTATTCCTAATGGATCATAATTTTTGGTCATTTTTCATATATATATATATATATATATATATATATATATATATATATATATATATATATTGTGATGGAATTAGAACCAGATCTGGATTTTTTTTCCCCCCGTCAATTGATAGAGGTTAAATTTCAGAGAAATGTTTAAATGTGAAAGTATCGTTTTCCGGAATAATTGATCGTAACTACTCAGTACTGGAGTTGAGAAACAAACAAATCGTCCTTTAAAAATTCCACACCTGAAACTTCTTTTTTTTTTCCCCCCTTTTGATTTTCTAGACATGAAATTTCTAAAAAAGAAAAAAAAAATAAAAAATTGAAAATATCATTTTTCTTAATACTTGGTGACGGAATCAGAACCAAAGTGTCCTCTGACGTGAACATCTGAATCCTGTTTTTGCTTCAATTTATATACGTTAAGTTTGTAGAGGTTTAAATATGAAAATACCCTCTGAAAAAAGTTATATATATATATATATATATATGTAAATATATAAATGTAAACATATATATATGTAAATATATACATATGTAACTAAAGTAAATATGTATGTTACATATATATAAATTAAATATATATAAAAATAAATATATATGTAGTATGCATAAATTAAATATATACGGTTTTAAAATTTAATATAAACAAATTAAGTATATACGTTTTTAACTTTGATCTGTGCATGAATTAAAAATATACGTTTGAAAATTCGATGCATGCATGAATTAAATACTTATGTTTTTAAATTTGATGTATGCAAATTAAATATATACGTTTTTAAATTTGATCTAGGCATAAATTAAGTCCATACATTTTTAAATTTGATCTGTGCATAAATTAAATATATACGTTTTTAAATTCGATTTATGCATGAATTAAATATTTATGTTTTTAAATTCGATCTATGCATAAATTAAATATATACATTTTTAAATATGATCGATGCATAAATTAAGTCCATACATCTTTAAATTTGATCTGTGCATAAATTAAATATTTATGTTTTTAAATTTGATCTGTGCAGGAATTAAATATTTGTTTTCAAATTCGATCTATGCATAAATTAAATATATACGTTTTTAAATTTGATCTATGCATGAATTAAATATATATGTTTTAAAATTTGATCTAGGCAAAAATTAAGTATATGCGTTTTTAAATTTGATCTGTGCATAAATTAAATATATACGTTCTTAAATTTCATGTATGCATGAATTAAATATTTCTGTTTTTAAATTCGATCTGTGCACAAATTAAATATATACGTTTTTAAATTTGATTTATGCATCAATTAAATATATACTTGTTAAAATTTGATCTATGCATGAATTAAATACATACATTTTAAAATTTGATCTATTGGCATAAATTAAGTATATACGTATTATTTAAATTTGATCTAGGCATGAATTAAATATTTAGGTTTTAAAATTTGATCTGTGCAGGAATTAAATACGTACTTCCTAAAATTCGATCTTTGCATAAATTAAATATATACGTTTTAAAATTTGATTTGTGCATGAATTAAATATATATGTTTTCTTCAATTTTTATACATCAAATCTTTTTTTTAAAAAATATTTAATTAAATTATTTATTGGACAGAGAAAGAGAACGTGTGTGTGGATTTGTGCATGAATTAAATATATATGTTTTCTTCAATTTTTAGACATTAAATTTTTAAAAAAATATATTTAATTAAATTATTTGTTGGACAGAGAAAGAGAACATGTGTATGGCAGGGCCTCCAGCTGCATGCGCCCCTTGCACATCTGCCCAACGTGGGACCTGGGGAATCGAACCGGGGTCCTTTGGCTTTGCGGGCAAACGCCTTCCGTGCTGAGCTATATTAAATTTTTAAAGAGAGACTTAAATATAAAAATACCGTCTGAAAAAAATTATATATATATATATGTATCTCCATACGTACACATGCACATGTGTAATTAAGTTAAATACGTATATGTTATCTATGTATAAATTAAATATATAAAGGTAATATATGTAAATTTAATATAAATATAAATTAAATACATACGTATACGTGGGGGAATCAAACTGGGGTCCTTTGAGTTTGCGGGCAAACACCTTCACCACGAAGCCATCGCTGCAGCCCTACATTAAATTTTTCAAAGACAGGTTGAAATATGAAAACACCATCTCAAAAAAATAATATATATATATATCCATATATACATAATTAAAATACTGCCTGAAAAAAATATTGTATACATCCATATATGCATATTTAAATTAAATATGTATGTAGTATGTATAAAAATTATATATATAAATTAAATATATGTGTGTATATATGTGTGTGTATGTATATGTATATTTATATGTGTGTGTGTATATATATATATATATATATATATATATATATATGTGTGTGTGTGTGTGTGTGTTACGTATATGTATATCCACCCATACATATACACATACATAATTAAATTGAATGTGTATATAATATATATATAAATATAAATATATTTATAGGTAATATATGCAAATTTAATATAAATTAAATATATAGATATGTGTATATTCAGACATATATGTGGGGGAATTGAACTGGGGTCCTTTGTGTTTGCGGGTAAACGCCTTCACCGCGAAGGCATCCCTGCAGCCCTACATTGAATTATTCAAAGAGACGTTGAAATATGAAAATATCGTCTAAAGAAAATAATATATATGCATCCATATATACATAATTAAATTAAATATGTATGTACTATATATAAAAATTACATGAATAAATTAAATATATATGTGTATATATATGTGTGTGTGTATATATGCGTATATATGTGTGTGTATATATATATGTGTGTGTGTATATGTTTATATATGTGTATGTATATATATGTGTATGTATATATATGTGTGTGTGTATATGTATATGTATATCCACCCATACATATACACATACATAATTAAATTGAATGTGTATATAATATTATATATATATATAAATATATTTATAGGTAATATATGCAAATTTAATATAAATTAAATATATATATATATATTCAGACATATATGTGGGGGAATCGAACTGGGGTCCTTTGTGTTTGCAGGCAAACGCCTTCACGCAAAGCCATTGCTCCAGCCCTACATTGAATTATTCAAAGAGACGTTGAAATATGAAAATAACGTATGAAAAAAATAATATATATGCATCCATATATACATAATTAAATTAAATATGTATGTACTGTATATAAAAATTACATGAATAAATTAAATATATGTGTGTATATATATATGTGTGTGTGTGTATATATGCGTATATATGTGTGTGTATATATATATATGTGTGTGTATATGTTTATATATGTGTATGTATATATATGTGTGTGTGTATATGTATATGTATATCCACCCATACATATACACATACATAATTAAATTGAATGTGTATATAATATTATATAAATATAAATATATTTATAGGTAATATATGCAAATTTAATATAAATTAAATATATAGATATGTGTATATTCAGACATATAGGTGGGGGAATCGAACTGGGGTCCTTTGTGTTTGCGGGTAAACGCCTTCACCGCGAAGGCATCCCTGCAGCCCTACATTGAATTATTCAAAGAGACGTTGAAATATGAAAATAACGTATGAAAAAAATAATATATATGCATCCATATATACACATATATGTACATAATTAAATTAAATGTGTATAATATATATATAAATTAAATATGTATGTAAATGATATACATGTAAACTAAATAAATATATATTTAATATATATATAGAAAATATGTGTAAATTTAATATATATAAATTAAATATATATACATGATACATATATAACTTAATATATACCTAAATTAAATATGTATATAAATGATATATATGTAAATTTAATATATTTTAAAAATTATATATATAAATAACATACATGTAAATTTCATACATATATCAATTAAATATTTATAAATTACACATATATAAATTTAATATATATATAAATGATATATATGTAAATTTAACATATATAAATTTTAAAAATATGTAAACAATATATATGTAAACTTTATTCATATAAGTTAAATACATATATAAATGATATACGTGTAAAGTTATCATATATAAGTTAAATGTATATATAAATAATATACATGTAAATTTAACATACATAAGTTAAATGCATTTATAAATGATATGTATGTAAATTTAACATATATGTTAAATATATATAAATGATATCTATGTAAATTTTATATAACTTAAATGTATTTATAAATCACATATGTGTAAATTTAACATATATAAGTTAAATGTATTTATCCATGATATACATGTGAATTTAACATATATAAGTTAAATGTATTTATAAATGAAATATATGATGTAAATTTAACATATATAAATTAAATATATATAAATGATATATATGTAAATTTAATATATCTATAAATTAAATAGATATATGTGTATATCCATATGTATATGAGTGTGTTTATGTATATACATATATATATATATATATACACACAGTCATATATATAAGCTGAAGTAGAAAATCACATTAAATAAGAAAATGTATATACATATATATATACATACAGAATCATATAAATAAAATAAAGTAAAAATCATATTAAATAAGAAAATGTATATATATATATACAGTCATATAAATACACTAAAGTATAAAATTACATTAAATAAGAAAAAAAATGTATATATATATATATATATATATATATATATATATATATATATACACATACACACAAATTATATGAACAAAATAGAAAAGCACATTAAATAAGAAAAAAAATGTATATGTATATATATATATATATATTCACACACAGTCATATAAATAAACTAAAGTACATAATCACATTAAATAAGAAAAAATGTATATGTATATATATATACACACACATACACAGTCATATGAATAAAATAGAAAATCACATTAAATAAGACAAAATGTATATGCATATATATATATATATACATATATATATATATACACACACACAGTCATATGAATACACTAAAGTACAAAATCACATTAAATAAGAAAAAAATATATATGTATATACATATACACACACAGTCATATAAATAAAATAGAAAATCACATTGAATAAGAAAAAATGTATATATATATATATACACACACAGTCATATTAATACACTAAAGTACAAAATCACATTAAATATAAGAAAAACGTATATGTATATATATATACACATACACAGTCATATGAATAAAATAGAAAATCACACTAAATAAGAAAAAATGTATATGTGTGTATATATATATATATATATATATATACACAGTTATATGAATATATAAAGTACAAAATCATATTAAATAAGAAAAATGTATATTCATATATACACACACACAGTCATATAAATAAAATACAAAATCACATTAAATAAGAAAAAATGTATATATATATACACACAAACACACTGTCATATAAATATATAAAGTACAAAATCACATTAAATAAGAAAAAATGCATATATATACACACACACACAGTCATATGAATAAAATAGAAAATCACATTAAATAAGAAAAAATGTATATATATGTATATATATACACACACACCGTCATATGAATACACTAAAGTACAAAATCACATTAAATAAGAAAAAAAATGTGTGTGTATATATATATATATATATATATACACACACACAGTCATATAAACACACTAAAGTACAAAATCACATTAAATAAGAAAAAATATATATTTATATATACACACACAGTCATATGAATAAAATAGAAAATCACATTAAATAAGAGAAAATGTATATATATATATACACACAAACACACTGTCATATAAATATATAAAGTACAAAATCACATTAAATAAGAAAAAATGTATATATATACACATACACAGTCATATGAATAAAATACAAAATCACATTAAATAAGAAAATATATATATATATATATACATACACACAGTCATATGAATAAAATAGGAAATCACATTAAATAAGAATATGTATGTCTATATCTATATCTATCTATCCATCTATATATATATCTATATCTATATATACACATACACACAGAGTCATATGAATAAAATAGAGCAGAACCCCACATTAAACGAGCAAATACACATTATTTAAAATTAAAAATCCATCCTATGCAAAAAGGGGGGGAAAATGCGAATATTTTTTTTTAACACTGCGAACATGTCACTATGGATCAACACAAAATTACAAATATCTCACCTGTGCGCGGGCGGGCGGGGGGGGGAAGGGGAGTGGTGCAGCGTCTGTCCGTCTGTCTGTGTGTCCCTCTGTCCGTCCGCGTGTCTCTCTCCTCCTCCTCCTCCTCCTCGTCCCCTCCCCCCTCCCCTCCGCACGCCCCGGGGGGGAGGGGCGGGGGGAAATCGAGCCCCGCGCATGCGCGCCACGGAGCGGACGTGGGGGAGGGGACGTTTGTGTCGGCCGACAAAAATAATTAATAATAATAATAATAATAAAATTAAAAAAAAAAAAAGTCACACACAGACGCTGGAGAGCGGGAAGGCAGCACTTCCGGCGCGTGCGTGTGTGCGTGCGTGCGTGCGCCCGGTCGGGGAGACTGAGGACTTCCGGCGCGTACGTGCGTGCGGGCGCCGGGTGGGGGGCGAGAGAGGGCACTTCCGGCGCGTGGGTAAGAGCGGGGGGGGGGGGAGAGCATTTCCGGCGCAGGCGTGCGTGGCGTGCGTGTGCGGAGGGAAGAGAGAGTATTTCCGGCGCGTGCGTGCATGCGTGCGAGCGTGGGGCGGGGCGAGATAGAGCACTTCCGGCGCGTGAGTACGAGCGTGGGGCGGGGCAAGAGCACTTCCGGCGCCTGCGTGCGTGCCTGCGTGCACAGGGTGGGGGCGAGAGACAGCACTTCCGGCGCGTGACTACGAGCGGGGGGGGCGCAGGGCGAGAGCACTTCCAGCGCGTGCGTGCATGCGTGGGGCGGGGCGAGAGAGCACTTCCGGCGCGTGCGTGTCTGCGTGGGGCGGGGCGCGAGAGCACTTCCGGCGCGTGCGTGCCTGTGTGGGGCGGGGCGAGAGAGCACTTCCGGCGCGTGTGTACGAGCGTGGGGCGGGGCTACAGCACTTCCCGCGCGTGCGTGCGCGTGCGTGACGCACGTGCGTGACGTCGGCGGGCGTTCCGGGAGATGGAGGGATGTAGTAGGAGGAGGGGGAGGGGCTGTGTCCGTGTGTCCGTCCGTCTGTCTGCGGGGAGAAAAAGAGGAAAAAAAAAAAAAAAGTAAAGGACGCGGAAAGTTCGAGAACGTAGGGGACGGACGTTCCTCCCACCCCCCCCGCGCGCTGAACCCCGCGGGATCCACGGACGGACAGACGGATGCACGCACGCGCGGACGGACAGACAGACGGCCCCGCAGGAGGGGAGAGACGCAGGTCCCTCTCTGCGTCTGTCTGTCTGTCTGTTGTCTGTCTGCCAGTCTTGTCCGTCCCTCTCTGTCTCGTCTGTGTGCGTCTGTTCGTGTGCGCGCGCGCCTCACGCTCTGTCGGTCTGTCTCACACTCCTGTCTGTCTGTCTGTCTGTTTCACACTGTCTGTCTCTGTGTCTCACACCCTGTCTGCCTGTCTGTCTCACACTCTAGTCTGTCTGTGTGTCTCACACTCCTGTCTGTCTGTCTGTCTGTCTCACACTCTAGTCTGTGTGTCTCAGAGTCTAGTCTGTCTGTCTGTCTGTCTGTCTCTGTGTCTCACACTCTTGTCTGTCTGTCTGTCTGTGTCACACTGTCTGTCTCTGTGTCTCACACCCTGTCTGTCTGTCTGTCTCACACTCTTGTCTGTCTGTCTGTCTCACACTCTTGTCTGTCTGTCTGTCTGTCTGTGTCACACTGTCTGTCTGTCTCACACTCTAGTCTGTCTGTCTGTCTGTCTGTGTCACACTGTCTCTGTGTCTCACACTCTAGTCTGTCTGTCTGTCTGTCTGTCTCACACTCTTGTCTGTCTGTCTGTCTGTGTGTCTCACAGTGTAGTCTGTCTGTGTGTCTGTCCGCGCGTCCGTGCGTCTGTCACAGTGTGTCGTCGTCTCCCTCCGTCCGTGTCTGGGTCCCAAATAAAGAATTAAAAAAAAAAAAAGGAAATAAAATAAAATAAAATAAAATAATAAAATATAAAATAAAAAAAAAAATATAAAAAATAAAAAATAAAAAAATAAAAAATAAAAAAATAAAAAACATAAAAAGAGAAAATGAATAAATAAATAAAATAAAAAACAAAATAAAATGAGACAAGCGCGTCAACCACAAGGAAGAAACGCAAGAAGGCTCCAAACCAGGGGAAAAATAGGAATATTAAAAATAAAATAAAATCTATATATACATATATTAATAACATATTCACGTTATCTACTTTATATTTTATTTCATATATTTTATTTGTACGTCTCTTTACATACTTCGCTTATAACTTTCTTTATTTTACATATGAAACGTAGATTTTAGAAATTCAGATTTTTATTTTTTTTGGTTTTTTTAAATCTATATTTTATATACTTTATTTGTACGTCTATTTATATATTTCACTTATAAATTTTTTTATTTTATATATATGAAGTGTGTATTTTATAAATTCAGATATTCTTTTGCTCTTTTAAAAATTTATATATATATGTATTAATTTTATTTATTTATTTATTTATTTATTTATTTATTTATTTATTTTGGTTTTTCAAGGTAAGGTCTGGGCTCTTTCAGGCTGACATAAATTCATATATATATTGTTTAAATTTTCTTCAATTTTTAAAAATTTGTATTTGTACATATATTTCATTTATTTTATTTATTTATTTATTTATTTATTTATGTATTCATTATTATTTTTTTTTCTGGTTTTTCGAGATGGGGTTCTGGGCTCTAGGCCCCCCACGCTGACATCAATTCATATATATTGTTTAATTTTTTTGTTTTTTTTTAAAAATATATATATATTATTTATTTATTTATTTAGCTTTTATATATATATATATATATATATATATATATATATATATATATTATTTTATGTTTATTTATTCATTTACTTATTTACTTATTTATTTATTTTGTGTTTTGTGCTGCGGTCTGGGTTCCAGGCCCCCAGGCTGACATAACTTCATATATATATATATATTTTAATTTTTTTGGTTTTAATATATATATATTTTTTTCATTTATTTATTTATATCTATCTTTATATATATTTCATTTATTTTATTTATTTATTTATCATTTTCTGTTTTTTTGGTTTTTCGAGGTGGGGCTCTGGGCTCTAGGCCCCCCAGGCTGACATCAATTCATATATATTGTTTAATTTTTTTTTGGTTGTTTGATATATAATATCTTTTATTTGATTATTTATTTATTTATTTATTTTTGATTTTTCGAGGTGTGGCCCGGGCTCTAGGCCCCCAGGATGACATAAAGTCATATATATTGTTTAATTTTTTTTTTGGTCTTCAAAAAAAATATATGTATATATATTTCATTTATTATATTTATTTATTATTTATTTTTATTTTTATTTTTTTTTTTGATGTGGGGTCCAGGCTCTAGGCCCCCAGGCTGACATAAATTCATATATATATTCATATATATTATATTGTTTAATTTTTTTGGTTTTTTAAAATATATATATATAATTTATTTTATTATTATTTATTATATATATATTTTTTGATTTTTCTAACCCCCAGGCTGACATAAATTCATGTATATTGTTTAATTTTTTTGTTTTTTTAATATATAATTTCATTTATTTTGATTATTTATTTATTTATTTATTTTTGATTTTTCGAGGTGGTGCCCCTAGGCTGACATAAAGTCATACATATTGTTTAATTTTTGGGTTTTAAAATATATATATATAATTTATTTATTATTCATTATATATATATATTTTTTTTGATTTTTCGAGTTGGGGCTCTGGGCTCTAGGCCCCCAAGCTGACAGAAAATCATATATATTGTTTAATTTCTTTTGGTAAAAAAAAATATATATATATATTTTTTTTTTCATTTATTTATTTATTTATTATTTTTGTTTTGGTTATATATGTATATATTTCATTTATTTATTTATTAATTTATTTATTATTTTTGTTTTGGTTATATATGTATATATTTCATTTATTTATTTATTTATTTATTTATTATTTTTGTTTGGGTTTTTCATAGTGGGGTGTGGGCTCTAGGCCCCCAGGATGATATAAATTCATATATATTGTTTAATTTTTGCATTTATTATTTTTTTTGGTTTTTCGAGGCAGGGTCTCACTGTGGTCCAGGCTGACCTGGAATTCACTATGTAGTCTCAGGGTGGCCTCAAACTCTTGGCGATCCTCCTACCTCGGCCTCCCGAGTGCTGGGATTAAAGGCATGCACCACCACACCCGGCTTTTTTGGTTTTAAAAAAAATATATATATATATTCTTCTTTTCCATTTATTTTATTTATTTATTTATTATTTATTATATATATATATAGTTTTTGATTTTTCGAGGTGGGGTGTGGGCTGTAGGCCCCCTAGGCTGACATAAATTCATATATATTGTTTAATTTTTTGGATTTTTTTTAATATATATATTTTTCATTTATTTATTTATTTATTTATTATAATTATTTTTTGATTTTTTTGAGGTGGATTCCAGGTCAGCCTGGGGGGCCTATGGAGCCCACACCCCACCTCCAACTCACACCCACCCTCCTCCTCCTCCTGCCCCGTGCTGCTGGCTCTCATCCAGGATTTCAATTGACATTATATATTAAATATATATATATCATATATATAATGTGAATATAGTAATATGTTCACGTACTCATCGTACACACCACTTATCATGTATAATGTCTATGCTCCTCATTCATCATACGTGTTTATCATTCATAATATAGATTTATCACTTATATATTTATATTTATCATTTATAATGTAGCTGCATCATTCCTTATATATGTTCACCATTTATCATGTTGATTTTATAAGGTTGATCACTTCTGTATTTACCACTCATATGTTTCTAATTTATAATATTTATCATTTATGATGTAGATGTGTCATTCATCATATGTGTTTATCATTTATAATATATATTTATCACTCATATATGTATAATTTATAATATTCATCATTTACAATGTATGGTCATTATTTGCCGTATACATTCATCATTTATAATATACGTTTATCACTTATAATGCATGTTGATGATTTATACAATATGTTTGTCACTTATATGTTTAGGATTTGCAATATATATTCATCATTTGTAATATGTTTATCATTTATAATATACGATTATCATTTATAATACATGTTTGTCACTTACGTGTTTATGATTTTATATGTTTATCATTTACAATATAAGTTTATCATTTATAATCTACATTTATCATTTACAATCTGTTCACCATTTATAATATATGTTTATCATTCATAATATATATTTATCATTTATAATATGTTTATCACTCATAAGATATATTTATCACTTATATGTCTATAATTTATAATATATTTTTATCACTCATAATATGTATTTATCATTTATATGTTGATCATTTATAATATATGTTTATCATTCATAATATATATTTATAATTTATAATATGTTTATCAGTCATAATATATATTTATCACTCATATGTTTATATTTTATACTATGTTGATCACTTATATATTTATCACTCACATGTTTACAATTTATAATATATGTTTATCTTTTATAATATATGTTTATCATTTATAATATGTATTTATCATTTATATGTTGATCATTTATAATATGTTTATCATTCATAATATATATTTATCATTTATAATATGTTAATCATTTATATATTTATCACTCATATGTTTATAATTTATAATATGTTTATCACTCATAATATGTATTTATCATTTATATGTTGATCTTTTATAATATATGTTTATCATTCATAATATATATTTATCGTTTATAATATGTTTATCACTCATAATATATATTCATCACTCATGTTTATAATTTATAATATATGTTTATCTTTTATACTATATGTTTATCATTCATAATATGTATTTATCATTTATATGTTTATCTTTTTTATAATATGTTTATCATTCATAATATATATTTATCATTTATAATATGTTTATCACTCATAAGATATATTTATCACTCATGTTTCTAATTCATGTTCATCACTTATATATTTATCACTCACATGTTCATAATTTATAATATATGATTATTTTTATAATGTTTGTCATTCATAATATGCATTTATCATTTATATGTTGATCATTTATAATATGTTTATCATTCATAATATATATTTATCATTTATATTATGTTTATCACTCATAAGATATATTTATCACTCACATGTTCATAATTTATAATATATGTTTATCTTTTATAATATATTTGATCACTCATAATATGTATTTATCATTTATATGTTGATCATTTATAATATATGTTTATCATTCATAATATATATTTATCATTTATATTATGTTTATCACTCATAAGATATATTTATCACTCATATGTTTATCTTTTATAATATATGTTGATCACTCATAATATGCATTTATCATTTATATGTTTATCATTCATTATAATATGTTTATCATTCATAATATATATTTATCATTTATATTATGTTTATCACTCATAATCTTTTATATATTTATCATTCATAATATGTATTTATCATTTTATAATTTATGTTGATCACTCATAATATGTATTTATCATTTATATGTTGATCATTTATAATATGTTTATCATTCATAATATATATTTATCATTTATAATGTTTATCACTCATAATATATATTTATCACTCATATGTTTATCTTTTATAATATATGTTTATCTTTTTTATATGTTTATCATTCATATGTATTTATCATTTATATTAGTTTATAATATGTTTATCATTCATATGTTTATCTTTTATAATATATGTTTATCATAATATATATTTATCACTTATATGTTTATCTTTTATAATATGTTTATGTTTATCTTTTATACTATATGTTTATCATTCATAATATGTATTTATATGTTGATCATTTTATGTATTTATCATTTATATGTGTATCATTTTATTCATAATATATATATTTATCATTTATGTTTATCACTCATAAGATATATTTATCACTCATATGTTTTCTAATTTTATGTTCATCACTTATATATTTATCACTCACATGTTCATAATTTATCATATATGATTATTTTTATAATATGTTTGTCATTCTTAATATGTATTTATCATTTATATGTTGATCATTTATATGTTTATCATTCATAATATATATTTATCATTTATAATATGTTTATCACTCATAAGATATATTTATCACTCCTATGTTTATAATTCATAATATGTTTATCACTTATATATTTATCACTCACATGTTCATAATTTATCATATATGATTATTTTTATAATATGTTTGTCATTCATAAAATGCATTTATCATTTATATGTTGATCATTTATAATATGTTTATCATTCATAATATATATTTATCATTTATATTATGTTTATCACTCATAAGATATATTTATCACTCATATGTTTCTAATTTATGTTTATCACTTATATATTTATCACTCACATGTTCATAATTTATAATATATGATTATTTTTATAATATGTTTGTCATTCATAATATGTATTTATCATTTATAATATATGTTTATATTGCATGACATGTCTTCATATCATTTATGTTTATGTTGGTTATATTTCTATTAATTATAGATGTTGATATCATCTATATGTGTGTGTGCAGGATTTATATTACATACACGAAATAGGATTTATATCATATACACAAAATCGAGAATAAAACCTGACACCCAGTGACAAGAGGGTCCGTGGCATTGACTGCTGAAAGGGATTGGTCCGTCCGGCTGTCAATCACGGCCTGAGGGCGGGGACACTCGTGAGTACACCCATCCACCAGAGGGCTTGGCACTCACTGCTGACCCGTGATTGGTCCGTTCTTCTGCCTGTCACGCACTGGGGGGCGGGCACTCTCGCAAGACCCCACCCCTCCATCACAGTCATGGGCATTCACTGTGCGAGTGCTATTGGGCCGGCTGGCTGTCAATCATAGCTTGGGGGCGGGGACCCGAGTGATTGGCACTCATGGCTGAAAGTGATTGGGCAGCCTGCCTGTCAATCATGATTTGGGGGGCGGGCAGTTGCGTGACCATGTTCCTCCATATGTGTGATTGGCATTCGTGGCTGGACGTGATTGGGCAGTGTAGCTGTCAATCATGGGTGGTGGGAGGGGACTGATAGATAGGACACTTAGACCTCCCCATTGGGGTGGCCTTAGCATTTATTGCTGATTGTGATTGGGCCGTGCTGCTGTCAATCACGACATGGGGGTGTGACCATGACCCTCCATACATGTGATTGGCCAGTTGAGCTGTCAATCATGCCTTGGAGGTGAGTACCTGTGTGATCATGCCACTCTATAGGTGTGATTGGCATTCACTGCTGTATGTGATTGGCCAGTCCAGCTGTCAATCATGACTTGGGGGGTGTGGACCATGTCACTCTATATAGGTGTGGTTGGCAGTGATTGGTCAAGGCAGCTGTCAATCACAGCTTAGGGGGCCAGTGTATACTCACGTGACCATGATTCTGTGTGAGCATGACAGTCCATGCATGTGATTGGCTAGTTGAGCTGTCAATCATGACGTCGGGGTGTGTACCATGTGACCATGCCACTCTATACAGGTGTGATTGGCAGTGATTGGTCAAGGCAGCTGTCAATCAGGGCTTAGGGGGCGGCATATATGCATGTGACCATGATCCTGTGTGACCATGACAGTCCATATATGTGATTGGCTAGTTGAGCTGTCAATCATGATGTGGGGGGTGTACCTGTGTGACCAAGACACTCCATACATGTGATTGGCATTCACTGCTGTACGTGATTGGGCAGTTGAGCTGTCAATCATGACATGGGGGGTTTGTACCATGTGACCATGCCACTCTATATAGGTGTGATTGGCACTGATTGGTCAATGCAGCTGTCAATCACGGCTTAGGGGGCTGGCGTATACTCACATAACCATGATCCTCCCTGTGAGTGATTGGCATCCACTGATGAATCTAGCTGTCAATCAAGGGGGCATATACTCACTGACCATGATCCTCCCACCCACCCACTGATGAATCTAGCTGTCCCACCCACCCACCCACCCATCCATCCATCCTTGGCATTCATGGCTGACTGTGATTGGGCAGTCGGGCTGTCAATCATGATTTGTGGGGCGGGTACTCATGCCACTGTGCCCCTGCATGCAAATGATGGACATTCATGGCTGAATGAGATTGGGCAGTCCACCTGTCAATCATGGGTTGTGCAAGGGGTCCTGGGGACACCTAGCCCCGCCCTTGGGGTGTGGGGAGCATTTCTTGCTGAACGTGATTGGGCAGCCCAGCTGTCCATCATCGCATCGGGGGTGGGGACTCAAGAGGCTACACCCATCTGTGATGACAGTGATTTTGACATTCATGGTGGAATGTGATTGGGCAGTGCAGCTGTCAATCATGACGCGGGGGTGTGCACCTGTGTGACCATGACCCTCCATATGTGTGATTGGCATTCACGGCTGAACGTGATTGGGCAGTGCAGCTGTCAATCATGCATTAGGGGCGGATACTCACGTGACCCAGATCCTCCATGGGAGTGATTGGCATTCACTGCTGAACAGGATTGGACATTCCAGCTGTCAATCATGGATTAGGGGCGGGGACAACACCCATCCATGAGTCCTTGGCATTCACGGCTGAACGTGATTGAGCAATGTGGCTGTCAATCAAGACTTGGGGGCGGGTTCTTGAGTGACTGTGTTTCTGCCTGAGTGATTGGCATTCATGGCTGAACGTGATTGGGCTGTCTAGCTGTCAATCACGTCTGCACTGATGGGGATTGGGTCAGGCAGCGGTCAATCATGGGGGACAGGATTAAGGAGATCAAGCCCCTCCTAGGAAGAAAACACCCATCCATGAGGGAGTCTCCACCCACCCATGAGACTGATCAACTGGCATTCACTGCTGAATGCTATTGGGTAGGCTGGCTGTCCATCATAGACTGGCACATGGGATCACTGTCATGATTGACATGCACTGATGAATGTGATTGGGTCAGGCAGCTGTCAATCATGGCTTGGAGGCAAGCACTCACAGAATTACCCCATCCATGAGAGTGATTGGCATTTGCTGCTGAACGTGATTGGTCAGGCAGACTGTCAATCACATTTTATTGGTGGAGACTCAGGAGATCACGCCCCTCCCTGGGATGTGATTGGAATTCACGGATGAATGTGATTGGGCCATCAGGCTGTCAATCAATGATTGGGGGGCAGGGACCTGCAAGACTCCACCCACCCATGAGAGTGATTGCTATTCATGGATGAATGGGATTGGGTTGACCACCTGTCAATCAGCGATTATGGGCGGGGAATTGGGGGATGCGATTAGCATTTATTGCCTCATTGTGATTGGGCAGTCCAGATGTCAATCATGGACTAGGGGCGGGGACTCTCAGAGCACACCTATCCATGAGAGTGATTGGCATTCACTGCTGAGCCTGATTGGGCATTCTGGCTGTCACTTATGGTTTGGGGGCGGGGACTGGAGAGGCCATGCTGCTGCATGAGAGAGATTGGCATTCACTGGTGCATGAATGTGATTGGGCGGCCTGACTGTCAATCATGGATAGTGGTTGGAGACAAAGCAGACCACAGGCCCAAATAGGGAATGGACATTAATTCTTGAACAATATGGGGCACTGCAACTGTCAATCACCCTTAGGGGGCGGAGATTCAGGACAGAGTGATTGGCCTTCATTGGTGAAGGAGATTGGGTCCCCGGCTGTCAATCATGGGTGGTGGGAGGAGAAAAGAGAGACCACGCCCCTCATTTTGAATGGACATTCACTCCTGTGTGTGATTGGGCCGTCCAGCTGTCAATCATGGGTGGGAGGTGGGGAGTCCACAGGCCACGCCCCTCGCTGGGAGGGTGATTGGCCTTCACTGCTGACTGTGATTTGGGTAATCGGGCTGTCAATCATGGATGGAGGGCGGAGACAATGGCGACCACGCCCCCTATTGACACTGGACTTTCACTCATGAATGCGATTGGGCAGAACAGATGTCAATCATGGGTTACACATGCCCCCCTATGAGGACCAAACACGATTGGGCGGTCCAACTGTCAATCAAACTGAGAGACCACGCCCCTCGCTGCAGAGGGGCCTGATTGACATACAATGTTGGACATGATTGGGCATTCGAGCTGTCAATCACTGAGTGTGGGCGGAGCACTCAGGAGACCCTGCTGCTGGGAGGAGTGACTGTCATTCAAACCTGCACAGGATTGGCCCGTCTGGCTGCCAATCATGGCTTGGGGGCGGGGACTCAAGGAGAAGGATGGACAGAGGGAGCAGGGGTGGACATTTTGATTCCATAGCTCTTCCCGGAATGTTCCAGAATGGAAATTTCCAGAACCTTCCAGAACACACGGAACCCTTCCAAATGCTGAAAAGGGGAGAAACACGCAGGCAGGCAGGCAGGCACGCACGCACGCAGCCTCTCGCTTCCTTCCTCTCACCGTCACGCCACGGCGGCGGAGGCCACGGCGGCGGCGCGTCGACTTTAATGATTCCTCCCTATTCCAGGATTTTAAAAAAATATCATAAAAAATAATAAAAAAATTTTAAAAAACCAGTAGTCGCCGGAACCTTCCGGAAACATTCAGAAGCCGGCACGCCGAAACCGCCACAACTGCTGCTGCCGCCAATGCCGAACCTCCGAACTCTCCCGTCGCCACCGATGCTGACTTGCCGCGCGGTCCCTGGGCGCCTCCGCCGCCACCGCGAGCATCACCACGCGCTCGGCTCGCCCGGCGGCGTTGGCGGCCACGCAGCGGTAGTCCCCGGCGTCGCCGGCTGTCAACGCCGACACGTGCAGCGCGCCGCCCGGCCCGTGAGAGAACCGCCCGGAACGCCGCCCGCCCGCCAGCCGCACGCCGTTCGCAGCACCCACTCGAGCGCCGGCATTGGTGCCCCGGCCGCCGAGCAGTTGACGCGGATGGTGTGCCCGGCCGACGCCGTGATGGCCTCGCGCACCGGGTCGCCGAACGCGGGCGCCACGCGGGCGTCGGCCTCCGCCACGGGTTCGAGGACGGCCAGGCGCACCAGCAGCCGGGCCTCGCCGGCTTCGTTGCGGGCGACGCACGCCAGGTTCCCGCCATCGCCCGCCCGTGCCGCGTGGATGTCTAGGGTGCCATTGGCATGCACAGAGACGCGGCCGCCGCGGTATGGCGCCGGCAGCGTCACGCCCGCGGGCAGCATCCACAGCAGGCGCGGCGGCGGGGTGCCGTCGGCCGGGCAGTCGAGGAGCACGCGGCTGCCCGGCGCCACGGATGCGTCAACGGTGGCGACCGGGAGGCCGCCAATCAGCGGCGGGCGCACGCGGACGCGCAGCCACGCCGTAGCACGCCGCTCGGTGTCACCGGGGCGACGGGCCACGCAGGTGTAGGCGCCGGCATCGGAACGCCGGGCGAGGTGCACGGTGAGCGCGCCGTCATGGCCGACGCGGTATTTGTCCGAGCGCCACGGGAGGACGCGGTGTGCCGGCGAGAGCCACGTGAACGTCCACGACGGCGATGCCATGGCGGGGCCGCGGTGCAAGGGATCGTGGCGTTGTCGCCATAGGCCACGTGGACGGCGGTGGCGGTGTCCGGGGTGACGGCAGCGGCGGTGTCGTGAGCCGTGACGGCGACGCGCACGGTGATGCGGTCGTGCCCGGCGTGGTTGTGTGCGTGGCAGGTGTAGTCGCCGGCATCGCGGGCGGCCACGTGGTGGAGGAGCAGCGTGCCATTGTCGAAGACCACGTAGCGGGCGTGGCGGGCATCGGCGGGGGCGTCACGCCCGCCATCTTGGAAGCCGAAGACGCCGTGGTGTGTCCCGCGGCCCCCGGGCTGGAAGTCTGGGCCGCCATCTTGGAAGCCGTGTCTGCCTCGCTGCAGGCTGTTTGCGCCATGTAGGGCGCCATGTTGGGCGCCATCTTGGAGGCCATGTTGCATGATGTTGCCGCCATGTTGGATGCCGTGTCCGCCATTTTGGACGCCATCACGGCCGCCACCCTCTTGGAGGCCGTGTCCGCCATGTTGGACTTGATCACCGCCATGGTGGGTGCCATGTCCGCCATGTTGCACCCCCATTCCACCATATGGGATGCGGCGGCCTCCATCCTGGACACCATGTCCGCCATGTTGGACTGCGTGTCCGCCATACTGGACCTGTGCACCGCCAACTTGGGTGACCCGCCCGCCATGTTGCGCTCCCCGTCCGCCATATTGGATGCTGTCAGCACCATCGTGGATGCCGTATCCGCCATCTTGGATGACACGTGCGCCATGTTGGATGCCGTGGCTGCCATGCTGGAACTGTCTGCCGCCATGTTGGATGACTCTGCCACCATCCTGGACACCGTGTCCACCATGCTGGACATCATGTCCGCCATATTGGACCTGTCCACCGCCATGTTGGGTGACCCGGCCGCCATCTTGGACACCGTGGCCGCCATCTTGGATGCCATGTCCACCATGCTGGACACCAGGCTGTCCGAAATATTGACCTGGTCTGGGCCATGTTGGGTTGAATCCTGCCCGGAGGCCATGTTGGATGACCTGTCCACCATGCTGGACATCATGGTTGAGGGTTTGACCTGTCCACCGCCATGTTGGGTGGGGAAACTGAGGCCGCCATTGTGGGGGGTCAGGTGCAAATCCAAACCCAGCCATCTTGGCACGGCTGGATGTGTGGGTTTTGTGGGCGGACCTGCCCAGTGTTGGGACCTTGGGGAAACTACCAGCTGGCGCCATTTGTGGGTTCAATCCTGCCCATCCTGGAGGGCCGCTGGGGAAACTGAGGCACGGGACTGTGGCAGGGGGTTTGTGGGTGCAAATCCACCCATGCTGGGGAAACGTTGTATCCCACCATGTTGGTTGGGACGGGTGCCATGTTGGCCGCCATCTTGGCAGGGCACGTGTGAGGGTTGAGGGTTTGGTCCTGCCGGGCCGTGGAGCGCCCAGGAAACTGAGGCACGGGCGGGGGTGGGCCAGGTGCGGTCTATGCCCAGGCTGTCTGGGGAAACTGAGGCGCGGCTGGAGGTGTGGGTTTGGCGGGTTTGAATCCTGCCTGGGCAGTGTTGGGACAATGAGGGAAACTGAGGCACGGGGGTCTTGTGGGTTTGGGTCTAGCTCTGGCTGTCACCGCTGGGGAAACGAGTTAGGATATGTTGGGGTTGTGTGTTGTCCGTCCCAGGGTGTCTGGGGAAACCAGGCATGGCTGGAAGTGTCGGGGTTTGTGCGTTCACCTGCCGGGAGGTGTTGGGGGCGCAGGCACACCAGCATGCCGTTGGGGAAGGTTTGCGTTCTGCCCTGGCCGTGTTGCAGCATCTGGGGGAGGGGGGATGATGGATTGTGGGCAAATCTGGCGCAGGGGGGTAAACTGAGGGATTTTGTGGGCACCATGGGAGGTGCTGGGAGGGTTGGGGGTTCAAATCCAGGGTGGGCGGTTGTGGCTGTGAATCCACACCCAGGCTGGGGAAACTGAGGCACGGCTGGACATGTGGGGTTTGTGGGCTCAAATCCGGCCCAAGTCAGTGTGGGGCAATTAGGGAAACTGAGGCACAGGCGTCTTGTGGGTTTGGGTCTAGCTCTGGCTGTCTCTGGGGCGGCTGGGGAAACTGAGTCAGGAGCTGGTGTGTAAATTGTGGGTTCAAATCCAACCCAGGCTGTCTGGGGAAACTGAGGCACGGCTGGACGTGTGGGTTTTGTGGGGTTGAATCCTGCCCGGGAGGTGTTGGTACAGTTGGGGAAACTGAGGCACACTGTGAAGCATGGTGTGGGTGTGATGGTTGAGGGTTTGAATTCTGCCCGGGCCATGTTGTGGCAGCTGGGGAAACTGAGGCACAGGATTGTGGGGGTGTTTCAGGTGCAAATCCAAAACCAGCCTGTCTGGGGAAACTGAGGCACGGCTGGATGTGTGGGTTTTGTGGGTTCGAATCCTGCCCGGGCAGTGTTGGGACACTTGGGGAAACTGAGGCACGCCATAATGCACAGCAGCGGTGTGGGGGGTTGAGGTTTCGAATCCTGCCGAGGCTCTTTGGAGCGGCTGGGGAAACTGAGGCACAGGATTTTGGGGGGCGTTGCAGGTGCGAATCCACACCCAGGCTGTGTGGGGAAACTGAGGCACGGCTGGATGTGTGGGTTTGGCGGGTCCCAGTCCTGTCTGGGCTCTGTTGGGGCGACTGGGGAAACTGAGGCACGGCATGGGTGCATGTGTCACGGGTTCAAATCCTGCCCAGGCTGCGTGGGGACATTGGGGGAAACTGAGGCACAGGAGTGGGTGTGGGCTGTGGGTTTGGTTCCAGCCTGGGCTGTTTCCGGGGGCGGCTGGGGAAACTGAGGCACGGCAGGGGTGCTGAGAGCTCCGGGTTCGAATCCTGCCCAGGCCGCATTGGTGTGGCTGGGGAAACTGAGGCATGGTGCCTGTGTATGCTGTGGTTTCAAACATGGGCCCCGGGCTGTGTTGGGGCCACTGGGGGAAACTGAGGCATGGGTGGGGTTGGTGTGGGCTGTGGGTTCGAATCCAGCCCCGGCTGCTGTGCTGAGGTGGATGGGGAAACTGAGGCACCACTGGATTGTCGCTGGCACCATATTGGCTTGAGTCCTGCTTGGGGCTGTCGTGGTGTCGCTGGGGAAACTGAGGCACGGGGGGAGCAGCATGTGTGTGTGTGTGTGGCGGGGAGATGCGGGTTTGACCTGGGCCCAGGCTGCGTTGGGTGGGCATCTGGGGGGAAACTGAGGCACAGTTGGGTGGGGTTGGCTGTGCTGTGGCAACTGGGGAAACTGAGGCACTGCCTGTGTGAGCTGTGGGTTCAAATGCAGGCTGGGGAAACTGAGGCCCGGCCAGGGAGTGGCTGTGGGTTTGAACTAAGCCCGGGTGGTTGTTGGCGGGTGGGTGGCGACTGGGGAAACTGAGGCACCACTGGATTGTCACTGGGGAAACTGAGGCACGGGGGGAGCAGCGTGCGTGTGGTGGGGGTGGCGGGTTTGACCTGGGTCCAGGCTGCGTTGGGTGGGCGCCTGGGGGGAAACTGAGGCACAGTGGGGGGGGGTGGTTGGCTGTGCAGTGGCAACTGGGTAAACTGAGGCACTGCCCGTGTGAGTTCTGGGTTTGAACTAAGCCCGGGTGGTCATTTGCAAGCAAGTGGCGACTGGGGAAACTGAGGCACGGGGTGTGGGTGTGCAGCCCTGGGCTTTCGTCCCGCTACAGCTGCCTTTGGGCGACTGGGGAAACTGAGGCACGGGGGTGACGAGCGTGAGCGTGTGTGGCTGTGGGTTCGGGGCATCTCGGGATGAATGGGGGAAACTGAGGCACGGGTGGGGGAAACCAAGGCAGGAGACGGCCACCACGGCGCACGGGACCCCAGGGGAAACTGAGGCACAGGCTGGTTGTGAATGCGAGGTTTGCTGGACTGTGCCCTATGCCTTGGGCGCCTGGGGGGGAAACTGAGGCACGGGCTGGCTGCCAGGCTGGGTCCTCTGCTGGGGGGAAACTGAGGCACGGGGGGGAAGAACATGGGTTCCCGGCCTCCTTCACCCCCCAGGGCCAGGTGGGGGAAACCGAGGCAGGAGACGGCCACTGAGGCACGTGGGGGAAACTGAGGCACAGGCTGGTTGTGAGTGCCCAAAATCGCTGGACTCTGCCCCGTAACTCAGGTGCCTGTGGAGGGGGAAACTGAGTCACGGGCTGGCAGCAAGAGCCCCAAATCGCTGGACTTGCCTGACGCCCAGGGCGCTGGTGGGGAAACTGAGTCACGGGCTCAGCCGGGAGAGCTTAGGAAGCCCAGGGGGCGTGGGGGAAACTGAGGCAGGGCAGAGGTGGGACCTGGTGCAGACTGGGGTGTTTGGCTGGGGAGCCAGTGGGGAAACTGAGGCATGGGTGGGCCGCCAAGCTGGGTCCACTGCTGGGGGGAAACTGAGGCACAGGGGAAGCTCTGTGGGTTCCTGGTCTCCCCTCCACCCCAGGGCCAGGTGGGGGAAACCAAGGAAGGAGACAGCCACCATGGCACACAGGACACCTGGGTAAACTGAGGCACAGGCTGGTTGCCCAGGGGCATGGGGGTGAGGAGGTTCACTGGACTCGGAGCTGGTGCCTGACTGGACTGTTTGGCTGGGAGCTGGTCACCAGGCCGGGTTCTCTGCTGGGGGGAAACTGAGGCAGTCTCCAGCCTGGTGGGCCACTGGGAAACTGAGTCATGGGCAGGGCTGGGAGCTTCAGGAAGCCCCAATGGAATGGGGGGAAACTGAGGCAGGGTGGAGGCTGCTGAGGGGACCATGGTCCACTGGAGGCCACCCTGGGGAGGCCATGGGGAAAGGGGGAGGGGCAGGAGTGGGGATGAGGCCCTGGGTCATGGGGAAACTGAGTCACAGGGAGATGCACCTCAGCTGCAAGGACTGTGTAAGGGGGAAGGGTGGGTGGACCAAGGCATGACTGGGGTGTGTGTGGCCTGGGGACAGTGGGGAAACTGAGGCATGGGCTGGCCACCAGGCTGGGGCTGGGGGGAAACTGAGGCAGGAGGCTGTGGCTAGAAGTCTCTGTACCACTGTAAGCCTGGGCACCACTGGTGGGGGACACAGGACACCTGGGGAAACTGAGGCACGGGGAGGTGGGAAGTGGGGCTGAGTGGGACTGGTTCAAACCAGCCTGGACTCTGCCCTGGGTCATGTGGGGAAACTGAGTCACAGGGATGCCTGAGGACTGTGGGGAAGGGTGGGTGGACCAAGGCATGACTGGGGAGTGTGTGGCTGGTCACCAGGCGGGCTGGCGCCACACTGGGTCTCTCTGCTGTGGGGAAACTGAGGCACAGGATGGCTGTGGCAGGAAGCCTCTGGCCCACTCTAAGCCTGCCTGGGGACCAATGGTGGGGAAACTGAGGCACAGGCTCCAGCCTGGACCTGCCCGTAACTTGGGTGCCTGGGGGCACCACTGGTGGGGGAAACTGGAGTCACGGGCAGGGCAGGGGATCTGGGCTTTTGGTTGGGGAGTCAGTGGGGAAGCCCTGATGGACTGGTGGGGAAACTGAGGCAGGGGGGAAGATCTGTGGGTGGGACTCCTCCCCCCCCAGGGCCGGATGGGGGAAACCCAGGAGATGGTTCAAATCCAGCCAGGGGAAAGATGGGAGGCCCCACCATGGGAAACTGAGGAGGCCTGGGGGTCCTCTGGGGGGAAACTGGGGGCCAGGCAGCTAGGGAAGTCTCCGGCCTGACCTATGCCCGGGTGCCACTGGTGGGGGGCAGGGCTGGGAGCTTTAGGAAGCTGTGATGGAATGGGGAAACTGAGGCAGGGGAGGCGGGAGGTGTGGCTGAGGGGAACCGTGAGTTCAAATCCAGCCTGGAGGCCACCCTGGAGGAGGCCACAGGGGGGGGGGGGCAGCAGGGGGGATGGGTGGGGAGGCCCTGGGTCATGTGGGGAAACTGAGTCACAGGGAGATGCACCTCAGCCACAAGGACCGTGGGAAGGGTGTAGGTCAGAAGGGGGTGTGTGTGGCCTGGGGACAGTGGGGAAACTGAGGCACAGGCTGGCTGTCAGGCTGGGTTCTCTGCTGGGAGGAAACTGAGGCATGGGATGGCTGTGGCTAGGAAGTATCTGGCCCGCCCTAAGCCTGCCTGGGGACCACTGGTGGGGAAACTGAGTCACAGGCACTGCTGGGAGCTTCAGGAAGCCCTGATGGACTGGGGGAAACTGAGGCAGGGTGGAGACAGGAGGTGGGGCTGAGGGGGACCATGGGTTCAAATCCAGCCTGGAGGCCACCATGGAGGAGGCCATGGGGAAGGGGGAGGGGCAGGAGAGGGGGATGGGTGGGCAAGGCCCTGGGTCATGTGGGGAAACTGAGTCACGGGGAGATGTGCCTCAGCTGCAAGGACTGTGTAAGGGGGGAAGGGTGGGTGGACCAAGGCATGACTGGGGTGTGTGTGACCTGGGGGACAGTGGGGAAACTGAGGCACAGGCTGGCCACCAGGCTGGGTCCTCTGCTGGTGGGGGAAACTGAGGCACAGGATGTCTTTGGGTAGGAAGTCTCTGTACCACCCTAAGCCTGGGTGCCACTGCTGGGGAAACTGACTCACAGGCACTGCTGGGAGCTTCAGGAAGCCCCAATGGAATGGGGGAAACTGAGGCACAGGGAGGCGGGAGGTGGGGCTGAGGGGGGACCCTGGGTTCAAATCCAACCTGGAGGCCACCCTGGAGGAGGCCATGGGGGAAGGGGGAGGGGCAGGAGCGGGGGGATGGGCTGGTGACTCCCTGGGTCATGCAGGGAAACTGAGTCACAGGGAGATGCACCTCAGCTGCAAGGACTGTGTAAGGGGGAAGGGTGGGTGGACCAAGGCATGACTGGGGTGTGTGTGGCCTGGGGACAGTGGGGAAACTGAGGCACAGGCTGGCCACCAGGCTGGGTCCTCTGCTGGTGGGGGAAACTGAGGCACAGGATGGCTGTGGGTAGGAAGCCTCTGGCCCACTCAAAGCCTGCCTGGGGACTGCTGGTGGGGAAACTGAGTCACAGGCACAGCTGGGAGATTTAGGGAGCCCTGATGGACTGGGGGAAACTGAGGCAGGGGAGGCGGGAGGTGGGGCTGAGGGGGGACCATGGGTTCAAATCCAGCCAGGAAGAGATGTGAGGCCAGGAAAAGGCTCAGGGGAAGGGGGCTGTGTGGAGTGGGGGGATGGGCTGGTGAGTCCCTGGGTCATGTGGGGAAACTGAGTCACGGGGAGATGCACCTCACCACCATGTGGGGAAGGGTGGGTGGACAAAGGCATGATGGGGGTGTGGGTGGCCTGGGGAATGGGGAAACTGGTGTTGGGACCAGGCTGCATCCTTTGCTGGAAAACTGAGGGCACAGGATGGCTGAGGGGAGGAGCCCATGCAGCCAGCCCATCACAGTTGGGGAAACTGAGTCACAGCAGCCTGAAGCCCCAATGGACTGGGGAAACTGGAGGGGGAGGTGGGGTGAGGGGGACCCTGAGTTCAAATCCAGCCTGGAGGCCACCATGGAGGAGGCAATGGGGGAAGGGGGAGGGGCAGGAGCGGGGGGATGGGCTGGTGAGTCCCTGGGACATGCGGGGAAACTGAGTCACAGTGAGATGCACCTCAGCTGCAAGGACCATGTGGGGGGAAGGGTGGGTGATTAGGGTGGTGATTAGGCAGTGTGTGGCCTGGGGGACAGTGGGGAAACTGAGGCACGGGCTGGCTGCTAGGCTGAGTCCTCTGCTGGTGGGGGAAACTGAGGCACAGGATGGCTGTGGCTAGGAAGCCTCTGGCCCACTCTAAGCGGGCCCGGGGGCCACCAGTGGGGAAACTGAGTCACAGGCACGGCTGGGAGCCCTAGGAAGCCCTGATGGAGTGGGGGAAACTGAGGCAGGGTGGAGACAGGAGGTGGGGCTGAGGGGGACCATGGGTTCAAATCCAGCCTGGAGGCCACCATGGAGGAGGCCACGGGGGAAGGGGGAGGGACAGGAGTGGGGGGATGGGTGGGCGAGGCCCTGGGTCATGTGGGGAAACTGAGTCACGGGGAGATGTGCCTCAGCTGCAAGGACTGTGTAAGGGGGGAAGGGTGGGTGGACCAAGGCATGACTGGGGTGTGTGTGGCCTGGGGGAGAGCGGGGAAACTGAGGCACAGGCTGACCGCCAGACTGGGTCCTCTGCTGGTGGGGGAAACTGAGGCAGAGGATGGCTGTGGCTAGGAAGCCTCTAGCCCATGCTAAGCCAGCCCAGGGGCCGCCAGTGGGGAAACTGAGTCACAGGCACTGCTGGGAGCTTCAGGAAACCCCGATGGAATGGGGAAACTGAGGCACGGGGAGGCGGGAGGTGGGGCTGAGGGGGGACCGTGAGTTCAAATCCAGCCTGGATGCCACCAAGGAGGAGGCCACGGGGGAAGGGGCAGGGGCAGGAGTGGGGGATGGGTGGGCGAGGCCCTGGGGCACACAGGGAAACTGAGTCACAGGGAGATGCACCTCAGCCACAAGGACTGTGTAAGGGGGGAAGGGTGGGTGGACCAAGGCATGACTGGGGTGTGTGTGGACTGGGAGACAGTGGGGAAACTGAGGCACGGGCTGGCCACCAGGCTGGGTCCTCTGCTGGTGGGGGAAACTGAGGCACAGGATGTCCAGTCGCACCACCCTAAGCCTGGGTGCCACTGGTGGGGAAACTGAGTCACAGGCACAGCTGGGAGCTTAAGGGAGCCCCGATGGAGTGGGGGAAACTGAGGCACGGGGAGGCGGGAGGTGGGGCTGAGGGGGGACCATGAGTTCAAATCCAGACTGGAGGCCACCAAGGAGGAGGCCATGGGGGAAGGGGGAGGGGCAGGAGGGTGGGGATGGGTGGGCGAGGCCCTGGGTCATGTGGGGAAACTGAGTCACAGGGAGATGTGCCTCAGCCACAAGGACCCTGTAGGTCAGAAGGGTGTGTGTGGCCTGGGGGACAGGGGGGAAACTGAGGCACAGGCTGGCTGCCACGCTGGGTCCTCTGCTGGTGGGGGAAACTGAGGCACAGGATGTCTTTGGGTAGGAAGCCTCTGGCCCACTCTAAGCCTGCCTGGGGACCAATGGTGGGGAAACTGAGTCACAGGCACAGCTGGGAGCTTTAGGGAGCCCTGATGGACTGGGGGAAACTGAGGCAGGGGGAGGAGGGAGGTGTGGCTGAGAGCTCCGCAAGTTCAAATCCAGCCTGGAACCGACCAGGGAAACTCAAGGAGGCTGTGTGGGTGGGGGAGGGGCGGACAAGGCCCCCGGGGCACATGGGGAAACTGAGTCAGGACACACATGCCACCTCATCGAGGACCATGGGGTGGGGGTGAGGGGTGGGCAGATGGTGTTGGGACCATGAGTTGAAGGATGTGGCCGCAGTGGGGGAGGAGCACAACCCATCACAGTTGGGGGAAACTGAGTCACAGCCCTGTCCCCCTCTGTGGACGGCTGTGAGGGGAAACCGAGTCACGGCGGGGTTGGGAGAGAGCTGGGGGAAGGGTCCAAAGGGAGACAGGATACCTGGATGCAGCATCAATCAAATGTTAAAGCCCACCCTATAAGCTCTCACTTCCTGTCTTTGGGAGGAAGTGGAGTGGACACAGGAAGTGGGGCTGTCAATCAAGGATTAATTCCCACCCTCCCTGGAGTCATTTCCTGTGATTGGGAGGAAGCAGAGTGGGGACAGGAAATGGGGCTGTCAATCAATTATGTCCCTCCCACCATGATCTCACTTCCTTTGATAAGGGAGGAAGAGAAGTGGTGACTGACAGGAAGTGGGGCTGTCAGTCAACTATCAAGTCCCGCCCTCCCTGTACTCATTTCCTGTGATTGGGATGAAGCAGAGTGGGGACAGGAAGTGTGGCTGTCAATCAACTATTAAGTCCCACCCTCCATGATCTCACTTCCTTTGATAAGGGAGGAAGCTGAGTGGGGACAGGAAGTGGGGCTGTCAATTAACTATCAATTCCCTCCCTCCCTGCACCCATTTCCTGTGATTGGGAGGAATCAAAGGGGACAGGAAGTGTGGTTGTCAATCAAATGTTAAGTCCCTCCCTCCATGATCTCACTTCCTTTGATAAGGGAGGGAGCAGAGTGGGGACAGGAAGTGGGGCTGTCAATCAAGTATCAAGTCCCGCCCTCCCTGCACTCATTTCCAGTGTTTTGAAGGAAGCAGAGTGGGGACAGGAAGTGTGGTTGTCAATCAAATGTTAAGTCCCTCCCTCCTTGATCTCACTTCCTTTGATAAGGGAGGAAGCCGAGTGGGGAAGTGGGACTGTCAATCAACTATCAAGTCCCCCCTCCCTGCACTCATTTCCTGCCCTATAAGATCTCACTTCCTGCCTTTGGGAGGAAGCAGAATGGGGACAGGAAGGGGGACTGTCAATCAAGTATCAAGTCCCTCCCTCCCTGGGCTCATTTCCTGTGATGGGGAGGAAGCAGCATGGGGACAGGAAATGGGGTTGTCAATCAAACATTAAACCCCTCCCTCCATGATCTCACTTCCATTGATAAGGGAGGAAGCTGAGTGGGGACAGGAAGTGGGTTTGTCAATCAACTATTCATTGCTGCTATCCCTGCACTCATTTCCTGTGATTGAACTCAGGAAATGGGGCTTGAATCCTATAAGATCTCCCTCCTGCACTCATTTCCTGTTCAGAGGAAGCAGAGGGGGGAGGAAGTGGGGCTGTCAATCAACTATCAAGTTCCCTCCCTCCCTGGGCTCATTTCCTGTGATTGGGAGGAAAAGAGTGGGGACAGGAAGGGTAGTTGTCAATCAAACATGAAGTCCTTCCCACCAGGATCTGACTTCCTGTGGTAAGGGAGGAAGTAGAGTGGGACAGGAAGTTGGGGTGTCCATCAACATTCAAGTCCCGCCCTCCATAGATGGCACTTCCTGTTCTCAGTTAGAAACCAAGTGGGCACCAGGAAGTGATGGTGTCAATCATCCCTCAAGTCCCGCCCATCAGGGACTGACTTCCTGTGGAATGGGAGGAATCAGTGTGGGGACAGGATGTGGGGGTGTCAATCAACCCTCATGTCCCGCCCACCAGGGACACACTTCCTGTGTGTGAAGAAGCAGAGTGGGGACAGGAAGTGGCTTGTGTGTCAATCAACCCTCAAGTCCTGCCTCCCTCCATTTGCACACTACTGACCATGCCAGGGCCCTCCCCTGAGTTGGAACAGGAAGTGGGGGTGTGCATATGTCAATCAACACTTAACACCCACCCCCCTGAGGCTCACTTCCTGTGGTTTGGAAGAAGCAGAGTGGGGACAGGAAGTGGCTTGTGTGTCAATCAATGCTCAAGTCCCGCCCCCACAGGTGCACACTGAGCAGGGATTGGTTCTTCCTGCAATCAAGAGGAAGCAGACTGAACAGGAGTGAGCTGCTGTCAATCAACATGGATGTGTCAATCAAACCATAAGCCCCGCCTCCCCAGTAATGCTTGTCCTCCAATGCTTAGGGAGCAGGAAGTGGGGTGTGTGTCAATCATCCCTCAAGCTCCGCCCCTGCCCAGGAAAGATCATCCTCCTATGAAGAGGAAGCAGAGTAGGAACACAGGAAGTGGGGTATGTGTCAATCAAACCACAAGCCCCGCCTACCCTAGTAATTACCAATGCTCATCCTCCAATGAAAAGAGGCCAGAGAGGAAACAGGAAGTGGTTGTGTGTGTCAATCAAAACACAAGCCCCGCCTCCCCTAGAATGATTATCCTCCCATGAAGAGGAAGCAGAGAGGAAACAGGAAGTGTGGAGGGTGTCAATCAAAACACAAGCCCCGCCCCCAATGGTAATTGTTATCCAAACAAAAGTCAGAGGAAAAACCAGGAATGAGGTCCTGTCAATCAAACCTTGAGCCCCACCCCAGTGACACTCATCCTCCAATCAAGAGGGAGCAGACAGGAAACAGGAAGTGGGTGTGTGCTGAGGGTGTCAATCAACTCTCTAATCCCACCCCCAGTGACATTTAACCTCCAATTGGGAGTGAGTCTACAGGAAACAGGAAGTGGGTGTGTCTTCAGGGTGTCCACCAACCCTCAAACCCCAATGTCAGTGACACTCATCAATCAGGAGTGAGCAGACAGGAAACAGGAAGTGGGGTGTGTGTTGGGGGTGTCTCTAATCCCAAGTGATATTCATCCCAATCAAAGCCAGGAAACAGGAAGTGGGTGTGTCTTCAGGGTGTCAATCAACCCTCAAACCCCACCCTCAGTGACATTATCCTCCAATCATACTGCAGCAGACAGGAAACAGGAAGTGGGTGTGTCTTCAGGGTGTCAATCAACACTCAAACCCCACCCTCATTTATATTCATCCTCCAATCAGGAGTGAGCAGACAGGAAGCAGGAAGTGGGTGTGTGTTGGAGGTGTCAATCAACTCTAACCCCACCCTCAGTGACCCTCATCATCCAATCAGGAGTGAGCAGACAGGAAACAGGAAGTGGGTGTGTGGGGGGCTGTCAATCATCCACAGAGCCCCGCCCCTGCCAGCAGCCCTCTTACCGGTGGAGGTCTTGGTCCAGGTGACGTAGGGTGGGGGGTTCCCAGTGGCGCGGCAGGGGAAGGTGGCGTCGGCGCCGGCGGGGATGTGAGCGCTGGGCGGCGGCCGGCTCACGATGCGCGGCTTCTCCCCGTGGGTCCAGAACCTGTGCGCCGGGGGCCCCGCCCACCACCGCCTCGACCCGCCGCGTGCCACCACGGAACCTTCCGGAACACCGGGGACCCGTGTGGGCGGAGGGCGAGGACCCGGCGGCGCGGGGGGACCCAGGTCGGCGTGCGTCGCATCCCAGGAATGGACGCCAGGGTCGTGCCCTGTTGTCGTCGTCGTGGCAACCGAGGGCGCCGGCACAGGTGTCTCCATGGCGACTGGGGATGCTCGCATTGGGTCGTTCCAGAACGTTCCATGGGATGGATGGGGTGAGACTGGGGTCTCCGTGGCAACCAGGGACACCCACGTCCGTTGGTTCTGGAACCTTCCGTCAGATGGACGGGGTGGAAGCGGGGTTTCCATAGCAACTGGGGGTGGTGGCACACGGCCGTTCTGGAATCTTCCATCAGGTGGATGGGGTGGGACTGAAGTCTCCATAGCAACCACAGATTGATCCATCCAGTTGTTCCAGAATCTTCCTTCAGATGGATGGGGTGGGACTGGGGTTTCCGTGGCAATGGGGAGCACCTGTGCAAGGCTGTTCTGGAACTTTCTGTCAGACGGATGGGGCGGGTGTGGGGTCTCCATGGCGACCACGGGCACCCATGTCTGTTCATTCCAGAACCTTCCTTCAGATGGATGGGGTGGGAATGGTGTCTCTATGGCAACCTGGGACCCCTGTATATGTTCATTCTGGAATCTTCCCTCAGATGGAGGGGTTGGGAGTGGCGTCTCCATGGCAACCTGGGACACCTGTATAAGCTCATTCTGGAATTTTCCCTCAGGTAGTCGGGGCGGGGCTGGAGTCTCCACAGCAACCAGGGGCGCCTGTGTATGTTCATTCCAGAACCTTCCATCAGAAGGATGGGGCACGGCCTGGTCTGGTGGAAGAGAAGCCATGATGTGGGGGTGTCCCATGGCCCTTCCGTGGCTCTTGGTGGATACGCAGCTGATTCCTGGGGATCCGGCCGGCGCCACGCGTGTCCCGTGGATGCCACATGGGGCGCGTCAGGTCCACGTGGGTCTGGGCTCAGCACCTGGCCGTGAACTGTGTCCACGGCTGACCGGAACATTCCGCCGGGGGAAGATGGTGCCGCGGAGTCCACATGCGTCAATGGCGGCTCTGGTGATGGGAGCGTTGAGGGCGGCCATGTGGCTACAGGTTTGCCAGGAGCGCTTGCGGAAGGTTCCGGAAGCCATGCTGTGACCCTGTCTCCATGGTGACCTGGTGCGGCCTCTGATCGGATGTTCACCATAGCTGTGGTTCTGGAATGTTCCGTCCATGTGGAAGCATCGGGGGTGGGTGGAGTGTGGCTGGCATAACCGGCGGTGTGTGGGCATGATCTGCTGGGTTGCCATGGAGACGGGCGTGGGTGGTGTCTGCTGCCACGGTCCCCAATGTAACTGCATGGCGTGGCATTTCTGGAATGTTCCACGTAGCCATGGACACCGTGGCAGCATGTGGCACAAAATGGCCATTGTGGAACACAGTGGCTGCACCGGTGGTCTCGGTTGCTATTGGCAACACGTTCCCCATGGCAACCATGTCCGAGGGAAGCCTGTGGGAAACCGTGACACTGCCTGGCATGACATCATTTCCATGGGAACCATGATGAGGTGATGTGGGCGTCCATGATGTTTGGAGCACTGGCCCGGTTCCCACGGCAACACCCGTGTTCCCCTCCGCCACGGCTTCAGCGTCCACGGAACTCGGCACCACGGTCCCGGGAACCAAGAAGGCGCCCAACACGGGTGTGGGGACAATGGCGGACGCCGTCGTGGGGACGGTGGATGCCGTGCCACGGTGTCGGTGTGGACGCTGGCCATGTCTCCTCCGAGCGGCCGACGTCGTCACGCGTGTCACCGCGGGGGATGTCATGCGTGTCACGGGCATTGATGTCGGCCATGTTGGATCAAACATGGCGGCCGGGCTCGTCTCGAGCCGCCCACGACGCCGGCCGTGGTTCTTACGCCGCGGCGTCCGCGTGCTCGATGCCGACTCTGCCGTGGACAGGTCAGGTGTTGCTATCCCCATGGCACGCGTGACCGTGGTGTGTGATACTGTTGCCGTGGCAACGTCCATGGTTTGACCCGTGGTCTGTGGTCCCGTGGGGTCACGTGAGGTCACCGTCACCACCGATGATGGGACAGTTGTTGATGCCCCCACTGCACGCGTGACTGTGGTGTGTAATGGCATCACCATGGCAACATCCGTGGCTCCCGCCATGGATTCTGGCGCCACGGGGCCACGTGGGGACTTCCTGCCCATGCCATTACGTGGCTGCCCACGCCGGGAGCCGTCTCTCCATGGCTTGCCTCTGGTGGTTTCCATGACAACTGTGGCACTGAGCCCGGGAGACGGCACACTGTCTGGGTGCAGAATTACCATGTGGGTTGGCATGGCAACCATGGGTGGAGCCGCCTTGCCCGCCGTCAACCCCGTGGGTGCCGCATCATCCTCGACCACCATCTTGTTCCCGTGGCCTCGGCTGCCGTGGACACGAGTTGCCGTGGACACAGCAACAACTTCCGCATCCACTGTCATGGCGACGGTTGCCAATGGCAACTGCTCAGGGGCTTTTGCGGTGGCGGGGGGACTCCACCCCCGCACGCGGGCCAGGATGTCGGCCCAGCGCTCCGGCTGGATGTGCTTGCTGGCCACGGGTGCCCGACGGCGAGACTCGAACCCGCGCCGACCCTCCGCCAGATGCTTCCGGAGCTCGGCCTCCCTGCTGCTGGCAGCGCCACCCTTCTGCCGCCGCCTTCCCCCGCGGACACGGGGCTGCCATGGAACCTTCCGGAATGGCGCGTCTGCCGCTCCAATCCCCGAACCTGCGCCTACACCACCACCACCATCATGGTTGTTTCCAGAATGTTCCGGCGCCTCCGTCCCCATGGTGACATCCACAGTGAACCGCTCAGCACCGAGCTCATTGACGGCCACGCAGGTGTAGCGGCCGGCGTCACCGCGGTGGAGCGTGGCCAGGCGCAGCGTGCCATCGCCAATCACACGCCTGTCAGGGAGGAACCAGGCCACGTGGGGCTCGGGGTCGGCATTTGCCACGCAGTCCAACGCCACAGGGTTTCCCGGGTCTCGGTGCAGGGTCACATTGGGCGGCTCGTGGCGGTCATGCTGTGGGTCGTGCCTCGGTTCCACGTGCACACGTGTAGTGACCCGGTCAGTGTCACCATCCACGCTCGCCACGCACGCGTACACGCCCGCATCGTCTGGTGTTGCCCTGCAGATATTCAGTCCACCATCACTGTCCACGGAGTACTTAGCATCACCTGCTCCTGGTACTTGCAGCTCAGTACTCCAGGTGGGTACTTGGTCCTCCATTGGCAGGTGCAGCTCAGTACTCCCACCAGCCTCCCAGTGATGGTTGGTGGTGCTGTTGGGTGCTTGGAGCACAGTACCCCCGGGGAGAACCCATGACACCATGGCTGGGCCAGACGCAGTGACATTGCAGGCAAGGCGGAAAGAGCCACCTTCCGGAATGATCCGTACGGCTGGACCACGCTCGATCATCACCCAGCCACGCCTGTCAGTGCCGGCGTCATCCGCGGCAATAGCGCCACCACCGGTGGAGGAGTACTGAGCACTGTACTCCAGCAGCACCCTCCCCGGCACACTGCGCCGGCGGTCCAACCGGATCTCAACGTGCGTCGGCGCCAACCCGCGTGGCCGGGCCTGGATGCGTGCGCGGAGGCCAGTGTAATAGATGCCGCCAGTGCCGGTTCCGTCATCATCTTGCCAGTAGTCATCCGCGGTGTCACCGTTGTCACCACCGCCGGTGACATTGTGGCGTCGGAGGCATGCGGGGACGTCGCTGTAGTAGGCCAGAAGCCGCCAGATGCTCTCGTCGTCGCCACGGTTTGCCGGGCACGCCAGCGGCACACGCCACTGCGCCGACCACGCCGCCGTGGTTGCCGTGGCAACCGCGTCCGTGTGGTTGAGGGTGACGGAGTCAAGGCACGGCGGGGCGCGTGCGGCACAGGCGAGGGTGACGGCGTGGCCGCGGCCGTCGGTGAGGTTCAGGGTCACAGTCCACGGTGGTGCCGCCATGGTGTCATCCTCGCCATCTTCATCCTCGGCGCCATCATCATCATCATCATCTTCCTCATCCTGGCCGTGTGCACGGGTGCGGTTGGGCGATGCCAGGGCGGAGGTGATGGCGGGGCGTCGGCAGGGCAGGCGTTCGGGCAGGGTGTGGAGCTCGCGCCCGCGGAAGTTTCCGGGCCCGGCGCAGACCGCGCACATCTGGCCGCCGTCCGCCGTCTTGTCCTTCTTGCACTTGAGCACGCCTGGCGGGGGAGGGGACACAGTGAGGGGGAGGGGCGTGAGCAGCGTCGCCTCAGCTGGGTGACGCTGCTGACACTGCCGCGAGGTGCCTACGCGGGTCCTCCCTGCCCCCACCCCGCCGTGTGCACTGTGATGATGTCATCACCCACTGCGTGTGCATGCACAGCTGGTGACATCACCGCAGGCCCTGCGCTCAGTGACACCACCAGACGCTGCCTGTGACAATTACCAGCACTTCCTGTGTGCTCAGTGATGTCATAGGGCACTTCCTGTGAGAGCTTAAATGGCATCAAGCATTTCCTGTGTGCTTGGTGATGTCATCAGGCACTTCCTGTGACTACAAAAAGGACAAATGTCACTTCCTGTGTGCTCAGTGATGCCATGGGACACTTCCTGTGAGACCTATGATGACATCCAGCATTTCCTGTGTGCTCAGTGATGTCATCAGGCACTTCCTGTGACTACAGGAAGGACAACTGGTACTTCCTGTGTGCTCAGTGTTGCCATGGCACACTTCCTGTGAGACCTATGATGACATCCAGCATTTCCTGTGTGCTCAGTGATGTCATCAGGCACTTCCTGAGACTACAGGAAGGACAACTGGCACTTCCTGTGTGCTCAGTGTCTCCATGGGACACTTCCTTGAGATGATGACATCCAATGGCAGTGATGCCATCGGGCACTTCCTGTGACTACAGGAAGGACAACTGGCACTTCCTGTGTGCTCAGTGTTGCCATGGGACACATCCTGTGAGACCTATAATGATATCCAGCACTTCCTGTGTGCCCGGTGATGTCATCAGGCACTTCCTGTGATTATGGCAATGGCAACCAGCACTTCCTGTGTGCTCACTGACACCACCAGATACTGCCTAAGCATCTGGTGACTATCATTGGCACTTCCTGCGTGATCAGTGATGCCATGGGACACTTCCTGTGACACCTATGATGACATCCAGTTTTCCCTGCATGCTCAGTGGCACCACCTGTTACTTCCTTAGCATCTGGTGACTACTAGTGGCACTTCCTGTGTGCCCAGTGATGCCACCAGATACTTCCTGTGAGATCTATGATGCCATCCAGCACTTCCTGCATGCTCAGTGATGCCACCAGATACTTCCTTGACACCTATGACAACATCTGGCACTTCCTGTGTGCCACCAGATACTTCCTAAGCTTCCAGTGACTACTACTGGCACTTCCTGAGTGCTCAGTGATGCCACCAGGTACTTCCTGTGAGACTTATGACAACATCCAGCACTTCCTGTGTGGTCAGTGATGCCACCAGATGCTTCCTAAGCTTCCAGTGACTACTACTGGCACTTCCTGCATGCACAGTGATGCCACCAGATAATTCCTTGACACCTATGATGACATCCAGCACTTCCTGTGTGCTCAGTGTTGCCATGGGACACTTCCTGTGACACCTATGATGACATCCAGCACTTCCTGTGTGCTCAGTGATGCCACTGGATACTTCCTGTGAGATCTATGACAACATCCAGCATTTCCTGCATGCTCAACACCACCAGATACTTCCTATGAGATCTATGACATCATCCAGCACTTCCTGTGTGCTCAGTGACACCACCCAATACTTCCTAAGCATCTGGTGACTACAACCAGCACTTCCTGTGTGCTCAGTGATGCCATTGGACACTTCCTGTGACACCTATCATGACATCCAGCACTTCCTGTGTGCTCAGTGCTGCCACCACATACTTCCTAAGCATCTGGTGACTACTACCAGCACTTCCTGTGTGCTTGGTGATGCCATGGGACACTTCCTGTGTGACCTATGACAACATCCAGCACTTCCCTCAGTGCTGCCACCACATATCCTAAGCATGATGACAGCACTTACCTGCACTTCCTGCATGCTCAGTGATGCCACCTGATACTTCCTAAGTGTCCAGTGACTGATCAGCACTTCCTGTGTGCTCAGGGATGCCACATCCATGACAACATCCAGCACTTCCTGCATCCTCAGTGAGCACCTGTGTGCCAGTGACACCACTCGATACTTCCTAAGCATCTGGTGACTACAACCAGCACTTCCTGCATGCTCAGTGATGCCATGGGACACTTCCTGTGACACCTGTGACAACATCCAGCACTTCCTGTGTGCTCAGTGACACCACCCAATACTTCCTAAGCATCTGGTCACTACAACCAGCACTTCCTGTGTGCTCAGTGATGCCATTGGACACTTCCTGTGACACCTATCATGACATCCAGCACTTCCTGTGTGCTCAGTGCTGCCACCACATACTTCCTAAGCATCTGATGACAGATACTAAGCATCCAGCACTTCCTGCATGCATCAGTGATGCCACCTGATACTTCCTAAGCATCCAGTGACTACTACTGGCACTTCCTGCATGCTCAGTGATGTCACCTGATACTTCCTAAGTGTCCAGTGACTATGATCAGCACTTCCTGCATGCTCAGGGATGCCACCAGATACTTCCTGTGACACCTGTGACAACATCCAGCACTTCCTGTGTGCTCAGTGACACCACCCAATACTTCCTAAGCACTTCCAACCAGCACTTCCTGCATGCTCAGTGATGCCATTGGACACTTCCTGTGACACCTATGATGACATCCAGCACTTCCTGTGTGCTCAGTGCTGCCACCACATACTTCCTAAGCATCTGGTGACTACTACCAGCACTTCCTGTGTGCATGGTGATGCCACCTGATACTTCCTAAGCATCCTGTAACTACTACTGGCACTTCCTGCATGCTCAGTGATGTCACCTGATACTTCCTAAGCATCCAGTGACTATGATCAGCACTTCCTGCATGCTCAGGGATGCCACCAGATACTTCCTGTGAGATCCATGACAACATCCAGCACTTCCTGTGTGCTCAGTGACACCACCCAATACTTCCTAAGCATCTGGTGACTACAACCAGCACTTCCTGCATGCTCAGTGATGCCTCCAGATACTTCCTGTGACACCTGTGACAACATCCAGCACTTCCTGTGTGCTCAGTGACACCACCCAATACTTCCTAAGCATCTGGTGACTACAACCAGCACTTCCTGCGTGCTCAGTGATGCCATTGGACACTTCCTGTGACACCTATCATGACATCCAGCACTTCCTGTGTGCTCAGTGCTGCCACCACATACTTTGTAAGCATCCAGTGACTACTACTGGCACTTCCTGCATGCTCAGTGATGCCACCTGATACTTCCTAAGCATCCTGTGACTACGACTGGCACTTCCTGCATGCTCGGTGATGTCACCTGATACTTCCTAAGTGTCCAGTGACTATGATCAGCACTTCCTGCATGCTCAGGGATGCCACCAGATACTTCCTGTAAGATCCATGACAACATCCAGCACTTCCTGTGTGCTCAGTGACACCACTGGATACTTCCTAAGCATCTGGTGACTACAACCAGCACTTCCTGCGTGCTCAGTGATGCCATGGGACACTTCCTGTGACACCTGTGACAACATCCAGCACTTCCTGTGTGCTCAGTGATGCCACCAGATACTTCCTAAGCATCTGTGACTGACATCCAGCACTTCCTGTGTGCTCAGTGATGCCGTGGGACACTTCCTGTGACACCTATGATGACATCCAGCATTTCCTGCATGCACAGTGATGCCACCTGATACTTCCTAAGTGTCCAGTGACTACTACTGGCACTTCCTGTGTGCTCACTGACACCACTGGATACTTCCTCCAGTGACTACTGACAACATCCAGCACTTCCTGTGTGCTCAGTGACACCACCAGATACTCCTAAGTGTCCAGTGATCCTATGACAACATCCAGCACTTCCTGCATGCTCAGGGACACCACCCACAACATCCAGCACTTCCTGTGTGCTCAGTGACACCACCCAATACTTCCTAAGTATCTGGTGACTACAACCAGCACTTCCTGCATGCTCAGTGATGCCTCCAGATACTTCCTGTGACACCTATAACAACATCCAGCACTTCCTGTGTGCTCAGTGACACCACTGGATACTTCCTAAGCATCTGGTGACTACTACCAGCACTTCCTGTGTGCTTGGTGATGCCATGGGACACTTCCTGTGTGACCTATGACAACATCCAGCACTTCCTGTGTGCTCAGTGCTGCCACCACATACTTCCTAAGCATCTGGTGACTACTACTGGCACTTCCTGCATGCTCAGTGATGCCACCTGATACTTCCTAAGTGTCCAGTGACTATGATCAGCACTTCCTGCATGCTCAGGGATGCCACCAGATACTTCCTGTGAGATCCATGACAACATCCAGCACTTCCTGTGTGCTCAGTGACACCACTGGATACTTCCTAAGCATCTGGTGACTACAACCAGCACTTCCTGCATGCTCAGTGATGCCATGGGACACTTCCTGTGACACCTGTGACAACATCCAGCACTTCCTGTGTGCTCAGTGACACCACCCTAAGCATCTGACTACTCCAGCACTTCCTGGTCACTACAACCAGCACTTCCTGCATGCTCAGTGATGCCACCTGATACTTCCTAAGTGTCCAGTGACTATGACTGGCACTTCCTGCATGCTTAGTGATGCCATGGGACACTTCCCTCAGGGATGACACCTGAGATGATGACAACATCCAGCACTTCCTGTGTGCTCAGTGACACCACCACATACTTCCTAAGCATCTGGTGACTACTACTGGCACTTCCTGCATGCTCAGTGATGCCATGGGATGTGACACCTGTGACAACATCCAGCACTTCCTGTGTGCCCAGTGACCATGATCAGCACTTCCTGTGTGCTCAGCATGACACCTATCATGACAGGGATGCCACATCTGGTGACTACTACCAGCACTTCCTGTGTGCAGATCCATGACAACATCCAGTGACTACTCCTGGCACTTCCTGCATGCTCAGTGACACCACTGATACTTCCTAAGCATCCAGTGACTATGATCAGCACTTCCTGCATGCTCAGGGATGCCACCAGATACTTCCTGTGAGATCCATGACAACATCCAGCACTTCCTGTGTCCTCAGTGTGTCCTGTATCTGGTGACTACAACCAGCACTTCCTGCATGCTCAGTGATGCCACCTGGTACTTCCTGTGAGACCTATGATGACATCCAGCATTTCTTGCATGCTAGGTGATGCCACCAGATACTTCATAAGCATCCACTGAGTACTACCAGCACTTCCTGAGTGCTCAGTGATGCCTCCAGATACTTCCTGTGACACCTATGACAACATCCAGCACTTCCTGTGTGCTCAGTGACACCACTGGATACTTCCTAAGCATCTGGTGACTACTACCAGCACTTCCTGCATGCTCAGTGATGCCATCTGATATGTCCTAAGCATCCAGTAACTATGACTGGCACTTCCTGCATGCTCAGTGATGCCATGGGACACTTTCTGTGAGACCTATGACAACATCCAGCACTTCCTGTGTGCTCAGTGATGCCACAGGATACTTCCTAAGCATCCAGTGACTAGTACTGGCACTTACTGCATGTGCAGTGAAGCCACCTGATACTTCCTAAGCATCCAGTAACTAAGGATCCCAGCTCAAGGCTCGATTCCCCAGGACCCACATCAGCCAGATGCACAAGGGGGCGCATGCATCTGCAGTTCATTTTCAGCAGCTGGAGGCCCTGTTGCACCCACTCTCTCTCTCTCTCTCCTCCTCCCCTGCCTATTTCTGTATCTCCCTCTCTTTCAAATAAATAAACAAAATAAAATATATTAAAATAAACCAACCTTCTTTTTTAAAAAAGGAAAAAAAAAGAAAAAAAGTCACCCATGGTGTCACTGTAGCCGATTGGGCGACGTCACCTTTGAGCCACCCATGGCGCCATGGCTGCCACGATGGCAATGTCACCATACAGCCTCCCGGGAAGCCATTGTGGCCGCATCGGCGAGGTTCATTGTAAACGCCACCCAATGTGCCACTGTCACCATGATGGCGACGTCTGTGATGCCCTTTTAGCTGCATCTGGGAGCCAACCATGACATCATTGTGCCAGCAGCACCCGACCTGTGGCATCACCGATATGGCTACAGTGATGGCATATGGTGATGTCACTGATGTGGCTGCAATGATGTCATCAGTGGCTGCACAGTGATGTCACCAACATGGCTACCATGCTGTCATGGATGGCCTTATGGTGACATCACTGATGTGGCTATAATGACGTCATGGTTGTCTCCATGGTGACGCCACCAATGTGGCTACAATGACATCATTGTTGCCTCCATGGTGACATCACTAACATGGCTACCATGGCATCACGGGTGTGCCTGTGGTTACGGCACCAAGGTGGCTATGATGATGACATCATGGTTGTCCATGGTGACATCACCAAGGTGGATACCATGACATCGCAGTCGGCTCTACAGTGGCATTGCCAACATGCCTACACTGGCATCACAGCGTCTCTATGGTGACATCATGGGTGTGGCTAAAATGGTGCACATCATGGTTGTGTCCATAGTGATGTCACCAATGTAGATGCCATGATATCATGGTTGGCTGTATGGTGATGTCACCAACATGGCTGCCATGGTGTCATGGATGGCTCCATGGTGACACCACAGATGTGGCCACGATGATGCCATGGTAGTCTCCATGGTGACATCACCAATGTGGATACAATGACATCATGGTCGGCTCTATGGTGACATCACCAACATGGCTTCAATGATGTCATGGAGGTCTTTATGATGACATCACCGATGTGGCAAGCATGACGCCACGGGTGGCTCGATGGTGGCATCGCTGATGCGGTTACAATGATGTCACAGAATCACGCCTTACAGTGACATCACCAACATGGTGACATCACTGATGTGGTGACAGTGATGCCGTGTTCGGCTCTGTGGTGACATCACCTAATTGGCAGCACTGGCATCACAGGCAGCTTTCACAGCGACGTCACCAAAAGGCGGTGATGCCACCACCACTGGCACTGTGCCTCCCGGTGATGCCACTGACACGGCCACACAGGGCTTCACGGTGACGTCACTGATGCAGTACGGTGACAACACTGGTGGGCTTCATGGCGGCATCACCCTCGCAGTAATGGTGCTGCTGGGAACTCAGCCATGGTGAATTTAGCAGCCAACACAGCGATGGTGACGTCACGTGGGCAATGCAGATCTGCAGCCGCATCTCCATTGTGGCTATGGTGACGTCATCACTGGGGGCTTTGCGGTGACATCACCAACCCGTGCAGCTATGGCAACATCATGGACACAGCTATGGTGACATCACATAGGCAACACAGATACGGCCACACCAACATTGCGGGTATGGTGACGTCACTGATGTGCCATTGATGACATCATCACTGGGGGGGCTTCAGGGTGACGTCCCCCATGTGGCCATGGTGATGCCAGGGATGCAGTGATGGCGACATTTCCAGCCAACAGAGCCGTGGTGGGTGACATCATGTGGCCAACAAAGATATGACCGTGTCACCATTGCAGCTATAGTGACATCACCAATGTGCCATTGATGACATCATCACCAGTGGGCTTCACAGTGACATCACCATTGCAGCTACGATGATGTCACTGATGCGTCATTGATGACATCATCACCAGTGGGCTTCAGGGTGATGTCACCAAGGTGGCAATGGTGATGCCATGGACACAGCTACGGTGACATTTCCAACCAACACAGCTATGGTGACATCATGTGGCCAATGCAGATATGCGGCCACATCACCATTGTGGCTATGGTGATGTCACCAATGTGCCATTGATGACATCATCACTGGGGGGGCTTCACGGTGATGTCCCCCACGTGGCCATGGTGATGCCAGGGATGCAGCGATGGCGACATTTCCAACCAACACAGCCGTGGAGGGTGACATTATGTGGCCAATGAAGATACATGGCCACATCACCATTGTGGCTATGGTGACATCACCAATGTGCCATTGATGACATCATCACTGGCAGGCTTCACAGTGACATCACCAAGGTGGCAATGGTGAGGCTGGGGACACAGCTATGGTGACATTTCCAACCAACACAGTGATGGTGGGTGACACAACCACTGTGCTTGTGGGCTTCACACAGTTGTCCCTGACATGGCAGAGGCCATGTTGCATCATGGTGATGTCACCAACGTGGCAGCGATGATGCCGCCGATGTGGCTATGGTGATGTCACTGATGTGCTGTTGATGACATCACAGTGGGCTGAACTGTGACATCACCAACACAGCCACAATGATGACATCACCAACATGGCCATGGCAATGTGACCAGTTGAGTCTACGGTGACACAAACAATGTGCTCATGATGACATCACTGGCAGGCTTCCCGGAGACATCACTGACATGGAAGAGGTGATGTTGCTGATGCAGCAAGTGAGACATCACCGGTGAGCATCATGGTGACATCACCAATGTGGCAGTGATGATGTCACCAGTGTGGCTATGGTGATGTCACTGATGTGCCATTGATGACATCACTGTTGTTCTTCATGGTGACATTGCCAATGTGGCTCTGGCAACATCACAGTGGCTGCTATGGTGACGTCACCAGTGGGCTTCACCATGTCACCAACACAGCCATGATGATGACATCACCAACACACCTAAGGCAATGTCACCGGCAAAGCTACGGTGACACGGCCAATGTGCTTGTGATGACATCACCATGAGCTTCACGGAGACATCACTGACATGGCAGAGGCCATGTTGCTGAGGCAGCGAGTGTGACATCACACTGGTGAGCATCACAGTGATGTCACCAATGTGGCAGTGATGATGTCACTGGTGTGGCTATGGTGATGTCACTGATGTGCCATTGATGACATCACTGGTGATCTTCATGGTGACATTGCCAACGTGGCTCTGGCAACGTCACAGCGGCTGCAATGGTGATGTCACCAGTGGGCTTCACCGTGATGTCACCAACACAGCTACAGCCATATCACTGATGAGGCTGCAGTGACATGACCAATGTGCTCGTGATGATGTCAACACGGGCTTCACAGAGACATCACTGACACGGCAGAGGCGATGTCACCAGTCAGCATCATGGTGATGTCACCAACATGGCAATGATGATGTCACTGGTGCAGCTACAGCATGGTGATGTCACCAATGAGCTTCATGGTGGTGTCAGCAATGATGTCACCAACATGGCTAAATGTGAGCAACAGGGATATGGTGACATCACCCACGTTGCCACGGTGATGCCACCAAAATGTCCATGATGACTCGCCAGGGAGCCTCACAGGGACACCACCGATGAGGTGATGATGATGTCATCGATGTGGCTATGGTGACATCATCACTGACATGGGTTTCACGGTCACCTGGAGCCCCCCAGAGCAGAGGGTACAGCTCAGTGGTTAGCGTGTCACAGGCTGCCAGGCCACAAGCCAGGTGTCACATCACCCTCCCACCATCTAGTGGTAGAGGAAGTGACGTCAGCAGGGACAGGAAGTGGGGGGAGGGGCGTCACCCACAGACCTCCAGGGGAGACAGTGGGGTTGTGACCGGAAGTGACATCAGCAGTGTCTGGAAGAAGTGGGGGGAGGGGCCAGCAGCAGGGCCTCAGAGGGAGTCTGTGGAGGTGGAGAGGTGTTAAGGTGACAGGAAGTGATGTCAGCAGACACAGGAAGTGTGGGAGGAGCTTCCCATGGAGCTCACAGGGAGACTAAGATGCAGAGAGGAAGTGACATCAGCAAGGACAGGAAATTGGGGAGGAGACAACCCAGGGACTTCAGAGGGAGACAGTGGGGTTGTGACCGGAAGTGACATCAGCACAGTCCGGAAGTGGGGGGAGGGGCGACCCACTGGGCCTTAGAGGGAGTCTGTAGAGGTGGAGAGGTGTTAAGGTGGCAGGAAGTGATGTTGGCAGACACAGGAAGTGGGGGAGGAGCTTCCCATGGAGCTCAGAGGGAGACTGTAAGATGGGGTCAGGAAGTGACATCAGCAAGAACAGGAAATGGGGGGAGGGGCCACCCCAGGGACTTCAGAGGGAGAGAGTGGGTTGTGACAGGAAGTGACATCAGCCATGATGACATCCACAGGAAGTGGGGGAGGAGCTTCCCACAGAGCTCAGAGAGACCATAAGATGCAGACAGGAAGTGACATCAGCAAGGACAGGAAATGGGGGGCGGGGCATCCCCAAGGACCTCCAAAGGAGACAGCAGGGTTGTGACAGGAAGTGACATCAGCCATGATGACATCCATGATGCAGCCACAGTGATGTCACCAGCACCTCCCACATGATGCTGATGGGGGGCTTCACACAGTGACATCACCAGCACAGACACAGTGACATCACTGATGTGGCTATGGCGACATCACCAATGTGGCAACCGTGATGCTGCCCATCAGCATCACCCATGCGGCCACCGCAACATCACCAACATGGTGACTGTGATGTCACCAGTGCGGCCATGGTGCCCGCAGGCTTCCCGGTGACATCACCGTAATGGCAACAGTGACGTCACCAATATGGCTACCGTGATGACAATCACATGCTCACAGTGACATCACTGATGCAGCAATGAAGATGTCAGTGACACCAACATCACTGACGCAACTATGGTGACATCGCCAATGCCTGCTACAGTGATGTTACCAACACAATGATGTTGACATCACTGACGTGGCTATGGTGACATCACAGCCACAGTGACATCATGAGTGGGCCTCATGCTGACATCACCAACATGGTGACTATGATGTCACTGACATGACTGGTGGCATCACTCACACAGCAATAGTGACATCACCAATGAAGCCATGATGATGTCACAAGTGGGCTTTGTGATGACGTCACCAACACATTTGACAGTGACATCACCAACATGGCTACGGTGACAGGTGACAGCCCTGATGTGGCCATGATGACATCATGAGAGGGCTTTGTGGTGACATCACCAATGCAGCAACAATGATGCCAACATCAAGGCGACAGTGCCATGGCCTGCTTGCGGTGTCATCGTGGCCGGGTCAGGGACATCACGCTGGCTGCATTGTGGGCGTCTCCATCACCATGTCAGTGATGTCATCATCATTTTGCATCAGTGACATCATACATACGAAACTATGGTGACATCAATGACAGAACTGACACAACCACGGCCACGTTGCCGACACGGCTACGGTGGCATCACATCACTGCGAAGGACACTCTCAATGTCATGCCTGGGGTTTGCAATGACATCACACATGGTGATGGTGACATCATCAATGGGGGCCAGGGTGACATCCCCTCAACAGCTGTGATGCCATCACCAGCAGGCCTCGTGATGACATCACCAATGTGGCAGCAATGATGTCACCAACACAGTGGTGATGACATCATGAGGGGTCTTCATGGTGACCTCACTGACACGGCAATGGAGACGGCAAACAATGTGGTGATGTCCCCGACATGGCTGTGATGACATCACAAACGGGCTTTCACAATGACATCAACAACACGGTGACAATGACGTCACCCATGCGGCCATACATCCACATCGCTGACGTGGGTACTGTGACATCACCGACACAGCCAATGTGACATCCCTGACATGGCTGTGATGACATCATCACCAGGCTTTTTATGCTGACATCATCACCAACACGGCAACAATGACATCGCCCATGTGGCCACATCAAAGTTGCCAACGCGGCCACGGTGCCGTCACCCACGCAGCCCGCATCACATATCACAGACGTGGCTGTGGGTTCCACGGTGACACGGTAACCATATGACATCACCACAACGGCCACAGTGGTGACACTGTGGACCTGGCCACCCCTGCCAACCCCTCCCCCGCTCAGCAACCCCCACCACGTCTCCCCCGCTTGGCAATCCCTGCCACCCCTCTCCCGCTCAGCAACCCCCACCACCCCTCCCCCACTCGGCAACCCCCGCCACCCCTCCCCCACTCAGCAACCCACACCACCCCTCCTGCACTTGGCAAACCCGCCACCCGTATCCTGCTTGGCAACCCCCGCCACCCCTCCCCCGCTTGGCAACCCCCACCCTTCCCCTCCCCACTTGGCAACCCCGCCACCCCTCCCCACTCAGCAACCCCTGCCACCCCTCCCCCTCAGCAAACCCCGCCAGCCTCGGCAACCCCCCACCACCCCTCCCCACTCAGCAAACCCCTGCCACCCCTCCCCACTCAGCAAATCCCACCACCCCCCCCTGCTCGGCAACCCCGCCACCCCTCCCCACGGCAAACCCCACCACCCCCCTCCCCGTCAACCCCGCAACCCTCCCCACTCAGCAAACCCTGCCACCCCTCCCTGCTCAGCAACCCCGCCACGTGTCCCCACTTGGCAACCCCGCCACCCCTCCCCACTCAGCAACCCCACCACCCCTCCCCACTCGGCAACCCCCACCACCCCTCCCCACTCAGCAACCCACACCTCCTCCCGCTTGGCAAAGCTGCCACCCATAATCCTGCTCGGCACCCCCACCACCCCTCCCCCTTGGCAAACCCCACCAACCCTCCCCTTGGCAACCCCCGCCACCCCTCCCCACTCACCAACCCCACCGCCCCCTCCCCACTCGGCAAACCCCACCCTCCTCACCATCAACCCCCAACCCTCCCTGCTCAGCAAAACCCACCTCCTCCCCGCTGGCAACCCACACCACCCCTCACCTGCTTGGCAACCCCGCCACCCCTCCCCACTCAGCAACCCCGCCACCCTCCCCACCAGCAAACCCCACAACCCTCCCCGCTCCCCCGCCACCCCTCCCCACTCAGCAAACTTCACCTCCTCCCGTGCCAGCAACCCCACCACCCCCCCCGCCCCCCCCCGGTGCCCTGTCCGGCCGGCACCCCGTGTGCCCCCCTCACCTGAGCGGCGCGCGCACGCCACCGCAGGAACCAGCGAGCGCGGCAGCCGCATTCCCAGGGGTTCCCGTGCAGGTAGAGGTTCTCGAGCAGCGGCATGGCGTCGAGCGCGGCGTCGGGCAGGCGCCGCAGCCGGTTGTCGGCCAGGTAGAGGTGCCGCAGGCCGGAGGGCGGGAGGGGGAGGGGCGGGCGGTGCGGCGCGGGGTCGGCGGTGGCGGTGGCGAGGGCGGCGGGGTGCAGGCGCGTGAGCGCGTTGCCCTCGAGCTGCAGCAGGCGCAGGGCGGGCATGGCGGCCAGGGCGCCGGGCTCCAGGAACTCGATGGCGTTGTGGTCGGCGTGCAGGCGCACCAGCGCACGCAGGCCCCGCAGCGAGCCCCGCGTCAGCGCCCGCAGCCGGTTGTAGCTCAGCTTCAGGACCTGCGCGGCCGGGCGGGGGGTTGCGGGGGAGGGGCGGGAAAGATACGGTGTCTGTGGAAGGTTCCGGAAGCTTCTGGGGTAGGGGATATGGAGGGGTGGAGGAGGGGAGGGTGGCTCAGGGGTTAGCGCTTCCCTCCCCCACCCCTGCCCTTGCCCACCCTCAACTGATTCTTCCAGAAGCTTCTGTGAGGGGTGGGGGAAGGGTGGGAGAGACACAGTGTGTATGGAAGGTTCTGGAAGTTTCTGGAGGGTTGTGTTGGGGTTGGGGATATGGACGGGTGGCAAAGGTGGAGAGGGTAGCTGAGGGGTTAGTGTTTCCCTTGCCCACTCTCCACTGGATGTTCTGGAAGCTTCCATGTGGGATGGGGGAGGGGGGAGATGCGGTGCCTGTGGAAGGTTCCGGGAGCTTCCGGAGAGTCATTCATGTTGGGGTCAGGGATATGAAGGGGCAGGGGAGGAGGGGAGGGTGGCTCAGGAGTTATTGATTCCCTTGCCCACACTCAACTGCATGTTCTGGAAGCTTCCACATGGGGTGGGGGAGGGGTGGGAAATGCATGGTGCCTGTGGAAGGTTCTGGGAGCTTCCAGAGAGTCAATTGTATTGGAGTCAGGGATATAATGGGGTGGGGGAGGAGGGGAGGGTGGCTCAGGGGTTATAGTGTTTCCCTTGCCCACTCTCCAGTGGATGTTCTGGAAGGTTCCACATGGGGTGGGGGAGGGGTGGGAAATGCATGGTGCCTGTGGAAGGTTCCGGGAGCTTCCAGAGAGTCAATTGTATTGGAGTCAGGGATATGGAGGGGTGGGGAGAGGAGGGGAGGGTGGCTCAGGGGTTAGCGTTTCCCTCCCCCACCCCTGCCCTTGCCCACCCTCAATGGGATCTTCTGGAAGCTTCTGTGAGGGGTGGGGGATGGGCAGGAGAGACAAGGTATCCGAGGAAGGTTCCAGTAGCTTCTGGAGAGTCAATTGTGGTCAATTGTGGCCTGGGGTCAGAGAGGAGGGAAGCTTCCTTGTGGGGTCAGGGATATGGAGGGTGGGAGGAGGGGAGGGTGGCTCAGGGGTTAAGGTTCTGAAGCTCCACTGGATGATGATCCATGTGGGGTGGGGAGGGGTGGGAGATCATGGGTGTGGAAGGTTCCGGGAGCTTCCAGGGCATGTTGGTGGTGAAGGGGCAGGGGAAGAGGGTGGCTCAGGGGTTATTGATTCCCTCACCCACTCAACTGGATGTTCTGGAAGGTTCCACATGGGGTGGGGGGGGGGGAGAGACATGGCATCCGTGGAAGGTTCCGGAAGCTTCCAGAGGGTCGATTGCATCAGGGTTGGGGATACAGAGGGGTGGTGGTGGCAGAGGAGAGGGAAGCTCAGGGGTTAGCGTTTCCCTCGCCCACCCCTGACCTTGCCCACTCAACTGGACCTTCTGGAAGGTTCCACGGGGTGGGGAGGGCTGGGAGAGACATGGTGTGTATGGAAGGTTCCAGAAGCAATTGTGCTGGGGTCAGGGAGAGAGGGAAGTCATGTGGGTGGGGAGGGGGAGAGACATGGCATCAAGGAAGGTTCCAGAAGCTTCTGGAGAGGGGCAAGGGAGGAGGAGAGGGTGGCTCAGGGGTTAGTGTTTCCCTTGCCCACACTCAACTGGACCTTCTAGAAGCTTCCACATGGGGTGGGGGAGGGGCGGGAGACACATGGTGTCAGTGGAAGGTTCTGGAAGGTTCCAGAGAGACAATTGCATGGGATTTGGGGATATGGAGGGGCGGGGATGGCAGAGACGGTGGCTCAGGGGTTAGCGTTTCCATCACCCACCCTCACCTAGAAGATTCCTCAACTGGACAGTGTCTAGAAGATTCTGGCTGGATTGCCTCAGGGTCGGGGATATGGAGGGGCAGCAATGGCGGAGGACAGGGACACATGGTGTCCATGCGGGGTGGGGGAGGATCAGGAGACACATGGTGTCTATGGAAGGTTCTGGGAGCTTCCGGAGAGTTGATTGATTGCTCTGGGGTCAGGGATATGGAAGGATGGCAGAGGAGAGGGCGGGTCAGGGGTTAGTGTTTCCCTCCCCCACCCCTTCCCCTGCACACCCTCAATGGGATCTTCCAGAAGCTTCCATGTGGGTGGGGGAGGGGTGGGTGATACCATGTTCATGGAAGGTTCCAGAAGCTTCCAGAGTTGATTGCACTGGGGTTCAGGATATGGAGAAGTGGGGGCAGCAGAGGGTGGCTCAGGGGTTAGTGTTTCCATCCCCCACCCCTGCCCTCCCCCACCCTCAATGGGATCTTCTGGAAGCTTCCTTGTAGGGTGGGGGAGGGGTAGCAGAGACATGGTGCCCATGGAAGGTTCCAGAAGCTTCTGGAGAGTCAATGATGTCAGGCTTGGGGATATGGAGGGGCAGCAGTGGCAGAGGACAGGGCTGCTCAGGGGTTAGTGTTTCCCTCGCCCACCCTCAACTGGATCTTCCAGAAGCTTCCACGTGGGGTGGGGGAGGGGCAGGAGACACATGGTGTCTACAGAAGGTTCTGGGAGCTTCGGAGAGTTGATTGATTGCTCCGGGGTTGGGGATATGGAGGGACGGCAGAGGAGAGGGCGGCTCAGGGGTTAGCGTTTCCCTCCCCACCCTCAATGGGATCTTCTGGAAGCTTCCTTGTCGGGTGGGGTAGGGGGCAGGGGCAGGAGAGACATGAGAGTCCATGGTCAGGATATGGAGGGAAGCTTCGTGGGGTGGAGAGTCAACTGCTTCCAGAAAGTCAATGGGGTCAGGGATATGGAGGGAATATGGGGTGGGGGAGGGCAGCAGAGAGGCACACAGTGTCCCTGCCCACCCTCAATGGGATCTTCCAGAAGCTTCCATGTGGGGTGGGGAGGGGGGGGAGTCAATCACATTCCAGAGGGTCGGTTGCATCAGGGTTGGGGATATGGAGGGTGGCAGAGGAGGGGTGGCCCAGGGAGGGCTCCTCAGTGGTTAGCCCTTGCCCCCACCCTCAACTGGATCTTCCAGAAGCTTCCATGTGGGGTGGGGATGGGTGGGGAACAACATGGTATGTATGGAAGGAGACATGGTGTCTGTGGAAGGGGGTCGGGGATATGGAGGGAGGCTTCCATGTGGGGTGGGGGAGGGGTGGGAGAGACAGGCATCTGTGGAAGGTTCTGGAAGCTTCCAGAGAGTCAATCACATCAGGGTCGGGGATATGGGTGCGGCGGTGGCAGAGAAGAGGGTGGCTCAGGGGTTAGTGTTTCCCTCACCCACCCTCAATGGGATCTTCCAGAAGCTTCCATGTGGGGTGGGGGAGGGACAGGAGAGACATGACATCCATGGAAGGTTCCAGAACCTTTCAGAGGGTCAAATGCATCAGGGTTGGGGATACGGAGGGGCGGCGGTGGCAGAGGAGAGGGAAGCTCAGGGGTTAGCGTTTCCCTCGCCCACCCTCAACTGGATCTTCCAGAAGCTTCTGTGAAGGGTGGGGGCTGGCTGGGAGAGACATGGTGTGTATGGAAGGTTCCAGAAGCTTCTGGAGAGTCAACTGTGTTGGGGTCAGGGATATGGAGGGAAGCTTCCTTGTGGGGTGGGGGAGGGGCGGGAGAGACACAGTGTCTGTGGAAGTTTCTGGAAGCTTCCAGAAAGTCCATCACATTGGGTTCAGGGATATGGAAGGGTGGTGGTGGGGCAGAAGGTGGCTCAGTGGTTAGTGTTTCCCTCACCTACCCTCAATGGGATCTTCCAGAAGCTTCCACCTGGGGTGGGGGAGGGGCGGGAGAGACATGGCATCCGTGGAAGGTTCTGGAAGCTTCCAGAGGGTCGGTTGCATCAGGGTTGGGGATATGGGAGTGGCAGTGCAGAGGAGAAGGCGGCCCAGGGGTTAGCGTTTCCCTCCCCCGCCCCTGCCCTTGCCCACCCTCAATGGGATCTTCCAGAAGCTTCTGTGAAGGGTGGGGGATGGGCGGGAGAGACATGGTGTGTATGGTATGGAAGGTTCCAGAAGCTCCTGGAGAGTCAATTGCATTGGGGTCAGGGATATGGAGGGAAGCTTCCTCGTGGGGTGGGGGAGGGGCGGGAGAGACACAGTGTCCGTGGAAGTTTCTGGAAGCTTCCAGAAAGTCAATCACGTTGGGTTTGGGGTTATGGAAGGGCAGTGGTGGCGGAGAACAGGGTGGCTCAGTGGTTAGTGTTTCCCTCGCCCACCCTCAATGGGATCTTCTGGAAGCTTCCACGTGGGGCGGGGGAGGGGCGGCAGACACATGGTGTCTGTGGAAGGTTCTGGAAGCTTCCAGGGAGTTGACTGTGTCCAGGGCAGGGATATGCAGGGGTGGGGGTGGAGGACAGGGCAGCTCAGGGGTTAGCGTTTCCCTCCCCCATCCCTGCCCTTGCCCACCCTCAATGGGATCTTCTGGAAGCTTCTGCGAGGGGTGGGGGATAGGTGGGAGAGACATAGTGTCCCTGGAAGGTTCTGGAAGCTTCCAGAGGGTCAATCACATCAGGGTCAGGGATATGGAGGGGCGGGGACGGCAGAGGAGAGGGCGGCTCAGGGGTTAGTGTTTCCCTCCCCCACCCCTGCCCTTGCCCACCCTCAATGGGATCTTCTGGAAGCTTCTGTGAGGGGTGGGGGATGGGTGGGAGAGACATGGTGTCCCTGGAAGGTTCTGGAAGCTTCTGGAGAGTGGATTTCATCAGGGTCAGGGATATAGAGGGGTGGGAGTGGCAGACGTTGGCTCAGTGGTTAGTGGTTCCCTCCCCCGCACCCACCCTCAACAGGATCTTCCAGAAGCTTCCATGATGGGTGGGGGATGGGCGGAAGTGACATGGTGTCTGTGGAAGGTTCTGGAAGCTTCTGGAAAGTGGATTGCATCAGGGTCGGGGATACGGAGGGTCGGCGGTGGCAGAGAGGGTGGCTCAGGGGTTAGCGCTTCCCTCCCCTGCACCCACCCTCAACAGGATCTTCCAGAAGCTTCCGTGATGGGCGGGGGAGGGGTGGGAGAGGCATGGTGTCTGTGGCAGGTTCTGGAAGCTTCTGGAGAGTGGATTGCATCATGGTCAGGGATATGGAGGGGCGGCGGTGGCAGAGAGGGTGGCTCAGGGGTTAGCGCTTCCCTCCCCTGCACCCACCCTCAACAGGATCTTCCAGAAGCTTCTGTGAGGGGTGGGGGAGGGGTGGGAGAGGCATATGGTGTCTGTGGAAGGTTCTGGAAGCTTCTGGAGAGTGGATTGCATCAGGGTCGGGGATACAGAGGGGTGGCGGTGGCAGAGAGGGTGGCTCAGGGTTAGCGGGCACCCACCCTCAACAGGATCTTCCAGAAGCTTCTGTGAGGGGCGGGGTAGGGGTGGGAGAGGCATATGGTGTCTGTGGAAGGTTCTGGAAGCTTCTGGAGAGTGGATTGCATCAGGGTCGGGGATACGGAGGGGCGGCGGTGGCAGAGAGGGTGGCTCAGGGGTTAGTGTTTCCCTCCCCTGCACCCACCCTCAACAGGATCTTCCAGAAGCTTCTGTGAGGGGTAGGGGAGGGGTGGGAGAGGCATGGTGTCTGTGGAAGGTTCTGGAAGCTTCTGGAAAGTGGATTGCATCATGGTCGGGGATATGGAGAGGCGGCGGTGGCAGAGAGGGTGGCTCAGGGGTTAGCGCTTCCCTCCCCTGCACCCACCCTCAACAGGATCTTCCAGAAGCTTCTGTGAGGGGTGGGGGAGGGGTGGGAGAGGCATGGTGTCTGTGGAAGGGAAGCTTCTGGAAAGTGGATTGCATCAGGGTGGGAGAGGCGGTGGCAGAGAGGGTGGCTCAGGGGTTAGCGCTTCCCTCCCCTGCACCCACCCTCAACAGGATCTTCCAGAAGCTTCTGTGAGGGGTGGGGGAGGGGTGGGAGAGGCATGGTGTCTGTGGAAGGTTCTGGAAGCTTCTGGAGAGTGGATTGCATCAGGGTCAGGGATATAGAGGGGTGGGAGTGGCAGAGAGGTTGGCTCAGTGGTTAGCACATCCCTCCCCCACACCCACCCTCAACAGGATCTTCCAGAAGCTTCCGTGATGGGCGGGGGAGGGGTGGGAGAGGCATGGTGTCTGTGGAAGGTTCTGGAAGCTTCTGGAAAGTGGATTGCATCATGGTCGGGGATATGGAGAGGCGGCGGTGGCAGAGAGGGTGGCTCAGGGGTTAGCGCTTCCCTCCCCCGCACCCACCCTCAACAGGATCTTCCAGAAGCTTCTGTGAGGGGTGGGGGAGGGGTGGGAGAGGCATGGTGTCTGTGGAAGGTTCTGGAAGCTTCTGGAGAGTGGATTGCATCAGGGTCAGGGATATAGAGGGGTGGGAGTGGCAGAGAGGTTGGCTCAGTGGTTCACATCCCTCCCACACACCCACCCCCTCAACAGGATCTTCCAGAAGCTTCTGTGAGGGGTGGGGAGGGTGGGAGAGGCATGGTGTCTGTGGAAGGTTCTGGAAGCTTCTGGAGAGTGGATTGCATCAGGGTCAGGGATATAGAGGGGTGGGAGTGGCAGAGAGGGTGGCTCAGGGGTTAGCGTTTCCCTCCCCCGCACCCACCCTCAACAGGATCTTCCAGAAGCTTCTGTGAGGGGTGGGGGAGGGTGGGAGAGGCATGGTGTCTGTGGAAGGTTCTGGAAGCTTCTGGAAAGTGGATTGCATCATGGTCGGGGATACGGAGGGGCGGCGGTGGCAGAGAGGGTGGCTCAGGGGTTAGTGTTTCCCTCCCCAAACACACCCTCCCTCATCCCCACACTGGGTTCTTCCAGAAGCTTCTGTGGAATCTCAACCCCCAGCCTGTAGGGGAGGGAGGGTGTGGCTTGCTGGTAAGCCTCTGCAGTTGCCCCTCCCCCATGTGTGCTCCAGAGAGTTCCAAACTGAGGTAGGGGGTGTTGGGTTGGGTTTGGAGAAAGGGGGTGGGGGCAGGGGTACCATGGAAGGTTCCAGAGCTTTCTGTGGCATGGCGGGGTATTGGGGGTGGGGACAACAGGGGTGGGGTGTGCTAACCACTAAGCTACCTTCTCTTCTCTTGGGGGTTGTGCTAACCAGTGAGCTAACCCATCCTCTGGGCAGAGGGAGGGGCTCTGTGGATGGGGAGGCTCCTCCCTCCACTTCCTGGGCCAAGTGATGTCACTTCCTGCCACCAAAACACACCCCCACCCTGGCATTCCTCAAACTTGCCTGGGAGAGGCTCCTCCTTCCACTTCCGGTCCCTGCTGATGTCACTTCCTGTCACCCCATCTCCACTCCCACGGGCTCACTCCATCTGTCTGTCTTCCCTGTGGAGCCCTCAGCCCACTTCCTGTCTCTGGTGATGTCACTTCCTGTCACCCTTGCTCCAACTCCATGGCATTACAAGGTCCTCAGGGGAGGCCCCTCCTTCCACTTCCTGTCCCTGCTGATGTCATTTCCTGTCCCCACCACAGTCTCCCTCTAAGCTCTACAGGAAGCTCCTCCCCCACTTCCTGTGTCTGCTGAGATCACTTCCTGTCACCCAACACCTCCCCACCTCCATGGACTCCCTCTGAGGTCCCTGGGGGTGGCCTCTTCCCCCACTTCCTGCCCCTGGTGATGTCACTTCCTGTCTCTCCATCTCCACTCCCACTGACTCACTCCATCTGTCTTCCCCTTGGAGCCCACTTCCACTTCCTGTCCCTGCTGACGTCACTTCCTGTCCCCACCACACAGTCCACCTCTGAGCTTTATGGGAAGCACCTCCTCCACTTACTGTGTCTGATGACATCACTTCCTGTCACCCAACCCCTCTCAAACTTCACAATGAAGTCCATGGGGACACCCCTCCCCCACTTCTTGTCCCTGGTGATGTCACTTCCTGTCACCCCATCTCCACACCCACTGACTCCATCTGTCTTCCCTGTGGAGCCCATCTGCCCACTTCCTGTCTCTGGTGACATCACTTCCTGTTTCCCTCACTCCAACTCCATCAACTCCCTCTGAGGTAGCTGGGGGAGGCCCCTCATTTCACTTCCTGTCCCTGCTGATGTCACTTCCTGTCCCCAGTGCATAGTCTCCCTCTGAGCTCAATGGGAAGCACATCCTCCACTTCCTGTGTCTGCCAACATCACTTCCTGTCACCCAACCCTCTCCACCTCCATGGTCTCCCTCTGAGGTCCCTGGGGAGGCCCCTCTCCCCACTTCCGGACTGTGCTGATGTCACTTCCTGTCACCACCCCATGGTCTCCCTTGGAGGTCCACTGAGGAAGCCCCTCCCACCACTTCCTGTCCTTGCTGATGTCACTTCCTGTCATCACTGCACAGTCTCCCTCTGAGCTCCATGGGAAGCTCCTCCCCTCTGTCACCCAAAGCTCCATGGACTCCCTCTGAGGTCCCTGTGGGAGGCCCCACCCCCCACTTCTGAACTGTGCTGATGTCACTTCCTGTCTGCATCTTATGGTCTCCCTCTGAGCTCCATGGGAAGCTCCTCCCCCACTTCCTGTGTCCACTGACATCACTTCCTGTCACCCAAACCTTCTCCACGTCCACAGACTCCCTCTGAGGTCCCTTGGGGAGGCCCCACCCCCACTTCCGGACTGTGCTGATGTCACTTCCTGTCACCACCCCATGGTCTCCCTTGGAGGTCCACTGAGGAAGCCCCTCCTACCACTTCCTGTCCTTGCTGATGTCACTTCCTGTCATCACTGCACAGTCTCCCTCTGAGCTCCATGGGAAGCTCCTCCCCCACTTCCTGTGTCCACTGACATCACTTCCTGTCACCCAAACCTTCTCCACCTCCATGGACTCCCTCTGAGGACCCTGGGGGAGGCCCCATCCCCCACTTCCAGACTGTGCTGATGTCACTTCCTGTCACAACCCCACTGTCTCCCTCAGAGGTCTGTGGGTGATGCCCCTCCCCCTCTTCCTGTCCCTGCTGACGTCACTTCCTGTAACCCTAGATGGTGGGGGGTGACGTGACTCCCGGCTCATGGCCTGGCAGCCTGTGATGCGCTAACCAGTGAGCTACACCCTCTGCTCTGGGGGCGTTCAGGTCGGGTACTCCGGAAGTTTCTGGCATTTTCTGTGTAGGGGTGGGGGTGGGTGGCGTGGGGATGAAATGGGGGTGTCACTAACCACTAAGCAACCTTCTCCTCTGTTGGGGGTGCACTAACCAGTGGGCAACCCCATCCTCTGGGCAGAGGGAGGGTTTCTGTGGAAGGTGCTGGAAGGTTCTGGAGCTTTCCTGCACACAGGGGGTGTTGGGGGTGGTGAATGTGAGGGAGGGGCATTTGTGCTATACCCACTGAACTGCCCTCCCCTCTGGGCGGGGGATAGGGGTTCCACGGAAGTTTCCAGAAGTCTCCAGGGATGGGTGCCATGGAAGGTTCTGGAGGTTTCTGTAGCATGGTGGGGTTTTGGGGGTGTGGACTGCAGGGGTGGGGTGCACTAACCACTGAGCTATACCCTCCTCTCTTGGGGGGAAGTGTGGCATCCCTCAGAAGTTTCCAGAACTCTCCAGGGATGGGTGCCATGGAAGGTTCTGGAGTTTTCTGTGGCACAGCAGGGTTTGGGGGTGCAGACTACAGGGTTGGGGTGCACTAACCTGTGAGCTATACCCTCCTCTCTTGGGGGGAAGTGTGGCATCCATCAGAAGTTTCCAGAAGTCTCCAGGGATGGGTGCCACGGAAGGTTCCGGAGGTTTCCGTGGCATGGTTTGGTTTCGGGGGTGTGGACTGCAGGGGTGGGGTGCGCTAACCACTGAGCTATACCCTCCTCTGTGTGGGTGCAAAGGTGGGGTCCCCCAGAAGTTTCTAGCATTTTCTGTGTGGTGGTGGGCGTGGGTGGGGGGATGGGGTGTGAAATGGGGGTGCGCTAACCACTAAGCTACCATCTCCTCTGCTGTGGGGTCGCTATAACCACTGAGCTTCACCCACCCCTCTGGAAGCTTCCACGGAAGGTTCTGGATGTTTCCTGGGTGGGAACAGCTGGTGCTAACCACTGAGCCACCCTCTCCTATGGATGGGGGAGGGGATTCCATGGAAGGTTCTGGAAGGCTTTGGGGATGTCAGGTTTGGCTGCTGGGGTGTGGGGGTGATGCTAACCACCAGAAGGTTCTGGAATTTTCCTGTGTTTGGGGGGGGGGGTGCAGTGACAGGAGGTGCTAACCACTGAGCCACCCTCTCCTCTGGGCTGGGGAGGGAGGGTGTCCACAGAAGGTTCTGGAAGGCTCCAGAGATTTCTGTGTGGTGGGGATTGGTGGTGGGGGTGGGGTTGAGTGGGGGGAGGGTGCTAATCAGTGAGCCGCCACCCTCTCTCCTTTGGGTGGGGGAGGTGAAAGGAGGAGCTAACCACTGAGCAACCCTCCCCTGGGTGGGGGAGGGGTTCTGCAGAAGGTTCTAGAAAGCTCTGGAGATTTCTGTGTCCTGGTGTGGGTGGGGTAATGAGATTGGGGGGCGCTAACCACTCAGCTACCTGCTGCTGGGGCTTGTGGGTGGTGCTCACCACCAGAAGGTTCTGGACATTTCCTGAGTGCGGGTGGGGTGGGGGGTGCAGTGGCAGGAGGTGCTAACCACTGAGCTACCCTCTCCTCTGGGCTGGGGAGATAGGGAGGGTTTCCACAGAAGGTTCTGGAAGGCTCTGGAGATTTCTGCATGACAGGGATTGGTGGTGGGGTGGGGTTGAGTGGGGGGAGGGCGCTAATCAGTGAGCTGCCACCCTCTCTCCTTTGGGTGGGGGAGGCGAAAGGAGGAGCTAACCACTGAGCAACCCTGTCCTCTGGGTGGGGGATGGGTTCTCCAGAAGGTTCCAGAAAGCTCCAGAGATTTCCATGTGCTGGTGATAGGTGGAACAGTGAGATTGGGGGAGCGCTAACCACTAAGCTACCTGCTGCTGGGGCGTGGGGGTGGTGCTAACCACCAGAAGGTTCTGGAGGTTTCCTGTGTGCGGGTGGGGTGGGGGGGTGCAGTGACAGGAGGTGCTAACCAACCAGCCACCCTCCCTTCTGGGCTGGGGAGGGAGGGAGGGGTTTCCACAGAAGGTTCTGGAAGGCTCTGGAGATTTCTGTGTTGTGGGGATCTGTGCTGGGGGTGGGGTTGAGTGGGGGGAGGGCGCTAATCAGTGAGCTGCCCCCCTCTCTCCTTTGGGTGGGGGAGGTGAAAGGAGGAGCTAACCACTGAGCAACCCTCTCCCCTGGGTGGGGGAGTGGTTCTGCAGAAGGTTCCAGAAGGCTCCAGAGATCTCTGTGTGCTGGTGTGGGAGGGGCAGTGAGGTTGGGGGAGCGCTAACCACTCAGCTACATGCTGCTGGGGTGTGTGGGTGGTGCTAACCACCAGAAGGTTCTGGAGGTTTCCTGTTTGTGGGTGGGGTGGGGGGTGCAGTGACAGGAGGCGCTAACCATCCAGCCACCCTCTCCTCTGGGCTAAGGAGGTAGGGAGGGTTTCCATAGAAGGTTCTGGAAGGCCCTGGATATTTCTGTGTGGTGGGGAGGGGTGGTGGGGGTGGGGTTGAGTGGGGGGAGGGCGCTAATCAGTGAGCCACCACCCTGTCTGCTTTGGGTGGGGTTGGCAAATGGAGGAGCTAACCACTGAGCAACCCTCTCCCCTGGGTGGGGGAGGGGTTCTGCAGAAGGTTCCAGAAAGCTCTGGAGGTTTTGGTGTGCTGGGGTGGGTGGGGGAATGTGATTGGGGGGCGCTAACCACTCAGCCACCTTCTCCTCCATTGTCGGTGCGCTAACCAGTGAGCTAACCCATCCTCCGGGCAGAGGGAGGTGTTCCATGGAAGGTGCCGGAAGTTTCTGGAAAGCTCTGGAGATTTCCATGTGCTGGTGTGGCTGGGGCAATGAGATTGGTGGGGGGGCGCTAACCACTAAGCTACCTTTTCCTCTATTGGGGGTGGTACTAACCACTGAGCTAACCCATCCTCTGGGCAGAGAGGGGGGTTCTGTGGAAGGTGCCAGAAGTTTCCAGAGCTTTCCTGTGCACGGGGGTGGGGTGTTAGGGGGGTGGAGAATGGGAAGGAGGGGTGCTTGCTCTATCCACTGAACTATCTTCCCCTCTAGATGGGGGAGGGAGGGGTTCCATGGAAGGTTCTGGAAGGCTCCAGGGATGGATGTCATTGGGGAGGGGGTTGGCTGCTGGGGAAATATGGGTGGCATTGACCATTGGGCCGCCCTCTCCTCTGGGCCTCCCCCTCCCTTGGGTGGGGGAGGGGTTCTGTGGAAGGTCCCAGAAGTTTTCCGGAAGTTTCTATGTGGATGGCGGTGTGGGTGGGTGGAATGGGGGGACCGCTAACCACTGAGTCACCCGCTCCTCTGGGCTGGGGCAACAGGTTCCATGGAAGGTCCCGGAAGGTTTTCCATGTAGCCGGCGGTGGGGTGGCGGGGGTGGGGAGAGTTTCCGCCAGGGAAGTTTCCGGAAGTTTCTGGAAGGTTCTGGAAGTTTCTGGAAGGTTGTTTTCCCACATGTGGGTGGTGGGTGGGGGTGGGGTTGTGGAGGTGGTCTGCGTGGGGGAGGGGGCGAGGGAGGGGGAGGTGTTACCTGCAGGGCGCCGAGGTCGCGCAGGGCGCCATCGGGGATGGCGGAGATCTCGTTGCCATGCAGCATGAGCAGCTCCAGGCGGGACATGGCCGCGAACGACATTGCCGACAGCGCCTGGATGCTGTTGAACCTGCGGCGTGGGTGGGGGAGGGGAGCGGCCATCACCCAGGGGTCAGTCAGCCTTTGGGGTCAGGGGGTCGGGGGCACGCACTTCCTGTGAGCTGTCACTCAGGAAGGGGAGGAGCATGTGGAACAGGAAGTCCCACCCCCTGGTTGCCAGTCATCTTTGGGGGAGGGGTTTGGGGCACTTACTTCCTGTGAGCTGTCACTCAGGAAGGGGAGGAGCATGTGGAACAGGAAGTCCCGCCCCCTGTTTGCTTTGGGCTGAAAGTCACTTTTGGGGAGGGCAAAGGAAGTCCCGCCCCCTAGTCAATGTGAGCTGTCAGTCATTCTCAGGGAGGATGTGCTACAGGAAGTCCCTCCCACCTCTACTTAGTCACCCCTAGTTGCCGGGAGCTGTCAGTCATTGTCAGGGAGGGCATGGCATAGGAAGTCCCACCCCCTGGTTGCCATGAGCTGTCAGTCATTCTCAGGGAGGGCATGGCATAGGAAGTCCCACCCCCTGGTTGCCATGACCTGTCAGTCATTCTCAGGGTGGGCATGGCATAGGAAGTCCCACCCCCTAGTCACCCTGGGCAGTCATCCTCAGAGAGGGTGTGGCACAGGAAGTCCCGCCCCCTGATTGGTGTGAGCTATTATGATCTGGGATGTGGTACCTTAGCTCCCTCCCCCTCCTTGTCCTGAGCTGTCAGTCATGCTCAGGGAGGGGTGGCACAGGAAGTCCCTCCCCCTAGTCACCATGAGTTGTTCAGAGGGCATGGCACTGGTTGCTTTGGGCTGAAAGTCACTTTTGGGGAGGGTAAAGGAAGTCCCACCTCCTAGTCAATGTGAGCTGTCAGTCATTCTCAGGGAGGATGTGCCACAGGAAGTCCCTCCCACCTCTACTTAGTCACCCCTTGTTGCTGGGAGCTGTCAGTCATTCTCAGGGTGGGCATGCCACAGGAAGTCCCACCCCCTAGTCACCCTGGGCTGTCATCCTCAGAGAGGGCATGGAACAGGAAGTCCTGCCCCCTAGTTGGTGTGAGTTGCCCATTATGATCTGGGATGTGGCACCTTAGCTCCCTCCCCCTTCTTGGCCTGAGCTGTCAGTCATTCTCAGGGAGGGTGTGGAATAGGAAGTCCCTCCCCCTAGTCACCATGTGGTGTCCAGAGGGCTTGGCACAGGAAGTCCTGCCCACTGGTTGCCATGAGCTGTCAGCCATTCTCAGGGAGGGGTGACACAGGAAGTCCCACCCACTAGTCTCCATGGTCTGTCAGTCTTTCTGAAGGTGGGTGTGGCACAGGAAGTCCTGCCCCCTGGTTGGTGGGCATGGCACAGGAAGTCCCCCCATGGTTGCCATGAGCTGTCATTCTCAGGGAGGGTGTGGCACAGGAAGTCCCACCCCCTAGTCACCCTGGGTGGTCATCCTCAGAGAGGGCATGGCACAGGAAGTCCTGCCCCCTGATTGGTGTGAGCTATTATGATCTGGGATGTGGTACCTTAGCTCCCTCCCCCTCCTTGTCCTGAGCTGTCAGTCATGCTCAGGGAGGGGTGGCACAGGAAGTCCCTCCCCCTAGTCACCATGAGTTGTCCAGAGGGCATGGCACAGGAAGTCCCACCCACTGGTTGCTTTGGGCAGAAAGTCACTTTTGGGGAGGGCAAAGGAAGTCCCACCCCCTAGTCCATGTGAGCTGTCAGTCATTCTCAGGGAGGATGTGCCACAGGAAGTCCCTCCCACCTCTACTTAGTCACCCCTTGTTGCCAGGAGCTGTCAGTCATTGTCAGGGAAGGCATGGCATAGGAAGTCCCACCCCCTGGTTGCCATGACCTGTCAGTCATTCTCAGGGTGGGCATGGCATAGGAAGTCCCACCCCCTGGTTGCCATGACCTGTCAGTCATTCTCAGGGTGGGCATGGCATAGGAAGTCCCTCCCCCTAGTCACCATGAGTTGTCCAGAGGGTATGGCACAGGAAGTCCCACCCACTGGTTGCTTTGGGCTGAAAGTCACTTTTGAGGAGGGTAAAGGAAGCCCCACCCCCTAGTCCATGTGAGCTGTCAGTCATTCTCAGGAAGGATGTGCCACAGGAAGTCCCTCCCACCTCTGCTTAGTCACCCCTTGTTGCCAGGAGCTGTCAGTTATTGTCAGGGAGGGCATGGCATAGGAAGTCCCACCCCCTGGTTGCCATGACCTGTCAGTCATTCTCAGGGAGGGCATGGCATAGGAAGTCCCACCCCCTAGTCACCCTGGGCTGTCATCCTCAGAGAGGGTGTGGCACAGGAAGTCCCGCCCCCTGGTTGGTGTGAGTTGCCCATTATGATCTGGGATGTGGCACCTTAGCTTCCTCCCCCTCCTTGGCCTGAGCTGTCAGTCATCCTCAGGGAGGGTGTGGAACAGGAAGTCCCTCCCCTTAGTCACCATGTGGTGTCCAGAGGGCATGGCACAGGAAGTCCTGCCCACTGGTTGCCATAAGCTGTCAGTCATTCTCAGGGAGGGGTGACACAGGAAGTCCCACCCACTAGTCTCCATGGTCTGTCAGTCTTTCTGAAGGTGGGTGTGGCACAGGAAGTCCTGCCCCCTGGTTGGTGGGCATGGCACAGGAAGTCCCCCCATGGTTGCCATGAGCTGTCATTCTCAGGGAGGGCGTGGCACAGGAAGTCCCACCCCCTAGTCACCCTGGGCTGTCAGTCATTCTCAGGGAGGGCATGGCACAGGAAGTCCCACCCCCTGGCTGCCATGAGCTGTCAGTCATTGTCAGGGAGGGCATGGCATAGGAAGTCCTGCCCCCTGTTTGCCATGAGCTGTCAGTCATTCTCAGGGAGGGCATGGCACAGGAAGTCCCACCCCCTAGGCACCCTGGGCTGTCATTCTCAGGGAGGGTATGGCACAGGAAGTCCCACCCCTTAGTGACCCTGGGCTGTCAGTCATTCTCAGGGAGGGCATGGCACAGGAAGTCTTGCTTCCTGGTTGCCATGAGCAGTCATTCTCAGGGAGGGCATGGCACAGGAAGTCCCACCCCCTAGCCACCACAAGATGTCAGTCATTCTCAGGGAGGGCGTGGCACAGGAAGTCCCGCCCCCTGGTTGCCATGAGCCATCAGTCATTCTCAGGGAGGGCGTGGCACAGGAAGTCCCACCCCTTAGTAACCCTGTGCTGTCAGTCATTCTCAGTGAGGGCATGGCACAGGAAGTCCCACCCCTGGTTGCCATGAGCTGTCAGTCATTCTCATGGAGGGCATGGCACAGGAAGTCCCACCCCTAGTTACCCTGAGCTGTCAGTCATTCTCCGGGAGGGCGTGGCACAGGAAGTCCCACCCCCTCATCACTGTGAGCTGTCAGTCATTCTCAGGGAGGGCATGGCACAGGAAGTCCCACCCCCTCATCACTGTGAGCTGTCAGTCATTCTCAGGGAGGATGGATGGATGGCCTTCCTGGGGAGAGGCTGATGGATGGACAGACAGACAGATGGGAGGCACAGGGTTGGACAGATGGACAGACAGGCTGATGGAAGGCATGCGTGGGGAGAGGCTGACGGACTGACAGATGGATGGACAGACGGACGGACGGGCAGATGGATGGCACGCATGGGGAGAGGCTAATGGATGGATGGACGGATGGACAGACGGATGGAAGGGCAGACAGACAGCATGCATAGGGAGAGGCTGGCGGACTGACAGACGGACAGATGGGTGGCATGCATGGGGACAGGCTGATGGGTGGATGGACAGATGGACGGACAGATGGACAGCACACGTGGGTTACAGGCGGGCGGATGGACAGACAGACAGAATGGCATGTGTGGGGGAGACTTGGATGGATGGACAGACGGATGGACAAATGGATGGATGGACAGACAGGGGACGGCACACATGGGGCGATGCGGGTGGATGGACAGATGGATGGACAGACTGTTGGATGGACAGATGGATGGATGTAGACCCCAGTGGGGGGGGAGACGGGCTGACAGACGGATGGACAGACAGACAGAGGGACAGCACGCATGGGGTGAGGCGGGTGGATGGACAGATGGATGGGCAGGCAGACGGACAGCCCACATGGGTTAGAGGTGGGTGGACAGACAGACGGACAGATGGACAGAATGGGATGCGTGGGTTAGAGGTGGGTGGACGGACAGATGGACGGATGGACAGAATGGGATGCGTGGGTTAGAGGTGGGTGGATGGACAGACAGACGGATGGACAGAATGGGATGCGTGGGTTAGAGGTGGGTGGACGGACAGACGGACGGATGGACAGAATGGGATGCGTGGGTTAGAGGTGGGTGGACGGACAGACGGACGGATGGACAGAATGGGATGCGTGGGTTAGAGGTGGGTGGACGGACAGACGGACGGATGGACAGAATGGGATGCGTGGGGGAGACTCAGGGGTGGACGGACAGACGGACGGATGGACAGAATGGGAGGCAGGGTTAGAGGTGGGTGGATGGACAGACAGACAGATGGACAGAATGGGACGCGTGGGGTTAGAGGTGGGTGGATGGACAGACAGACGGATGGATGAATGGGATGGTTAGAGGTGGGTGGATGGACAGACAGACGGATGGACAGAATGGGGATGAGGCAGTTGGATGGACAGGTGGACGGACAGATGGACGGATGGACAGAATGGGATGCGTGGGTTAGAGGTGGGTGGACGGACAGACGGACAGATGGACAGAATGGGATGCGTGGGGGAGACTCAGGTGGATGGACACATGGGTGGGTGTAGAGCCCAGTGGGGGGGAGGCAGACTAATGGACAGATGGACAGACAGAGGGATGGCACGCATGGGGTGAGGTGGGTGGATGGACAGATGGACGGGTGGATGGATGGGTGGACAGATGGACAGATGGATGGACAGACGGATGGGTGTAGAGCCCAGTGGGGTGGGAGGCGGACTGACGGACGGACAGATGGACAGATGGACGGACAGAGGGATGGCATGCATGGGGTGAGGCAGGTGGATGGACAGATGGACGGACAGATGGGTGGATGGACAGACGGGCAGACGGACAGCATGCATGGGTTAGAGGCGGGTGGACAGATGGGCGGATGGACAGAATGACATGTGTGGAGAGACTTGGATGGATGGACAGATGGATGATGGACAGATGGATGGATGTAGACCCCAGTGGGGGAGAGACAGACTGACAGATGGATGGACAGACAGAGGGACAGCACGCATGGGTTAGAGGCGGGTGGATGGACAGATGGACAGATGGACAGAATGTCATGCATGGGGGAGACTGCGACGGGTGGATGGACAGACGGATGGGTGTAGAGCCCAGTTCTGGGGGAGGCGGAGTGACGGATGGACAGATGGATGGACAGACAGGGACAGCATGCATGGGGTGAGGTGGGTGGATGGACAGACGGGCAGACAGACAGCATGCATGGGTTAGAGGCAGGTGGACAGACAGACAGATGGACAGAATGTCATGCGTGGGGGAGACTCATGGATGGACAGATGGATGGACAGACGGGTGGGTGTAGAGCCCAGTGGGGGGGGAGGCGGGCTGACAGATGGACAGACAGATGGATGGACAGACGGAGGGACAGCACACGTGGGGCGAGCCGGGTGGATGGACAGGTGGACGGATGTACTGCTGGACAGACAGACGGATGGGTGTAGAGCCCAGTGGGGTAGGAGGCGGACTGACAGACGGATGGACAGACAGAGGGACAGCACACGTGGGTTAGAGGCGGGTGGACAGACAGACAGATGGACAGAATGGCATGCGTGGGGGAGACTGGGATGGATGGACAGATGGATGGGGGTAGAGCCCAGTAGGGGAGATTGACTGATGGATGGACAGGTGGATGGACAGATGGGTGACAGATGGGTGATGGACAGTGGGCAGTAACGGATGGATGGGGTGGGTGCATGGGTTAGAGGGCGGGTGGACAGATGGACAGATGGACAGAAGGACATGTGTGGAGAGACTTGGATGGATGGACAGATGGACAGACAGACGGATGGGTGTAGAGGCCAGTGGGGGGAGATGGACTGACAGACGGATGGACAGACAGAGGGACAGCACACATGGGTTAGAGGTGGGTGGACAGACAGATGGACAGAATGGCATGTGTGGGGGAGTCTCGGACAGACGGACGGATGGGCGGATAGACAGAGGGTGGGGGGACACAGGTGGGCAGTGGGCTGTGTGGACGGATGGACGGACAGACAGATTGACAGGTCAGTGAGGTTGATCCTGATGGGGCGGTGGGTGGGGGCACGGGTGATGACAGGTGGGCACGCCATGGGTGATGGATGGGGGGGAATGGGTGATTGACAGGTCAGTGGGTACATGGATAATGGATAGGTGGGCAGGGACAAGGGTGATGGACAGGTGGGCATGGATATGGGTGATGGAAGGGGGGGCCGGTGCATGGGAGATTGACAGGTTAGTGGGCATGGAAAATGGGAGGGCGGGGGGGACTTGGCTGATGGACAGGTAGGTGGGGGCAAAGGTGATGGGCAGGTGGGCAGGTGCATGGGTGATTGACAGGTCATTGGGTACATGGATAATGGGTAGGTGGGCAGGGACAAGGGTGATGGACAAGTGGGCAGGTGCATGTGTGATTGACAGGTCAGTGGGTACATGAATAATGGGAGGGTGGGTACTTGGCTGATTGACAGGCAGGGACATAGGTGATGGACAGGTGGGCAGGTTCATGGGTGATGGATGGGGGTGGGGCATGGGGATTGCAGGAGGGGACATGGATAATGGGTTGGGTGGGTGGGGACTTGGGTGATGGACAGGGAGGTGGGGACATGGGTGATTGACAGGTGGGCGGGGACATGGGTGATGGACAAGGGGGCGGGTGCACAGGTGATTGACAGGTGGGTGGGTTCATGGGTGATGGATGGGAGTGGGTGCATGGGTGATTGACAGGGGTGTGGGTACATGGGTGATTGACAGGTCAGTGGGTACATGGGTGATTGACAGGGGGTGGGTGCATGGTGATTGACAGGGGTGTGGGTACATGGGTGATTGACAGGTCAGTGGGTACATGAATAATGGGAGGGTGGGTGGGGACTTGGCTGATTGACAGGTGGGGACATGGGTGATGGACAGGTGGGTGGGGACATGGGTGATGGACAGGTGGGTGGGGTCATGGGTGATGGATGGGGGTGGGTGCATGGGTGATTGACAGGTCTGTGCGTGCATGGGTGATTGACAGGGGGTGGGTGCTTGGGTGATTGACAGGTCTGTGGGTACATGGGTGATTGACAGGGGGGTGGGTACATGGGTGATTGACAGGGGGGTGGGGTGCAGGTCTGTGGGTGCATGGGTGATTGACAGGTCAGTGGGTACATGGGTGATTGACAGGGGGTGGGTGCATGGGTGATTGGAGGGGGTGGGTGCATGGGTGATTGACAGGGGCAGGGACATTGGTGATGGACAGGTGGGTGGGGACATGGGTGATGGACAGGGGGGTGGGTGCATGGGTGATTGACAGGTCAGTGGGTACATGGATAATGGGTGGGTGGGTGGGGACATGGGTGATGGAGGGGGGTGGGTGCATGGGTGATTGACAGGTCAGTAAGTACATGGGTGATGGACAGGTGGGTGGGTGCATGGATGATTGACAGGTCAGTGGGTACATGAATAATGGGTGGGTGGGCAGGGACTAAGCTGATTGGCAGGTGGGTGGGGACATGGGTGATAGACAGGTGGGTAGGGACAAGTGTAACACACAGGTGGGTGGGTGTATGGGTGATTGACAGGTGGGGACACAGGTGGGTGGGTACAGAGCTAATGGATGGGTGGGTGGGCACTCTGCTGATTGACAGGTGTGTGGGGACCTGAGTGACTGACAGGTAGGCAGGAGCATGGGTGACTGACAGGTGGGTGGGTACAGGGATAATGGACAGGGGCGGGGACTCAGCTGATTGACAGGTGGGCAGGTGCATGGGTAACTGACAGGTAGGTGGTTGCATGGGTGATTGACAGGTGGGGGGGTACAGGGGCAATGAGTGGGTGGGCGGGGACTCCTCTGATTGACAGGAGGAGGAAGAGTGACCAATACAGGACACAACCCCTGCAGGGCGGCCACCATGGTGCCATCGGATGCCACTGAGGACCGTGACACCTGTGGGTGGGGGAGGGGCAGAGAGGACTCAGCAGGTGTGAGTGGGTGGGGACATGGATGATGGACAGGTGGGCGGGGGCACAGGTGATGGACAGGTGGGTGGGGACATGGGTGATGGACAAGTGGGCGGGTGGATGTGTGACTGACAGGTGGGAGGAGGGGCAGAAAGTTGTACAGATGGACAGACAGACACATGCAGACAGGTGGACACAAAACCTGCAATGCAGGCAGGGAAGAGAAAATGGAGGCTGATGGCCTGGACGGCCACAACCCCCAGCAGCCCGTGGTCAAAGATGGCGGCTCCCTGTGCTCCCAACCCATGGGGGATCCCAGCCTCATGGAGATGGAGGAAGGGAGGGAGGGGAAACTGAGGCACAGGAGCTCGCAGCACAGGGAAAGGGAGCAGGTGGATGTTGGGCCCTGCCCGGTGTGAAGCCGAGTGGTTAGCCCAGCCAATCTTGGCCTATTCCCGGTAAGGCCTAGTCGAGCCTGAGTACCTGCCCTTGACTCAGCACCTAAGCTGAAACTGCCTCCACCCAGCTGCTGCTGACGTGATGAAATACTGTTGGCCCTTATACCTTTCTCTCATCCCCTTTTCCCGCCCCCTTCCTCAAAGTATATTGGCCCTTATACCTTTTCTCTCATCCTCTTCCCACCCCCTTCCTCAAAGTACATAAATATCTCCCCTGACAATAAACGACGAGTTTCGCTTTAGACGTTTCTCCGCGACTCAATGTGGTTTTTTCCCCGGTGATTTGGGAGGTTTGAGTTGCCGACGCCTGTCTTCTCGCTCAGCCTCAAGAGAGAAACGGCTGGCCCGGCTCTCTCTCTCTTTTGCTCTACCTGCCGGTGGTGAGGGAAAAAAGCCCCGGCAGGTGGAGGCAGAAGAGGAAGAGGAGGAGGAGGAGGGAGAACAGGAAGAGGAGGATGGGATGAAGGAGAGCTCCTGATGTCCCGCCCCCCTATGTGGCAGAGGGATGACTGACAGCCTGCATGGGATGTCCCGCCCCTCATTGGGGAATGGGTGACTGACAGTCATCAGGGGAAGTCCCGCCCCTCGCTGGGGAATGGGTGATTGACAGTCAGCAGGGGAAGTCCCGCCCCTCGCTGGAGAATAGGTGATTGACAGTAGGGGAAGTCCCAGCCCTCACTGGGAAATGATTGACAGTCAGTAGGGGAAGTCCTACCTACCCCTTGCTAGGAAATGGATGATTGACAGTCTGCAGGGGAAGTCCCGCCCCTCACTGGGGGATATGATTGACAGCAGAGGAAGTCCCACCCCTCACTGGGGATGGGTGATTGACAGTCAGCAGGGGAAGTCCCGCCCCTTGCTGAGGGACTGATGATTGACAGTCAATAGCTGGAGGAGCTTCTGAGGCCCCACCCCTTGCTGTAGATGCCTGATTGACAGTCACCTGGGGAAGTCCCGCCCTTCACTGGAAAATGATTGACAGTTAGTAGGGGAAGTCCCACACCTCACTGGTGATGGGTGATTGACAATCAGCAAGGGAACACCCACTCTTCACTGGGGATGGGTGATTGACAGTCAGCAGGGGAAGTCCTGCCCCTCACTGGGAAATGGATGATTGACAGTCAGCAGGGGAAGTCCCACCCTTCACTGGGGAATGGATGATTGACAGTCAGCAGGGGAAGTCCCACCCCTCACTGGGGAAAGGATGACTGACAGTCAGCAGAGGAAGCCCCGCCCCTTACTGGGAAATGGATGATTGACAGTCAGCAGGGGAAGTCCCACCCCTCACTGGGGAAAGGATGACTGACAGCAGAGAAAGCCCCGCCCCTTACTGGGAAATGGATGGTTGGCAGTCAGCAGGGGAAGTCCCGCCCCTCACTGGGAAATGGATGATTGACAGCAGGGAAAGTCCCGCCCCTCACTGGGAAATGAATGATTGACAGCAGGGGAAATCCTGCCCATCACTGGGAAATGGATGATTGACAGTCAGCAGAGGAAGTTCCACCCCCTTGCTGGGGAATGGATGGTTGGCAGTCAGCAGAAGTCCCGCCCCTCACTGGGAAATGGATGATTGACAGTCAGCAGGGGAAGTCCCGCCCACTTTTGCTCAGGATTCACAGTTGCCATTGGGAGGAGGAGGAGGAGGAGGGAGAGGGAGGATGGAGACTCCACCATCTTGAGGGTCATGAGGGGAAACTGAGGCAGAGTGATGGGAGGAGGAGGAGGGAGAGGGAGGATGGGGATTCCTCCATCATTGTGGAGGCAGGGAGGCTGTCAATCATCGTTGGAGGGGAAACTGAGGCAGAGGTTGGAGGAGGAGAAGGGAGAGGGAGGATGCAGAACCTACCATCATGGGAGCAAGCTGTCAATCATCATTGGAGGGGAAACTGAGGCAGGGAGACAGGAGGAGGAGGAGAGGGAGGATGGGGATTCCTCCACCATCATGCAGGGAGGAGGCTGTCAATCATCATCAGGGAGGGGAAACTGAGGCAGAGGTGGGGGAGGAGGAGGAGGAGGAGGAGGAGGGAGAAGAAGGACAGGGTTCCTGAAATCATGGGGGTGATGACTGTCAATCATTGTCAGGGAGGGGAAACTGAGGCAGAGGGGGGAGGACGAGGGAGGGGGAGGATGGGGGACCTGTGATTGCAGAGGGACAGAGGGGAAACTGAGGCAGAGGGCGTGAGGGGAGGAGGGGGAGGGAGGACGGGGATCCCACCATCATGGAAGGAAGCTGCCAGTCATGCTCAGGGATGGGGGAAACTGAGGCAGGCAGAGGAGGAGGAGGGAGAGGGAGAACAGGGGACCTGCCATCATGGGGGAGATGACAGTCAATCATCATCAGGGAGGGGAAACTGAGGCAGAGGGGGGAGGAGGGAGGTGGAAGACGGGGGTTCTCCCATCAGGGAGCTAGGGCAGGTGGGGAAACTGAGGCAGAGATAGGAGGAGGAGGGAGGGGAGGACAGGGTACCTGCTATCATTGGGGGAGATGACTGTCAATCATTGTCAGGGAGGGGAAACTGAGGCAGAGGGGGGAGGAGGATGGTTGCTCTGCCATCAGGGAGCTAGGGCAGGAGGGGAAGCTGAGGCAGAGGGAGGAGGAGGAGGATGGTTGCTCTGCCATCAGGGAGCTAGGGCAGGAGGGGAAACTGAGGCAGAGGGGGGAGGAGGAGGGAGTGGAGGAGGGAGGGGGAGGACAGGGTGTCCTGCACTTGCAGGGGGATGGAGGGGAAACTGAGGCAGAGGATGTGAGGGGAGGAGGGGGAGGGAGGATGAGGATCCCACCATCATGGAAAGAAGCTGCCAGTCATGCTCGGGGATGGAGGGGAAACTGAGGCAGGAGCAGGAGGAGGAGGGAGAGGGAGGACAGGGGTCCTGTGATTGCAGAGGGACAGAGGGGAAACTGAGGCAGAGGGAGGAGGAGGAGGGAGGGGGAGGATGGGGAGGACCAGGGTCCTGCACTTGCAGGGGGATGGAGGGGAAACTGAGGCAGAGGGTGTGAGAGGAGGGGGAGGGAGGACGGGGGACCTGCCATCATGGGGGGAGATGACTGTCAATCATTGTCAGGGAGGGGAAACTGAGGCAGAGGAGGAGGTGAGGGGGTGGATGAGGGTCCTGCATTTGCAGAGGGACATTGGGGAAACTGAGGCAGGTGGTGGAGGAGGAGGGAGGGGGAAGATGGAGGTCCTGTGCTTGCAGAGGGACAGAGGGGAAACTGAGGCAGAGGTGGAGGAGGAGGAGGGAGGGGGAGGACGGGAGCCCTGCACTTGCAGAGGGACAGAGGGGAAACTGAGGCAGGCGGTGGAGGGAGGGGAGGAGGAGGACAGAGCCCTCCATCAGAGGACAGGGGGAAACTGAGGCAGTCACAGGGAGGAGGAGGAGGAGGAGGAGGAGTCACAGTTAGTTATTCCCATCATGGAAGGAATTAAAGCTGAGGCAGAGGAGGAGGAGGAGAGGAGGAGCAGGCCCATCATGGGGGAGCTGTCAATCATCCTCAGGGAAACTGAGGCAGAGGGAGCAGGAGGGGAGGGGAGGACAAGGATCCCACCATGTTGGAGGGCTGGAGGGGAAACTGAGGCACAGGGAGGCGGGGAGGGAGGATGGAGATTCTGACATCGCAGGAGGCTGTCAATCACCCTCAGGGAGGGGAAACTGAGGCAGAGGGAGGCGGAGGAGGACAGGGATTCGGCCCCCAGGGCAGGAAGGAAGCTGTCAATCATCCTCATGCAGGGAAACTGAGGCAGAGGACTGAGGAAGAGGAGGAGGGGCAGGGAGGATGGAGATTGTGCCACCACGGAGGGATGTAGGGAGGGGAAACTGAGGCAGAGGGAAGAGGAGGAGGAGGGAGCATGAGGATCTGCCCATCATGGAATGGAGCTGCCAATCATCCTCAGGGGAGGGGAAACTGAGGCAGAGGGAGCAGGAGGGGGAGGACAAGGATCCCACCATGTTGGAGGGCTGGAGGGGAAACTGAGGCACAGGGAGGCGGGGGAGGGAGGATGGAGATTCTGTCATCACAGGAGACTGTCAATCACCCTCAGGGAGGGGAAACTGAGGCAGAGGGAGGTGGAGGAGGAGGACAGGGATTCAGCCCCCAGGGCAGGAAGGAAGCTGTCAATCATCCTCATGCAGGGAAACTGAGGCAGAGGACTGAGGCACAGGGAGGAGGGGGAGGGAGGTTGGAGATTGCACCACCACGGAGGGATGTAGGGAGGGGAAACTGAGGCAGAGGGAGGTGGAGGAGGAGGGAGGGGGAGGATGGATATCCCACCATCATGGGAAGGGAGCTGCCAATCATCCTCTGGGAGGGGAAACTGAGGCAGAGGGAGGGGGAGGGAGAGGGAGGATGGAGGTCTTCCCATCACAGAAGGGAGCTGTCAATCTTCCTCTGGGAGGGGAAACTGAGGCACAGGGCAGAGGGGGGAAAGAGGGGGAGGGAGGATGAGGACCCTGCCATCGCAGTAGGAGGCTGTCAATCATCCTCAGGGAGGGGAAACTGAGGCAGACAGAGGAGGAGGGAGAGGGAGGACGGGGGCCCCACCCTTGTAGAGGGAGGGGAAACTGAGGCACGAAGAACAGGAGGAGGAGGACAGAGAGGGAGGATGGGGATCACACCATGACAGGAAGGAGGCTGTCAATCATCCTCAGGGGTGGGGAAACTGAGGCAGAGGGAGGAGGAGGAGGAGGAGGAGGGAGCACTGAGATCAGCCCATCATGGAAGGGAGCTGCCAATCTTCCTCAGGGAGGGGAAACTGAGGCACAGGGAGGAGGAGGGAGGACGGGGATCCCACCATTGTGGAAGGAGGCTGCCAATCATCCTCAGGGGAGGGGAAACTGAGGCAGAGGGAGGAGGAAGAGGAGGAGGAGGGAGGATGGGGGTCCCACCCTTGCAGAGGGATGTAGGGAAGGGAAACTGAGGCAGAGAGAGGAAGAGGAGGAGGGAGAGGGAGGAAAGAAAGTGTCAATCATCCTCTGGGAGGGGAAACTGAGGCAGAGGGAGGAGGAGGGTGGGGGAGGACGGGGATTCGTCCACCAGGGAAGGCAGCTGTCAATCATCCTCTGGGAGGGGAAACTGAGGCAGAGGGATGAGGAGGGGGAGGAGGAGGGAGGATGGGGGTTCTGCCCTTGCAGAGGGATGTAGGAAGGGGAAACTGAGGCAGATGGAGGAGGAGGGGGAGGGAGGACGGGGCTCCGCCCTTGCAGAGGGAGGGGAAACTGAGGCAGAGGAAGGAGGGGTAGGGGGAGGGAGGATGGTGATCCTACCATCACAGGAAGGGAGCTGTCAATCACCCTCAGGAAAGGGAAACTGAGGCACAGGGAGGAGGAAGAGGGAGAGGGAGGAAGGTGATCCCACCATCACAGGAAGGGAGCTGTCAATCACCCTGAGGGGAGGGGAAACTGAGGCAGAGGGAGGAGGAGGAGAGGGAGGACAGTGGTCCCACCCTTGCAGAGGGAGGGGAAACTGAGGCAGAGTGCAGAGGGGGAGGTAGAGGGAGGACAGCAATCCCACCATCACAGAAAGAGGCTGTCAATCCTCAGGGAGGGGAAACTGAGGCAGAGGGAGGAGGAGGAGGGAGAGGGAGAATGGGGATCCTGCCATCACTATGGAAGGGAGCTGCCAATCAGCCTTCCAGGCGGGGAAACTGAGGCAGAGGGAGGAGGAGGAGGGAGAGGGAGGACAGGGGCCCCGCCCTTGCAGAGGGAAGGGAAACTGAGGCAGAGGGAGGAGGAGGAGGGGTGAGGACAGGGATCCCACCATCATGGAAGGGAGCTGTCAATCATACTTCCAGGTGGGGAAACTGAGGCAGAGGGAGGAGGAGGAGGAGAGGGAGGACAGGGGCCCCACCCTTGCAGAAGGAGGGGAAACTGAGGCAGAGGAAGGAGGAGGAGGGGGAGGGAGGACGGGGGTCCCACCATCACAGGAAGGGAGCTGTCAGTCATCCTCAGGGGAGGGGAAACTGAGGCACAGGGAAGAGTCAGGCAAGAGGGGGAGGGAGGACGGGGATCCAAGCATCACAGGAAGGGAGCTGCCAATCACCCTCAGGGAAGGGGAAACTGAGGCACAGGGAGGAGCCAGAGGAGGAGGGAGAATGGGGATCCTGCATCACTATGGAAGGGAGCTGCCAATCATCCTTCCAGGCGGGGAAACTGAGGCAGAGGGAGGAGGGGGAGGGAGGACGGGGGTCCCACCATCACAGGAAGGGAGCTGTCAATCATCCTCAGGGGAGGGGAAACTGAGGCACAGGGAAGAGTCGGGCAAGAGGGGGAGGACTGGGGCCCCACCCTTGCAAAGGGAGGGGAAACTGAGGCACAGGGAGGAGGAAGAGGGAGAGGGAGGATGGTGATCCCACCGTCACAGGAAGGGAGCTGTCAATCACCCTCAGGGGAGGGGAAACTGAGGCACAGAGGAGGAGGAGGAGGGGGAGGGAGAGGATGAGGATGGGGCCCCACCGTTGCAGAGGGAGGGGAAACTGAGGCAAAGGGCACAGGAGGAGGAGGAGGAGGAGGAGAGGGAGGACTGGGGCCCCACCCTTGCAAAGGGAGGGGAAACTGAGGCACAGGGAGGAGGAAGAGGGAGAGGGAGGCTGAGGATCCCACCATCACAGGAAGGGAGCTGTCAATCACCCTGAGGGGAGGGGAAACTGAGGCACAGGGAGGAGGAGGGGGAGGGAGAGGATGAGGATGGGGCCCCACCATTGCAGAGGGAGGGGAAACTGAGGCAGAGGAAGATGGAGGAGGGAGAGGGAGGATGGGGCTCCTGCCATCATGGGAGGGAGCTGTCAATCATCCTCCCAGGTGGGGAAACTGAGGCAGAGGGAGGTAGAGGGAGGACAATGATCCCACCATCACAGGAAGGGAGCTGCTAATCACCCTCAGGGGAGGGGAAACTGAGGCACAGGGAGGAGGAGGAGGGGGAGGACAGGGATCCCACCATCAAGGAAGGGAGCTGTCAATCATACTTCCAGGTGGGGAAACTGAGGCAGACGGTGGAGGAGGGAGAGGGAGGCTGAGGATCCCACCATCACAGGAAGGGAGCTGTCAATCACCCTGAGGGGAGGGGAAACTGAGGCACAGGGAGGGAGGAGGGGGAGGGAGAGGATGAGGATGGGGCCCCACCATTGCAGAGGAGGGGGAAACTGAGGCAGAGAAGATGGAGGAGGAGAGGGAGGATGGGGCTCCCGCCATCATGGGAGGGAGCTGTCAATCATCCTCCCAGGTGGGGAAACTGAGGCAGAGGGAGGAGGAGAGGGAGGACAGTGGCCCCGCCCTTGCAGAGGGAGGGGAAACTGAGGCAGAGTGCAGAGGGGGAGGGAGAGGGAGGACTAAGTTCCCACCATCACAGGAAGGGAGCTGTCAATCACCCTCAGGGAGGGGAAACTGAGGCACAGGGAAGTGTGGGGCATGAGGGGGAGGGAGGACGGGGATCCAACCATCACAGGAAGGGAGCTGTCAATCACCCTGAGGGGAGGGGAAACTGAGGCAGAGGGAGGAGGAGGAGGGAGAGGGAGGACGGAGATCGCACCACCGCCGCCGCCCTCCTCCCCCCACCCCTCCCCCCCTCCCCCTCCCCAGGGTGGGAAAAGCGACCCCCGTTATCTTGACATTCAACTATATTGACATTTTTTTGGGGAAAAAAAAATTATTATTATTATTTTTTAAAAAAATCGAGTTTCTAGATTCAAATCAACCCGGAATGAATTTTTGAAAATCATATTTCCGAGGTTTCCCACCACCACCAACCCCCCCCCCCGTGCATCCCTCCCCGTCCCCCTCCCCCTCCCCCAAACCGCCACACAGACACACAGACAGACAGACAGACAGACAGACAGAAACAGACCCGTTCCTGGAGAAGGAGGAAGAGTAAGGAAAGCGAGAAGGGACAAAAATATTTAAAAAAAAAAAAAAAAAGCGAAAAAAAAAACGCACCTAAGCAAAACTCTGCCCCGAGACACACACTTCCGTCCGTGCCGTCCGCTGTCTGTCTGTCTGTCTGTCTGTCTGTACGTGGGTCGGTCGGCTGGCGGCGGCGGCGGGGGGGGGGCGGCGGCCGGAGGGCGGAAGCGGCGGGGGAGGGGCGGGGAGGGGAGAAGAAGCTCCCAAGCTGCCGGCGGCGGCTGGAGTTTTTCATTTAAAAAAAAAAAAAGAAGTCCAAAACTTTTTTTTTTTAGGGGTGAAAATAAGAATAAAATTAGAATAAATTAATAAATACAGATTTAAATTAAAATAAAAGTGGAAGGGTGGAGGATTCGGGGGGTGGGGGGTGGGGGTGGGGGGGAGTCTCGAACTCGGCTCCACCCTCGGGATGGGGAGGAGGAGGGAGAAGGAAAGAAAAAAAAAAAAAAAAAAAAAAGCCCCGGATGGTGTGTGCAAAAGCCTCGCGTGCAAAAAAAGAGAAAAAAAAAGAAAAAGAAAAGAAAAAAAGAAAAAAAGAAAAAAAAAACCCACTCTAGTTATTAAATCCATCATTAAATCGGGCAATGACAAGCTTTGCGAGGAAGAAAAATAAAATCATGGTCATTGTATATATATATATATTTTATTTTTGCACAGAAGGGGTGGGTTTTGTGCAAACAGAAAGGGTTTTTTTTGTTGTTGTTTTTTTGCAAAAAAATAAATAAATAAAGTGTGCAAAAAAGCAAAAAAAAAAAAAGTTTTGCAAAAAGAAAAAGAAAATAATAAGGTCTGCCATGCAACGCCTTGCAAAAAAGTAAATTGAAATTAAAAAAAAAGTAAAATAAAATAAAATAAAATGGGGGAGGGTGTGCAAAGGAAAAAGAAAGAAAAAAAGAAAGGAAGGAAGGAAAAAAGGAAGGAAGGAGGGAAGGAAGGAACTTTGCAATGTAAGGCTTTACGGAAAATAAATAAAATAAAATAAAATAAAATAAAATAAATAAAATAAAATAAAATAAAATAAAATAAAATAAAATAAAATAAAATGGGGGAGGGTGTGCAAAGGAAAAAGAAAGAAAGAAATGAGGTCTGCAATGCAAGCCTTTGCAAAAATTAAAATGAAATAAATAAAATAAAATAAATAAAATAAAACAAAAGGGAGGAGGGTATGCACAGCAAAAAAAGAAAAGGAAAAAAAGGGGGAAAAAAAAGGCAGGAAGGGGTGGTGCTCACGCCTTGAATCCCAGCAGCAGCCCCCGGAGGGAGGAGGCAGAGGGAGGAGGAGGATCACGGCCGTGAGTTCGAGGCCAGCCTGAGACGACACAGTGAATTCCAGGTCAGCCTGGGGCTGGAGCCGAGACCCGACCTCGAAAAACGAACCAAAAATTAAAATATAAATAAATAAAAAAGAAAAAAAATGAGGTTTGCAACGGAAGGCTTTGCAAAAAAAAATAATAATAATAAAATAAAATGTAAAATAAAAAAATAAAATAAAATAAAATGGGGGAGAGTGTACAAAGGAAATTAGTTTTGCAAAAAAAAAAAAAAAAAAAAAAAAAAGAGTTTGGCCACAAAAAAAAAAAAAAAATAAGTGAGTTGCCAAAAATGTAAAGTTTGCAAAAAAAAAGGGTGTGGGGGAGGAGGAAGGGTTTGCAAGGAGAAATCATTTTGCAAAAGAAAAAAAAAAAGAGAAAAGTAGGTTTTTTTTTTTTTTTTGCAAAAATAAATGGTTTGCAGCTGTGCGTGGAGGCGGGGCGCTCGCGGCCTTTCGTGCCAGCAGCACTGGGGAGGGAGGCAGAGGGAGGAGGAGCGTCGAGGCCGTGAGTTCGAGGCCAGCCTGAGACGACACAGAAAAAGCCAAAATAATAATAATAATAATAATAATAATAATAATAATAATAATAAGATAAAGTTAAAATTAAAATTAAAAAAGAACTCTGCCTGCTGGGAGGGAGAAAAAAACACCTTTGCTCCATGAGTAGTCGTGCAAATAAACAGTTTGTGTTTTTTTTTTGCAAAATAATGTGGAAAAAAAATAATCATTTGTAAAAAAAATAGTTTTGCAAAAAAAATAAAACAGAAAAAAAGTGCTTTGCACACAAAAAAAATAGTCTTGCATGGAGGAGACGGAAGAAAGAAAGAAAGAAAAAAAAATTTTTTTGGCCCGAAAAACACATAGTTTTGCAGATTAAAAATAGTTTTTGCAAAGAAGCAGCAGCCAAAAAAATTTTTTTTTTTTGCAGGGGGAAAAAAGAAAGAAGATTGAAAATAAAATCTGGGCGCAACATGTTGGGAGTTTCCGTGTCATCTTTTATTATTTATTTTATTTATTTTTTTTTAGGGAAATTTTTTTTTTCTTTTTTTGAAATGCAATGTCCCCAAAAAATAAAATAAAATAAAATTTGGAGGCGTCGTGTCATCTTATTTTCTTTATTTATTTTTAGGGGGGGATTTTAAAAAATTTTTATTTTTGCAATGCAATACGATGCAATTCAAAGCAAATGATATTTGGAAAAAAATTTTAAAAATAATTTAAAAAATTTTTTTTTAAATTTTAGAAAATTTAAAAATAAAGCCCGGCTGGATGTTCTGAGCTCCTCCCTCCCTTGGTCCCTGTCTTATCCCCTCCCCCACTTCCGTCCATCTGTCCGTCCGTCCGTCCATCCCATTTTCTCTCTCTCTCTCTGAGATCTGTGGGAAGGGGCTGGGAAAACACGTGTTAATTATTTAAAATTCATTATTTTTTAATATATTTTCTCTATATTTTTTCCTTAAACCTCTTTTATTTTCCTAAATTTTATTTAGAAACGCTGGCTCCCATTTTGGATAGGGGGGGATGGGAACTCACCCACCCAGGGACTCGAACCTGTGGGTCTCGTGAGTTGGGGGAGGGGTGGGAGGGCAGGAGGCAGGTGGCCCCGTGGGGGAGGGGCACCACTTCCTGTTTGCTGACGTCACTTCCCCCGAAGGACCGTCAACCGCCAGTTCAACGTTTCCTCTTCCTCCTCCTCTTCCTCGACCCTCCCACACTGGGACACACCCAATACACACCTGCTCCCTCGTGGAGGGCCCTTGGGGGGGAAGGGGCACCACTTCCTGTTTGGTGACGTCACTTCCGCCCTGAGGTCCCTCACCCCTCCCCCTCCCGTTCAGCTCTTCCTCTCCCTCCTCCTCCTCCTCATCTGTCCTGTACACTGACCTGGGCATGTGGGGCACCACTTCCTGTTTGGTGACGTCACTTCCGCCCTGAGGTCCCTCCCCCTCCCATTCAACACTTCCTGTCCTTCCACCTCCAAACACCCATGGCAGACACTGCTTCCTAGGGGAGGCCCCTTGGGGGGAGGGGCAACACTTCCTGTTTGCTGATATCACTTCCGCCCTGAGGTTCCTCGCCCCTCCCCCTCCCGTTCAGCTCTTCCTCTCCCTCCTCTCCCTCCTCTTCCTCATCTGTCCTCTACACTGACCCACCTGACCCTGCTCTGTTGAGGCCCTGGGAGGGAGGGGCACCACTTCCTGTTTGGTGATGTCACTTCCGCCATGAGGCCCCTTGCCCTTCCCCCTCCCATTCACCTCTTCCTCTCCCTCCTCTTCCTCCTCCTCCTCACCTGTCCTCTACACTGACACAGCCAACCCTGCTCTGTTGAGACCCTGGGGGGGAGGGGCACCACTTCCTGTTTGCTGACGTCACTTCCGCCCTGAGGTTCCTCACCCCTCCCCCTCATGTTCAGCTCTTCCTCTCCCTCCTCTCCCTCCTCTTCCTCACCTGTCCTTTACACTGACACACAAGACCCTGCTCTGTTGAGGCCCTTGGGGGAGGGGCACCACTTCCTGTTTGGTGACATCACTTCCGCCCTGAGGTTCCTTGCCCCTCCCCCTCCCATTCAGCTCTTCTTCCTCCTCCTCTTCCTCACCTGTCCTCTACACTGACCCACCCGAGCCTGCTCTGTTGAGACCCTGGAGGGGAGGGGCAAAACTTCCTGTTTGGTGACGTCACTTCCGCCCTGAGGCCCCTCGTCCCTCCCCCTCCCGTTCAACTCTTCGTCCTCCTCCTCTTCCTCAACCCTCCTCCTCACCAACGCCCCTGACAGACACTGCTCCCTAGTGGCGGCCCAGGGGCAGAAGGTCACCACTTCCGGTGTGGTGATGTCACTTCCGCCCAGAGATCCCTCCTCGCCCCTCCCCCTCCCGTGCAACTCTTCCTCTTCCTCCTCCTCTTCATCAACCATCCTGCACATGGACACACAGGACACTGCTCACTCATGGAGGCCAGTGGAGGCCGGGGTGCCATTTCCTGTTGAGTGATGCCATTTCCACCCTTCATCCCTCTCCTTCCTGTACAACTCCTCCTCTTCCTCCCCCCCCTCTTCCTCAACCCTCCTCCACACAAACACCCCCAACAGACACTGCTGTCTATTGTAGGCACCTGGGGGGAGGGGTACTGCTTCCTGTTTGCTGGCCTCACTTCCGCCCAGTGCTCCCTCACCCCTCCCCTTCCTGTTCAACTCTTCTTCCTCCTCCTCTTCCTCAAACCCTCCTGCACAGGGACACGGCCCAACCTCACTCCCTCATGGAGGCCTTGTGGGGGTGGGGAGCACCACTTCCTGTTTGCTGGCCTCACTTCCGCCCAGTGCTCCCTCGCCCCTCCCCCTCCCGTGCAACTCTTCCTCCTCTTCCTCAATAACCTGCACAGGGACATGGCCTGACCTCCCTCCCTCATGGAGGCATTTTTGGGGGCAGGGAGCACCACTTCCTCTTTGCTCACCTCACTTGCACACAAAGGTCCCTCCCCTTCCTGTTCAACTCTTCCTCTTCCTCCTCCTCTTCCTCAAAACCCTCCTGCATATGGACACAGCCTGATGTCACTCCCTCATGGAGGCCTTGTGCGGGGGCGGGGAGCACCACTTCCTTTTTGCTCACATCACTTCTGCCCAAAGGTCCCTCCCCTTCCTGTTCAACTCTTCCTCTTCCTCAAACAGTCCTGACAGGACACAGGGGCGGGGCCTCATGGAGTACACCATCCTGTTTGATGTCACTTCCTGTCAAAGGTCCATCCCCTTCCTGTTCAACTCTTCCTCTTCCTTATGCCCTCTTCATATGAACATGGCCTGACGTCACTCCCTCATGGAGTGATTGGCAGGGCACAAGGTGACATCACTTCCAGGAAGGGGGGGGGCCTTCCTGTTCCCATCAGTGATGTCACCTCCTTTCCTCCAAGCCCCCTGCCAGGGACATGGCATGTGACCTCACTCCCTCCCTCATGGAGGCCCAGCTGATCATCCCTCATGACTGACAGGAAGACACAGACAGGAAGGGGCGGGACTGACACATCCACACAGTGATGTCACTTCCTGTCTCCAGTCACCACCCACTGCATGTGACCCCCAGTATAATCAGAGCTGCTCCCCTCATGAGTAATTGGCAGGAAGACAGACAGGAAGGGGCGGGGCCTCCATGTCCCCCAGTGACATCACTTCCTGTCTCCAGACACCACCACTGCATGCACCCCTCAGCATATAAAGAGCTGCCCCCTCCTGAGTGATTGACAGGAAGAAATGGAAAGGAAGGGGTGGGGCCTCCATGTCCCCTCAGTGATGTCACTTCCTGGCTCCAGACACCTCCACTGCATGCACCCCCCCAGCATATTCAGAGCTGTGCCCCTCCTGAGTGATTGACAGGAAGAGATGGGCAGGAAGGGGCGGGGCTGACACATCCACACAGTGATGTCACTTCCTGTCTCCAGACCCCTTCACTGCATGCACCCTCAGCATATTCAGAGCTGCCCCCTCCTGAATGATTGACAGGAAGAAACAGACAGGAAGGGGTGGGGCCTCCATGTCCCATCAGTGATGTCACTTCCTGTCTCCAGACACCTTCCACTGCATGCACCCCAGCATATTCAGAGCTGCTGCCCCTCCTGAGTGATTGACAGGAAGACACAGACAGGAAGGGGCGGGGCCTCCATCCCTCAGTGATGTCACTTCCTGTCTCCAGACCCCACCACTGCATGTGACCCCAGTATATTCAGAGCTGCTCCCCTCATGAGTGATTGACAGGAAGACACAGACAGGAAGGGGCGGGGCCTCCATGTCCCATCAGTGATGTCACTTCCTGTCTCCAAACCCTACTGCTGCATGTGACCTCCAGTATATTCAGAACTGCTCTGCTCATGAGTGATAGACAGAAAGACAGACAGGAAGGGGTGGGGCCAACATGTCCAGTCAGTGACATCACTTCCTCTCTCCAGACCCCCTCCACTGCATGTAACCCCAGTATATTCAGAGCTGCTCCCCTCATGAGTGATTGACAGGAAGAGATGGGCAGGAAGGGGCGGGGCCTCCATGTCCCATCAGTGACGTCACTTCCTGTCTTCCAGACCCTTACACTGCATGCACCCCCCAGTATATTCAGAGGTGCTCCCGTCATGAGTGATTGACAGGAAGACACAGACAGGAAGGGGTGGGGCCAACATGTCCAGTCAGTGATGTCACTTCCTCTCTCCAGACCCCTCCACTGCATGTGACCCCAGTATATTCAGAGCTGCTCCCCTCATGAGTGATTGACAGGAAGACATGGACAGGAAGGGGAGGGCCTCCATGTCTCCTCAGTGATGTCACTTCCTGTCTCCAGACCCCTCCACTGCATGTACCCTCAGTATATTCAGAGCTGCTCCCCTCATGAGTGATTGACAGGAAGACAGACAGGAAGGGGTGGGGCCTCCATGTCCCCTCAGTGATGTCACTTCCTGTCTCCAGACCCCACCACTGCATGCACCCTCAGTATATTCAGAGCTGCTCCCCTCATGAGTGATTGACAGGAAGCACACAGACAGGAAGGGGTGGGGCCTCCATGTCCCCTCAGTGACATCACTTCCTGTCTCCAGACCCCACCACTGCATGCACCCCCAGTATATTCAGAGCTGCTCCCCTCATGAGTGATTGACAGGAAGACACAGATGGGAAGGGGCGGGGCCTCCATGTCCCCTCAGTGACATCACTTCCTGTCTCCAGACCCCACCACTGCATGCACCACCCAGTATATTCAGAGCTGCTCCCCTCCTGAGTGATTGACAGGAAGACACAGATGGGAAGGGGTGGGGCCTCCATGCCCCCTCAGTGACATCACTTCCTGTCTCCACCCCTCCACTGCATGCAACTGCCAAATATTCAGAGCTGCTCCCCTCATGAGGGATTGATGGGAAGAGATGGACAGGAAGGGGCGGGGCCTCCACATCCTCTCTGTGACATCACTTCCTGACTGCAGGTCCCACCCACCACATGCTCCCCCTAGTATATTCAGAGATGCTGCCTCATGACTGATTGACAGGCAGACACACACAGGAAGGGGCGGGGCTGCCAGGGACCCATCAGTGACGTCACTTCCTCCCAATAGGTCAGGAGGAGGCAGAGCTCCTCCCTCCCTGATTGATTGACAGGAAGCTGGGATGCAGGCAGACAGGAAGGTGCAGAGAACAGTGTGCTGTGATGTCATTTCCTGTCTCCTGGCCCCGCCTACTCAATGGGACCCCTAGTACACTCAGAGATGCTCCCTCATGATTGATTGATTGACAGAAAGACACAGACAGGAAGGGGCCACAGCAGTGATGTCACTTCCTCCCAAGAAGTTAGGAGGAGGCAGAGCTGCTCCTGCCCTGCTTGATTGATGGGTAGCTGGGATGTAGACTGACAGGAAGGGGCGGGGAGTACACCCCTCCTCTCTGACATCACTTCCTGTCCAAGGCCTCGCCCACCACATGCTCCCCCAGCATATCCAGAGATGCTTCTTCATGCCTGATTGACAGGAAGACAGAGAAAGGAATGGGTGGGGCCTCCACATCCCTCAGTGATGTCACTTCCTGTCCCAGGGCCTGCCAACTGCATGCCTACCCTAGCATATTCAGAGAGGCTCCCTCATGCCTGATTGACAGGAAGACACAGACAGGAAGGGGTGGGACTTCCAGGTCCCCATTAGTGACATCACTTCCTCCCAAGAGGTTAGGAGGAAGAGCTCCTCCCTCCCTCCTTGATTGACAGGAACCTGGGATGCAGACAGACAGGAAGTGGTGGGGAACACACATCCCTCTCTGACATCACTTCCTGGCCCAGGGCCCACCCACTGCATGCCCCCCCTAGCATATTCAGAGAGGCTCCCTCATGCCTGATTGACAGGAAGACACAGACAGGAAGGGGCGGGGCTCCCAGGCAGAGCTCCTCCCTCCCTGATTGACAGGGACCAGGGATACAGACAGGAAGGGGTCAGGACCACATCCTGTTGATGTCACTTCCTGTCCCAGGCCCCACCCAGTGCAGGCACACCATAGCATAATCAGAGAGGCTCCCTCATGACTGATTGACAGGAAGACACAGACAGGAAGGGGCGGGGCCTCCAGGTCCCCATCAGTGACATCACTTCCTCTAAAGAGGGTAGGAGGAGGCAGAGCTTCTCCCTCCCTGATTGATTGACAGGAAGCTGAGATGCAGAGACAGGAAGGGGCGGGGACTATGCAACTCTCTGACATCACTTCCTGGCCCAGGACCCGCCCACTGCATATACAGAGATTCTCCCTCATGACTGATTGACAGACACAGAAAGCAAGGGGCGGGGCCTGCAGGTCCCCATGAGTGGTGTCACTTCCTCCCAAGAGGCTAGGAGGAGGCAGAGTGGCTCCCTCATGACAGACAGGAAGACAGAGACAGGAAGGGGCGGGGCCTCCACACCCCTGGGTGACGTCCCTTCCCAACTGCAGGCCCCGCCCACCACATGTTCCACCTAGTGGATTCAGAGATGCTCACTCACGAGTGATTGACAGGAAGTCACAGACAGGAAGGGGCGGGGCCTCCAGGTCACCATCAGTGATGTCACTTCCTCCCAAGAGGCTAGGAGGAGGCAGAACAGCTCCCTCATGACAGACAGGAAGGGGCGGGGCCTCCACACCCCAGGGTGACATCACTTCCGGACTGCAGGCACCACCCACTACATGGTCCACCTAGTTAGTATATTCAGAGATGCTCACTCATGAGTGATTGACAGGAAGACACAGACAGGAAGGGGCGGGGCCTCCAGGCAGAGCTCCTCCTTCCCTGATTGACAGGGACCAGGGATGCAGACAGACAGGAAGGGGTGGGGACCACATCCTGTCAGTGACATCACTTCCTGTCCCAGCCCCCACCCAGTGCAGGCACACCATAGCATAATCATAGAGGCTCCCTCATGACTGACAGGAAGACACAGACAGGAAGGGGCGGGGCCTCCAGGTCCGTCTGTGATATCACTTCCTCTAAAGAGGGTAGGAGGAGGCAGAGCTTCTCCCTCCCTGATTGATTGACATGAAGCTGAGATGCAGAGACAGGAAGGGGTGGGGACTACACAACTCTCTGACATCACTTCCTGGCCCAGGACCTGCCCACTGCATATACAGAGATTCTCCCTCATGACTGATTGACAGACACAGAAAGGAAGGGGCGGGGCCTGCAGGTCCCCATGAGTGGTGTCACTTCCTCCCAAGAGGCTAGGAGGCAGAGTAACACCCTCATGACAGAAAGGAAGAGACAGGAAGGGGCGGGGCCTCCACACCCCTGGGTGACGTCACTTCCCGACAGCAGGCCCCACCCACCACATGTTCCACCTAGTGGATTCGGAGATGCTCACTCATGAGTGATTGACAGGAAGTCAGACAGGAAGGGGCAGGGCCTCCAGGTCACCATCAGTGATGTCACTTCCTCCCAAGAGGCTAGGAGGAGGCAGAACAGCTCCCTGACAGACAGGAAGGGGCGGGGCCTCCTGGCAACCATCAGTGATGTCACTTCCTCTGAAGAGGCTAGGAGGAGGCAGAACAGCTCCCTCATGACAGACAGGAAGGGGTGGGGCCTCCACACCCCAGGGTGACATCACTTCCGGACTGCAGGCACCACCCACTACATGGTCCACCTAGTTAGTATATTCAGAAATTGTCACTCATGATTGATTGACAGGAAAACAGACAGGAAGGGGCGGGGCCTCCAGGCAGAGCTCCTCCCTCCCTGATTGACAGGGACCAGGGATGCAGACAGACAGGAAGGGGTGGGGACCACATCCTGTCAGTGACATCACTTCCTGTCCCAGCCCCCACCCAGTGCAGGCACACCATAGCATAATCATAGAGGCTCCCTCATGACTGACAGGAAGACACACACAGGAAGGGGCGGGGCCTCCAGGTCCGTCCTGATATCACTTCCTCTAAAGAGGGTAGGAAAAGAGCTTCTCCTCTCCTGATTGATTGACATGAAGCTGAGATGCAGAACAGGAAGGGGTGGGGATTACACAACTCTCTGACATCACTTCCTGGCCCAGGATTTGCCCACTGCATATACAGAGATTCTGGGATGCAAACTGCTGACAGACACAGAAAGGAAACCCCGGGGCCTGCAGGTCCCCATGAGTTGTGTCATTTATTCCCAAGAGGCTAGGAGGCAGAGTAACACCCTCATGACAGAAAGGAAGAGACAGGAAGGGGCGGGGCCAAAACACCCCTGGGTTAATTACTTAAGCAGGCCCCACCCACCACATGTTCCATTTAGTTTATTTAGATGCTCACTAATTAGTGATTGACAGGAAGTCAGAAGAAAGGGGCAGGGCCTCCAGGTCACCATCAGTGATGTCACTTCCTAAAAGAGGCTAGGAGGAGGCAGAACAGCTCCCTGACAGACAGGAAGGGCGGGGATTCCTGGCAACCATCAGTGATGTCATTCCTAGAGGCTAGGAGGAGGCAGAACAGCTCCCTCATGACAGACATTTGGGAAAACCAAAAAAACACCCCTGGGTGATGTCATTTTTTCCGGACTGCAGGCAATGAGTTTTTACATGGTCCATTTAGTTAGTATATTCAGAGATGCTCACTCATGAGTGATTGACAGGAAGACACAGACAGGAAGGGCGGGGCCTCCAGGCAAAGCTCCTCCCTCCCTGATTGACATGGGGATCAGGGATGCAGACAGACAGGAAGGGATGGGGTCCACATCCTGTCAGTGACATCACTTCCTATTTTCCAGCCCCACCCAGTGCAGTTTGTTTATAGCATAATTTATTTATTTATTGACTGATTGACAGGAAGACACAGACAGGAAGGGGCGGGGCCTCCAGGTCCCCATCAGTGACATCACTTCCTCTAAAGAGGTTAGGAGCAGGCAGAGCTTCTCCCTCCCTGATTGATTGACAGGAAGCTGGGATGCAGACAGACATATTTTTAAGATTTTCTGACGTCACTTTTTGGCCCAGGACCCGCCCATTTTTTAATTTAGAGAGTCTCCCTCATGACTGATTGACAGACACAGAAAGGAAGGGGCGGGGCCTGCAGGTCCCCATGAGTGACATTGCTTCCTCCCAAGAGGATAGGATGAGGCATAGCTGCTCACAATTGACTGACAGGCAGAGACAGGAAGGGGCGGGCTCTTCACATCCTCAGCGACGTCACTTCCTGTCCCCGCCAACACACAGAGCGACACCCTAGCAGAGGCAGGGCTGTTCCCCTCGTGGCTGACAGGAAGAGACAGACAGGAAGGGGCGGGGCCTCTACAGGCCTTGGTGACGTCACTTCCTGTCTCAGGCCCGCCCACCGTGTGCACACCCCTAGTGGATGCTGAGCCCATCGGCTCACCATTGATGGACAGGAAGCTGGGACACAGGCTGGCAGGAAGGGGCGGGGCCTGCAGAGCTCCTCTGTGATGTCACTTCCTGTCAACCGGGCCACGCCCACATTGTGCTCCCCTTAGCAGAGGCTGAGCTGCTCCCCCTTCCATGAAGGAAGCACAGGAAGCAGAGATGTAGACAGACAGGAAGTGGGCGGGGCCTCCGCCTCCCACACAGTGACGTCACTTCCTCCCGACGGCCCCCAACCACAAACCCGCGGCCCCCTCCCCCATCTTTCGTATCAGGCTGCATTCGAACTCGCAGCCCCCTCCCCTCCCCACTTCCTGCTCCTCTTCCTCCCGGTTTGGGGGAAAAAAGGGGGAAGAAAGAAATAAAACTTCCTCCTCCTCATCTTCCTCATAGAGGAAAAATGAATTTCTTTTTAAATTGAAAACATATTTTTTAATATAAAAGGAGCACCAGCACCCTACTTAGTTATTCATTTATTTATCTACTTATATATTGACTTTGGGATGCAAAAAGGGCTGAACAGGGAGTTGGTCAAAGAAAACCCCCCAAAAAATTTTAAAATATTTTTAAATTTATTGTTTATTTATTTACTTACTTTGGGTGTGTAACAAAGGGGCTGGAGCTGGGAATTTGGCAAAGAAAACAAAAAAAAATCCACTAATTAATTAATTAATTAATTAACATTTTAAATGAGTTATTTATTTATTTATTTATTTAATTATTTATTTGCTTTGAGTGGAAGAAAAGGGCCGAGCTGGGAATTTGTCAAAGGTTAAGAAACATAAAAAATCCACTTCTATATTTAAAAATATTTAAATCAGTTTTTGTTGGATTATTTGTTTGTTTATTTATTTATTTATTTATTTATTTATTTATATATATGTTGTACCAAAGGGGTTGAGCTGGGAATTTGGCAAAGAAAACCAAAAAAAAATCCACTTTTTAATTAATTTTTTAATATTTTTAATGAGTTTTTATATTTATTTATTTATTTATTTATTTATTTATTTATTTGCTGAGAATTTGTCCAAGGTTAAAAAAAATTTAAAAATCCACTTTTTTATTTTGAAAAAAGCTTAAATCAGTTTATGTTGTAGCATGGGGCTGAGGTGGGAATTTGGCAAAGAAAACCAAAAAAAATCCATTTTTTCAATTAATTAATTTATTTTTTAATTTTTTAAATGAGTTTGTTTATTTATTTATTTATTTATTTATTTGCTTTGATGTGGGAGAAAAGGGCTGAGCGGGGAATTTGTCAAAGATAAAAAAAAATAAAAATGCACTTTTAAAAACTTTATTCATGTCTTTTTAATATTTTTAAAATATTTTTTAAGATTTTTAAAACCAACTCCACTTTTTTAATTTTTTTAAAAAAATATTTTTTTAATTTAGAAAAGAATCACTTCCAAAGAAATTTTTTTATTTTTTGGGTGTGTGTGTGTGTGTGTGTGTGTGTGGAGAAAGGGCTCAGCCAGGAAGAGGAGGAGGAAGAGGAGGAAGAACAGGAAAAGGAGGAGGAGGAAGAGGAGGAGGAAGAAGAGGACGAGGAGGAAGATGGAGGAAATGGAGCAGGAGGAAGAAGAGGAGGAAGAGGAGATGGAGGAAGAGGAAGAAGAACAGAAGGAGGAGGAAAAGGAGGAGGAAGAAGAGGAGGAGGAAGATGAAGAAGAACAGGAAAAGGAGGAGGAGGAAGATGATGAGGAAGAAGAGGACGAGGAGGAAGCTGGAGGAAATGGAGCAGGAAAGAGGAGGAGGAAGAGGAGATGGAGGAAGAGGAAGAAGAACGGAAGGAGGAAGAGGAAAAGGAGGAGGAAGAAGAGGAGGAGGAAGAGGAGGAAGAACAGGAGGAGGAAGATGCAGAAGAACAGGAAAAGGAGGAGGAAGAAGAGGAGGAGGAGGAAGAAGAGGAGGAAGAACAGGAGGAGGAGGAAGATGAAGAAAGAACGGAAGGAGGAGGAGAAAGGAAGAAGAGGAGGAAGAAGGAGAAAAAGAGGAGGAGAAGAGGAGGAGGAGAAGAAGATGGAGGAAATGGAGCAGGAGGAAGAGGAGGAGGAAGAGGAGATGGAGGAAGAGGAGGAAGAACAGAGGAGGGAGGAGGAAGGAGGAGGAAGAGAGGAGGAGGAAGAGGAAGAAGAACAGAGGAGGAGGAAGAGGAAGAAGAACAAGGAAAAGCTGGAGGAAATGGAGCAGGAGGAAGAGGAGGAGGAAGAGGAGATGGAGGAAGAGGAAGAAGGAGGAAGATGGAGGAAAAGGAGGAGGAAGAAGAAGAGGAGGAAAGAGGAAGATGGAGGAAGAGGAAGAAAGAAAAGGAGGAGGAAGAAGAGGAGGAGGAGGAAGAAGAGGAGGAAGAACAGGAGGAGGAGGAAGATGAGAAAGAACAGGAAAAGGAGGAGGAGGAAGAGGAGGAAGAAGAGGACGAGGAGGAAGATGGAGGAAATGGAGCAGGAGGAAGAGGAGGAGGAAGAGGAGATGGAGGAAGAGCAGGAAGAACAGAAGGAGGAGGAAAAAGGAGAAAAAAGAGGAGGAGGAAGATGAAGAGAACAGGAAAAAAGAGGAGGAAGAGGAAAGGAGGAGGAAGAGGACAAGGAAATGGAGGAAATGGAGCAGGAGGAAGAAGAGGAGGAAGAGGAGATGGAGGAAGGAAGAAGAAAGAAAAGGAGGAGGAAGAAGAGGAGGAGGAAGAGGAGGAAGAACAGGAGGAGGAAGATGCAGAAGAACAGGAAAAGGAGGAGGAAGAAGAGGAGGAGGAGGAAGATGAGGAAGAACAGGAAAAGGAGGAGGAGGAAGAGGAGGAAGGAGGAAGAAGAGGACAAGGAGGAAGATGGAGGAAATGGAGCAGGAGGAAGAAGAGGAGGAAGAGGAGATGGAGGAAGAGGAAGAAGAATGGAAGGAGGAGGAAAAGGAGGAGGAAGAAGAGGAGGAGGAAGATGAAGAAGAACAGGAAAAAGAGGAGGAGGAAGAGGAAGAGGAGGAAGAGGACAAGGAGGAAGCTGGAGGAAATGGAGCAGGAGGAAGAGGAGGAGGAAGAGGAGATGGAGGAAGAAGAAGAACGGAAGGAGGAGGAAAAGGAGGAGGAAGAAGAGGAGGAGGAAGAGGAGATGGAGGAAGAGGAAGAAGAACGGAAGGAGGAGGAGGAAGAGGAGGAAGAAGAGGAGGAGGAAGATGAAGAAGAACAGGAAAAAGAGGAGGAGGAAGAGGAGGAGGAGGAAGAGGACAGGGCTGGAAGAAATGGAGGAGGAAAGAGGAAGAGATGGAGAGATGGAAGAGGAAGAAGAACGGAAGGAGGAGGAAAAGGAGGAGGAAGAAGAGGAGGAGGAAGATGAAAAACAGGAAAAAGAGGAGGAGGAAGAGGAAGAGGAGGAGGAAGAGGACGAGGAGGAAGATGGAGGAAATGGAGCAGGAGGAAGAAGAGGAGGAAGAGGAGATGGAGGAAGAGGAAGAAGAACGGAAGGAGGAGGAAAAGGAGGAGGAAGAAGAGGAGGAGGAAGATGAAGAAGAACAGGAAAAAGAGGAGGAGGAAGAGGAAGAGGAGGAAGAGGACAAGGAGGAAGCTGGAGGAAATGGAGCAGGAGGAAGAGGAGGAGGGAGAAGAGGAGGAGGAAGATGAAGAACAGGAAAAGGAGGAGGAGGAGAAGGAGGAGGAAGAAGAGGAGGAGGAAGATGAAGAAGAACAGGAAAAAGAGGAGGAGGAAGAGGAGGAGGAGGAAGACGAAGAAGAACAGGAAAAAGAGGAGGAGGAAGAGGAGGAGGAGGAAGATGGAGGAAATGGAGCAGGAGAAGAAGAGGAGGAAGAAGAGGAGGAGGAAGATGAAGAAGAACAGGAAAAAGAGGAGGAGGAAGAGGAAGAGGAGGAAGAGGACAAGGAGGAAGCTGGAGGAAATGGAGCAGGAGGAAGAGGAGGAGGAAGAAGAGGAGGAGGAAGATGAAGAACAGGAAAAGGAGGAGGAGGAGGAAGAGGAGGAAGAAGAGGAGATGGAGAGGAAGAGGAGGAGGAACAGGAGGAGAAGGAAGATGAAGAAGAACAGGAAAAGGAGGAGGAGGAAGAGGAGGAGGAAGAGGAGGAAGAACAGAAGGAGGAAGAGGAACAGGAGAAGGAGGAAGATGAGGAGGAAGGGAAGGAGAATGAAGGGGAGGAGGAATAGAAGAAGGAAGCGGAGGAGGAAGAGGAGCAGGAAGGAGGGGGAAGAAAGAGGAAAAGGAGGCATAATGAGGGGAGGAGGAGGAAGGTGATGGGATGCGAGTTCGAATCCAGCCTGGGGACAGCAGAGGGGATAGAGAGGGTTAGGACTGTGCCCGACCTGGGCGAAGGAGGGAAGGAATCGGGACAGGACGTTCTGGAATGTTCTTCCACGGGGAGGGATCCAGGGAGATGGAGGGCCGACTCCAGTTCAAGTCCAGGCAAATGAATGAATGAATGAATGAATGAATGAGTGAGTGACTTCCCCGTCATATGCCCCTTCCCCCCTTTTTCTAGTACGTTCTAGCCTGGTTTATTTGATTAAATTAATTTATTGTTTTTATTTATGTATTTTTATTTAATACATCATTTTGATTTATTTTTTATTTTATTTTTACTTATTTATTTATTTTGTTTTAATTTATTACATTACTTTATTTTATCTTTTATTTATTTTTTATTTCATTTTCTTTTTTATACTCTATTTATTTATTTATTATTTCTATTTATTTTTATTTATTACATTATTTTAATTTAGTTATTTTTTTATTTTATTTTTATTTATTTACCACTTTTGCTTATTTGTTTTTATTTATTACATGATTATTTGATTTGATTTCTTTTATATTTCTAATCTTTGGTTTTATTTTATTTTTATTGATTTTCATTTCATTTCATTTCATTTATTTCATTATTTTATTTTATGTTATTTTTACATTTTTCGACGCCCAGCCCAGAGCCAACTGGGACCTCGAACTCGCCGCCCGCACCTTCCCTCCCGCCCCCCCCCACACCATGGCCACGGCCCTTTCTAGAACTTTCTCTGAAGGCTTCCCTCCTCAAACTCCTCCTCCCCTCCACCCATGCCCACCAGGACAGACAGGCGGACAGGCAGACAGACAGACAAGGCTCCCTTGGGTGGCCTGGAGCCTTTCCCGCCCCACCCCCATGCCGAGCCCAGGCAGGCCTGCCCCTCCCCCAACCCCTCCCCCAACAGGAAGCCGCGGCCTGTCATTAACCCACCTCACCCCCCGGGCAGGTTGGGGAATGGGGAAGATAATCACCAGTGTGAGCCTAGAGGCGGCAGCAGCAGCAGTCCCTCTCTGAGGGGGGTCAAGACAGACAGACAGACAGCTGGACAGACGCCACATTGGCAGGGGGAGGGGAGGGCAACAGGAAAAGGGGCGTTGATTGACAGGTCTGGGGCTGATGGGCCGCCCTGGGATCCATTAACAGGCCTGGGCATTCTGGAGTGATTTGACAGGTCTGGGATGGATTAAGAGGCCTGGGATTCATTAACAAGCCTGGGGGCTCTGGCATTGATTGATTGATTGATTGATTGACAAGCCTGGGATTGATTGACAGGTCTGGGGCTGATGGACCATCCTGGGATCCATTAACAGGCCTGGGCATTCTGCAGTGATTTGACAGGTCTGGGATGGATTAAAAGGCCTGGGATTCATTAACAAGCCTGGGGGCTCTGGCATTGATTAACAGGCCTGGGATTGATTGACAGGTCTGGGGCTGATGGACTGTCCTGGGATCCATTAACAGGCCTGGGCATTCTGCAGTGATTTGACAGGTCTGGCATGGATTAAGAGGCCTGGGATTCATTAACAAGCCTGGGGGCTCTGGCATTGATTGATAGATTGATTGACAAGCCTGGGGATTGACAGGTCTGGGGCTGATGGACCGTCCTGGGCTCCATTAACAGGCCTGGGCATTCTGGAGTGATTTGACAGGTCTGGGATGGATTAACAGGCCTGGGAATCATTAACAAGCCTGGGGACTCTGGCATTGATTGATAGATTGATTGACAAGCCTGGGATTGATTGACAGGTCTGGGGCTGATGAACCGTCCTGGGCTCCATTAACAGGCCTGGGCATTCTGGGGTTGATTGACAGGTCTGGGATGGATTAAGAGGCCTGGGAATCATTAACAAGCCTGGGGACTCTGGCATTGATTGACAAGCCTGGGATTGATTAACAGGCCTGGCGTTGATTGACAGGTCTGGGGCTGAAGGACAGGCCTAGGGATTCTGGCCTTGATTGACAGCCTGGGGCTCTGGCATTGACTGACAGGGCTGGGGGATTAAAAGGCCTGGGGCTCTGGAATTGATTGAAAAGCCTGGGTTTGATTAACAAGCCAGGAATCTGGCATTGATTGACAGGTCTGGGCTGATGGACAGGCCTGGGGCTCTGGTGTTGATTAGCAGGCCTTGGGCTCTTACCTTGATTGATGGGCCTGGGATCCATTCACAGGCCTTGTGCTCTGGCATTGATTGACAGACCTGGGGCTTGGGGGGGTGATTGACAGGTCTGGGGCTGATGGACAGGCCAGGGATCCATTAACAGGCCTGGGGCACTCTGGCATTGATTGACAGGTTTGGGGGCTCTGCCATTGATTAACAGGCCTTGGGTTCTTACCTTAATTGACAAGGCCTGGGATCCATTCACTGGCCCAGGGAACTGGCATCGATTGACATTTCTGGGATTATCAGTCCTGGGGATCTGGTGTTGATTGACAGGTCTGGGGCTAAAGGACAGGCCTGGTATGGATGAACAGGCCTGGGGCTCTGGTGTTGATTAACAGGCCTTGGGCTCTTACCTTGATTGATAGGCCTGGGATCCATTCAGAGGTCTGGGATCGATTAGCAAGCCTGGGGCTCTGTTTCTGATTGACAGGCCTGGTATGGAAGAACAGGCCTGGGGCTCTGGTGTTGATTAACAGGCCTGGGGCTCTTACCTTGATTGACAGGCCTGGGATCCATTCAGAGGTCTGGGTTCGATTAGCAAGCCTGGGGCTCTGGTGTTGATTAACAGGCCTTGGGCTCTTACTTTGATTGATAGGCCTGGGATCCATTCAGAGGTCTGGGATCGATTAGCAAGCCTGGGGCTCTGTTGTTGATTGACAGGCCTGGTATGGATGAACAGACCTGGGGCTCTGGTGTTGATTAACAGGCCTGGGGCTCTTACCTTGATTGACAGGCCTGGGATCCATTCAGAGGTCTGGGTTTGATTAGCAAGCCTGGGGCTCTGGTGTTGATTAACAGGCCTGGGGCTCTTACCTTGATTGACAGGCCTGGGATCCATTCAGAGGTCTGGGATCGATTAGCAAGCCTGGGGCTCTGTTGTTGATTGACAGGTGTGGGGCTGATGGGCAGGTCAGGGTGAGTGGCATTGATTGACAGGTCGATAGGCCAAGTTTGGGTTAAAAAATAATAAAAAAACAAACAAAAAGGAATAAAAAAAAATGAAAGAAAGGAGAGACATGAGACCCAGGTTTGGGCCTTGAAACATAACAAGCAAGGAAAAAAAAAGAAAAACAGAAAATAATAATAATAATAATGATAATAATAATAATAATGAAATTAAAAAAATAAAATTAAAAATGTTAAAAATTAATGTTCACTTGAAAAGAGCACCTAGGATGGGGGTGGAATATAATCAATGCCAGATGTGACCTTGGGGAGGAAAAAAAAACCATATATATATATATATATATATATATATATATATGATATTTGTAAATAAATGAGTAGACTCATTATTGATACATTAATAATTAATAATAAGAAGAATATTTTGGGGGGATTCATATCAATCATTACTGGAGGGGGAGGAGAAAAATAGATATTAATGATATTTGTAAGTAAAGAAAAATCTTCATTACTACTACATACACTAATAATAAGAAGAATATTTTGGGGGGATTTATTTGAATCATACTCTGGAGAGGGGAGGGGAAAAATAGATATTAATGACTTTGAAAACTAAATAAATATATTCATTATTAATACATAGAATAATAATAATTTTTGGGATTTATTTCAATCATATTCTGGAGGGGGGGAGGGGAAAATATATATTAATGATATTTGTAAATAAATAAATATATTCATTATTAATACATCAACTAACAATAATAATATTTATTGGGGGATTTATTTCAATTATAATTTGGAGGGGGGGGAAAAATAGATATATTGATGATATTAGTAAATAAATAAATATATTCATCCTTAATACATAAACTAACAATACTAAGAATAATTTTGGGGGAAAATATATATTGATGGTATTAGTAAATAAATAAATATATTCATTATGAATACATAAAGTAACAATAATAAGAATATTTTGGGGGGATTTATTTCAATCATATTCTGAAGTGGGAGGGGACATATGCATATTGATGATATTTGTAAATAAAAAATATTGATTATTAATACATAAAATAATAATAATAACAAGAATATTATTTATAATAACAACAAGAATAACAAGAAGTTATAATAATAACAAGAATATTATTTCAATCGTATTCTGGAGGGTGGAGGGGAAAAATATATACTCATGACATTCAAGAATAAATAAATATATTCATTATTAATATATAAATTAATAATAATAACTTTGGGGGATTTATTTTAATCATATCCTGGAGTGGGAGGAAAAATATATATTAATGATATTCATAAATTATTAATACACAATAAGAATAAATAAATATATTCATTATTAATACATAAATTAATAATAATAATATTTCGGGGGATTAATTTCAATCATATTCTGGAGGGGGAAATATATATATTAATGATATTCATAAATAAATAAATATATTCATTGTTAATACATTAATAATAATAAGATTTTGGGGATTTATTTCAATCATGCTCTGGGGAAATATATATATTGATATTCATAAGTAAATAAATATATTCATTATTAGTACATAGACTAATAATATTTTGGGGGGGATTTATTTCAATCATACTCTGGAGGGGGAAATATATATATTATTGATATTCATAAATAAATGAATATATCAATTATTAATATGTTAACTAATAATTAATAATAAGAATATTTTGGGGTGATTTATTTCAATCATACTCTGGAGGGGGGAGGCGAAAAAAACCACATGTGAATTTTTTTCATATAATAATTTTCTAATTTTCTCGTGTTCTGCCTTTTAATGAATTATTTAAATGAAACGTGAGAGGAATCGGGATGCGGGTGGGGTCCGGGCTTGGGGAAATATATATATGAGTGATATTCATAAATAAATAAATATATTCATTATTATACATGAATTAATAATAATAATAATAATATTTTTAGGGGATTTATTTCAATCACTCTGGAGGGGGGAGGGGGAAATATATATATATTAATGATATTCATAAATAAATAGACATATTCATTATTAATACATAAGCTAATAATTAATAATGAGAATATTTGGGGAGATTTATTTCAATCATATTCTGAAGAGGGTGGGGGGAATATATATATATATATATTAGTGATATTCGAGAGTAAATAAATATATTCATTATTATACATGAATTAATAATTAATAAGAATATTTTTAGGGATTTATTTCAATCATTCTGGAGGGGAGTGGGAAAAATATATATTAATGATATTCATAAATAAATAAATATATTCATTATTATACATGAATTAATAATAATAATAATAATAATATTTTTAGGGGATTTATTTCAATCACTCTGGAGGGGGAGGAGGAAATATATATATTAATGATATTCATAAATAAATAGATATATTCATTATTAATACATAAGCTAATAATTAATAATGAGAATATTTGGGGGGATTTATTTCAATCGTATTCTGGAGAGGGAAGGGGGAATATATATATATATTAGTGATATTCATAAATAAATAAATATATTCATTATTATACATGAATTAATAATAATAGTAATATTTTTAGGGGATTTATTTCAATCACTCTGGAGGAGGAAATATAAAATATTAATGATATTCATATTAATGATAATTGATTCAGCTAAAATTAATAATGAGGATGTGGCTGTCCATTTCAATCATATTCTGAAGATGGGGAATATATATATATATATATTAGTGATACAGGGGAAATATATTCATTATTATCATGAATTAAAATTAATAAGAATATTTTTTGAAGAAATTCAGGGGGGGGGGAGATTGTTAATGATATTCATAAATAAATAAATATATTCATTATTATGGGGACATTTTCAACTTAAGATCAAAAAAATGCAATGTCCCAAGAAGCCTTGGGGTGTGGAGGAAATGTCCATATATTAATGATATTCATAAATAAATAGATATAAGGACATTATGAGTTCAATTAATAATGGAATATTATGGTGGCCTGAGGGGGGGACATTTCAGATATCTAAAAAAAATAAATATATTCACACATTATACAATTAATAATAATAGTAATAGGAAACAATCACTCTGGAGGGGGAGGGGAAAATATATATATTAATGATCCATCCACAAACCCTGGCTGTCCACCCCTATGGTGGCCCAAGGGGACATTTCAAACGCAATTTTTGAAGAAAAAAAACCATTTACCAAATGAACGGTGGCCCGTGGGGACATTTCAAAGATCAAAAAAATGCAATGTCCCAAGCTGGGGTGTGGGGTCCACCCACTACCTGTGGCATTATGAGTTGTTAGGAGGGCACTACGGTGGCTGCCAAGGGACATTTCAAAAAAAAAAAAAACAAACAAGCAAATGAGTCCAGTGAGATGGAAACCCAGTTTTCTCTGACATTTCTCTTCATTATCTTCTCCAAACAAAAATGCCCACACCCAAAAATATGAATTGCTTTAAATTTTTAATTTTTCAAAAAATTTTTCAAAACAAGCAAATGGGTCGGTTATTAAAAACCCAGTTTTCTGATTTCTCTTCATTATCTTCTCCACAAAAAATCCCACTTTTTAAAAATATGAATTGCTTTAAATTTTTAATTTTTACTATTTTGTTATTATTATTATTATTATTATGAAAAATCCAGTTTTCTCTGATTTATCTTCTTTGTATTCTCCACAAAAATCCCACTTTTTGAAAACATGCATTTGTTTAAATCTTTAAACTTTTACTTTATGATTTTAAAATATTTTTATATTATTTTATAGTATTATAATTATGTTATTTGTATTTTTATATTATTTATATTTTTAAAATAAAATCCAGTTTTCTCTGATTTATCTTCATTTTGTTCTCCAGAAAAATCTCACTTTTAAAAATATGAATTGCTTTATATTTTTAATTTTTACTATTTTATTATTATTATTATGATTATGATGAAAATCCAGTTTTCTCTGATTTCTGTTGTTTATATTCTCCACAAAAATCCCACGTTTTGAAAACATGCATTTGTTTAAATTTTTAATTTTTACTATTTTATGATTTTTAATATTTTTATATTGTATTATAATTATGTTATTTATATTTTTATATTTTTATATTTTTTAATTAAAATCCAGTTTTCTCTGATTTATCATCTATATATTCTCCACAAAAACTACCCCATGTTTTGAAAAATACCCATTTGTTTAAATTTTTAATTTGGACTATTTTGTTATGATTTATTATATGATGATTAAAATAAATTTTAATTTTTACTATTGGGTTATTATTTGTTATTATGATGATGAAAATCCAGTTTTCGGATTTATATGATTTATATTCTCCACAAAAATCCCACGTTTTTGGAAACATGCATTTGTTTAAATTTTTAACTTTTGCTATTTTGTTATGTATTTTTATTACTATTATTGAAATACAGTTTTCTCTGAAAACGGCAACCTGACCATCAATTTATTTTTAATATTATTTTTATTTATTTATTTAATTATTTTTAATATTATTATTTTTTATTTTTGGTGTTTTTTTTTTTCTTTTCCCTTTTTTTGTAGCCATTTCCAGTATGTATGGAAGAAAAAAAAACAACAACTATTTTTCAGGTGCGCAAAGCCCGATGATGTTTCTCCCTCGTGGGAAATTCCTTATTTTTAGTTTAAAAACGTATTTATTTTTTTAATAAAAATCGCGACTTTTAAGCCAAAAAGAAAAAGAACAAATGACAGAAGAAAGCGCAGCGTGTGCTCGTCTAGTTTTCAGAGAGAACGAGAATATCGTAAAACACGAGGCTACGTTTTTTTTTAAAAGTATTTTTGTTCATTTATTTATTTATTTATTTGCTTATTTATTTTAATTTCTCAAAAGCACATTTTTATCTTTTTTTTTTTTTTAATTTTTTAATAAGAAAAAAGCCTGGAAAAAAAAAAAAGACAAATCTCGAAAGCAAAAACGGGAAAAATCAAGAAATTCCAGATGCACAGGACGGGAATGTGTGAAGGCGCAGGGAGGCAAGAGGGACAGACACAGGTTCCGTGAGGTTCCGGAACATTCCGCAGACGGACGGAGAGACAGGGAGGAGAGAGAGAGAGAGATTCCGTGCGGTTCCGGAACATTCTGCAGAGAAACAAGAGAATTTCCACGTGGTTCTGGAACATTCCGCAGAGAAAGAGAGCATTTCTATATGGTTCCGGAACATTCCACAGACGGACGGAGAGACAGGGAGGAGAGAGAGAGGAGAGAGAGAGATTCCGTGCGGTTCCGGAACATTCTGCAGAGAAACAAGAGAATTTCCACGTGGTTCTGGGACATTCCGCAGACGGACGGAGAGACAGGGAGGAGAGAGAGAGAGAGAGAGAGATTCCGTGCGGTTCCGGAACATTCTGCAGAGAAACAAGAGAATTTCCACGTGGTTCTGGAACATTCCGGAGAGAAAGAGAGCATTTCCATGTGGTTCTGGAACGTTCCGCAGACGGAGGGAGAGACAGGGAGAGAGATTCCGTGCACTTCCAGAACATTCCGCAGAGAGGTGAGAGAGATTCCGTGCGGTTCCGGAACATTCCGCAGACAGAGAGAGAGAGACAAAGACAGATTCCGTGCAGTTCCAGAATATTCCGAATTTCAGAACAGAGAGAGCGGAGAGACAAAGAGACAGATTCTGTGCGGTTCCAGAATATTCAAAGAAGGCGGTTCGGAATTTCCATATGGAGAGAGAACACATTCAGAGAGGTGAGAGAGATTCCGTGCAGTTCCGGAACATTCCGCAGACAGAGACAGAGAGATTCCGTGTGGTTCCGGAACATTCCGCAGAGAAACAAAGAATTTCCATGTGGTTCTGGAACATTCTGCAGACAGAGACGAACTTTCTTCAGAAAACACAGAGAGAGAGAGAGAGATTCCGTGCACTTCCAGAACATTCAGACGAGAGAGAGAGGTGAGTTCGAGAACATTCCACAGAGAAATAGATTCCGTGCGGTTCGGGACATTCCGCAGACAGAGACACAGAGATTCTGGAACATTCCGCAGAGAAACAGAGAGTTTGGTTCGGAACATTCGACAGAGGAGAAACAAAGACATTCCATGTGGTTCCAGACCATTCCACAGAGATGAGAAACAGAGAGAAAAAGAATTTCCATGTGGTTCTGGAACATTCCGCAGACAGAGACAGGGAGAGAGAGAGATTCTGTGCACTTCCAGAAAATTCCGCAGAGAGGTGAGAGAGATTCCATGCAGTTCCGGAACATTCTGCAGACTGAGACAGAGAGACAGACAGATTCCTTGCAGTTCGAGAACATTCCACAGAGAAACTGATTCCGTGCGGTTCCGGGACATTCCGCAGACGGACGGAGAGACAGAGATTCCGTACGGTTCTGGAACATTCCGCAGAGAAACAGAGAGTTTGCGAGCGGTTCCGGAACATTCCGCAGACAGAGGGAGAGAAAGGGAGAGAGATTCTGTGCAATTCCAGACCATTCCACAGACATGAGACAGATTCGTGTGAGGTTCCGGAACATTCCGCAGACAAAGGGAGAGACAGACATTCCTGCAATTCCAGAACATTCCGCAGAGAAACAGAGACTCCATGCGGGTCTGGAACATTCCACAGCGAGAGGGGAGAGAGAGAGAGACAAATACCATGTGGTTCTGGAACATTCCACAGAGAGAGAGAGACAGAGACAGAGAGAGACTCCATGCAATTCCAGAACATTCTACAGAGAAACAGAGTTTCCATGCGGTCCTGGAACATTCAGCAGACAGAGACTCTGTGCAATTCCAGAACATTCCGCAGAGAAACAGAGAGATTCTGTGCGGTTCTGGAACATTCCACAGAGAGAGATAAGAGATTCTGCGCCGCTCTGGAACATTCCACGGAGAAAGAGAGGGGGGGATTCTGTGAGGTTCTGGAACACTTTGAAGAGAAAGAGAGATTCCGTGTGCTTCTGGAACATTCTGCAGAGCAATAGAGGAGTTTCCATGAGGATCTGGAACATTCTGCAGTGAGAGAGAGAGAGAGAGGGAGATTCTGTGAAGTTCTGGAACATTCTGCAGAGAGACAGAGTGTGTGCAGTTCTAGAACATTCCACAGGGCAACAGAGATTCCATGAGGTTCTGGAACATTCCACAGAGAGAGAGAGAGAGAGATGGGGGTGAGGACATTCCATGTGGTTCTGGAACATTCCACAGAGAAACAGAAGATTCCGTGCAGTTCTGGAACATCCCGCCAAAAAATACAGAGAGGAGGTTCCACACGGTTCTGGAACATTCCACAGGGAAATAGAGGAACGAAACTCCTTATGGTTCTGGAACATTCCTCAGAGAACGACAGAGAAGATTCCCTGAGCATCTGGAACATTCCGCAGATGATGAGACAGAAGATTCCGTGTGGTTCTGGAACATTCCTCAGATGATGACAGAGAAGATTCCCTGAGCATCTGGAACATTCCGCAGATGATGAGAGAGAAGATTCCGTGTGGTTCTGGAACATTCCTCAGATGATGAAAGAGAGGCAGTTCCGTGCATTTCTGGAACCTTCCGCAGAGAAGTAGAGAGGGGAGACATTCCGTAAAGTCCTGGATCATTGTGCAGAGAAGTAGAGCGCGGAGATTCCGTGTGGTTCTAGAATGTTCCGCAGAGAAAGCGAGGCGATTCCGTGCGGTTCCAGAATGTTCCGCAGAAGTCGGGTCAAGACTCTGTGCACCTCTGGAACATTCTGCGCGGCTCTGGAACATTCCACAGAGAATGAGCGCGGAGATTCCGTGTGGTTCTGGAACATTCCGCAGAGCCTTAGAAAGTTGAGATTCTGTGCGGTTCCAGAACGTTCTGCAGAGTAGATCCCATGTGGTTCTGGAACGTTTCACAGAGCACGAGGAAGCAGATCCCGTGCGGTCCTGGAACGTTCCGTGGAGGAGCAGACGCGAGATTCCAGATCCCATACGGTTCTGGAACATTCTGCAGACTTAGGTGAGATTCTGTGCGGTTCCGGGACATTCCACAGAGTAGATTCCGTGTGGTTCCGGAACGTTCCACAGAGAATGAGGAAGCAGATCCCGTGCACTTCTGGAACGTTCTGCAGAGAAGTAGAGGCGAGATTCCACGTGGTTCTGGAACATTCCGCAGGGGAGTAGAGCGCGTGCACTTCTGGAACGTTCCACAGAGAAAGAGTAGGCAGGATTCCGTGTGGTTCCGGAACATTCCGCAGAGAGGGCAGGTGCCGATCCCGTGTGGTTCTGGAAGGTTCTGCGGATGGTCCGCGCAGGTGTGTTGTATCCTGGGGGGAGGAGAACACCAGAGATGAGGAGTCATGTCAATGGAAACCACATTCTGGAACATTCCAAGAGCTTCTCTTTCCTTTTCTTTTTTTTTCTTCCCAATTCTAGAACTTTCTCCTGAGGATAAAATCCTGCAGGGGAAAAAGAAAAAGAAAAAAAAGAGAGAAAACGTTCTAGAACGTTCCGAGACGCCAACACCCAAACCGGCCCCCACATCCCAGAACACTGAGATGCCAGAAAATGTAAAATTAAAATATTAAAATAATTAAATCAATTAAAAGGAAAAAAAACATCTTCCAAGAACATTCAGGTACCAAAAATGAAAATAATAAAAATTTAAAAAAATCCCACATTCCAGAACATTCTGAGACATCAAAAAAAAATAGAAAATACATAAAAATAAAACACACGCACATGTTCCAGAACATTCTGAGATATAGAAATGTACGGGAGTTTTGAGAATGTGTTAAAAAGATATTATTTTAGTATTAAAAAAAGATTCCAGAACATTCTGAGACACTAAAAAGAAAAACAAAATTCCAGAAGCTTCTCTCTCTGGCGCAAAAAAAAAAAAAAAATCCCAAGGAAGAAAGCGAAAGAGAAAAAGGGGGAAAAAATGCACATGTTCCGGAACGTTCCGAGATGTGAAGACCCACACGAGCCCCCACGTTCCAGAACATTCCGAGAAACCCCCCCCCAAAAAAGGAAAATACATAAAAATAAAACACAGGCACACGTTCCAAAACATTCTGAGATATGTAAAAATACGGGAATTTTGGGAACGTGTTAAAAACACATTTAAAAAAATATTTTTAAAAAAATATTCCAGAACATTCTGAGACACGAGAAAGAAAAATAAAATTCCAGAAGCTTCTCTCTCTGGCGCAAAAAAAAAAAAAAATCCCAAGGAAGCAAAAGAGAAAAAGAAAAAGAAAAAACAGCACATATTCCGGAACATTCCGAGATGTGAAGACCCAAACCAGCCCCCACGTTCCAGAACATTCCGAATGGCAAAGACGTTGGGGGAACGAAAGCGAAAGCGAGAGCGATGCCAGAACATATACGCCGAGGGAGGCAACACGTGACCACACGGAAAGTGAAGCAGGTTCTGGAACATTCCGAGACACGAAAAAGATTCGGAACCTTCTCCGCAGCATAAAATCTCAAGGAACACAGAAGAAAACCATAATAATAATAATAATAATAATAATGATAAAATAATAAACAAATACACATATTATATATATATATACATATAACATATAATATATAATATAATATAATATAATATAATATAATATAATATAATATATATATATATATATATTATATCTCACGACGTGACTTCAAAACCACGAGCCACATTGGAGGATGATATGTTCCCAGACATCGGAACCAAAATAAATAAATAAAATAAATTAAATTTAAAAACAGTAAAAAAAAAAGTATATTTTTAAAAATATTTTATGCGGCTTCCTCTTATGGAGCATTAACACACGTCATAAAATAAATATGAATTCAGTGATGTCGCTATAAACAGACGCAGATGCATTTGTAGTCGTGGTATATGCAGCAAATATTCATATATATATACATATATATATATACCATGAATATGAGTTTATGCAGATGCCAAGTACGTGCAAATGTGTATTTACACAGAGTTAAATATACATCTGTATATAAATAAATAAATAAATATATATGTTGGATATTTTTAATTAACAAAAAATATATATGCATATATATGAATAATATATTTAAATCCACGCAAATATGTCAATTGGATATTTTAGGAAAATTAATAATATATGTATATGTAAGCAAATAAATATGAATAATATATATTTATAACTATCATGTCAAATATATGTAATATATAAAATATGTTTAGCAATATGTTTATGTAAATAAGTTTGTAAAATACATTTTATTTATGTAAATAAAATGTTCAAAGTATAAATAATACACCACAAATATGGTGCAGGCAAATAGTGTAGGGGACAAAAATAGTACAAATAAATAAAAGCAAAACATAACATTTCATAAATGTTATATTTAATAAAATATATATATATATATTTATATTATATATGTATATATTTATAAATTATGCAATATTATATTTATATTTATATTTATATTTATATTTATTTTTAAATTTATATTTATATATATTTATTTATAAATATTTGCATATATTTAAAGTCATATATAGGTGTATAAAAGTTAATGGACATAGTGCAATCACACAGTATCTTGGACCAATAGTATAATCATAAATGATATGTTATATGTAACATAAAAAAATAGTAATATAAATAGAATGAATATAATAAAATATAAAATGGATGTCATAAATAGTTATACAAAAACAATAACATTATCATATATTTAATTTATATTTATATTTTATATAATACACTATATATAAAATTATATACAAATATAATGAATAATAATAACATATAGGTATAGTATCGGACCAATAGTATAATATAATATGATGTGCTATATAAAAAATATTATATTTAATAAAATAGAATGAATATAATATATAAATACAAAATAGATGTCATATATAGTTATACAAATATGATATACAACTACATAAATATACTTATAAAGCATATATTTATATTTACCAATCACACAGTATCTTGGACTAAACAATAGTATAATCAAATATTATGAATAATATGATAAAAGGTCCAATATAATTATATAGTATAATCATAATAAATATAAATATAAGTATTATATAAATAAAATGAATAAATATAAATATAAAATGGATGTCATATATAGTTATACAAATATGATATACAACTACATAAATATACTTATAAAGCATATGTTTATATTTATATTTGCATAAGCATGCACATAACCCTACACTATATATAAATATATATATAATAAATAAAATAAATAATAAGAATGACACATAAGTTCCAATCACACAGTATCTTGGACCAATAGTATAATCATAATATGATGTATTATATGTAATATAAGTATTATATTTAATAAAATATAATAAATATAATATATAAATATAAAGTAAATGTAATATAGTTATAAAAATATGACATACAACTACATAAATATACTTATAAAGCACATATTTATATTTATATTTATATTTTTATATTTATATTTACATTTATATTTGCATAAGCATGCACATAAACCTAAACTATATATAAAATATATATATAACAAATATTATGAATAATAAGAATAACACATAAGGTCTAATCACATAGTATCTCAGACCAATAGTATAATCATAATATGATGTGCTATATGTAATATAAGTATTATATTTAATAAAATAGAATGAATATAATATATAAATATAAAATAGATGTCATATATAATTATACAAATATGACATACAACTACATAAATATACTTATAAAGCATATATTTATATTTATATTTATATTTGCATAAGCATGCACATAACCCTACACTATATATAAAATATATATATATATATATAAATATAATAAATAATAATGACACATAAGGTCCAATCACATAGTATCTCAGACCAATAGTATAATCATAATATGATGTGCTATATGTAATATAAGTATTATATTTAATAAAATAAAATGAATATAATATATAAATATAAAGTAAATGTAATATAGTTATAAAAATATGATATACAACTACATAAATATACTTATAAAGCACATATTTATATTTGCATAAGCATGCATGTAACCCTACATTATATATAAAGATATATATATATAACAAATACAATAAATAATAAGAATAACACATAAGGTCCAATCATATAGTAGCTAGGACCAATAGTATAACCATAATATAATGTGTTATATGTAATATAATTATATTTAATAAAATAAAATGAATATAATATATGAATATAAAATAAAGGTCATATATAGTTATGTAAATATTATATACAGCTACATAAATGTACTTATAAAACATATATTTATATTTATATTTATATTCATATTTGCATAAGCATGCATATAACCCTACATTATATACAAAAATATATATAACAAATAAAATAAATAATAACACATAAGGTCCAATCACATAGTCGGACCAATAGTATAATCATAATATAATGTACTATGTGTCATATAAATATTATATTTGATAAAATACAATAAATATATAAATATAAATGTCATATAGTTATACAAATATGATATACAACTACATCAATATACTTATAAAGCATATATTCATATGTGCATAAGCATGCATGTAATCCCATATTATATACAAAAATATATATAACAAATATAATAAATAATAAAAATAACAAACACATAAGGTCCAATCACATAGTACCTAGGACCAATAGTATAACCATAATATCATGTACTATGTGTCATATAAATATTACATTTAATAAAATAGAATAAATATATAAATATAAATATAAAATAAATGTAATATAGTTATAAAAATATGATATACAACTATATAAATATACTTATAAAGCATATATTTATGTGTGCAGAAGCATGCATATAACCTTACATTATATACAAAAAAATATATAACAAATATAACACGTAATGAGAATAACACATAAGGTCCAATCACATAGTACCTTGGACCAATAGTATAACCATAATATAATGTATTATGTGTAATATAATTATATTTAACAAAATAAAATGAATATAATATATGAATATAAAATAAAGGTCATATATAGTTATATAAATATGATATACAGCTATGTAAATGTACTTACAAAGCATGTATTTATATTTATATTTATATTCATATTGGCATAAGCATGCATATAACCTACAGTATACATAAATATATATATATAACAAATATAATACGTAATGAGATTAACCCATAAGGTCCAATCACATAGTACCTCGGACCAATAGTATAACCATAATATAATGTGTTGTTATATATAATATAAATATTATATTTAATAAAATAGTATAAATATAATATATAAATATGAAATAAATGTCACATAGTTAGAAAAATATGATATACAGCTACATAAATATACTTATATATTTATATTTATTTATATATATCTTTGCATAAGCATGCATATAACCCTACACTATATACAAAAATATATATAACAAATATAATAAATAATAAGAATAACAAACACATAAGGTCCAATCACATAGTACCTAGGACCAATAGTATAACCATAATATAATGTGTTATATATAATATAAATATTATATTTAATAAAATAGTATAAATATAATATATAAATATAAAATAAATGTCACATAGGTATAAAAATATGATATACTACTACATAAATATACTTATGTATTTATATTTATTTATATATATCTTTGCATAAGCATGCATATAACCCTACACTATATACAAAAATATATATAACAAATATAATAAGTAATAAGAATAACACATAAGGTCCAATCACATAGTACCTAGGACCAATAGTATAACCATAATATCATGTACTATGTGTCATATAAATATTATATTTAATAAAATAGAATAAATATAATATATAAATATAAAATAAATGTCACATAGGTATAAAAATATGATATACAACTACATAAATATACTTATAAAGCTTATATTTATATTTATATTTATATTTTATATTTTTATATATATTTACATTTATATTTGCATAAGCATGCACATAACCCTAAAGTATATATAAATATATATATAACAAATATAATGAATAATAAGAATAACACATAAGGTCCAATCACATAGTATCTCGGACCAATAGTATAATCATAATATGATGTGCTCTATGTAACATAAGTATTATATTTAATAAAATAGAATAAATATAATATATAAATATAAAGCAAATGTCATATAGTTATACAAGTATGATATACAACTACATAAATATACTTATAAAGCACATATTTATATGTGCACAAGCATGCATGTAACCCTACATTATATATAAAGATATATATATATAACAAATATAATAAATAATAAGAATAACTAACACATAAGGTCCAATCACATAGTACCTCGGACCAATAGTATAACCATAATATAATGTTGTTATATATAATATAAATATTATATTTAATAAAATAGTATAAATATAATATATAAATATGAAATAAATGTCACATAGTTAGAAAAATATGATATACAACTACATAAATATACTTATATATTTATATTTATTTATATATATCTTTGCATAAGCATGCATATAACCCTACACTATATACAAAAATATATATAACAAATATAATAAATAAGAATAACAAACACATAAGGTCCAATCACATAGTACCTAGGACCAATAGTATAACCATAATATCATGTACTATGTGTCATATAAATATTATATTTAATAAAATAGAATAAATATAATATATAAATATAAAATAAATTTCACATAGGTATAAAAATATGATATACAACTACATAAATATACTTATGTATTTATATTTATTTATATTAATATTAATATTTATTTATCTTTGCATGAGCATGCATATAACCCTACACTATATACAAAAATATATATAACAAATATAATGAATAATAAGAATAACACATAAGGTCCAATCACATATTACGTAGGACCAATAAGCAAATATGAAATATGAAATATGAATATGAGACATATTTATATTTGCATGAATGTAAACTTTTATATATTGACTTATAAAGTACACTACTGCTTACATAAACCTGATATATATATTAAATATATGTATATATATATATATAAAATATACATGTATGTTTATATACGTATATTTAAATATATACATGTATAAAAACACGTGAATAAGTCAAACAATACTAAAATCATAAAATAACAGAACAAAAAAACATATATATAAATATGTACATATATTAAACATGCACATATAAACATATATTTGTACAATAAAACGTTAATAAGCCAAGCAATACTAAAATCATAAAACAACAGAAGAAAACGTGGAGAACCTTCTGGAAGGAGGTCCCACGGATCCATTTCTGCTTACATAAATATATATATATATATATATATATATTTTTTTTCAATATACAGATGCATATTTAAATATACGTATATATAAATATAAAAATATGTAGAAAAATGCACATATGTGAATATACATATATATATGTGTTTATATAAATATATGCATATATAAACATAGATATAACTATGTATATATGTTAAAATACGTGTATATCAACATATATATGAATAAAAACACATGAGTAAGTCAAGCAAGACTAAAATTATAAAACAACAGAAGAAAACGTGGAGAACCTTCTGGAAGGAGGTCCCACGGATCCATTTCTGCTTACAGAAACATATGATATATATATATATATATATATATATATATATATATATATATATATATATATATATATTTTAAATATATATATGCATATTTAAATATATGTATATATAAACATACAAAAATATGTATATGGATAAAAATGCACATACGTAAATATAAATATATAATTGTTTATATAAGTATATGTATATATAAACATAGATATAACTATGTATATGTGTTAAAATACATGTATATCAACATATATATGTATAAAAACACATGAGTAAGTCAAGCAAGACTAAAATTATAAAACTACAGAAGAAAACGTGGAGAACGTTCTGGAAGCGGGTCCCACGGGTCCATTTCTGCCTACGTAAGCATATCATATATATTTTAAATATGTCTATGTATATTTAAGTATATGTATATATGTATATAATTACATATAAATACGAATATATGTGAATATATAAATATGTTTATATGTAAAAATGTTCATATGAACACGTGTGTATGTATAAAAACATGTTAATAATAATAAAATAATAATAATAAAATAAAATAATAAATAAAATAATAATGAAATAAAATAATAATAAAAACATGTTAATAACTCAAAGCCATACTAAAATCATACAAAGAAACAAGGGAAGAAAACGTGGAGAACCTTCCGGAAGCAGGTCCCACGGCTCCATTTCTGCTTACGTGAGCGTATCATACATATTTTAAATATGTCTATGTATATTTAAGTATATGTACATATATATGTATATAAGTAAATATATATAAGTATATTAATATGTATGTAAGATATCTGTATATGTAAATGTGTGAATATGTATCTATATAAAAATTTATATATATAAATTATATATATTTATAAATTATATATATTTATATATTATATATATAAATATATATATTTATAAATATATATATATATGTATAAAAACACGTTAATAAGTCAAGCAAGACTAAAATCACACATAAAAAAACGTGGAGAACCTTCCGGAAGCAGGTCCCACGGGTCCATTTCTGGTTACATAATCATATCACATATATTTTAAATATATGCATATATAAATATTTGTATATATATATACATATGAATAAATACACATAAATATATAAACATGAATGTAAAGTATCTGTATATATAAATATATGTGAGTATGTATCTATATAAAAATTTATATATATATATATATATACACGTATAAAAACACATTAATAAGTCAAGCGAGACTAAAATCATACATAAAAGAAGAGAAGAAAACGTGCAGAACCTTCCGGAAGCAGGTCCCACGGCTCCATTTCTGCTTACATAAACATATCACATATATTTTAAATATATGTATATTTAAATACATGTATACATAAATGTATTAAAAATGTGTACATATAATATATATATATAAATATGTAAAATATTAAAAGTATGTATATATAACATGTATATATATGAATATGTTGATATAAGTACATGTATAGATTAATTTATATGTTAATATGTATATATATTGAAATATGTATATATACAAAAACATGTATAAAAACAGGTGAATTAGTGAAGCCATACTAAAATCATACATAAAACAATAGAAGACAATGTGCAGAACCTTCCGGAAGCGGGTCCCACGGCTCCATTTCTGCTTACATAAGCATACCATATATATTTTCAGTATATGTGTATATATTGAAATACATGTATATATAAATATATTAAAAATGTGTATATATAATATATATATAAATATGTGTATATATTAAAAGTATGTATATACAATATGTATATATATATGAAGATGTAGACATAAACATGTATCTATATATATATCAATATGTATGTATATTTATGTATAATATTATGTATAATACGTATGTTTTTAAATATACATATATATTATATATATACATATATATACATATGTATACATATTACATATACATATTATATATATACATATTATATATAAATATGTAAATAAATAAAATAAAAATATATAATATAAAAAAATAAAATATATAATATAAAAATATATAAATATATACATATTATATAGATATATATATATATATATATATAATATGAATAAAAACAGGTGAATCAGTGCAGCCCAACTAAAATCATACAAAAAAAACAATAGAAGAAAACGTGCAGAACCTTCCGGAAGCGGGTCCCACGGGTCCATTTCTGCTTACAGACACATATATATACTTTAAATATATGTATGGATATTTAAATATATGCACACATATAAATATACTAAAAATATGTATATACGTAACATATATAAGCTTAAATATATAAATATATGTATTTATAAAAATATATGTAAATACGTATATATATTTAAAAATGTATATATGAACATATATATATATATGAATGAAAACAGGTGTATGAGTGCAGCTATCATAAAATCATACAACAAAAAACAAGAGAAGAAAACGTGCAGAACCTTCCGGAAGCGGCTCGACGGGTCCCTCAGAAGTCCTTGAAGATGTCCAGCTCCTCCTGGGACACGGGACCCGGGTCGCCATGGTCACCGTCGCCGTGGTCACCACGGTCGCCGTCGCGATAGTTGGAGGTGTCTCCGGCCCCCGAGAGGTGGGGCACGATGGGGGGCTGTGGGTGGGGGCAGGGGCAGAGATAGGAGGGCGTTGGCGTGGGGAGGGGAGGGTGCTGGGTGGTGGGGGAGGGGTGGGAGGAAGGGGTGGTGGGGGGGTGGGGGGAAGGGTGGTGGGGGGGGGGGGGAGGAAATGGTGGTGGGGGAGGTGTGGGAGGAAGGGGGGTGGGGGAGGGGTGGGAGGAAGGGGTGGTGGGGAGGGGTGGGAGGAAAATGGTGGTGGGGAGGGGGGGAGGAAAGGGGTGGGGAGGGTGGGAGGAAGGGGTGGTGGGGGAGGGGTTGGAGGAAAGGGGTGGTGGGGAGGGGTGGGAGGAAAGGGGTGGTGGGGAGGGGTTGGAGGAAAGGGGGGGGGGGGGGGTGGGAGGAAAGGGGCAAGGGGAGGGGTGGGAGGAAAGGATGGTGGGGAGGGAAGGAGGAAAGGGTGGCGGGGGAGGAGTGAGGAAAGGGTGGTGGGGAGGGGTGGGAGGAAGGGGCAGTGGGGAGGGGTGGGAGAAAGGGTGGTGGGGAGGGGTGGGAGGAAAGTGGTGGCAGGGGGGTGGTGGGAGTAGGGGTGGTGGGGAGGGGTGGAAGGGGCATTGGGGAGGGGTGGGAGTAAGGGGGTGGTGGGGGAGGGTGGAAGGGGCATTGGGGAGGGGGGAGGAAAGGGCAGTGGGGGAGGGGTGGAGGAAAGGGGTGGAGGGAGGGGTGGAAGGGGTGCGGGGAGGGGTGGGAAGAAGGGGTGGTGGGGAGGGTGGGAGGAAAGGGGTGGCGGTGGAGGGTGGGAGGAAGGGGTGTGTGGGGGGGGTGGGAGGAAAGGGTGGCAGTGGAGGGGTGGGAAGAAGGGGTGGTGGGGAGGGTGGGGCGGTGGAGGGGTGGGAGGAAGGGGTGGTGGGGGAGGGGTGGGAGGAAGGGGTGGCGGGGGAGGGGTGGAAGAGGGTGTGGGGGAGGGGAAGGAGGAAAGGGTGGTGGGGGAGGGGCGGGAGGAAGGGGCGGGTGCAGCCCGGCCGCCCGTCAAATACCTTCAACTTCCTGTGGGGCACCGAGGCCCAGTCCACGGCCCGGAACCAGCGGTGGCGGCGGACGTCCTCGGCGCCATGCTGCGATGGTGGAGGGGGGCGGGGGAGGGGCGGGCACAAAACGTCATCATCATCATCCTCACTTACATACTATATATACTATGTATGTCATATATTCTTACAAAATACATTAAATATAATATGGAAAACAAAATAATATAATTAATAAAAGTAATAAAGTAAATAAATGAAATAAGTGAAAATAAATAATGAAAGTAATAAAATAAGTCAAATAAATAAAAAATGTGTCCCACCCTATCTGTGCCTGTTTGTAGACGTTTATCATATTTTATATTATATGTGTATTTTTATATCAAATACCTTATGTACATTATGTTACAGACATTTTTCATATTATATATATAACATATATATAACACAAATATATAATATATATAATATATATTACATAGTATAATAATTTAATAATATGTATGATATATATAATATATATCACATAAAAGGTATGGATAAAGTGAATACCATGCATATTGTATACATATCATCTTCACAATATTATTTGTTATTATAATTCTTACTCTTTATCATTATTTTGTTTATATTTTCACACATAATAAACACATACTACATTTATTGTATGTTTTCCTGTTAAATACAATATGCATTTTATAATTAGTATGATATGTATATATATCATTTATATTATAGGTTATGTGTAGTACATTATGTACATATTTTTAAGTTATACTTTATATGAATAATTTAGCATACTACATGTATATATATTATATAGATATTTTTGTATTATATATATGTTATTTTGTTTATATTTTCGCACATAATAAACACATACTACATTTGTTGTCTGTTTTTCAGGTTAAATACAATATACATTTTATAATCAGTATTATACGTATATATATGTTATTTATATGTTATGTGTAGTACATTATATGCATATTTTAAAGTTATACTTTCTATGCATAATCTAGCATACTACATGTCTATATATTATATAGATATTTTTATTTTATATATGTTATTCCTATGTTCTATATTATGTCATAAAAACTCATTTCTGTATGTGATGGAGAAAAACACAGGCATAGTAATTACGCATCGTAAATAATAACAATTATAATTATTAGATGGAGAAAAACACAGGAATAGTAATTACGCATCGTAAATAATAATAATTATAATTATTAGAGTTCATTTTTCTCTGATGAAGGAAGAAAAAAGGGAATAATTAATAACATTATCTGAGTTATCAACAAAATAAAAATAGAAAATAAAATCAAAAATCAAAAACTTAACCATATATATGTACAACCTACACATATCATATGAAATGTGAATTGTAAATCACACAAGATGAAATTTTAGCCTTTCAATAAGGAACACATCTACCTTGGGCAAAAAATATGCTTTATATATTAAAAAATTATCCGTCTATATAATAAATAAACACACATGTCAGAAAATACATAAATTGTAAGTAACAAAATATAATATATATTCTTAAATAACTATGTATTAATTGCGTGTGTGAAAATATGCCTTATATGTCCATAAATTATCCATGCACATAAAATATATCAATTGTTAGTAACAAAAAAAAAAAAGTGAGATATATATTTCAAAATAACCACATATATTTTATGTGTAAAAATATGGTTGATATATAAAATTATTATCCATGTATAGTACAGATACCACACAGTATATTAATTAGAAGGAACAAAAGTAAAAAAAATATAGTATGGATTTTTAAAAATAACTACATTTTTATGCATAAAATATGCCTTATATATAAAAGAATTATCCATGCATAATGCAGATATCATGAAATATATTAATTATAAGTAACAAAAGTAAAATATGTAGTATGGATGTTAAATAACTACATTTCCACACATAAAATATGCCGTATGTATAAAAAATTATTCATATCTAATATGTAGATATATATATATAATATGTAGATATATATAAATTGTTAGTAACATGAGTAGAAAACATTTAATGTATATATATAAATATATATATATAAATTTTTAATAACACAAGGAGAATATATAATATATATATTTAAATAGCTATGTGTCTATTGTATGTATGAAATTGTGCTTTCTATATAAAAAAAACCTGTATGTGTAATATAAACAGATCATAAAATAGGTGAATTTAAGTAACAAAAGTGAAAAATAGAGTATGCATTTTTAAATAACTCCATTTTCACACATAAAATATGCTTCATATATAAAAAAATTATCCACACTTAATCTGTATATGTTATAAAATATATAAAATGTAAATAATGCAAGCAGAAAAAAAATTTAAATAAAACACATTTGGAATAAAAATATAAAATTTTATAAAATAAAATATAACAAATGTATATTTCATATAAACATAGCATAAAATAAGTAACAAAAGAAAAAAAAGTACATACTTATATATATATATTTATAATAATTATTTAAACACACATATATTTAAATATGATAAACAATGAATATATAAATATAAAAGTATAAATTAAATATATAAAATATATTTTAAAATATTTATTTTAATATAACTCCTTAAGCATTTCAAGTAAAAGATATATTTATAAATAACTACACATATGGTATGTGTAAGAAATATACTATATATATATATATGTATAATAATGACAAAATATTTATAGTAAAAATATAAAATATAAAAATATAAATATAAAATATAAAAAATATAAAAATGTATCTGCAAATATCTCATATAAACATAGCATAGCATAAAATACATTAATTGTAAGTAACACAAAAAAAAAATGTATTTTATTTATATATATAGCATATATAGCAATATATATTTATATTATAGATTTGTATTTAAACACATACATATATTTAAATATGATATTGCATATGTAATAGTATATAAATATATTAAGTATAAATTAAATATACACTTAAATATATATTTTAAAATATTTATTTTAATATAACTTTTAAGCATTTCAAGTTAAAAGATATATTTATAAATAACTACACATATGATATGTGTAAGAAATAGGATATATATATATATATAGTATATATGTGAAAATCTAAGTATATCACACACACATAGCATAAAATATATAAACTGGAAGTTACACACTTATATAAAAAATTAAATGTTTTAAAATAAAACACACATTAAATATTTTTACCTCTAAAAACATGCTTCATGTATCTGCAAATATCTATGTATATCATATGCACATAGCATAAAATACATAAAGTGGAAGTTACACAAGTAAAAAAATGTATTTTTTAGTATGAAAAATTATATAGCATATGCATAAATATTTGCATTATATATAAAAAATTAGACTTTATGTTTAAAAATATCCATATATTTATATATTATATAATATATATTATATATAACATGTATATTATATATATAATATTATATAATAAACTAAAATTATGATATCATGTATAAAATAATTAGACATTAAATATAAATATACACTGTGATTGTGTGTTGTACATTACATTATTAGTATATATAATAGTCTTACATATAGTTTTACACTACATTATTAGGATATATAAGTATATATATTTTACAAATATGTAACTATTGTAACATTACTATAGCTACATTATAGATATAAATTATGCTTCATATATGAAAAATTATCCACTTATATATATAAATATAAATTATGTGACTACATAAATCACACATTAAATAATTAGATGTTAAATGTAAATACATTATAGTCTTGTATGCTATTTATACACTACATTATAGGATATATGAGTATATATATAATTTATGGATATGCAACTATTATAATATTACTGTAGCTATGTTGTAGATAAAAATTATGCTTATATATATGAAAAATTATCCACTAATACATATAAATTATGTGACTACATAAATCACACATTAAATAATTAGACGTTAAATGTAAATACATTATAGTATTAGACACTATTTATATATTATTAAGATATATGAGTACATATATTTTATGGATATGCAACTATTATAACATTACTACAGCTATGTTATAGACATAAATTATGCTTCATATATGAAAAATTATCCACTAATATGTATAAATTATGTGACTATATATCACACATTAAATAATTAGACGTTAAATGTAACTACATAATAGTCTTAGATGCTATTTATACATACATTATAGGATATATGAGTACATATATTTTATGGATATGCAACTATTATAATACTACTGTAGCTATGTTGTAGATATAAATTATGCTTCATATATGAAAAATTATCCACTTATATATATAAATATAAATTATGTGACTACATAAATCACATTAAATAATTAGACGTTAAATGTAAATACATAATAGTCTTGTATGCTATTTATACATTACATTATAGGATATATAAGTATATATATAATTTATGGATATGCAACTATTATAATATTACTGTAGCTATGTTATAGACATAAATTATGCTTAATATATGAAAAATTATCCACTAATATGTATAAATTATGTGACTACATAAATCACACTTTAAATAATTAGATGTTAAATGTAAGTACATTATAGTCTTGTATGCTATTTATACACTTATTATAGGATATATAAGTATGGATATTTTATGGATATGCAACTATTATAACATTACTACAGCTATGTTATAGACATAAATTATGCTTCATATATGAAAAATTATCCACTTATATATATAAATATAAATTATGTGACTACATAAATCACACATTAAATAATTAGACGTTAAATGTAAATACATTATAGTCTTAGATGCTATTTATACATTACATTATAGGATATATGAGTACATATATTTTATGGATATGCAACTATTATAACATTACTATAGCTATGTTGTAGATATAAATTATGCTTCATATATGAAAAATTATCCACTTATGTGTATAATTTATGTGACTACATAAATCACACATTAAATAATTAGACATTAAATGTAACTACATTATAGTATTAGACACTATTGATACATTACATTATTAAGATATATAAGTACATATATTTTTTATGGATATGCAACTATTGTAAAATTACTATAGCTATGCTATTGATATAAATTATGGTTCATATATGAAAAATTATCCACTAATATGTATAAATTATGTGACTACATAAATCACACATTAAATAATTAGACGTTAAATGTAACTACATTATAGAATTAGACACTATTTGTACATTACATTTTTAAGATATATGAGTACATATATTTTACGGATATGCAACTATTGTAACAATACTACAGCTATGTTGTAGATATAAATTATGCTTCATATATGAAAAATTATCCACTTATATGTATAAATTATGTGACTACATATATCACACATTAAATAATCAGACGTTAAATGTAAATACATTATAGAATGATATGCTATACCCTACATTATTATAACCCTGTATTACTATATATAACTTATGAACATTTATATAACCATGAGCACATTATTATAAGTGTATTACGTATTGGAAATTCACCCGCATACATGTGAACTATATAATGAGCTGAAATTAAATTATATATATTAAACAATAAATATAACTACATATTTACTATGTAATCTGTTAGTTATAGCTACCTATATATATATTTTTCTGCATGTAAATATATACATATAATTACATTTACATTACTATGTATTTTATATATTATATATAAATTATATCTAGAAATATATATAATTATATTTATAGTTATATATTTACATGTATAATTGCAATATATATAGTATGCATACAACTTAAATATGTATATTATATATACTTTGTATAATATACATATAATATATGCAAACATATATACATATAAATATATGTATTTATATATTTTTGCATATACAGGAAGAATACATATAAAATATACATATACATCATATATAGTATGTTACATATACTTTATATACATACTTTGTATATGTATATATGCAAATATTAAAAAGTTGGGCACATATAAATATAAATATATTTGTCACATGTCATCAAAGCCGCGCAGGGGACTCGAAGCCCCAACCTTCATGTTGCCGAGACGCCGGGTCCTGTCCACCACGAGCAGCTTCCTGATGAGGTCTCTGTGTTATAAAAATAAGTAAATATCATAAAAAAATAAATAAAATATAATAACTCATATTTGAGATATTAAAAAACCAATAATAATAATAATAATAAAGCACTAGGCTGGGAAGACCAGTGGTTAGCGCCCCCTCCTCGTCCTCCTCCTCCCCCCCGTGGAGTGTTGTCAGGGGTCGTGAGTTTGAATCCCGGGCGGGGGCTGAGTCGGACCTGGCGGTGAAGTCGACGTGTGCGGGGAAGACGATCCTGGCCGTGAGGATCTGCTGGTAGATGCCCAGCGGGTGCTCGTCAGAGAACGGAGGGAACCTGCGGGCACACACACACACACACACACACAGACGGGTGAGGCGCTGGCCCTTTAACAGGCGGGGCCTGCTGGGAGGAAGTGACATCACTGGTGGGATCCTAGAAACCCCACCCCTTCCTGTCTGCTTCCTGTCAATCACCCCAATGCAGCAATGCTTCCATTAGAAGACTGTGGGCGGGGCCTTGAGGCAGGAAGTGATGTCACTGGAGGAACCTGGGAACCCCGCCCCTTCCTGTCGGCTTCCTATCTGTCAATCACTAGGGTTGCAGCTCTGCCTCCATGAGAGGACTGTGGGTGGGGCCTGGAGACAGGAAGTGATGTCACGGGGGAACCTGGGAACCCCGCCCCTTCCTGTCTGCTTCCTATCTGTCAATCACCAGGGCACAGCAATGTCTCCATTACAGGACTGTGGGTGGGGCCTGGAAACAGGAAGTGATGTCACTGGAGGACCTGGAAAGCCCACCCCTTCCTGTCAGCTTCCTATCTGTCAATCACTAGGGTTGCAGCTCTGCCTCCATGAGAGGACTGTGGGCGGGGCCTGGAGACAGGAAGTGATGTCACTGGGGAACCTGGAAACCCCGCCCCTTCCTGTCTGCTTCCTGTCAATCACTAGGGCTATAGCAATGCCTCCATTACAGGACTGTGGGTGGGGCCTGGAAACAGGAAGTGATGTCACTGGAGGACCTGGAAAGCCCACCCCTTCCTGTCGGCTTCCTATCTGTCAATCACTAGGTTTGCAGCTCTGCCTCCATGAGAGGACTGTGGGCGGGACCTGCAGACAGGAAGTGATGTCACTGGTGGGACCCTAGAAACGCCACTCCTTCCTGTCTGCTTCCTATCTGTCAATCATCAGGGGTGCAGCTCGCCCTGCAGTAGAGCACTGTGGGCGGGTCTGCTCACAGGAAGTGAGGTCACTGGGTGACTTAGAGACCCCGCCCCTTCCTGTCTGCCTCTCCTCTCAATCACCATGGGTTCCTGTCCATCATTCACGAGGGGAGCAGCTGTGGGTGGGGCCAGGAAGGCATGGGGCATGAGGACAGGAAGTGACATCACCCAAGGTTGTGTTGGCCCCGCCCCTTCCTGCCTCATGTGTCGGCTTCCTGTCCATCACCAATGAGGGAGCCACTGTGTCTCCAATAGTCCTATGGGTGGGGCCAGGAAGGGGCGGGACTTTGACAGGAAGTGATGTCATTCGGGGATGTGTTGGCCCCGCCCTCGCCTGTGTTTCTGCTTCCTGTCCGCCTCCCATGAGGGAGCAATCATGTCCCCAGTAGAAGTCTTATGGGTGGGGACAGGAAGTGGCGGGGCTTCATGACAGGAAGTGATGTCACTCAGGGATGTGTTGGCCCCGCCTCTTCCTGTTTCAGCTTCCTGTCCATCACCCATGAGGGGAGCGGCTGTGTCTCCACTAAGAGACTTAAGGGCCGATTCAGGAAGGGGCGGGGCTTCAAGACAGGAAGTGACATCAAACAGGGTTTGTGTTGGCCCCACCCCTTCCTGTCTGCAAGTGTCTCAGGTTCCTGTCCATCGAACATCTGCCTCGCCCACGGGGCACTGCGGGTGGGTCTCAGGGAGGGGGTGTGGCCGGGGCACAGGAAGTGACATCACAGAGAGACGCCAGGTCCCGCCCCCGCCGCCCCGGGTGACGGACAGCTGCACTGACCCGGCCAGCATCTCGAAGACGAGGACGCCCAGCGCCCACCAGTCGACGGCGCGTCCGTGACCTTTGCTCTGGATGACCTCGGGCGCCAGGTACTCGGGCGTGCCGCACAGCGTCCACGTCCTGACCGCCACCGGGGTCCGCGCCGGCAATCGAACCCATAAAATAAAATGAAATGAAATAAAATAAAATAAAATAAAATAATAAATGAAATAAAATATAAAATAAATAAAATAATAAATGAAATAAAATAAAAAATAGAATAACATAAAATATAAAATAAAATAAATAAAAAATAAAATAATAAAATAAAATATTAAATAAAATATAAAATAAAATAAATAAAAAAAAAATAAAATAATAAAAATAAAATATTAAATAAAATAAATAAAATAAAATAAAAAAATAAATAAATAATCTAAATTAGTTAAATTGTAGGAAAGACAGCCAAACTCACAGAATATTATAATTACTGTAATATATATAATTATATATATATAATATATATGACTTTTGTATCACAAATACTATATAATTATGTATGTTAAGTACTATATACTATATAGAATAATTATGTACATTGTATATTGTGCCCTATGTAGATAAATAAATGTATAAATACCTGTAATATATAAATGCATATGTAACTAAACATAAAGAGTATATATACATATGAATATATATATAATATATGTGACTTCTGTATTATAAATATTATATAATTATTATGTATGTTAAGTACTATATACTGTATAGAATTATTACATATGTTGTATATTATATCCTATATAGATAAATAAGTGTAGAAATACATGTAAGAAATAAATGTATACATAACTAAACATAAAAAGAGATTGTTTAATATAGACGTATATAATTATGCAGAGGCAATGATACAAGTAAATTATGATATACATAAGTATATAACTAAATAACATAAAATAAAACATTTAAATTGTAGGAAAGATAACAAAACTCACAGAATATTGTAATTACTGTATTATATGTATATAATTATATGTATAATATATATGATTATTGTATTATAAATACTATATAATTATGATGTATATTAAGTAGTATATACTATATAGAATGATTATTATGTACAATGTATATTATATCCGATAAAGATAAATAAATGTATAAATACACGTAATATATAGATATAGATACAAACGTAACCAAACATAAAAAGAGATTGTATAATATAAACACATATAATTATGCAAAGAAGCAATGATCCAAGTAAATTATAATATACATAAGTGTATAACTAAATTTAAATATAATAAAATAAAATAAAACAGTTAAATTGTAGGAAAGACAACCAAACTCACAGAATATTGTAATTACTGTAATATACATATAATTATATAGATAATATATATGATTTTTGTATTATAAATATCATATAATTATGTATGTTTAGTACTATATGCTATATAGAATAATTATTATGTACGTTGTATAGTATATCCTATATAGATAAATAAATGTATAAATACACGTAATATATAAATGCATACGTAACTAAACATGAAAAGAGATTATCTATACATATGATTATATATGTAATACATATGATTTTTGTCCTATAAATACTATATAATTAATATGTATGTTAAGTACTATATGCTATATAGAATAATTATTATGTATGTTGTATATTATATCCTATAGAGATAAATAAATGTGTAAATACACATAATATATAAATGCATATGTAACTAAACATAAAAAGAGACCATATATACATATGATTATTATGTAATACATATGATTTTTGTCCTATAAATACTATATAATTATTATGTATGTTAAGTACTATATGCTATATAGAATAATTACTATGTGCGTTGTATATTATATCCTATATAGATAAATAAATGTATAAATACACATAATATATAAATGTATACATAATTGAACCTAAAAAGAGATTATATAATGTAAACATATGTAAATATGCAAAGAGGCAATGATACAAGTAAATTGTAATATACATAAGTGTATTAACAAAATAAAATAAAATAAAATAAAACAGTTAAATTGCAAAAGACCACAAAACTCACAGGATATTATAATTACTGTATTCTGTATATACATATATATATCATTATATATATATTATTTAAGTATTATAAATATCATATAATTATTATGTATGTTAAGTACTATATACTATATAGAATAATTATTATGTATGTTGTATATTATATCCTATAGAGATAAATGAATGTATAAATACACGTAATATATAAATGCATATATAACTAAACAGCAAAAAAGATTATATAATGTAAACATATATAAATATGCAAAGAGGCAATGATTCAAAGTAAATTATAATATACATAACTATATAACTAAATAAAATAAAATAAAATAGTTAAATTGTAAAAAAGACAACAAAACACACAGAACATTATAATTACTGTATCATATATATGTAACTAAATAAAATAAAATAAAACAGTTAAATTATAGGAAAGACATCAAAACTCACAGAATATTATAATTACTGTATTATATATATATATGTGACTATATATAATCTATATTATTTTTGTATTATAAATGTATATTATGTTATATAATTATGTATGTTATGTACTACAGACTATATAGGATTATTATGTATGTTTTAAATTTATATCCTATATAGATAAATAAATGTATAAACAAAACACGTAATATATAAATGCATAGGTAACTAAACATAAAGAGATAATATATATACATATCATTATATATATGATTTTTGTATTATAAAACATCATATAATTATTACATATGTTAAGTACTATATACTATATAGAATAATTATGTATGTTAAGTACTAATATAGAAAAATTATTATATTTTGTATATAATATCCTATATAGATAAATAAATGTATACATACACATAATATATAAATGCATACCTAACTAAACATAAAAAGAGATTATATAATGTAAACATATATAAATATGCAAAGAGGCAATGATACAAGTAAATTATAATATGTATAAGTGTATAACTAAATAAAATAAAATAAAATAGTGAAATTGTAGGAAAGACAAAACTCACAGAATATTATAATTACTGTATTCTATATGTATATATATCATTATATATAATATGTTATTTTTGTATTATAAATACCATATAATTATTATGTATGTTAAGTACTATATACTATATAGAATAATTATTATGTATGTTGTATATTATATCCTATACAGATAAATAAATGTACAAATACTAAACATAAAACATATAAATGCATACATAACTAAACATAAAAAGAGATTATATAATGTAAACATATATAATTATGCAAGGAAAGCAATGATGCAAGTAAATTATAATATACATAAGTATATAACTAAATAAATTAAAATAAAATAAAACAGTTAAATTGATAAATAAAGGAAAGACATCAAAACTCACAGGATATTATAATTATTGTATATATATTAATAATTACAAATGTAATCCATATTATATATAATTATTATTATTGCAAACATTGATTTTTGTTTTATAAATATTATGAAAATTATTATGTATGTTCTGTACTATATACTATATAGATAAATAAATAAATGTATACATACATGTAATATATAAATGCATACATAGCTAAACATAAAAAGAGATTATATAACATAAACATCTATAAATATGCAAAGAAGCAATGATGCAAGTAAATTATAATATACATAACTATATAACTAAATAAATTAAAATAAAATAAAACAGTTATTTGTAGGAAAGACATCAAAACTCACAGACTATTATAATTACTGTGTATTATACATATATATCATCATATATAATATATTATTTTTGTATTACAAATCTTATATAATTATTATGTATGTTATAAATGCACACATAACTAAACATAAAAGATTATATAATATATACATCTATATAGAATAATTATATACATTGTATATAAAATAAATGTATAAATACACAGAATATTATAAACATATAATTATATGTATAATATGTGTGATTTTTGTATTATAAATATTATAAATGCATACCTAACTAAACATAAAAAGAGATTATATAATGTAAACATATATAAATATGCAGAGAAGCAATGATTCAAGTAAATTCTACATGAGTGTATAACTAAATAAAATAAAATAAAATAAAAAAGTAAAGTTACATTGTAGGAAAGACATCAAAACTCACAGAATATTAAATAATTATTGTGTTATATATTAATAATTACAAATATAATACATATTATATATGATTATTGCATTAAAATATTGTATAATTATGTATGTTATGTACTATTACTATATAGATATAAATAAATGTATACATGCATGTAATATATAAATGCATATGTAACTAAACATAAAGAGATTATATAATATAAACATCTATAAATATGCAAAGAAGCAATGATACAAGTAAATTATAATATACATAAGTATATAACTAAATATGTATGTAAGTTATGATATATAATGTGAACATAGAAAAGTAAATAGATCAATAAGAATATAGGTTATTTTATACACAATGTCAATATATAAGTAAATATATATGATATCAATATGTACAAATAAATATATAAGTAGATATAAATTATAATATATACCATAAATGCAAATATATATATCACATAAAATATAATGTATAATATCTGCATGACAGATAACAAATTTTGAAAATCATTGAATATAGTCATTATAATATATATAAATTAAAAATGAATGTTAAAAAAAAAAAAAAAATGATATGTTAAAAACTAAAAATGAATATGTTAAACAAATACATAAGTATGTGTAATCCATAAATAAACATGTAAGCAAGTAAATATACATATATATACTTATATATCCATATAAAATGGATAATAGTAATAATTTCATTATCATAAACTGTTACAATTAAAAACAAAAATAATACAGTAATCGTTATGACATACCCATCAAAAAGGTATTTTATGTATATGTAATATGTAATAACAAAAATAAAAGAGTTGTAAAAACATAAAAATTGAAAGTAAAAATAATATAATAGTTACAAACTATCCAACATAAATGGTTACATATGTTTCTAACCATAATTATTGTCACATATAAGAAAGAAAAATAAAAAAATTAAATAAAAATGAAAATAATACAAGTTATACCATATCCAGTGAAAAGATAATTTCTATATAATATAATAGTAGTTATAATAGTTATAATAGTATAATAATATAATATTATATATTATTATATATATTACATATATACATTAATTATTATATAATAATATAATAGTAGTTATAATAGCAGTTATAAGTAGTAATGTAGATACAACACATAATAATTAAAAATGTAAAAAATGCAATATTTATACCCACTGAAAATGTAACTGCATTCAACTTATAATAATAAAAATAACATAGAAACAGCGACATAGATATTAAAAGTTAAAGTGATACAAAAATAGTTACATCCACCCAAAATGTAATTTATATACGTCACTGATAATCAAAATTATTGTAACATATAATTTAAGAGAAGAATAAGACAATAACATATCCACCAAAGACATCATCTATATATGTAATTTATAATGATAGTAATAAAATTATAACATACAATTAAAAACAAAAATAACAAAATAATATAGCTATCACATGCCCACCAAGAGTGTAACTATGTATATGATGTATAAGGCATGGAAAAGTTATCACAACATATAATAAAAATTAATTAAAAGTAAGAATGACAAAAACACAGTCGTCACATATCCTCCAAAAATATAACAATAATGTAACTCCGTAGCATATAATAAGTAAAAAAAAAGGAAAATATATGTATAACATATATGATATATATGTATAACTTATAATGATAACAATGTAATTGTAACAACACCTTATAATTAAAAATAAAAAATAATACAATAAGTTATACCAGCCAAAAATGTAATTATGTATATAATTTCTAATAGTAAAAGTAACACAGTTATAACAATTAAAAGTAAAAATAATGTAATGACCGTTATATCCACTGAAAATGTTATTTATATATGCACCTAATGATTATTATATACACAATTTATATATGCTACTTATAACAGTAATATAATTACTGTAACATAATTAAAAATAAAAATGATACCTAACAATTATTCTATGCACAGTTTATATATGCTACTTATAATAAAAACAGAATTACTATAACATATAATAACAACTAAAAATAAAAATGATACAATAAGTGGTACCATGTCTACCGAAAATATAAATTACATGTTTAACTTATGATAATAACAAACATAATTATAACACCACACTACAACTAAAAATGAAAATAATACGATAATAGCAGAAAAACAAACAAAAACAACAAAAAAACAAAAAAGAAAATAATACGATAATAGTTATACCCTGCAGAAATGTAATGATGTACATGATTTGTTATAATAAAAGAAAACTAGTTAAAATAAATAAAAATAAATAAACCAATAATGTAATTTATATATTTAACTTATAGTTATTATGACATCATATAATAACTAAAAGTAAAAATAACACAAAAAGTTATGCCATAGCCACCAAAAACATCAATTATACATATAACTTATAATAATAATATTATTTATTATTTATTATAATTATAACAAAGCATAATAATTAAAAGTAAAAAGTATATAAGAACAGTTATGCCCACCAAAAATGTAATTATGTAAATGACTTGTATTAATAAAAGTACTATAATTAAAATGATTAACAATAATGTAAAAATAGTCATATCTACCAATAATATAATTTATATATTTAACTTATAGTTATTATTATAACATTATAACTAAAAATAAAAATAACAAGTTATAGATTATCCACTGAAAATGCAATTTTATATATAAGATATAAATATATAGTAATTAAATATGATATGAAACCCCCAAAACTAAAAGCAATAAGGACTTATATATTATATCCACCGAAAACATTATTTATAACATATAATGACATAGAACCAAAATAAAAAAATAGTAAAAAAAAAATAATATGATAACATTTACACCCACCAAAAATGTAATTATGAAGATAATTTGTAATAATAAAAGGAATAGTTATAACAATTAAAAGTAAAAATGATTTAATGATAGTTATATCCACTGAAAATGTAATTTATATATGTAAAACCTACAGTTATTATGACATGAAATTAAACTAAAAACACTGAGTTACACCAGATCCACCAAACATTATTTATATGTATATTAACTTATCATTAATTATAATAATAGTAAAAATAAAAATAATATAAGAACATTATACCCACTGTCAAAAATGTAATTATGAAGGTAATTTGTAATAATAAAATTAACACAGTTATAACAATTAAAAGTGATTTAATATTTGTAATACCGAAAATGTAATTTATATATAAATTTAACCTAACTAATTATGACATAAAATTAAACTAAAAACAATGAGTTACACCAGATCCACCAAAAACATAATTTATATGTCTATTAACTTATAATTATAATAGTAAAAATAAAAATAATATGAACAGTTATACCCACTGTCAATGTAATTATGAAGGTAATTTGTAATAATAAAAGTAATAGTCTTATAACATTTAAAAGTAAAAATAATTAATAGTTGTATCTACCAAAAATGTAATTTATATATAAGATGTAACCTACAGTAATTATGACATGAAATAAAACTAAAAGCAAGGACTTATATACCATATCCACCATGAACATTATTTATACATATAACTTATAATTAATAAATAGTAAAAATAAAAATAATATGAGAACATTATACCCCTGTCAAAAGCGTAATCATGAAGGTAATTTGTAATAATAAAATACAGTTATAACAATTAGAATTAAAAATGATTTAGTAGAGTGATACCCACCAAAAATTTAATTTTTATACATGTAATCTATATGACATAATGACACTAAAAATAAAGAGTGATGCCATATCCACGTGAACTTTATTTATATGAATATTAACTTATAATAATAATAGAAAAATAAAAATAATATGAAAGTTATACCCTCCAAAACATAATCATGTAGGTAATTTGTAATAATAAAAATACAGTTATAAAACAATTAAAAGTAAAAATAATTTAATAATAGTGATATCCACCAAAAATTTAATTTACATATGTCATCTATAGGACATAATGACACTAAAAACAAAGCACTGAGTTATACCATATCCACTGAAAACATAATTTATACATATATAACTTATCATAATAATAAATAACAAAAATAAAAATAACATAAGAACAGTTATACCCACCAAAAATGTAATCATGAAGGTCATTTGTAATAATAAAAGTAATACAGTTATAAAACAATTAAAAGTAAAGATGATTTAGTAAGTTGATATCCACCAAAAATTTAATTTATATATGTGACCTATATGACATAATGACACTTAAAACAAAGAGTTATACCATATCCACTGAAAATAATAATAAAAAAATAATATAAAAATATAAATATAAAAATATAAAAATAATATTAAAATAATAATAAATAGTAAAAATAAAAATAATATAAGCAGTTATATCCACCAAAAGCGTAATCATATAGGTAACTTTGTAATAATAAAGGTGATAGTTATAAAATTAAAACTAAAAATGATTTAATAATAGTGACATCCACCAAAAACATAATTTATGCATATAACTTGTCATTATGAAGACACTAAAATATAATAATTATATAGCATTTATAATACAAAAATAATATATTATATATGATATATATATATATATATAATGCAAAAATTATAATATTCTGTGGGCTTGGTTGTCTTTCCTACAATTTAACTATTTTATTTTATTTTGTTTTATTATTTTATTTTATTTTATTTTATTTTATTTTATTTTTTATTTTATTTTATTTTTTATTTTATTTTTCCAGTGAGAACGCAACTTACCAACCAAAATGTCATTTATAGACGTGGGTAGAGATTATAGTACATAATAATAAAAACAATGTATCATTGTACCAAATATTCGATTAAAAGTAAAAACATAGTTTAACATATTAACGAAATATAATAATAAACGTAATGCACAATAAAAATATAAAATAACATCATTACTATCATACACGTAAATTGAAGGTAAAACCAATAAAATCTTATATAATTTGCATACAGTTATAAAACAATTAAAAGTAAAGATTATTTATAAGAGTGATATGCATAATAAAAATATAATTTAATATGATGACTATAATATACAAAAATTAAAGATAAAACCAAGAAAATAATATCATATAATTTGCAAAATATTTCAATAAAAACGGTTTAATATAAAAATATAAATATATAAAATATAAAATGATATTAAAATAAAAATAAATAGTAAAACCAATAAAATCTTATATAATTTGCATATGTAACATATTGAGCTGAAATACAGCTTCGATAACTTTATAAAAATAAAGGTGATAGTTATACACAAAAATTAAAAAAAAAAAATAAATTTAATAATTTGCATATGTAACACACGAAAAAAATAGTTTTATGCATATAACTTGTAATAAAAATATAAAATAGTATCATTACTATATACACAAAATTTATAGATAAAACCAAAAAATAAAATCTTATGTAATTTATATATATAATATATATATCTGAAATATAGCTATTATAATTAATGTGTCATAAAAACATAAAATAATATCATTACTATATATATATAAATTAAAAATAAAACCAACACAATAAAATCTTATATAATTTAATAGGTAATGCACAATAAAAATATAAAATAACATCATTACTATCATACACGGAAATCAAAGATAAAACCAACACAATTTTATTTTATTTTGTTTTTATATGGAACATTTTGACCTAAAATTTATTTTATTTTTATTTTTATTTTAATTTTATAAAATTTATCATTTTACTAGTGACACAAAAATTAAAGATAAAACCAATAAAATCTTTATAATTGGCATATGTTAAGATTATTGAAATACAGCTGAATAATACGTAATGTGTCATAAAAACATAAAATAATATCATTACCATCAAATGTTAAAAATTAAAAATAAAACCAACACAATAAAATCTTATATAATTTGCAGATGTAACCTATTGACCCGAAATACAGTTTTATGTATATGTAATAAAAATATAAAATGATATGAGGACTATCATACACGTAAATTGAAGGTAAAACCAATAAAATCTTATATAATTTGCATATGTAAGATATCGACCTGAAATACAGCTTATGTATACGTAATGCATAATAAAAATATAAAATAATACGATGACTATAATATACAAAAATTAAAGATAAAACCAATAAAATAATATCATATATAATTTGCATACATAACATTTCAACCCGAAACACGGTTTACGTGTAGTTAATGCACAATAAAAATATAAAATGATATGATGACTATAATACACAAAAATTAAACATAAAACCAATAAAATCTTATATAATTTGCATATGTAACACATCGACCCGAAATACAGCTTACGTGTACGTAATGCGTAATAAAAATATAAAATAGTGTCATTACTATCATACACAGAAATTAAACGTAAAACCAATAAAATCTTATATAATTTGCATATGTAACATATTGAGCTGAAATACAGCTTACGTATGTGTAATGCGTAATAATAATATAAAATATTATCATTACTATACTACACAGAAATTAAAGATAAAACCAATAAAATCTTATATAATTGGCATATGTAACATATCGACCCAAAATACAGTTTACGTATACGTAATGCATAATAAAAATATAAAATAATACGATGGCTATCATACACAAAAATTAAACACAAAACCAATAAAATCTTATATAATTTGCATATGTAACACATCGACCTGAAATAGTTTACGTATACGTAATGTGTAATAAAAATATAAAATAGTATCATTACTATCATACACAAAAATTAAAGATAAAACCAATAAAATAAAATCTTATATAATTTGCATACGTAATGCATAATAAAAATATAAAATAGCATCATTACTATCCTACATACACGGAAATCAAAGATAAAACCAACACAATAATATCTTAAATAATTTGCGTATGGAACATTTTGACCTAAAATACAGGTTACGTATATCTAATGCATAATAATAATATAAAATAGTATCATTACTATACTACACAAAAATTAAAGATAAAACCAATAAAATCTTATATAATTGGCATATGTTAAGACATCGACTTGAAATACAGCTGACGTATACGTAATGTGTAATAAAAATATAAAATAATATCATTACTATCATACGCAAAAATTAAAAATAAAACCAACACAATAAAATCTTATATAATTTGCAGATGTAACCTATTGACCCGAAATACAGCTTATGTATATGTAATAAAATATAAAATGATATGAGGACTATCATACACAAAAATTAAACGTAAAACCAATACAATAATATCCTATGTAATTTGCATACGTAACGTATCGACCCGAAATACGGTTTACATGTACGTAATGCACAATAAAAATATAAAATAATACGATGGCTACCATACACAACAATTAAAGATAAAACCAATAATATCATATATAATTTGCAGATGTAACATTTTGACCTGAAATACAGTTTACGTACACGTAATGCGTAATAAAAATGTAAAATAATATGATGATTATAATGCACCAAAATTAAACGTAAAACCAATAAAATCTTATATAATTTGCATACGTAACATACTGACCTGAAACACAGCTTACGTATACGTAATGTGTAATAAAAATATAAAATAGCATCATTACTATCATACATGGAATTCAAAGATAAAACCAACACTATAATATCTTAAATAATTTGCGCATGGAACATTTTGACCCGAAACACAGCTTACGTATACGTAATGCGTAATAACAATATAAAATAATATCATTGCTATACTACACAAAAATTAAAGAAAAAAACCAACAAAATAATATCATATATAATTTGCATACGTCATATTTCGACCCGAAATGCAGTTTATGTATGTGTAATGCACAAAAACAATATAAAATATTATCATTACTATACTACACAAAAATTAAAGATAAAACCAATAAAATCTTATATAATTGGCATATGTAACATATTGACCCCAAAATACAGTTTACGTATATGTAATGCGTAATAAAAATATAAAATAATATCATTACTATCAAACATGTAAATGAAAGGTAAAACCAACACAATAAAATCTTATATAATTTGCATATGTAACGTATTGACCCGAAATACAGCTTACGTATATGTAATAAAATATAAAATGATATGATGGCTATCATACACAAAAATTAAAGATAAAACCAATAATATCATATATAATTTGCAGATGTAACATTTTGACCTGAAATACAGTTTACGTATACGTAATGCGTAATAAAAATGTAAAATAATATGATGATTATAATACACAAAAATTAAAGATAAAACCAATAAAATCTTATATAACTGGCATATGTAACATATCGGCCTGAAATACAGCTTGCGTATATGTAATGCGTAATAAAAATGTAAAATAAAAATATAAAATAATATCAATACTATCATACACGTAAATTAGAGGTAAAACCAACACAATAAAATCTTATATAATTTGCATATGTAACATATTGACCGGAAATACAGCTGACGTATACGTAATGCGTAATAAAGATATAAAATAACATGATGATTATAATACACCAAAATTAAAGATAAAACCAATAAAACAATATCTTATATAATTTGCATGTGAGACTTTAAAAATAAAAATAAAAATAAAAATAAAATATAATTATAACCACCAGGGGGCAGCCGGTGGAAGGTTCCGGGATGCCAAAGAAGGTTCTGGAATGTTCCAGAAGGTGGCTCCCCGGCCCTCCCCCACCCCACGCCACCACCACCAATCCTCAGCCGCCACGGGTTAGAGGCCGGCCTGCGGGTGGCTGGAGGGTGGATAGCGCGTGGAAGGTTCCGGAATGCTGTGGAAGGTTCTGGAATGCTGTGGAAGGTTCCGGAAGGCGGCACCCAACCGCTACACACCCCCTGACACCAGGTCCACCTAAAAAACACCAGCTGAGCTTTTGAGGGTGGCCTGTGGGTGGCTGAGCAGGGGGGACAGTGGGTGGAAGGTTCCGGAATGCTGCGGAAGTTTCCGGAAGGTGGCTCCACACACCCCTACCCTGCCCAACGACACCCACACCAATCTTCAGCCACCATGGGTGGTGGATGGCTGGAAGGGGGACAGAGGACGGAAGGTTCCGGAACTCCTATGGAAAGTTCTGGAAGGTTCCAGAAGGTGGCTTGCACCCCTCTCACACCCCAGGCCCCCAACACCTCCATCACCAAAATTAACAGCCACAGGTTTGAGGCTGGCCTGTGAGTGGATGGAGGGTGGACAGTGGGTGGAAGGTTCTGGAATGCCACGGAAGGTTCTGGAAGGCGACTCCCCACCTTTCCCCCACCCCACACCATCCACATCATTCTTCAGCTGGCATGGGATAGAGGCTGGCTGGTGGATGGCTGGAAAGGGGACAGAAGACAGAAGGTTCCGGAACTCCTATGGAAAGTTCCGGAAGGTTCCAGAAGGTGGCTCCCCACCCTTCTCACACCCCAGGCCCCCACCACTGCCGCCACCAAAATTCGCAGCCATGGGTTCGAGGCCGGCCTGCGGGTGGCTGGAGGGTGGACAGCGGGTGTAAGGTTCCGGAATGCCACAGAAGGTTCTGGAAGGTGGACCCCCAGCTTTCCCCCACCTACACTAATCTTCAGCTGGCATGGGATAGAGGCCGGTCAGTGGATGTCTGGAAAGGGGACAGAGGATGGAAGGTTCCGGAACTCCACAGAAGGTTCTGGAAGGTTCCAGAAAGCGGTTCTCCCCGCCCCAACCCCGGCCGACGCACCTGTCGTCCAGCTTCTTGGCGAAGCCGAAGTCGGTGAGCTTGATGTGGCCGTCGCGGTCGAGCAGGATGTTCTCGGGCTTGAGGTCGCGGTAGACGACGTGGCGGGCGTGCAGGAAGTCGAGGGCGCTGACGACCTCGGCCGCGTAGAAGACGGCGGCGTCGGGCGGGAAGCGGCCCCGCGAGCGCAGGTAGCCGAACAGCTCGCCACCCGGCACGAACTCCATCAGCAGGTACAGGCACTGCGCGTCGTGGCACGTCCAGAACCTACGCCAGATGCAACAGGAAGTGACGTCATCATGGGCGGGGACTGTGCTCCCACCCGTCAAGGCCAGGTGGCTACACCTAGTGGAGTTGTGGGAGGAAGTGATGTCATCGTGGGTGGGGACTGTGCTATCCATGAAGGGCGGGTGACTACACCTAGTGGATTCACGGGAGGAAGTGATGTCATCATGGGCGGGGCCTGTGTCTGCCCATCAAGGGCAGGTGGGAGGAAGTGATGTCATTACAGGTGGGGACTATTTTCCTGTTCATCAAGGGTGGGGGCTGCACCTAGTGGAGACAGAAGAGGAAGTGATGTCATTGTGGGCGGGGCCTGTGTCTACCCATCACGGGCGGGTGGGGGCGGGGCCTGTGTCTGCCTATCAAGGGCGGGTGGGAGGAAGTGATGTCATCATGCGTGGGGAATATTTTCCTGTCCGTCAAGGGTGGGGGCTGCACCTAGTGGAGTCATAGGAGGAAGTGATGTCATCATGGGCGGGGCTTATACCTCTGGTCATCATGGGAGCTGACTATGCTCCTATCTGTCAAGGCTGGGTGGCTGCACCTGGTGGACTTGCAGGAGGAAGTGATGTCATCGTGGGCGGGGCCTGTGTCTGCCCGTCAAGGGCGGGTGGAAGTGACGTCATAGTGGGCAGGGCTATGCTCCTGTCCATCAAGGCCGGGTGGCTGCACCTGGTGGACTTGCAGGAGGAAGTGATGTCATCGTGGGTGGGGACTGTGCTCCTATCCATGAAGGGTGGGTGGCTACACCTAGTGGACTCATGGGAGGAAGTGATGTCATCAGAGGCGGGGCCTGTGTCTGCCCATCATGGGTGGGTGGGAGGAAGTGACGTCATAGTGGGCAGGGACTATTTTCCTGTCCATCAAGGGTAGGGGCTGCACCTAGTGGAGTCATAGGAGGAAGTGATGTCATCATGGGTGGGGCTTATACCTCTGGTCGTCATGGGAGCTGACTATGCACCTGTCTGTCAAGGACAGGTGTCTACACCTGGTGGACTTGTGGGAGGAAGTGATGTCATCGTGGGTGGGAACTGTGCTCCTATCCATGAAGGGTGGGTGGCTACACCTAGTGGTCTCATGGGAGGAAGTGATGTTATTGTGGGCGGGGCCTGTGTCTGCCCATCAAGGGTGGGTGGGTGGAAGTGATGTCACTATGGGTGGGGACTATTTTCCTGTCCATCAAGGGTGGGGGCTGCTCCTAGTGCAGTCATAGGAGGAAGTGATGTCATTGTGGGCAGGGCCTGTGTCTGCCCATCAAGGGTGGGTGGGAGGAAGTGATGTCATCATGGGGGGGACTATTTTCCTGTCCGTCAAGTGTGGGGGCTGCACCTAGTGGAGTCATAGGAGGAAGTGATGTCATCATGGGCGGGGCTTATACCTCTGGTCATCATGGGAGCTGACTATGCTCCTATCTGTCAAGGCTGGGTGGCTGCACCTGGTGGACTTGCAGGAGGAAGTGATGTCATCATGGGCGGGGCCTGTGTCTGCCCATCAAGGGCGGGTGGGAGGAAGTGATGTCATAGTGGGCAGGGCTATGCTCCTGTCCATCAAGGCCAGGTGGCTACACCTAGTTGACTTGTGGGAGGAAGTGATGTCATCATGGGTGGGGCCTGTGCTCTTATCCATGAAGGGCAGGTGGCTACACCTAGTGGACTCAAGGGAGGAAGTGATGTCATCAGGGGCGGGGCCTGTGTCTGCCCATCAAGGGCAGGTGGGAGGAAGTGATGTCATCATGGGTGGGGACTGTGCTCCTATCCATGAAGGTCAGGTGGCTACACCTAGTGGACTCACAGGGAGGAAGTGATGTCATCATGGGCGGGGCCTGTGTCTGCCCATCAAGGGCAGGTGGGAGGAAGTGACGTCATAGTGGGCGGGACTATGCTCCTGTCCATCAAGGCCGGGTGGCTACACCTGGTGGACTTGTGGGAGGAAGTGATGTCATTGTGGGTGGGGCCTGTGTCTGCCCATCAAGGGCGGGTGGAAGGAAGTGATGTCATAGTGGGCGGGGCTATGCTCCTGTCCATCAAGGCCGGGTGGCTACACCTAGTGGACTCATGGGAGGAAGTGATGTCATCAGGGGCAGGGCCTGTGTCTGCCCATCAAGGGTGGGTGGGAGGAAGTGATGTCATCATGGGTGGGGACTGTGCTCCTATCCATGAAGGGCGGGTGGCTACACCTAGTGGACTTGTGGGAGGAAGTGATGTCATCATGGGTGGGGCCTGTGTCTGCCCATCAAGGGTGGGTGGGAGGAAGTGACATCATAGTGGGCGGGGCTATGCTCCTGTCCATCAAGGGCAGGTGGCTACACCTGGTGGACTTGTGGGAGGAAGTGATGTCATCATGGGCGGGGCCTGTGTCTACCCAACAAGTATGGGTGGGAGGAAGTGACATCATAGTGGGTGGGGCTATGCTCCTGTCCATCAAGACTGGGTGGCTATACCTAGTGGTCTCATGGGAGGCCTGTCTCTGCCCATCAAGGGCAGGTGGGAGGAAGTGATGTCATCATGGGTGGGGACTATTTTCCTGTCCATCAAGGGTGGGGGGGCTGCACCTAGAGGAAGTGATGTCATCATGGGTGGGGCTTATACCTCTGGTCATCATGGGAGGAGACTGTGTTCCTGCCTGTCAAGGGGTGTGGGTGTCCTTAGAGGACTTGTGGGAGGAAGTGATGTCATCAGGGGTGGGGCCTGTGTCTGTCCATCAAGGGTGGGTGGGAGGAAGTGATGTCATTACACAGGGGACTATTTTCCTGTCCATCAAGGGCTGGTGGCTACACATAATGGACTTGTGGGAGGAAGTGATGTCATTGTGGGAGGAGACTATGTTCCTGTCTGTGAAGGGGTGTGGGTTAGTGGACTGATAGAAGGAAGTGACATCATTGTGGGTGGGGCTTGTTTCCTGTCCATCCTGAGGTGCACACCTCCCTAGAAGACTCATGAGAGGATGTGACATCACTGTGGGTGGGGCTTATGACTCTTGTTCATCATGAGTTGTAGGTTCCCCTAGAGGACTCCTAGGGAGGAAGTGATGTCACCATGGGCGGGGCTTATGTTTCCTGTCCATCATGGGGTGTGCACTTCCCTAGAGGACTCATGGGAGGATGTGACATCACTGTGGGCGGGGCTTATGACTCTTGTTCATCATGAGGTGTAGGTTCCCTAGAGGACTCCTAGGGAGGAAGTGATGTCACCATGGGCGGGGCTTATGTTTCCTGTCCATCATGGGGTGTGCACTTCCCTCATGGGAGAGGACTCATGGGAGGCTTATGTGACATCACTGTGGGCGGGGCTGGGAGGATCTTGTGTCATCATGGGTGTGACTTGTCCATCCTAGAGGACTCCTAGGGAGGAAGGAAGTGACATCACCATGGGGGGGCTTATGTTTCCTGTCCATCATGGGGTGTGGGAGGATTTCCTAGAGGACTCTTATTCAGGATGTGGTGTCACTGAGGGCCTAGGGAGGGGGCTTATGTTTCCTGTCCTCCATGCTCATCCTGGGGTGTGGGGTTTCTTATTCATCATGAGGTGTAGAGGACTCCTGGGAGGAAGTGATGTCATTGTGGGTGGGGCTTATGCCTCTTGTCCATCATGGGGTGTAGGTTTCCCTAGAGGACTCATGGGAGGATGTGATGTCACTGTGGGCGGGGCTTATGACTCGGGGGGTGTGGCTTGCCCTGTATTTCCCATTGGAGGAAGTGACATCACTGTGGGCGGGACCTCTGTCTCCTGACCATCATGGGGTGAGGCTTGCCCTACAGACCTACTGGTAGGAAGTGATGTCATGGTGGGCGGGGCTTATGGCCCCTGTCCATCACATGGGTGTGGCTGGCTCTAGTGTACTAGTGACAGGAAGTGACATCATAGTTGGGCAGAGCCCTTCTGGGGGTGTGCCTTGAGATGTATTTCTCATGGGAGGAAGTGATGTCATGGTGGGTGGGACCTTCAGACACCTGTCATAGGGGAGTTGCATTGGGAGGAAGTGATGTCATGGTGGGGCCTGACTCCTGTCCATCATAGTGGTGAGGTTGCCCTACAGACCTACTGGTACAGGAGGAATGGTGGGAGGAAGTGACATCACAGTGAGAGGAAGTGACATCATAGTTGGGCACTGGCCTCCTCTCTGTCATGGGGATGTGGCATCTGGACAGTCCTAGTGGGAGGAAGTGACATGGTGGGCGGGGCCAGACTCCTGTCCATCATAGTGGTGAGGCTCTCCCTACAGGAGGACTGGGAGGAAGTGACATCACATTGGGCGGGGCATTGGCCTGTCAATCATGGTGGTGTGGCATCTGACCATTTCTCAGTGGGAGGAAGTGACATCATGGTGGGCGGGGCCAGACTCCTGTCCATCATAGTGGTGAGGCTCTCCCTACAGAAGGACTGGGAGGAAGTGACATCACATTGGGCGGGGCATTGGCCTGTCAATCATGGTGGTGTGGCTTGACCTGTATTTCTCATGGGAGGAAGTGATGTCATGGTGGGCGGGGCCAGACTCCTGTCCATCATAGTGGTGAGGCTCTCCCTACAGGATGAATGGGAGGAAGTGACATCACAGTGGGTGGGGCACTGGCCTCCTGTCCGTCATGGGGACATGGCATGCTGGACAGTCCTAGTGGGAGGAAGTGACATCACAGTCACCCCAGTTCCACGCCCTGGTGGTGCGTGTCCCCATCATGGAGTGCGCGTGTGGCCCACTGGTTAGCGCAGCGGCCGTGGGTCCCTTGAGGCTGTGGGTTCAAATCCTGGCACAGGGCGTGTTCCCCATGCGGGGTGTGTCACGTGACTTGGGAATGGTCGTGGTGCTCAGTGGTGAGCGCAGGTGCTGTGGGGGGGCCGCGGGTTCGAGTCCCAGCATGGGGTGTTCCCCATCAACATGTGTGTGTGTGTGGCTCAGTGGTTAGTGCTGCCCCAGCGAATTGGAGGGCTGGGGGATCCCAGAGCGCCCCCCCGAGGCCACGGCGCTAACCACTGAGCCAAGCACACGGGACTGAATTCCCACAGCCTGGCACGGCACTAACCACTGGGCTTCAGAGCCCACATCATGCATGTGCCGTGTTGAGGTATCGAACCTGCGGCTTCACGGGCTCCAAGGAGGCAACTGCGCCAACCACTGAGCCACACACCCACCCATCCACCGCCGTTCACGTGCCGTGCCGGGATCTGAACCCACGGCCCCCGCGTGCCCCAGGGGACGACCGCGCTAACCACTGACCCACACGTATGCGCTACTCCTCCATGCCGTGGTCTCAAAGACCCCTGAGATGCCCCGCCGCGCTGACCACTGAACCACACAGCCGTTTGCCGGGAACGTACCCCTCCCCGGGCTGGGGATTCGAACCCGCAGCCTCACAGGTGCCCCGAGAGGGGCCTCGGTGCTGACCACTGAACCACACAGCCATCTGCCAGGAACACCCCTGGGCCGAGAACCGAACCCACAGCCACTGCACTGACCACTGGACCACACGTCCTTGTGCTGGGAACATCCCAGGCTGGGAATTGAACCTGCGTCCTCACAGGCCCCCCCTCCCACCCCATGAGGGGCCACCGCACTGACCACTGAACCACACAGCTGTTCTAGGGAACATCCTGGGCCCTGGGTTTGAACCTGTGGCCTCAAAGGCCCCTGAGGGTCTGCTGCACTGACCACTGGACCACACGCCCCTTTGCCAGGAACTGAACCTGTGGGTCCACAGTGCTGACCACTGGACCACACACCCACTTGTTGGGAACGTCCCCGAGGCTGGGATTCGAACCCACGACCTCACAGCCCAGGCGGGAGGGTGCATTTGTGGGGGAAGCAGCAGCAGCTATGCTGACCACTGGACCACACTGGACCCTCACAGGCCCCCCTCCCAGCCCATGAGGGGCCACCACGCTGACCACTGAACCACACAGCCATTCTAGGGAACATCCTGGGCCCTGGGTTTGAACCCGTGGCCTCAAAGGCCTGTGAGGATCTGCTGCGCTGACCACTGGACCACATGCCCCTTTGCCAGGAACATCCCCAGCCGGGAACTGAACCTGTGGCCCCACTTGGGTCCACGGTGCTGACCACTGGACCACACACCCACTTGTTGGGAACGTCCCTGAGGCCAGGATTCAAACCCACAACCTCACAGCCCAGGCGGGAGGGTGTGTTTGGGGAGCACAGTGGCAGCTATACTGACCACTGGACCACACAGCCGTTGCTGGGAACATTCCCCCTAGGCCGGGGATTCGAACCCGCAGCCTCACAGGTGCCCCGAGAGGAGCCACGGTGCTGACCACTGAACCACACAGCCATCCGCCAGGAACACCCCTGGGCTGAGAACTGAACTCACAGCCACTGCGCTGACCACTGCACCACACAGCCACCACGGGGAACATCCCAGGCTGGGAATTGAACCCGCGCCCTCACAGGCCCCCCTCCCACCCCATGAGGGGCCGCCGCACTGACCACTGAACCACACACCTGCTCTAGGGAACATCCTGGACCCTGGGTTTGAACCTGTGGCCTCAAAGGCCCCTGAGGGTCTGCTGCGCTGACCACTGGACCACACGCCCCTTTGCCAGGAACATCCCTGTGGGTCCACAGTGGACCACTGGACCACACACCCACTTGTTGGGAACGTCCAGGTCCATGGTGATTCAAACCACTGGACCTCACAGCCCAGGTGGGGGTGCATTTTGGGGGAAGCAGTGGCCAGGATTCTGACCACAACCTCACAGCCCAGGTGGGGGTGTCTGTTTGCTGGGAACACATCCTGACCACTGGATCAACGCCCCAGCCCCTGGCTGACCACTGACCACACCACACCCTCACAGGCCCCCGTCCCTCCCCATGAGGGGCTGCTGCACTGACCACTGAACCACACACCTGCTCTAGGGAACATCCTGGACCCTGGGTTTGAACCTGTGGCCTCAAAGGCCCCTGAGGGTCTGCTGCGCTGACCACTGGGCCACACACCCACTTGTTGGGAACGTCCCCGAGGCCAGGATTCGCACCCACGACCTCACAGCCCAGGCATGAGGGTGCATTTGGGGGGGGAAGCAGCAGCAGCTGTGCTGACCACTGGACCACGCAGTCATATGCTGGGAATATCCCCCAGGCCGGGGATTCAAACCCGCAGCCTCAAAGGCCCATGAGGGGCGGCCGCGCTGACCACTGGACCACACACCCGTCTCCCAGGAACATCCCCGGTGTGGGAATCAAACCTGTGACCTCATGGGTCATCCTGAGACAGGCCGCTGCGCTGACCACTGAGCCACACACAGCCATCGCTGGGCGATCCCCGGGCCCAGGATTTGAACCCGCAGCCTCACAGGTCCCCTGGGAGGCGGCCACTGCGCTGGCCACTGAGCCACACACCCACTGCCCAGCAGGATTGGGCGTGTGGGGGGGGTGCAGCAGCTACAGCACTAACCACACACGTGTGACGGGGAACCTCTCCGGACACTGGATTCGAACCCGCAGAGGTGGCCGCTGCGCTGACCCCTGAGCCACACAGCTGCCGTTGGACTATCCCCAGGCCCGGGATTTGAACCCGCGGACTCACACGTACCCCCCCCCCTTCCGAGAGGGGCTACGTACTGCGCTGACCACTGAACCGCCCAGCCTGGGATGTTCCCCGTAGTGGCTGTGTGGTCCAGTGGTCAGCGCAGTGGCCATGGGTTCGGGGACGTTCCCCACAAGTGGCTGTGCGGTCCAGTGGTCAGCACCATGGACCTCAGTGGGGCCACGGGTTCAGTTCCCGGCTGGGGATGTTCCAGGATTCAAACCTATAACCTCACAGCCCAGGTGGGGGTGTCTGTTTGCCAGGGATTTGAACCCGCCCAGCCACTTGCCGGAAACGTCCCCAGGCCTGAGATTCGAACCCGCGGCCTCACCGGCGCCCTGAGCAGGGCCACTGCGCTGACCACTGGACCGCACGGCCATTGCCCGGCAGGGGTGGGAGGGTGTGGGGTGGGGCGGTGGCAACTGCACTGACCGCTGAGCCACACAGCCGATTTTCCGGAAACGTCCCCGGGGCAGGATTCAAACCTGCGGCCTCACACGTCTCCCCCAAGGGGCCGCTGACGGCACCGACCACTGAGCCACACACCCACAACCACGCTGACCACTGAGCAACGCAGCCATTTGCCGGGAACGTGCCCGGGATTCGAACCTGCGGCCTCACAGGTCCTCCCGCCCCAAACCCCGAGAGCGTGCGCCCCGCGCCAAACACGCAGACACACAGCCATTGTTGGAACGGCTGCGGGCCTGGGATTCGAACCCGCGGCCTCTCGGGCCCACTGCGCTGACCGCTGAGCCACACAGCCATTTGCTGGGAACATCCCCGGGCCCAGGATTTGAACCCACAGCCTCACAGGTTCCCCCCAAGTGGGGCCACAGCGCTGACCACTGAGCCTCACACCCATTGCCTGGAAGATCCTCAGCTGGGATTTGAACCTGTGGCCTCACAGGTCCTTCCCCCACCCACCCAGGGCGGGGCTTGCACCCACACCCATTGCCAGGAACCCAGGGGCGGCCTCACAGGTCTGCCCGCTGCACTGAACAACCCCACTGAGCCAGTGAGCCTGACCACTGAGCCACACACCCATTGCTGGGAACATGCCTGGGACCGGGATTCGAACCCACGGCCTGACAGGTCCCCCCGAGAGGGGCCACTGCGCTAACCGCTGAGCCACATAGCCATTGCCTGGAACATCCTCAACTGGGATTCGAACCTGCAGCCTCACAGGTCCCCCCAACCCCGAGGGTGTGCACCGCGCTGACCACTGAGCCCCACAGCCATCGCTGGTAGGTACCCGGCCCTGGGATTTGAACCCGCGGCCTCCCAGGTGCCCTGAAAGTTGCCAGTGCGCTGACCACTGAGCCACACGGCCACTTGGCAGGAACACCCCTGGGGCCCAGAATCGATCCGATGGCCTCACAGGCTGGTGAGGGGCCACTGCGCCGACCACCGTGCCACACAGTCACTGCCTGGAATATCCTCACCTGGGATTTGAACCCGCGGCCTCACAGTCTGCCCACCCACCCAGAGAGGGGCCACTGCACTGACCACTGAGCCACACACCCATTGCTGGGAACATGCCTGGGCCCGTGATTCGAACCCACAGCCTGACAGGTACCCCCAAGAGGGGCCACTGCGCTGACCACTGAGCCACATAGCCATTGCCTGGAATATCCTCAACTGGGATTTGAACCCGCGGCCATTGCCTGGAATATCCTCACGTCGGATTCGAACCTGTGGCCTCACGGTCTCACCCGCACCCAGAGAGGGGCCGCCGCGCTGACCACCGAGCCACACAGCCTTCATTGGCACATCCCCGGACCGGGATTCGAACCTGCAGCACCACAGGTCCTCCGAGAGTGTGCACCGCCGTGACTACTGAGCTGCACGGCCTTTGTTGGAACATCCCAGGCTGGGACTGGAACCCGCGGCCTCACAGGTCCACCGAGAGGGACCACCGCACTGACCACTGGTCCACACACTCGTTACAGGGAACGTCCCCGGGCCGGGATTCGAACCTGTGGCCTCACGGTCTCCCCCACAGCCACAGAGGGGCCGCCGCGCTGACCACTGAGCCACACAGCCGTTGCCAGGAACATCCCCGGGCCGGGATTAGAACCCACGGCCCCACAGGCCCTCCGAGAGTGTGCACTGCCGTGACTACTGAGCCGCACAGCCCTCGTTGGCACATCCCGGGCTGGGATTTGAACCCGCGGCCTCACAGGTCCTCCGAGAGGGACCACTGCACTGACCACTGGACCACACACTTGTTACAGGGAACGTCCCCGGGCCAGGATTTGAACCTGTGGCCTGACAGTCTCCCCCCCACCCAGAGAGGGGCCACTGCGCTGACCACTGACCCACACAGCCATTGCCTGGAATATCCTCATGTCGGATTCGAACCTGCGGCCTCACAGGTCCCCGTCCAACCCAAAGAGGGGCCGCTGCGCTGACCACTGAGCTACACAGCCTTCATTGGCACATCCCGGACCGGGATTCGAACCCACAGCACCACAGTTCCTCCGAGAGTGTGTACCGCCGTGACTAGTGAGCTACCCAGCCTTCGTTGGAACATCCCAAGCTGGGATTTGAACCCGCGGCCTCACAGGTCCGCCGAGAGGGACCACTGCACTGACCTCTGGACCACACACTCATAACAGGGAACGTCCCAGGCCCAGAATTCGAACCTGAGGCCTCATGGTCTCCCCCACACCCAGAGAGGGGCCGCCGCGCTGACCACTGAGCCACACAGCCGTTGCCAGGAACACCCCGGGGGCCGAGAATCGAACCCACGGCCTCACGGTTTCCCTGAGCGTGGCCACAACACTGACCATTGAGCAACACACCCATTGCTGGGAATGTCCCTGGGCCCTGGATTTGAACCCGCGGCCTCACAGGTCCTCCGAGAGGGACCACTGCACTGACCACTGGACCACACACTTGTTACAGGGAACGTCCCTGGGCCAGGATTCGAACCTGTGGCCTGACAGTCTCCCCCCCACCCAGAGAGGGGCCACGGCGCTGACCACTGAGCAACACAGCCATTGCCTGGAATATCCTCACCTCAGATTCGAACCTGTGGCCTCACAGGTCCACCCCCCACCCAGAGAGGGGCCGCTGCACTGACCATTGAGCCACACCGTCATTGCCTGGAATATGTTCACATCAGGTTCGAACACGTGGATGCACAGGTCCCCCCCCCAACCCAGAGAGGGGCCGCTGAGCTGACCACTGAGCTACCCAGCCTTTGTTGGAACATCCTGGGCTGGGATTTGAACCTGCAGCCTCACAGGGTCCCCCTCTACACACACACACGGGGGGGGGTCTGGAACTCACAGCCTGATGAGGAAGGGGTGTCGCAGCTCGCGCAGGACGGCCTTCTCGTTGTGCACGTGCTGCTCCTGCCGCAGCCGGATCACGTCGCGGATGCGCAGCACCTTCAGCGCGAAGAACCCGCCGCCGCGCCTCCGCCATCCTCGCCGTCGTCAGGGGCGACGGCCGCGCCCGCCTTCTCCTGCACCAGGTGCACGCGGCCGAACGTGCCCGTGCCTGCGGGGGGGAGGGGGAGCGGGGAAAGAATGTTCTAGAAAGCCGCCTATTACGGGATGGGAAGAGGTGAGGGGATCATCTTATGTTTTGAAGGAGGTGGGGCTTTATTTTGAAAGAGATAGGGTCTTCTATTTTGAAACAGCGACTAGCAGCCCTTCAGCCCTGGAAACAACCATTAGGTGATGTGGTTTCCATGGAAACAGGCTCTCTGGCGAAATGGTGGGGGGCTTGATTTTGAAAGAGGTAGGGGCTACTATTTTGAAACAGTGACTAACATCCCTCCGCCCCCAGCCAGGACATCACTCCTGGAAACAACAGTTAGGGGATGCAGTTTCCATGGAAACACATTCTCTGAGGAAAGGTGGGGCTTTATTTTGAAAGAGTTAGGAGCTACTATTTTGAAACAGTGACTAGCATCCCTCCGCCGCCAGCCGGCACATGACTGCTGGAAACAACCATTAGGTGATGCGGTCCCTATGGAAACGGTCTCTCTGGCGAAATGGTGGGGGCTTTAGTTTAAAACAGTGAGGGGCTACTATTTTGAAAGCTCGGGGGCTTCCATTCTGCAAGAGCGTCTTCTATTTTGAAACAGTGACTAGCATCTCTCTGCCCCCCCCCAGCCAGCACATCACTCCTGGAAACAACAGAGGTGATGCGGTTTCCATGGAAACAGGCTCTCTGAGGAAATGGTGGGGCTTTATTTTGAAAGTTAGCGACTGCTATTTTGAAAAACTTAGGGTCTGCTATTTTGAAACAGTGACTAGCATCCCTCCGCCCCCAGCCAGCACATCACTCCTGGAAACAACCATTGTGGTGATGCAGTTCCCATGGAAACGGCTTCTCTGGCAAATAGGTGGGGCTTTACTTTGAAAAGTGAGGCTGCTATTTTGAAAGAGTGACGGGCTGGGGGTTGGGCGGTGTGGGAAGGAACCTGCAGTTGTTTCTGATTCCGGGAAACACCGTGAGTGTGGGGGAGGCGGGGTGGGTGTCTCCTTGGCAACCAGCTTCTATTTTGAAGTGACGTGGCTGCTATTTTGAAGAGGAGACCCCCAAAGGGGTCATAGGAGAGAAAAGCCCCAGCCGCCCACCTACCGTGTCTGCAAACACCCGGATGTGGGTCCTTGCGCCCGCTTCTCCCCCTCCCCCCATCCACACTCCCGTCTGGAAGAACCTTCTAGAAAGTGACCCTTGAAACCGCCACGGGCTGTCGATATATGTATATGGGGGGGCCTTGAAACCATCTTTAGCCTTCCCTCCTCCTACAATTCCCCTCCCCGGCGCCTGAGGTCTTCTCGCACCCGCCGCCTGAGTTCGGCGGCGCCCATTAGAAACCGCCGCCCGGGTGGCCGGGATGGTGTTTAAGGTTGGGGGGGGCCTTGAAACCACCAATTTGGAGCCGAATTGAAATATGGGGGGGGGAGGAGTGGGGGCGATGGAGAACCTGTGGGTTACCCATGATGCCCATGGGGGTGAAGGGGGGGGTCTCCCCTGGCTTTGCCGCCCCTCCCCCACACCACATCCGGGAACCCCCCCTCGCTCCCCTCCCCCCACCACCGAACTCCTAACTTACCCACGGTGGCCCTGGTCTCGAAGTCCCGCAGCCTGTCGGCGGCGGTGAGCGCCTGAGCTTCCGGTGGCGTGGGGCCGGCTTCCGGTGCGTCTTGGGGTGCTCGGGGGTCCCCCGAAGGGTCTAGCCCGGGGGACTCCATCGGGGTGAGGAGGAGATGAGGGGGGAGGGGAAGGTCAGAGCCCGGGAACACCCGTAGTCCGGCTTCAGGGCGGACTTCCGGTCTCCTGCCCTCTAAACCGGAAGTGATCCGAGCCGGCGAGAACACGGAAGGAAAGCGGAAAGACGCTCCCCCGGCGTTGCTATGACGACCGGGAGGCGGTGCGAGTCCCCGGATGTCCAGCACTCAGAGGGTGGGGGCCTGAAGTTCCCAATGGGGCTCTCGTGGTTGTTGCTATGGCGACCGCGAGGCGGCTGGAGTTCCCGGATGTCAAGCTCGCATGAGGGGGAGGTCAGAACCCCAATAGGACGCTCCTGGGCGTTGCTACGGCGACTGGGAGGGGTCAGAGTTCCCGGATGTGAAGCGCACATTGGTGGGGGTGTTGGGCGGCAAGAGGACGCTCTCGGGTGTTGCTATGGCAACAGGGGTTCCCGGATGTGAACGCGGAGTTTCCAATTGGACGCTTCTGTGTGTTGCCATGGCGGCTGCATGTCCCGGATGTCAAGCCTGGGCGGGGGCAGGAGGGAGTGAGGGGCGTCCAACTTGGGTGTTGCTATGGCGACCGGGCGGCAGCGCTAGTTCCCGGATGTAAATGTGGAGTTACTCGGGTGCGGAGCGGGCCGCTGAACCCCAATACGACGCTCCTGGGCGTTGCTATGGTGACAATTTCTCCTTGGGTGTTGCTATGGCGACCGGGAGGCAGCGCTAGTTCCCGGATGTAAATGTGGCGTTACCCGGTTGTCAAGCTGCTGGCGGACCGGGGCGCTGAACCCCAATACGACGCTCCTGGCCGTTGCTATGGCGACCGGGCGGGGGACCTAGAGTTCCCGGATGTCACGGTCAAATGGCTGGGTACTGGGGCCGCAATAGGACGCGCCATGGCGTTGCTATGGTGACCGGAGTTCCCAGGATGTCAAGGTCGCGCCTGGGCGTTGCTATGGTGACAGGAGTTCCCCGGATGCCAAGCTCGCGGGGATGAGAGCCCAACGCCAATAGGACGCCCCTGGGCGTTGCTATGGCGACCGGGCGTAGCCTAGAGTCCCCGGATGTGAAGGACAAATGACTCGGTCCTTGGGCGACAATAGGACGCTTCTGGGCGTTGCTATGGTGACCGGAGTTCCCCGGAGGTCAAGTTCACACTGGATGAGGACCCAACGGTAATAGGACGCTTCAGGGCGTTGCTATGGTGACAGGAGTTTCCCGGATGTGAAGCTTGCAGGGATGTGGGCTCAACGCCAATAGGGCGTGCCTGGGCGTTGCTATGGCGACAGGAGTTCCCCGGATGTCAAGCTTGCGGGATGTGGACCCAACGCCAATAGGACGCTCCCGGGCGTTGCTATGGCGACCGGAGTTCCCCGGATGTCAATCTCGCGGAGATGAGGGCCCAAAGCTAATAGGACGCTCCTGGGCGTTGCTATGGCGACCGGATTTCCCCGGATGTCAATCTCGCAGGGCTTAACTACCAAAGGACGCGCCTGGGCGTTGCTATGGTGACAGGAGTTCCCCGGATGTCAAGCTCGCGTGGGTGAGGACCCAACGCCAATAGGACGCTGCTGGGCGTTGCTATGGCGACCAGGCGTGGCGTAGAGTCCCCGGATGTGGGCTGGGGGAGGGGTGAGTCCCCACAGGTCACTTCCGGGCGTTGCCACGGCAACTAGGCGCCGGATGTGTAAAGGGTGGAATTTGGAGGCGTGGGGTGCACGGGCGGGGGTGGGAAACCCCGGGCTTTTCCGTGGGCCTGGGGGTTGCCATGGTGACGGGTGGGCGGGGCGTGCGGTTCCCGGCTGTCAATCTGGAGCGCGGGGAGGGCAAAGGTGGGGGTGCCGCGTGCGATGAGCGTGCATGTGCATGTCGGGGTGCTCGTGCATCTTGGGGTGCCAGGGGGGAGCCCCAGGACGTGCTGCGGACGGGAGCCTGATAGCCAGGAAGATTGATTGACAGCTGGGATTGATTGACAGCTGGGCGTGCAGGCAAGGGACAAGGGGATCCCCCTGCACCCCTTTTTTTTTTTAAAATGTGATTGTTTATTTATCTATTTTATTTTCAATTTTACTTGAATTTATCAAATACAGTCAGGCACCCGGATGTGGTGCCTTTAATCCCAGCACTAGGGAGGCAGAGGCAGGGGGATGACCGTGAGTTCGAGGCCACCTTGAGACGACAGAGTGAATTCCAGGTCAGCCTGAGCTAGAGCCAGACCCAAACCGAACTGAACCAAACCAAATAAACTAAACAAAATAAAATATTAAATAAATAAGTAAACTAAACTAAATAAATAAACTAAACTAAAAATAAATAAATAAACTAAAATAAATAAAATAAACTAAAATTAACTAAACTAAATAATATAATAAAATAAAATAAATTAAACTAAACTAAATAAACTAAAATAAATAAAATAAAATTAACTAAACTAAAATAATATAATAAAATAAAATAATAAAAAAAACTAAATAAACTAAAATAAATAAACTAAAGTAAACTAAAATTAACTAAACTAAAATAATAAAATAAAATAATAAACTAAACTAAACTAAAAATAAACTAAAGTAAGCAAAAATTAACTAAACTAAACTAAAACAATATAATAAAATAAAATAATATAAAATAAATAAATAAATAAATAAACTAGACTAAACTAAACTGAAGTAAAATAAAATTAAATAAAATAAAAGTAAGGGAATTAAGTGAAATAAAGAAAAAATGCAGAGTGGAGTTTCAAAGGGGAAAGTGGGGTGGAGGAGGGAAGAAGTTGTCAATAAAAAATAAAAATAAATATAATAGGGGAAAAAATGACATTTACAAATCCAATTAATGAAATGAAATTTAAGAAATAAATGAAAAGCCAGGCGTGGTGGCGCACGCCTTTCATCCCAGCACTCAGGAGGCAGAGGCAGGAGGATCAACTTGAGTTCAAGGCCACCCTGAGAATATAGAGTGAATTTCAGGTCAGCCTGGACCAGAGTGACACCCTACCTGGAAAAAAAAAACAAAAATAAATTAAATTAAAATAAAATAAATAAGGGAATTAAGAGAAAATAAAGAAAAAATTGAGACTGGGGTTTCCAAGGGGAAAGTGGGGCAAAGGAGGGAAGAAGTTGTCAAAATGACATTAACAAAAAATTAAAAATAAATATAATAAATAAAATAAAAAAAAATTTAAAACATTAACAAAACAAATTAATAAAATGAAATTGTTAATAAAAATAAAAATTTAAGAAAAAAATAAATAAAATTAATGAAAAATGAATTTTAAGAAATTAAAAAATAATGGAGGGAGTGGAGTTTCAAAACCTGAGGGTCCAGGAACTCCCGGGTGTAGGGTAGGTTTTGGTGGGAATAATTTGTCAATAAAAACTAAAAATAAAAATAAATAAAATAGGGGAAAAAATCAATAAAAACTAAAAATGAATAAAATAGGGGAAAAAATCACGTAAAATAAAACCAATTAATGAAATGAAATTAAATTTAAGAAAGGAATTAAAAGCCGGGCGTGGTAGCGCACGCATTTAATCCCAGCACTCGGGAGGCAGAGGCAGGAGGATTGCCATGAGTTCAAGGACACCCTGAGACTACATAGTGAATTCCAGGTCAGCCTGGGCCAGAGTGAGACCCTACCTCAGAAAAAAAAACAAAAATAAATAAATAAAATAAAAAATAAATTGAAAAAAAATGGAGAGTGGAGTTTCCAAGGGGAAAGTTGGTGGTAGGGAGGGAAGAAGTTGTCAATAAAAAATAAAAATAAATATAATAGGAAAAAATGACGTGAACAAACCCAATTAATGTAATGAAATGGAATTTAAGAAATAAATAAAATAAAAAATAAATTAAAAAAAAAATGGAGAGTGGAGTTTCCAAGGGGAAAGTGGGGGGTAGGAAGGGAATAAGCTGTCAATAAAAAATAAAAATCAATAAAATAGGAAAAATTACAGAAAAGAAAAGCAATTAATGAAATTAATTTTAAGAAATGAGTTAAAAGCCAGGCGTTATGGTGCACACCTTTCATCCCAGCACTCGGGAGGCAGAGGCAGGAGGATCACCGTGAGTTCAAGGCCACCCTGAGACGACAGAGTGAATTCCAGGTCAGCCTGGGCCAGAGTGAGACCCGACCTCGAAAGAAACAAACCAAAAATAAATTAAATTAAAATAAAATAAAATAAGGGAATTAAGTGAAATAAAGAAAAAGGGAGAGTGGGGTTTCACAGGGGAAAGTGGGGCAAAGGCAGGAAGAAGTTGTCAATAAAAATTAAAAAATATAATAGAAAAAAATGACGTTAACAAAACCAATTAAAGAAATGAAATGAAATTTAAGAAATAAAATAAAATAAAAAATAAATTTAAAAAAATGGAGAGTGGAGTTTTCCAGGGGTAGGAAGGGAATCAGTTGTCAATAAAAAATAAAAATAAATATAATAGGAAAAAAATGACATTATAAAAACCAATTAATGAAATGAATTTTAAGAAATGAGTTAAAAAAAACCAAAGCCAGGGCTGGAGGGATGGCTTAGCGGCGAAGGCGTTTGTCTGCAAAACCTGAGGGCCCAGGTTCCACTCCCGGGGACACACATAGGCCAGATGCACAAGGGGTTTGCTGTGGCTCGAGGCCCTGCTGCGCCCATTCTCTCTCTGTGTATGTCAAATAAATAAATAAAATAAAATAAAATAAAAAATAAATTAAAAAAAAGTGGAGTGGAGTTTCCAAGGAGAAAGTGTGGGGTAGGGAGGGAATAAATTGTCAATAAAAGGTAAAAATGGGTAAAATAGGGAAAAAAATAAAATAAAAAAAGAAAACCAACTAATGAAATGAAATGAAATTTAAGAAATAAATTAAATAAAAATTAAATAGGAAAAAAATATTATAAAAACCAATTAATGAAATGAATTTTAATCCCAGCACAGGGCTGGAGGCAGAGGTAGGAGGATTGCCTGCAAAACCTGAGGGCCCACCCTGAGACTACATAGTTAATTCCAGGTCAGCCTGAACTAGAGTGAGACCCTACTCTGTGTAAAACAAATAAAAAAAAAATAAAAAATAAAAATAAAAAAAAAAAAAAATGGAGAGTGGAATTTCCAAGGGGAAAGTGGGGGGTAGGGAGGGAATAAATTGTCAATAAAAAGTAAAAATAAATAAAATAGGAAAAAAAAATCACATAAAAGAAAACCAATTAATAAAATTGTTTTAAGAAACACGCCTTTCATCCCAGCACTCGGGAGGCAGAGGCAGGAGGATCACCATGAGTTCGAGGCCAGCCTGAGAATACAGAGTAAATTCCAGGTCAGCCTGGGCCAGAGTGAGACCCTACCTCAAAAAACCAAAAAAAAAAATAAATAAATAAATAAAATAAAATAAAATAAAAAACTAATGAAATGAATTAAAAAAAAATAAACTAAAAAAACAAAAACCAGGGCTGGAGAGCTGGGTTAGCAGTGAAGGCACTTGCCTGCAAAGCCAAAGGACCCGGGTTCGAATCCCCCAGGACCCACCTAAGCCCCATGCACGAGGGGGACACATGCAGCTGCAGTTCCTTTGCAGGGGCTGAAGGCCCTTGTGGTCCCCGGAAGTGACGTCACCGGACACCGGAAGCGGGGCAAGGTGGGGGTCAGGGTGCATCTTCTAAACTGAAGCCATCTGAAATTAAATAAAAAAATAAATAAATACAAGGTTAAATTAAAAAAATAATAATAATTCCCGAAATGCAAGGCTGAGGGAAAAAAAAAAAAAAGGAAACAGTGTCAAGGGGGTGCGGGGAGCTTTTTGTCCCGCCTGGGTATCCGTACGCATGGGGTAGGGGGAGGCCGCGAGTTCGAATCCGGCCTCAGGCGCAGAATTGTGGGCTGGAGCTCAAGAGACCCGGATGAGGCCATGGCTGGCTGGCCGGCCTCCCTCCTTCCTGGACTCGAAAGACCCGGATGTGAAGGGTGTGAGGGGGGGGTCACCGCTGGCCATGGCGTCCGGCTGCTCGCCCCGCCCCGCCCTTTTGTGTTGGCCGCGGGTTCGAATCCCAGGGCACATCCGGGACTCCAACATCCGGGTCCCTCACAGCGTCGCCCCGCCCCCCCCCGCACACTCCCTCACCCAGACTCCACTTCCTCTCGGCCGCAGTGACCGGGACTCGAACTCGGGACACACACCGACACCCCCCACCCCGCCCCCAAAGACTGACCCCCTCACTGTTTTGGGGGGACGAGCGGGTGGAGGGGAGGGTTTTTGAGGGGGTCGCCTGTGGCTCCAGCTCAGGCCGCATTCGAACTCGCGACCCGGCGGCCGGTTCGCTCCGTGCCCCTCCCCCGATACTCCGGCGGGGAAGGGGGAGAAATGCCCGGATGTGACATGGCCGCCGCCGTGGCCCCAGGACGTTCAGGGACAATGACCCGCACTACGGATGCCCCAGCGGGACAAAAACCATACCACACACCCGCGCGCGCTTCTCTCTCCCTTCAAAAAATAAAAATTAAAATTAAAAAAGACCCGGATGTCACACAGGGGCGAATGTCCCGCAGCTCGCACACAACCTGGGGCTGGATTTGAACCCGCGGCCCCGCGGCCTGTGGGCTCCGCGCCCCTTCCCCACAACGCCCGCAGCAGGAGGAGAGGCGCTCTGATGAACCTGGGCGCCGCCTTGACTCTGGGCCCTACGGATGCCCGCAATGGTCATAAAGCATCACGCGCACCCGCTTCTCTGCCCCCCTCCCCCGTTCAAAGCACAAGAGTCCCGGATGTCACCGCGGGCGTCTGTCTCCGCAGCTCGCACATCCCCGGAGTCGGATTCGAACACGCGGCCCCGCGACCCTCCCCCACAACGCCCGCGGAGGGAGAGACCCGGATGGAACAGGTACCCGCCGTGACTCCTGGGTCGCGCCGGTTACGGGTGCCCGCGCGGGACAAAAACCATCGAGGACCGGCGGTGCCCGGATGTGACCTCCGGCGTCTGTCCCGGTGTGCCGTGGGTTCGAATCCCGCCTCCGCATGGTCACGCCCGCACCTCCGCCCCCCCCCCGCACGGACAAACTTGTGTCACTGTTGTGGGGGAGGGGAGGTGGCTCCGGAGATCGAGCTGGGCTGTGGGTCCTGCTCAGGTGGGATTCGAACGCGCGGACCTGCGCCCCTCCCCGCCGGGATCCCCTGGATGGAACATGGACGCCGGGACGCCCCACGCGCCCTACGGATGCCCACGCGGGACTCTAGCTGCCATCGCCTAGCAACGGGCCCACCCTCATCGCTACACCTGGAAACAGATCTCCCCATGGCAACGCCTAGCAACGGGCTCTTCCCCATGGCAACGCCTAGCAATGAGCTCTTCCCCATGGCATCGCCTAGCAACGGGCTATTCCCCCATAGCAACGCCTAGCAACGGGCTCTTCCCCTCATAGCAACGCCTAGCAACGGGCTCTTCGCCCCCATGGTAATGCCTAGCAACGGGCTCTCCCCCCCATAGCAACGCCTAGCAACGGGATCTTCCCCCATAGCAACGCCTAGCAATGGGCTCTTCCCCCATGGCAACGCCTAGTAACGGGCTCTTCCCCCCATAGCAACGCCTAGCAACGGGATCTTCCCCCATAGCAACGCCTAGCAATGGGCTCTTCCCCCATGGCAACGCCTAGTAACGGGCTCTTCCCCCATAGCAACGCCTAGCAACGGGCTCTTCCCCCAATAGCAACGGGCGCCTCCATGGCAATGGGCTCTTCCCCCATGGCAACGCCTAGTAATGGGCTCTTCCCCTCATAGCAACGCCTAGCAACGGGCTCTCCCCCGCCCATGGCATCGCCTAGCAACGGGCTCTCCCCCCCCATAGGACGCTTGTTTAGGGAATTCTCACATTGACCATAGACGTCACATGTGGGCCATTTATTATTATAAAAGTTATATACGTATAAATTATGTTTTCAGTGGATAGACGATAACTAGAGAGGACACGCTAGGTGATGTCCCGTTGCTAGGCGTTGTTTTGGGAATTCCCACACTGACCATAGACGACACGCTTGGGCTAGAGAGGCCGCTCCAAAGTTAGGGCGGCCACCATGGCTGTTTTGGGAATTCCCACACTAACCATAGACGTCAGTGGTGGGCCAGCGAGGCCGCTCCCAAGGACGGACGCTGTTCGTGGTGGCCTTAGCGATTCCCACAATGACCATAGAAGACAAGTGTAGGCTAGAGAGGCTGCTCCAAAGGACGCGCGGCCTCCATGATTGTTTTGGGAATTCCCACACTGACCATAGATAGCAAGGGTGGGCTAGAGAGGCCACTTCAAAGGAAAATTGGCCTCCCTGGTTGCTGTAGAGATTGCTGCACTGACCATCCACATCATGGGTGTGCTAGAGAGGGGGCTCCAAAGGATGCGCGGCCTCCATGATAGTTTTGGGAACTCCTCACTGACCACAGACGACACACGTGGGCTAGAGACGCTGCTCCAAAGGACGCGCGGCCACCATACTTGTTTTAGGAATTCCCACATTGACCATAGATGTCACAAGTGGGCTAGAGAGGCGGGTGGGCTACAGAGGCGACTCCATAGCACGCGGGGCTTCTATGGATGTTTTGGTAATTCCCACAATGACCATAGACGTCACTGGTGGGCCAGAGAGGCCGCTCCCAAGTACGGGCGCCCTCCAGGGTGGCCTTAGTGATACCCACAATAACCATAGACGACACGTGTAGGCTAGAGAAACGGATCCAAAAGACGCCCAGCCTCCATGATTGTTTTGGGAATTCCCACACTGACCATAGACGTCAAGCGTGGGCTAGAGAGACCACTCCAAAGGAAAATTGGCCTCCCTGGTTGCTGTAGAGATTGCTGCACGGACCATAGACATCATGGGTGGGCTAGAGAAGGGGCTCCAAAGGCCGCGCGGCCTCCATGATTGTTTTGGGAATTCCCACATTGACCATAGATGTCAGAAGTGGCCTAGAGAAGCAGCTCCAAAAGACGCCCAGCCTCCATGATTGTTTTGGGAATTCCCTCACTGACCATAGACGTCTGGGGTGGGCTAGAGAGGTCACTCCAAAGGAAAATTGGCCTCCGTGGTGACCGTAGAGATGGCCACACTGACCACAGATGAAACACGTGGGCTAGAGAGGCCGCTCCAAAGGACTCGCGTCCGCCATGCTTGTTTTGGGAATTCCCACTCTAATCATAGATATCAAGGGTGAGCTAGAGAAGCCACTCCAAAGGAAAATTGGCCTCCCTCGTTGCCATAGAGATAGCTACACTGACCATAGACGTCACGGGTGGGCTAGAGAGGCAAATACAAGGGACGGGCGCCCTCCATGTTTATTTTGGGAAATCCCTTACTGACCATAGATGTCATTGGTGGGGTAGAGAGGTGGTTCCAAAGGACTGGGGGCGTCCATGGTTATTGAGAGGAGGCTACATAGTATGGGCGTCCTCCATGGTTGTTTTGGGAATTCCCACACTGACCATAGACGTCGCTCATGGGGTAGAAAGGCTGTGCCAAAGGACGGGCGACCTCCATTGTGGTCTTAGTGCTTCCCACACTGACAATAGATGACACGTGTAGGCTAGAGAGGCCGATTCAAAGGCCGCGCGGCCTCCATGATTGTTTTGGGAATTCCCACACTGACCATAGACGTCAATGGTGGGCTAGAGAGGCCACAAGAAAGGAAAATTGGACTTCCTGGTTGCCATAGAGATGGCTACACTGACCATAGATGACACGCGTGGGCTAGAGAGGCTGCTCCAAAGGATGCGGGGCCGCCATGCTTGTTTTGGTAATTCCCACACTGACCATAGACGTCACGTGTGGGCAAGAGAGGTGGTTGGGCTAGAGAGGCGGCTCCAAAGGACGCGCGGCTTCCATGATTGTTTTGGGAACTCCCACACTGACCATAGATGTCTGGGGTGAACTAGAGAGGCCACTCCAAAGGAAAATTGGCGTCCCTGGTTGCCATAGTGATGGCCACACTGACCATAGACGTCACGCGTGGGCTAGAGAGGCTGTCCATCTTGTTCCGTGTGAGGAGCCGAGTTGGAATCCTGCAGCACTCCCATAAGGGTCACAAGGTGGGGGTGGGGGCGGTTCTGTGCGGGGGGGGGTGGGGGGTGGGAATGGAGGGACTTTAGGAGGCCCACACTGAAGGATGGAGGGAGGCGTCTACGGAGGCCGCAGACAGCCGAGCGGAACCGATCAGAGGCGGAAAGAGCCGAGCGGAGGCGAAGGAAGGCGGGGAGAGGGGAGGGGCGCCCGCTCGCCCTCGCCCGCGAAGCCCGTGGGATCCGGGGTTCGATTCCCACCCCAGGAGCTCCTTCAAGCCCGGTTCACTGGTCAGCGCCTGCGATCTCGGGTTTTCTCTCATTGTGGTGATAATAATCATAATAATAATAATTAATAATAATGATGATGATAAAGCCAGGCCCGGATGTCACCGCGGGCGTCTGTCACCGCAGCTCGCGCAGCCCCGCAGTGGGATTCGAACTCGCGGCCCCGCGGACTCCGCGCCCCTCCCCCACAAGGCCCGCGGGGTGAGGGACCCGGATGGAACCTGAACCGCAGTGACGCCTGGAGAATTCAGCCTGACGCGCCCTACGGGTGCCCGAGAAGGAAAAAAAAGCCTCACAGGCCCCGCGCGCGCTTCTCTCTCCCGGTTCAGCATCCAAACGCCCTGGATGTCGAGGACGGCGTCTGTCTCTGCAGCTCGCGCACATCCTGGGGTCGGATTCGAACTCGCGGCCCTGCAGCCCTCCCCCGTCCCCCATGGCAACGCATAGCAACAGGCTCTCCCCTGCATGGCAACGCACAGCAACAGGCTCCCCCATGGCAACGCCTCACAAAGGGCTCTCCCCCTTGGCAACGCCTAGCAATGGGATCTCTTCCATGGCAACACCTAGCAACCGGCTCTCCCATGGCAACACAGGCTCTCCCCTGCATGGTAACAGGCTCCCCCATGGCAACGCCTAGCAACAGGCTCTCCTCTGCATGGCAACGGGCTCCCCCATGGCAACGCCTAGCAACGGGCTCTCCCCTGCATGGCAACGGGCTCCCCCATGGCAACGCCTAGCAACGGGCTCTCCTCCGCATGGCAACGGGCTACTCTATGGCAACGGGCTCCTCCATGGCAACGCCTAGCAACGGGCTCCTCCATGGCAACGCCTAGCAACGGGCTCTCCCCTGCATGGCAGCGGGCTCATCCATGGCAACGCCTAGCAACGGCCTCTCCCCTCATTGTAACCCTAGCAACGGGCTCTCCCAAACCCTCTCCCTCTCTCCCCACCAGAGGAAACCGGAAGTGGGTGTTGAGCGGGCATATGGAAGTGCTGTGGGGGAAGGGGCAAGGGTAAGAGGGGAGGGGCGCCCGCTCGCTCTTGCCCGGGAAGCCCGAGGGATCTGGGGTTCGATTCCCACCCCAGGAGCCACCGTCAAGCTGGGTGCAGTGGTCAGCGCCTGCGTTCTCGTGTTTTCTCTCATCGTAATAATGATAATAATGATATCAATAATAATAATAGAGCCAGACGCGGCCTCAAAAGAAACCAGAAGTAAATAAAATAATACAAAGTTAAATCAAAAATAAAATAAATAAAAATAAAATTAAAAAATAAGATAAAACAAAATTACATTCAAAAAGGAAATCAAATGGAATGAAATAAAATAAATAAAAATATATTGGGCCAGGCATGGTGGTGCTCACGCCTTTCATGCCAGCACTCGGGTGGGAGTCTGAGGGAGGAAGATCGTGGCCGTGAGTTCGAGTCCACCCTGAGACGACAGAGTCAATTCCAGACCCTACCTAAAAAAATCAAAAGAAAAAAAATACATCTAAATATACATATTAAAAGACACCGGGTGTGGGCCTACAGCCTGACCTGACCTCAAAAAAAATTAAAATTAAAAAATAAATGACAGGCTGGAGGAATGGAACCCGGTTAAGGCATCTGCCTGTCAATCAAAGGACCATGGTTAGGGATTCCCCAGGAGGAGGAGGAGGAGCCAGGATGCACAAGGGGGTGGGGTTGCATCTGGACACGTGGAAGTGGCTGGGGTGCTGGGTGCCCATTCTCTCCTCCTCTCTCTGGGTCCCCTTTCTCTGTCAAATAAATTAATAAAAATAAAATATTTAAAAAAATAAATAAATGAGACTTCTCAATGACAGGCTCCATGGAACCCCTCCTGCCGGAGGCTGTCAATCCCGGTCCATGGTGCGGGGGTGGGGGAGGAGCGCCAGGCAGGAAGGCTGGGCGGGGCAGACGCCATGGCTTGTTTTGGCCGTGCCCTTGGTGCTCGGTAGTGGGTACTGGGTGCCAGGAGGCACCGCCGCGGCCGGCGTCCTCCATGGTTGTCCGCGCGTGGCTGGACATTGGCGCTGAGCCCGAAACGGATGCGCCGCCCAGGCGTCTCGTGATTCCCGCGCCTCCATGGCCGGGGATGATTCCCGCAGACCTTAAACGACGCCACCCACCACGCAGCTCCCAGGGAAACGCGGCCGCCATGCTTGTTTTGGGAATTCCCACACTGACCATAGACGTCACATGTGGGCTAGAGAGGCGGGTGTGCTAGAAAGGCCGCTCCAAAGGACGCGCGGCTTCCATGGTTGTTTTGGGAATTAGCACACTGACCATAGACGTCGCTGGTGGGCAACAGAGGCCACGTCAAAGGACGGGCGCCTTCCATGGCGGCCTTAGTGATCCCCCACAAAGACCATAAACGACACACATTGGTTAGAGAGAGAGCGCGCCAGAGGACGCGCGGCTGCCATGCTTGTTTTAGGAATTCCCACATTGACCATAGATGTCACGGGTGGGCTACAGAGGCCGCGTCAAAGGACGGGCGCCTTCCATGGTGGCCTTAGTGATCCCCACAATGACCATAGACGAATCATGCAGGCTAGAGAGGCCGCTCCAAAAGACGCCTGGCCGCCATGATTGTTTTAGGAATTCCCTCACTGACCATAGACGTCGCTGGTGGGCTAGAGAGACCACTATAAAGGAAAATTGGCCTCCCTGGTGGCCTTAGTGATCCCCACACTGACCATAGACGAATCATGCAGGCTAGAGAGGCCGCTCCAAAAGACGCCCGGCCCCCATGATTGTTTTGGGAATTCCCTCACTGACCATAGACGTCTGGGGTGGGCTAGAGAGACCACTATAAAGGAAAATTGGCCTCCCTGGTTGCCGTAGAGGTGGCTACACTGACCACAGACGACACACATGGGCTTGAGAGGCGGCTCCAAAGGACGGGCGGCCTCCATGATTTTTTTGGGAATTCCCAAACTGACCATAGACGTCACGGGTGGGCTACAGAGCCCGCGCCAAAGGACGGGCGTCCTACATGGTGGCGTTAGTGATCCCCACACTGACGATAGACGAATCGTGTAAGCTAGAGAGGCGGCTCCAAGGACGCACAGCCTCCATGATTGTTTCGGGAATTCCCTCACTGACCATAGACTCCTGGGGTTGGCTAGAGAGGCGTGTGGGCTAGCGGGGCCGCTCCAAAGGACGCGCGGCCTCCATGATTGCTTTGGGAATGTCCTCACTGACCATAGACGTCACGCGTGGGCTAGAGAGGCTGTCCCTCTTGTTCCGCGTTAGGAGCCGAGTTGGAATCCTGCAGCACTCCCGTAAGGGTCACAAGGTGGGGGTGGGGGCGGTGCTGGTGCGGGGGGTGGGGTGGGAATGGAGGGACTTTAGGAGGCCCACACTGAAGGGTGGAGGGAGGCGTCCAGGGAGGCCGAAGACAGTCGAGCGCAGCCGATCGGAGGCGGAGGCGGAAAGAGCCGAGCGGAGGCGGAGACAGCCGAGCGCAGCCGAGTGGAGGCGGAAGGAGCCGAGCGGAGGCGAAGGAAGGCGGGGAGAGGGGAGGGGCGCTCGCTCGCTCTCGCCCGCGAAGCCCTGGGATCCGGGGTTCGATTCCCACCCCAGGAGCTTCCTTCAAGCCCGGTTCACTGGTCAGCGCGCCCGGTCTTGGGCTTTCTCTCATTGTAATAATAATAATAATAATAATGATGATGATGATGATGATGATGATGATAGGGCCAGGCCCGGATGTCACCGCGGGCGTCTGTCTCCGCAGCTCGCACAGCCCCGCAGTGGGATTCGAACTTGGGGCCCCGCTGACTCCGGGCCCCTCCCACACAACCCTCCGCGCGGTGAGGGACCCGGATGGAACGTGAACCGCAGTGACTCCTGGACGATCCGGCCTGACTCGGCCTACGGGTGCCCGAGCGGGACAAAAGCCTCACAGGCCCCCGCGCGCGCGCTTCTCTCTCCCCGATCAACATACAAAAGCCCCGGATGTTGTGGACGGCGTCTGTCTCCGCACCTCGCGCACATCCTGGCGTCGGATTCGAACTCGCGACCCGGCGGCCCTCCCCCAACCCCGCCATGGCAACGCCCAGCAAGGGGCTCTTCCCCCATGGCAACGCCTAGCAACGGACTCTCCCCCATGGCAACGCCTAGCAACCGACTCTTCCCCCATGGCAACGCCTAGCAACGGACTCTTCCCCCATGGCAACGCCTAGCAACGGGCTCCCCCCATGGCAACACCTAGCAACGGGCTCTCCCCCATGGCAACGCCTAGCAACGGGCTCTCCCCCCCCATGGCAACGCCTAGCAACGGGCTCTTCCCCCATGGCAACGCCTAGCAATGGAATCTCCTCCCCATGGCAACGCCTAGCAACGGGCTCTCCCCCATGGCAACGCCTAGCAACGGGTTCCCCCCCATGGCAACGCCTAGCAACGGGCACTCCACATGGCAACGCCTAGCAACGGGCTCTCCCCCCATGGCAACGCCTAGCAACGGCCTCTCCTTGTGGCGGTACTTAGCTTAGCAACAGACTGTGTGTGTGGCAATACCTAGCAACGGGGCATCTTCTAGCAACGGGCTCTCCCCAGTAGCATTACCCATGCGGACACGCCTAGCGACAGACTCCGAACGCCCTAGCAACACGGTCTCCATGTGGCAATGCCTAGCAAAGGGGCATCACCTAGCAACAGGCTTTCTCCGGTGGCATCACCTAGCAACAGACTCCCCATGTGGCCACGCCTAGCAACGGGGTTGGGGGGGCCATCTCCCAGCAACAGACGCTGCATGGCAACGCCCCTGAGCAACGGGCTCCCTCCCCATTGGCATCACTCGCGGGAGGGTGAAATGCCCGGATGTAACATGGCCACCGCTGTGACTCGGGGCGGTCAGACACGCTGACGCGCACGACGGATGCCCAAGAGGGACAAAAACCATCGCACGCAACGCGACTGTGTGTGTGCCCCGTTTAAAACACAAGAGTCCCGGATGGCATCTTCTTGTCCCTGCAACGCAGGTCGGTGTGGCTCCAGCTCAGGCGGGATTCGCAGCCCCAGCCCTCCCCGCCGGGATCCCCGGATGGAACATGGACGCCAGACTCCCACGCGCCCTACGGATGCAACACGAGGGACTCTACCAGGCAACAACGCAACGGGCTCACCCCATGGCAATGCCTAGCAACGGGCTATCCCCCCCAACGTGGCACGGGCTCTCCCCATGGCAACGCCTAGCAAGACTCTCCACCATGGCAATGCCTAGCAATGGAATCTTCCCTATGGCAATGCCCAGCAACAGACTCTCCTCCCCATGGCATCGCCTAGCAACGGGCTCTCCCCATGGCAACCCTGAACAACGGGCTCTCCCACCCATGGCAACACTCGCGCGGGGGGGGGCTCCCTCCCATGGACGCCACCTAACATGGCCTCTCCCATGGCAACGCCTGGCAGGTGGCTCCCCCATGGCAACGCTGAAGCGGGTTCCCCTGGCAACGCCTAGCAACAGGCTCTCCACATGGCAACGCCTAGCAATGGGCTTTCCTAGACCCTCTCTCTCCCTCCCCCCCGTTTAAAACAGGAAGTGAGGGTTGAGCGGGGATGGGGTGCTGTGGGGAGGGGCAAGGGTAAGAGGGGGGGCGCCCCTTGTCCCTGCAAGCCCGTGGGATCAGGGTTGATTCCCACCCCAGGCCTCCTTCAAGCCGGGTGCAGGAGTCAGCGCCCGCGTTCTCGGGCTTTCATTGTGGTGATAATAATAATGATGATGATGATGGATAGGGCCAGGCCCGGATGTCACCGCGGGCGTCTGTCTCCGCAGCGGATGCAGTGGGATTTGAACTTGGGGACTGACTCCGCGCCCCTCCCCACAACCTCCGCGCGGTGAGGGACCCGGATGGAACGTGAACCGCAGTGACTCCTGGCGATGCCTGACGCAACAGGTATCCCCATGGCAACGCCTCACAGGAACGGGCTCTCCCCAATCAACATACAAACCTAGCGGATGTGGAGGGCGGCGTCTGTCTCCGCACCTCGCGCACATCCTGGCAATGGAATCGCGACCCCGCGGCCCTCCCCAACCCCGCCATGGCAACGCCTAGCAACGAGCTCTTCCCCCATGGCAACGCCTAGCAACGGGCTCTCCCCCATGGCAATGGCAACGGGATCCCCCATGGAAACGCCTGGTAACGGGCTCCCCCCATGGCAACACCTAGCAACGGGCTTCCCCCATGGCAACGCCTAGAAACGGGCTCTCCCCATAGCAACGCCTAGCAACGGGATCTCCCCATGGCCACACCTAGCAACAGGCTCTCCCCCCATAGCAATGCCTAGCAATGTTCTCCCCATGGCAATACCTAGCAACGGGCTCTCCCCCCCATAGCAACGCCTAGCAATGGGCTCTCCCCCCATAGCAACGACTAGCAATGGTCTCTCCATGGCAACACCTAGCAACGGGCTCTCCCCCCAATAGCAACGCCTAGCAACGGGCTCTCCCGCCAATAGCAACGCCTAGCAACGGTCTCCCCATGGCAAAACCTAGCAACGGGCTCTCCCCATAGCAACCCTGGAAGGGATCTCCCATGTCCACACCTAGCAACGGGCTCCCCATAGCAACGCCTAGCAACGGGATCTCCCCATGGCAACACCTAGCAACGTGCTCTCCACCCCCATGCCAACGCTTAGCAATGGAGCTCCCCATGGCAACACCTAGCAACGGGCTCTCCCCCATGGCAACGACTAGCAACGAGTCCCCCATGGCAACGGGCAAACAACGGGCTCTCCCCATGGCAACGGATAGCAAGGATCTCCCCATGGCAACGCCTAGGCGGGCTCACTCCACCATGGAAACACAAACAAATCTCCCCATGGCAAAAACACAACGGGCCGGATGGCAACAGGAGGGCAACGGGCTCTCCCCATGGCAACGCAGCAACAGACCGGGGTCGGGAGCGCAATGCCTAGCAACAGGGCGGCCTGGCTACGCCTAGCCGGGCATCTCCCAGCGACGGCCCCTGTGGTGTCAGGAGGGACAGGACGGAACCGGAACCACTCCGGCGTGACGGGAAATGCCCCAGGACGATCCACCGCTGTGACTCTGGGCGGGTTTAGGCACAGTGACGGGCACTACGGATAGCCACGAGGGACAAAAACGAGCACACGCACCAGCGCGCGCTTCTCTCCATGGCAAAAAAAAAAAAAAATAAAGCCTCGGACGTCACCGAGGGCGTCGGTCTCCGCAGCTCGCACAAGCCCGAGGCCGGATTCGAACTCGCGGCCCCGCGGCCTGTGTGCTCCACGCTCTTGCAACGCAAGTCCTGAGCGGGGAGGGACCCGGATAGACCCTGAACCTGCGGTGACACCTGGCCAGCGCAGGCCTACGGGTGCCCGAGCGGGACAAAAACCAACGCAGACCCGCGCTGCCCGCATGTGACCTGCGGCGTCTGTCCCGGTGTGTGGTGGGTTCGAATCCCGCGTCCGCATGGTCACGCCCGCACCTCCGCCTCCCCCCCCGCACGGTCGACCTTGTATCACTGTTGGGGGTAGGGGAGGGGGCTCGGGAGCTCGAGGTCCGCTGTGGCTCCAGATCAGGCGGGATTCGAACTGGCGGACCCACGCCCCTCCCCGCCGGGATCCCTGGATGGAACATGGACGCCGGGACGCCACACACGTCCTACGGATGCCCACGCGGGACTCGCCCTGCCATCGCCTAGCAACGGGCTCTCCCCATAGCAACGCCTAGCAACGGAATCATCCCCATGGCAATGCCTAGCAACGGGCTCTCCTAATGGCAACGCCTAGCAACGGGCTCTCCCCTATGGCAACGCCTAGCAACAGAATCTCCCCGCCTAGCAATGACAACGCCTAGCAACGGGGCATGTGCTAGCAACAGGCTTTCCCCAATGGCATCACCTAGCAACGGGCTCTCCTCCATGGCAACGCCTAGCAATGGGCTTTCCCCTATGGCAACGCCTAGCAACAGAATCTCCCCGCCTAGCAATGAGCTCCCCCCCATGGCAACGCCTAGTAACGGGCTCTCCCCCATGGCAATGCCTAGCAACGTAATCTCCTCCCCATGGCAACGCCTAGCAACGGGGCATGTGCTAGCAACAGACTTTCCCCAGTGGCATCACCTAGCAACGGGCTCTCCTCCATGGCAACGCCTGGCAACGGGCTTTCCCCTATGGCAACGCCTAGCAACAGAATCTCCACACCTAGCAATGAGCTCCCCCCCATGGCAACACCTAGCAACGGGCTCTCCCCCATGGCAACGCCTAGCAACGGGTCATGTGCTAGCAACAGGCTTTCCCCAGTGGCATCACCTAGCAACGGGGCGTCTCCTAGCTGTGGACTTTGCCCCGCGTCATGACCCAGCCACGGGCCTTCCCCACTGGCATCAGTCCCGCGGGGAGGGGCAAATGCCCGGATGGTCCATGCCACGGATGCCCAAGAGGGACAAAGACCGTCACACGCTCGGGCGCGCGCTTCTCTCTGCCTCCAAAAACACACAAACCAAAAAAACACATCCCGGATGACAAGGAGGGCGTCGGTCTCCGCCGCCTGCACAACCCCGGGGTCGGGTTCGAACTCGCCTGGGGGCTCCCTGCCCCTCCCCCACAACGCCCGCGGGGGGAGGAGGGACCCGGACGGAACCGGAACCCGCAGTGACTCCGGGACGGCGCAGGCCTACGGGTGCCCGAGCGGGACACAAAGCAGCGCAGACCTGCGCTTCCCGCGTGTGGCGAAGGGCGTCTGTCCCCGTGTGTCGTGGGTTCGAATCCCGCCTCCACATAGTCGCGCCCGCACCTCCGCACACCGCCCCCGCCCTCGCCCCGCGCACGGACAGGCCGTCTCCCTGCTGTGGGGGAGGGGAGGGGAGGGGGCTCGGGAGCTCGAGGTCGGCTGTGGCTCCAGCTCAGGCGGGATTCGAACTCTCGGCTCCGCGCCCCTCCCCCGCCGGGGATACGGCCGCCGGGTCGTCCAGATGCGCCCCAGGGAGGCCCACGCGGGACGCTACCTGCCATCGCCTAGCAACGGGCTCTCCCACATAGCAACCCCTGGAAAGGGGCGCTCCCATGGCAACGCAGAGCCACGGGCTCTCCTCCCCATGGCAACGCCTGGCAACGGACTCTCCTTCCCATGGCAACGCGTGGCAATGGGCTCGCCATAGCAATGGGCTCTCCCCCCCATGGCAACGCCTAGCAACGAGCTCTCCCCCCCATGGCAACGCCTGGCAAAGAGCTCTCCTCCCCCATGGCAACGGCTAGCTACGGGCTCTCCCCATGGCAACGCCTGGAAAACGGCTCTTCCTCATGCAATGCCAAGCAAGAGGCTGTCCCCATGGCAACGCCTGGCAACGGGCTCTCCCCATGGCAACACCTAGCAACGGCTCCCCCCATGGCAACGCCTAGCAACGGGCTCTCCCCCATGGCAACGCCTAGCAACGGGTTCTCCCCATGGCAACGCCTAGTAACGTCTCCCCCATGGCAACGCTTAGCTATGGGCTCTCCCCATGGCAACGCCTGGAAAATGGGTCTTCCTCATGCAACGCCAAGCAACAGGCTGTCCCCATGGCAACGCCTGGCAACGGGCTCTCCCCATGGCAACCTCTAGCAACAGGCTCTCCCCATGGCAACGCCTGGCAAGGAGCTCCCCCATGGCAACACCTAGCAACGGGTACCCCCTGGCAACGCCTAGCAACGGGCACTCCACATGGCAACGCCTAGCAACGGGCTCTCCCCCATGGCAACGCCTGGCAACGGGTTTCCCCCTGGCAACGCCTAGCAACGGGCTCTCCCCATGGCAACACCTAGCAACGGGCTCTCCCAGACCCTCTCCCTCCCTCCCCCCCAGAGGAAACAGGAAGTGAGGGTTGAGCGGGCATATGGGGTGCTGTGGGGGGAGGGGCAAGGGTAAGAGGGGAGGGGAGGGGAGCCCGCTCGCTCTCGCCCGCGAAGCCCGTGGGATCTGGGGTTTTGAGGCCGACCCGGCCTCAAAATAAACCAAAAGTAAATAAAATACAATAAAGTAATTTAACGTAAAGTAAAATTAAATCAAAAAATAAAATAGGGGGGGATCTGGGGTTCGATTCCCACCCCAGGAGACACCCTCAAGCTTGGTGCATGAGTCAGCGCCTGCGTTCTCGTGTTTTCTGTCATTGTAATAATAGTAATTATTATTAATAGTAATAATCATAGAGGCCGACCGGCCTCAAAATAACCAGAAGCAAATAAAATATAATAATGTAACATAAAGTCAAAAAACAAATTAAATTAAATAAGAATAAAATAAATAATAAAACAAAACTAAATTTAAAAAATGGAATGAAATGAAGTAAAATAAAATAAATAAAAATATATTGGGCCAGGCATGGTGGCGCTCACGCCTTTTATCACAGCACTCGGGAGGGAGGCAGAGGTAGGAGGATGGTGGCCGTGAGTTCGAGGCCAGCCTGAGACGACAGAGTGAATTCCAGGTCAGCCAGACCCGACCTCGAAAAACCAAAAAAAAAAGATAATAATAATAAAAATAAATAAATAAATGAATTAAAAAATAAAAACCAGGGCTGGAGGGATGGCTTAGCGGTTAAGGCGTTTGCCTGCAAAGCCAAAGGATCCGGGTTTTGATTCCCCAGGAACCACGTTAGCCAGATGGACAAGGGGGCGCACGCGTCTGGAGTTTATTTGCAGTGGCTGGAGGCCGTGGTGCTCCCATACACACTGTCTCTCTCTCTCTCCATCTCTCCCAAATAAATAAAACTAAAAAAACAAATAAAAATACATTTAATAAAAGAAGCCAGGCGTGGTGGCGTACGCCTTTAATCCCAGCACTCGGGAGGCAGAGGTGGGAGGATCGCTGTGAATTTGAGGCCACCCTGAGACCACAGAGTGAATTCCAGACCCTACCTCAGAAAAAAAAGAAAACAAAAAATATTATATATATATACACACATATATATATATACACATACATTATATATATATATACACACATATAAATATTATATACATATACACACACATATAACATAATGTAATATATAATATAATATTATATAATATTAATACATAATATATGATATATGCATATTAAAATAAGCCAGGCGTGGTGGTGGCGCACACCCTGTCACCCGAGCGGCACTGGGTTGGGAGGCCGATGCAGGAGCCTGGTGGGCGTGAGTTCGAGGCCAGCCTGAGACGACAGGGTGCACAGTCCCCCTCAGCCTGCGCCTACGGCCCCACCCGATCTCCAAAAAATGCATTAAAATTAAAATTAAACGATAAATGAGGGTTCTCAAAGTCAGGTTCCGTGGAACCCCTTCCTACCGGAGGCTGTCAATCAAAGGTGCATGGGGTAGAGGGGGGGTTGGTGCGGTGGGGGAGGAGGAGGAGGAGGAGGAGGAGGAAGGCTGGGCGGGGGTCGGGTTGCTCTTCATGGACACGTGGAAAAGCCGCGTGGGTGCTTGGTGCTCGGTAGTGGGTACTGGGTGCTCGGTGCCCGCGGCGGGCGTCTCGGGTGGCGAGGGCGGAGCCTCCGCGCGTGGCTGGACCCGGCGCTGAGCCCGGAAACCCGCGCCACCCACTCGTCTCGTGATTCCCGCGCCTCGCCCTGGCCGGGGGATGCGCCGCCGCCCCGCGCCACGCACCACGCAGCTCCCAGGGAAACGCGGACGCCATGCTTGTTTTGGGAATGCCCACACTGACCATAGACGTCCCTGGTGGGCTAGAGAGGCGGGTGGGCTACAGAGGCGGCTCCATAGGACGTGCGGCCTCCATGGTTGTTTTGGGAATTCCCACAGTGACCATAGACGTCGCTGGTGGGCTACAGAGGCCGCACCAAAGGACGGACGCCCTCCAGGGTGGCCTTAGTGATCCCCACACTGACCATAGACGACATGTGTAGGTTAGAGAGGCCATTCCAAAAGACCCCCGGCCTCCATGATTGTTTTGGGAATTCCCACACTGACCATAGACGTCAAGGGTGGGCTAGAGAGGCCACTACAAAGGCAAATTGGCCTCCCCAGTTGCCGTAGAGGTGGCTACACTGACCACAGACGACACGTGTGGGCTAGAGAGGCCCCTCCAAAGGACGCGCGTCGTCCATGATTGTTTTGGGAATTCCCACACTGACCATAGACGTCAAGGGTGGGCTAGAGAGGCGACTCCAAAGGAAAATAGGCCTCCCTGGTTGCCGTAGCAATGGCTACACTGACCATACCCGTCATGGGTGGGCTAGAGAGGCCGCGCAAAAGGACGGGTGCCCTCCGTGGTGGCCTTAGTGATTCACACACTGACCATAAACAAATCATGTAGGCTAGATCCAAAGGACGCGCAGCCTCCATGATTGTTTTGGGAATTCCCTCACTAACCATAGACGTCTGGGGTTGGCTAGATAGGCGTGTGGGCTACAGAGGCGGCTCCATAGGACGCGCGGCCTCCATGATTGTTTTGGGAATTCCCTCACTGACCATAGACATCAAGTGTGGGCTAGAGAAGGGCGGCCCTCCATGATTGCTTTGGGAATTTCCACACTGACCATAGACGTCACGGATGGGCTAGAGAGGCTGTCCCTCTAGTTCCTCGTGAGGAGCCGAGTTCGAATCCTGCAGCACTCCCGTAAGGGTCACAAGGTGGGGGTTGGGGACTGTGCGGGGGGGGGGGGTACAAGTGGAGGGACTTTAAGAGGCCGACACGAAAAGGTGGAGGGAGGTGTCTATGGAGGCCGAAGACAGTCGAGCGCAGCCGATCGGAGGCGGAGGCGGAAAGAGCCGAGCGGAGGCGGAGACAGCCGAGCGCAGCCGAGCGGAGGCGGAAGGAGCCGAGCGGAGGCGAAGGAAAGCGGGGAGAGGAGAGGGGCGCCCGCTCGCTCTTGCCCGCGAAGCCTGTGGAATCAGGGTTCGATTCCCACCCCAGAGGCCTCCTTCAAGCCGGGTGCAGGAGTCAGCGCGCGCGATCTCGGGCTTTCTCTCATTGTAATAATAATAATAATAATAATAATAAATGATGATGATGATGATAGGGCCAGGCCCGGATGTCACCGCGGGCGTCTGTCTCCGCAGCTCGCACAGCCCCGCAGTGGGACTAGAACTCGGGGCCCCGCTGACTCCGCGCCCCTCCCCCACAACCCTCCGCACGTGAGGGACCCGGATGGAACGTGAACCGCAGTGACTCCTGGACGATCCGGCCTGACGCGGCCTACGGGTGCCCGGGTGGGACAAAAGCCTCACAGGCCCCCGTGCACGCGCTTCTCTCTCCCCGATCAACATACAAAAGCCCCGGATGTCGCGGACGGCGTCTGTCTCCGCACTTCGCGCACATCCTGGGGTCGGATTCGAACTCGCGACACCGCGGCCCTCCCCCAACCCCGCCATGGCAACGCCCAGCAACGGGCTCTTCCCCCATGGCAACGCCTAGCAACGGGCTCTGCCCATGGCAACGCCTAGCAACGGACTCTTCCCCCATGGCAACGCCTAGCAACGGGCTCTGCCCATGGCAACGCCTAGCAACGGACTCTTCCCCCATGGCAACGCCTAGCAACGGGCTCTGCCCATGGCAACGCCTAGCAACGGACTCTTCCCCCATGGCAACGCCTAGCAACGGGCTCCCCCCATGGCAACACCTAGCAATGGCTCTCCCCCATGGCAATGCCTAGCAACCGGCTCCACCATGGCAATGCCTAGCAACGGGCTCTCCCCCCATGGCAATGCCTGGCAACGGGCTCTCCCCATGGCAACACCTGGCAACCGGCTCTTGTAAAGACCACGGGCCGAGCAACAGCCTCTCCTTGTGGCGGTACTTAGCTTAGCAACAGACTCTGTGTGTGGCAATACCTAGCAACGGGGCATCTCCTAGCAACGGGCTCTCCCAAGTGGCATTACCCATGCGGACACGCCTAGCAACAAACTCCCAACGTGGCAACGCCTAGCAATGGCGGCATCACCTAGCAACAGAGTCTTCATGTGGCAACGCGTAGCAAAGGGGCATCACCTAGCAACAGTGTCTGCATGTGACCATGCGTAGCAACGGGTTCTCCACATGGCAACACGTGGTAAGGAACTCTCCCAAGGGCAATGCCAAGCAACAGGCCATCTCCTAGCAATGGGCCTCCCCAGTGGCTGTACCTGGCAACTTACTCCCCATATGACAACGCCTAGCAACAGGCTTTCCCCAGTGGCATTGAAAGGAATGCTTCAAATTCCAGAATTGGCTCTCTGCCAGCAAATAGGTAGAAGATCACCGTTCTTGCTGGTTCAGAGCCTGCTTCCTGCATGAACCTAAATAAAAAGAACAGGCTTTTGAGTACGTGACTCTGGCCTAATGAGATAACCAAAAATGAGCTAACTAACTGCTTATCTGGCTTCTGTGAACTGCTTGCACCATAAAAGGAAAGATTGTAATGTAAAAGTATATAGATAGAGGTGTAGGACGATAGAGAATGTAAGCAAGAAAAGCAAGAACTAAAGTAACGCCATGACAGGCTCTAGGAATATTCACAGGCCTGAGTTTCTATTTCCGGGCTGAACTGACACAGCATTTTTGCAGTTACTGAAAAAACCCCAGACTGCCCAGTACCCAAAATAATCCTTGAAATGAGCCAGACAGAAGAAACTAAGCAAATGTTATACATACTTGTGATCCTCAAGTTATAGATAAGATGGCTCAAAATGCCATAGTAACCACATAACCAATGAGCATACTACATGTACATTATTTTTAATTGTTAACCAATCATGTTATAAATTCTCCTCTCCTTTGTTTGAACCCAACAAAAACTTCCCTGATTCTACCCTCGGGGTCTCCAGTCCTCTACCCCTGCGTGGCGTATGACTGGGGACCCCAGCGCGCTGGAATAAAAATCCCTCTTGCAATTTGCATCAAGATCGTTTCTTGGGGTGATTTGGGGTGTCGCCTTTCCTGAGACAGAGCCCGGGGAGTTCCTGATTTGGTCTTACAGCATCACCTAGCAACAGAGTCATCTCTATGCAGTCACGACTAGCAATGGGCTCTCCCCATGGCAACACCTGGCAACCGGCTCTTGTAAAGACCACGGGCCTAGCAACGGCCTCTCCTTGTGGCGGTACTTAGCTTAGCAACAGACTGTGTCTGTGGCAATACCTAGCAACGGGGCATCTCCTAGCAACGGGCTCTCCCCAGTGGCATTACCCATGCGGACACGCCAAGCGACAGACTCCCAACGCCCTAGCAACACGGTCTCCATGTGGCAACGCCTAGCAAAGGGGCATCACCTAGCAACGAGCTTTCCCCCGTGGCATCACCTAGCAACAGACTCCCCATGTGGCCACGCCTAGCAACGGGGTTGGGGGGGCATCTCCCAGCAACAGACGCTGCATGTGGCATCTCCTAGCAACAGGGTGTCCCTGAACAACACGCTTTCCCCATTCACATCACTCGCGCGGGGAGGGGGAAATGCCCGGATGTAACATGGCCACCGCTGTGACTGGGGGCGGTCAGACACGCTGACGCGCACGACGGATGCCCAAGACGCACAAAAACCATCGCACGCACCCGCGTGCGCTTCTCTCAACCCCGTCTACCCCTGTTCAAAACACAAGAATCCCGGATGTCACCACGCGCGGCGTCTTGTCCCTGCATCTCGCAGGTCGGTGTGGCTCCAGCTCAGGCGGGATTTGAACTCGCGGCCCCGCGCCCCTCCCTCGCCGGGATCCCCAGATGGAACATGGACGCCGGGACGCCCCACGCGCCCTACGGATGCCCACGAGGGACTCTACCTGCCATCGCCTAACAACGGGCTCACCCCATGGCAATGCCTAGCAACGGGCTCACCCCATGGCAACGCCTAGCAACGGGCTCTCCCCCCCAGGGCAACACCTACCAATGGGATCTCCACCATGGCAATGCCTAGCAATGGAATCTCTTCCCTATGGCAACGCCTAGCAACGGGCTCTCCCTCCCCATGGCAACGCCTAGCAATGGGCTCTCCGCCCCATGGCAACGCCTAGCAACGGGCTCTCCCCCATGGCAACACCTCGCAATGGGATCTCCACCATGGCAATGCCTAGCAATGCAATCTCTTCCCTATGGCAACGCCTAGCAACAGGCTCTCCCTCCCCATGGCAACGTCTAGCAACGGGCTCTCCGCCCCATGGCAACGCCTAGCAACGGGCTCTCCCGATGGCAACGCCTAACAACGGGCTCTCCCCCATGGCAATGCCTAGCAACTGGCTCTCCCCCCATGGCAATGCCTAGCAACGGGCTCTCCCCATGGCAACACCTGGCAACCGGCTCTTGTAAAGACCACGGGCCGAGCAACGGCCTCTCCTTGTGGCGGTACTTAGCTTAGCAACAGACGCTGTGTGTGGTAATACCTAGCAACGGGGCATCTCCTAGCAACGGGCTCTCCCCAGTGGCATTACCCATGCGGACACGCCTAGCGACAGACTCCCAACGTGGCAACGCCTAGCAATGGCGGCATCACCTAGCAACAGAGTCTCCATGTGGCAACGCCTAGCATAGGGGCATCACCTAGCAACAGTGTCTGCATGTGACCATGCGTAGCAACGGGTTCTCCCCATGGCAACACGTGGTAAGGGACTCTCCCAAGGGCAATGCCAAGCGACAGGCCATCTCCTAGCAACGGGCATCCCCACTGGCTGTACCTAGCAACAGACTCCCCATATGACAACGCCTAGCAACAGGCTTTCCCCAGTGGCATCACCTAGCAACAGAGTCGTCTCTATGCAGTCACGCCTAGCAACGGGCTCTCCCCATGGCAACACCTGGCAACCGGCTCTCCTTGTGGCAGTACTTAGCTTAGCAACAGACGCTGTGTGTGGCAATACCTAGCAACGGGGCATCTCCTAGCAACGGGCTCTCCCCAGTGGCATTACCCATGCGGACACGCCTAGCGACAGACTCCCAACGTCCTAGCAACACGGTCTCCATGTGGCAACGCCTAGCCAAGGGGCATCACCTTGCAACGAGCTTTCCCCCGTGGCATCACCTAGCAACAGACTCCCCATGTGGCCACGCCTAGCAACGGGGTTGGGGGGTCATCTCCCAGCAACAGACGCTGCATGTGGCATCTCCTAGCAACGGGGCGTCTCTGAACAACACGCTTTCCCCATTGGCATCACTCGCGCGGGGAGGGGGAAATGCCCGGATGTAACATGGCCACCGCTGTGACTCGGGGCGATCAGACACGCTGACGCGCACGACGGATGCCCAAGAGGGACAAAAACCATCGCATGCACCCGCGTGCGCTTCTCTCAACCCCGCCCCCCGTTTAAAACACAAGAGTCCCGGATGTCACCGCGCGCGGCGTCTTGTCCCTGCATCTCGCAGGTCGGTGTGGCTCCAGCTCAGGCGGGATTCGAACTCGCGGCCCTGCGCCCCTCCCCCGCCGGGATTCCCGGATGGAACATGGACGCCGGGACGCCCCACGCTCCCTACGGATGCCCACGAGGGACTCTACCAGGCAACGCCTAGCAACGGGCTCACCCCATGGCAATGCCTAGCAACGGGCTATCCCCATGGCAACGCCTAGGAACGGGCTCTCCCCCATGGCAACGCCTAGCAACGGAATCTCTTCCCTATAGCAACGCCTAACAACGGGCTCTCCCTCCCCATGGCAACGCCTAGCAACGGGCTCTCCCCCATGGCAACACCTACCAACCGCCTCTCCCATGGCATTGTGTAGCAACGGGCTCTCCCCATGGCAACGCCTAGCAACGGGCTCTCCCCCGAGCAATGACTAGCAAGGGGCTCCCCCATGGCAACACCTAGCAACGGGTACCCGCTGGCAACGCCTAGCAACAGACTCTCCCACCCATGGCAACGCCTAGCAACAAGCTCTCCCCCCCCATGGCAAAACCTAGCAACAGGCTCTCCCACCATGGCAACACCTAGCAACGAGCTCTGCCCCCAAAGCAATGCTTAGAAACGAGCTTCCCCCCCATGGCAACGCCTAGCTATGGGCTCTCCCCATGGCAACGCCAAGCAACGGGCTCTCCCCCCCAAGCAACGCCTAGCAACGAGCTCTCCCCCCCATGGCAACGTCTAGCAACGTGATCTCCCCCCCAATGGCAACGCCTAGCAATGAGCTCTCCCCCCCCCATGGCAACGCCTAGCAACGTGATCTCCCACCATGGCAACACCTAGCAACGAGCTCTCCCCCCCCATGGCAACACCTAGCAACAGGCTCTCCCCCAAGCAACGCCTAGCAACGAGCTCTCCCCCCCATGGCAACATCTAGCAACGGGCTCTCCCCCGTGGCAATGACTGGCAAGGGGCTCCCCCATGGCAACACCTAGCAGTGGGTACCCCTAGCAAGGCCTAGCAAAGGACTCTCCCACCCATGGCAACGCCTAGCAACAAGCTCTCCCCCCCCCATGGCAAAACCTAGCAACGTGGTCTCCCACCATGGCAACACCTAGCAACGAGCTCTGCCCCCAAAGCAATGCTTAGAAACGAGCTTCCCCGCCATGGCAACGCCTAGCTACGGGCTCTCCCCATGGCAACGCCAAGCAACGGGCTCTCCCCCCCAAAGCAACGCCTAGCAACGAGCTCTCCCCCCCATGGCAACGTCTAGCAACGTGATCTCCCCCCAATGGCAACGCCTAGCAATGGGCTCTCCCCCGTGGCAATGACTGGCAAGGGGCTCCCCCATGGCAACACCTAGCAATGGGTACCCGCTGGCAAGGCCTAGCAAGGGACTCTCCCCTCCATGGCAACACCTAGCAATGTGCTCTCCCCCCCATGGCAACGCCTAGCAACGGGCTCTCCCCCATGGCAATGACTGGCAAGGGGCTCCCCCATGGCAACACCTAGCAACGGGTACCCCCTGGCAACACCTAGCAACGGACTCTCCCCCATGGCAACGCCTAGCAACGGGCTCTGCCCCATGGCAACACCTAGCAACGGGCACTCCCCCATGGCAACGGCTGGCAATGGGTTCCCCCCTGGCAACGCCTAGCAACGTGCTCTCCCCCCCATGGAAACGCCTAGCAACGGGCTCCCCCATGGCAACGCCTGGCAAGGGCCTCCCCCATGGCAACACCTAGCAACGGGTTCCCCCCTGGCAACGCCTAGCAACGGGCTCACCACATGACAACGCCTAGCAATGGGCTTTCCCCAGGCAACGCCTAGCAACGGGCTCTCCCAGACCCTCTCCCTCCCTCCCCCCTAGAGGAAACAGGAAGTGAGGGTTGAGCGGGCATATGGGGGTGCTGTGGGGGGAGGGGCAAGGGTAAGAGGGGAGGGGAGGGGAGCCCGCTCGCTCTCGCCCGCGAAGCCCGTGGGATCTGGGGTTTGAGGCCGACCCGACCTCAAAATAAACCCAAAGTAAATAAAATACAATAAAGTAACTTAACTTAAAGTAAAATTAAATCAAAAAATAAAATAGGGGGGGATCTGGGGTTCGATTCCCACCCCAGGAGACACCCTCAAGCTTGGTGCACGAGTCAGGGCCTGCGTTCTCGTGTTTTCTGTCATTGTAATAATAGTAATTATTATTAATAGTAATAATAATAGAGGCCGACCCGGCCTCAAAATAACCAGAAGCAAATAAAATATAATAATGTAACATAAAGTCAAAAAACAAATTAAATTAAATAAGAATAAAATAAATAGATAATAAAACAAAACTAAATTTAAAAAATGGAATGAAATGGAATAAAATAAAATAAATAAAAATATATTGGACCAGGCATGGTGGCGCTCACGCCTTTTATCACAGCACTCGGGAGGGAGGCAGAGGTAGGAGGATGGTAGTCGTGAGTTCGAGGCCACCCTGAGACGACAGAGTGAATTCCAGGTCAGCCAGACCCGACCTCAAAAAACCAAAAAAAAAAAAAGATAATAATAATGAAAATAGATAAATAAATGAATTAAAAAATAAAAACCAGGGCTGGAGGGATGGCTTAGCGGTTAAGGCGTTTGCCTGCAAAGCCAAAGGATTCGGGTTTTGATTCCCCAGGACCCACGTTAGCCAGCTGCACAAGGGGGCGCACGCGTCTGGAGTTTATTTGCAGTGGCTGGAGGCCGTGGCGCAGCCGTGCACACTGTCTCTCTCTCTCCCTCAAATAAATAAAACTAAAATAAGTAAACAAATAAAAATACATTTAATAAAAGAAGCCGGGCGTGGTGGCGCACGCCTTTAATCCCAGCACTCGGGAGGCAGAGCTGGGAGGATCGCTGTGAATTTGAGGCCACCCTGAGACCACAGAGTGAATTCCAGACCCTACCTCAGAAAAAAAAGAAAACAAAAAATATTATATATATATATACACACACATATATATACACACATATTATATATATATATATACACACATAAATATTATATATATATATACATATATAACATAATGTAATATATTATAATATAATAATATATTATATAATATTAATTCATAATATATGATATACGTATTTTAAAATAAGCCAGGCGTGGTGGTGGCGCACACCCTGTCACCCGAGCGGCACTGGGTTGGGAGGCCGATGTAGGTGCTGGTGGGCGTGAGTTCGAGGCCAGCCTGAGACGACAGGGTGCACAGTCCCCCTCAGCCTGCGCCTACGGCCCCACCCGACCTCCAAAAAATACATTAAAATTAAAATTAAACAATAAATGAGGGTTCTCAAAGTCACGTCCTGTGAAACCCCTTCCTGCGGGAGGCTGTCAATCAAAGGTGCCTGGGGTAGAGGGGGGTTGGTGCGGTGGGGGAGGAGGAGGAGGAGGAGGAAGGCTGGGCGGGGGTGGGGTTGCTCTTCATGGACACGTGGAAAAGCCGTGTGGGTGCTTGGTGCTCGGTAGTGGGTACTGGGTGCTCGGTGCCCGCGGCGGGCGTCCCGGGTGGCGAGTGCGGAGCCTCCGCGCGTGGCTGGACCCGGCGCTGAGCCCGGAAACCCGCGCCGCCCACTCGTCTCGTGATTCCCGCGCCTCGCCCGGGCCGGGGGATGGGACGCCGCCCCGCGCCACGCACCACGCAGCTCCCAGGGAAACGCGGACGCCATGCTTGTTTTGGGAATGCCCACACTGACCATAGACAACAAGCGTGCGTTACAGAGGCGGGTGGGCTAGAGAGGCGGCTCCATAGGACGTGCGGCCTCCATGGTTGTTTTGGGAATTCCCACACTGACCATAGACGTCGCTGGTGGGCTACAGAGGCCGCGCCAAAGGACGGGCGCCCTCCAGGGTGGCCTTAGTGATTTTCCCACATGACCATAGACGACATGTGTAGGCTAGAGAGGCCACTCCAAAAGACCCCCCCCCGGCCTCCATGATTGTTTTGGGAATTCCCACACTAACCATAGACGTCTGGGGGGGGGCTAGAGAGGCCACTACAAAGGCAAATTGGCCTCCCCAGTTGCCGTAGAGGTGGCTACACTGACCACAGACGACACACGTGGGCTAGAGAGGCCGCTCCAAAGGACGCGCGTCCTCCATGATTGTTTTGGGACGTCAAGGGTGGGCTAGAGAGGCGACTCCAAAGGAAAATTGGCCTCCGTGGTTGACATAGCGATGGCTACACTGACCATACACGTCATGGGTGGGCTAGAGAGGCCGCGCAAACGGACGGGTGCCCTCCGTGGTGGCCTTAGTGATTCACACACTGACCATAAACGAATCGTGTAGGCTGCAGAGGCCGCTCCAATAGACGCCCGGCCTCCATGATTGTTTTGGGAATTCCCTCACTGACCATAGACGTCTGTGGGGGCTAGAGAGGCCACTACAAAGGCAAATTGCCCTCCCTAGTTGCCGTAGAGGTGGTTACACTGACCACAGACGAAATACATAAGCTAGAGAGACCGCTCTAAAGGACGCGCGTCCTCCATGATTGTTTTGGGAATTCCAACACTGACCATAGTCGTCAAGGGTGGGCTAGAGAGGCCGCTCCAAAGGACGCGCAGCCACCATGATTGTTTTGGGAATTCCCTCACTAACCATAGACGTCTGGGGTGGGCTAGATAGGCGTGTGGGCTAGAGAGGTGGCTACATATGACGCGCGGCCTCCATGATTGTTTTGGGAATTCCCTCACTGACCATAGACGTCAAGTGTGGGCTAGAGAGGCCGCGCTAAAGGACGGGTTCTCTCCACGGTTGTCTTGGGAATTACCACACTGACCATAGACGTCACGGGTGGGCTAGAGAGGCTGTCCCCTCTTGTTCCGTGTGAGGAGCCGAGTTCGAATCCTGCAGCACTCTGGTAAAGGTCACAAGGTGGGGGTGGGGGTGGTGCTGGTGCGGGGGGTGGGGTGGGAATGGAGGGACTTGAAGAGGCCGACACTGAAGGATGGACGGCGGCATCTACGGAGGCTGCACACGGCCGAGCGCAGTCGATCGGAAGCGGTAGTAGACACGAGCGCAGTCGAGCGGAGGCGGAAAGAGCCGAGCGGAGCCGAGCAGAGGCGGAAAGAGCCGATCAGAGGCGAAGGAAAGCGGGAGGGGCGCCCGCTCGCTCTCGCCCGCGAAGCCCGTGGGATCCGGGGTTCGATTCCCACCCCAGGAGCTTCCTTCAAGCCGGGTGCAGGAGTCAGCGCGCGCGTTCTCGGGTTTTCTCTCATTGTAAAAATAATGATAATAATAATAATAATTACAATTAATAATAATAATAATAGAGCCAGGCCCGGCCTCAAAAGAAACCAAAATAAAGTAAAACATAATGTAACAAAAAGTAAAATTAAATCAAAAAATAAATAAAATAAAATAAATAAAAAATTAAATTGAAATGAAATGAAATGAAAAGATGTCGGTCGTGGCGTGGTGGCGCAGCCTTTACTCCCAGCACCGGGGAGGCCGAGATGACTCCTGGGTAGCTCTGGTCTACGGGTGCCCGAGCGGGACACAAAGGAGCGTGAACCGGCGCTGCCCGCATGTGACCTCCGGCGTCTGTTCCGGTGTGTGGTGGGTTCGAATCCCGCCTCCGCATGGTCACGCCGCAACTCCGCCCCACCCCCGCACGGACAATCTCGTGTCACTGTTGTGGGGGAGGGGAGGGGCTCGGGAGATCGAGGTCGGCTGTGGCTCCAGCTCAGGCGGGATTCGAACTCGCGGCTCCGCGCCCCTCCCCCGCCGGGATCCCCGGATGAAACATGGACGCCCGGAAGCCCCACGCGCCCTACGGATGCCCACGAGGGACTCTCCCTGCCATCGCCTAGCAACGGGCTCTCCACCATGGCAACGCATAGCAATGGGCTCTCCCCCCCATGGCAACGCCTAGCAACGGGCTCTCCCCCATGGCAACGCCTAGCAACGGGCTCTCCACCATGGCAACGCCTAGCAACGGGCTCTCCACCATGGCAACGCCTAGCAACGGGCTCTCCACCATGGCAACGCCTAGCAACGGGCTCTCCCCCATGGCAACGCCTAGCAACGGGCTCTCCACCATGGCAACGCCTAGCAACGGTCTCTCCACCATGGCAACGCATAGCAACGGGCTCTCCACCATGGCAACGCATAGCAACGGGCTCTCCCCATGGCAACGCCTAGCAACGGGCTCTCCCCATGGCAACGCCTAGCAACGGGCTCTCCACCATGGCAACGCCTAGCAACGGGCTCTCCACCATGGCAACGCCTAGCAACGGGCTCTCCACCATGGCAACGCATAGCAACAGGCTCTCACCCTATGGCAACGCCTAGCAACGGGCTCTCCCCGTCAAGCTGGGTGCAGGAGTCAGCGCCCGCGTTCTCGTGTCTTCTCTCATTATAATAATAATTAATAATAATAATAACAATAATAAAGTCAGACCCGGCCTCAAAAAAACCCCAAAAGTAAATAAAATAAAATAATTTAACATATAAGGTAAAATTAAATCAAAAAATAAAATAAATTAAATTAAAGATAAAATTAAATTAAATTTTAAAAAAGAAATGAGATGAAATGAAATAAAACGACGTTGGTCCAGGCGTGGTGGCGCACGCCTTGCATCCCAGCACTCGGGAGGCAGAGGTAGGAGGATCGCTGTGAGTTCTTGGCCACCCTGGGATGACAGAGTGAATTCCAGGTCAGCCTGGACTAGAGCCAGACCCGACCTCGGGGAAAAAAAAACTAATTAATTAAAATGATATGAATTTTAAGAAATGAATTTAAAAACAAATCCCAGGCCTCGTGAAAATGGCTTAGCAGTGAAGGCGTTTGCCTGCAGAGCCCAAGGACCCAGGTTCGATTCTCCAGCGTCTGGAGTTCATTTGCAGTGTCTGGAGGCCCTGGTGCACACATTCTCCCTCACTCTCTCTCTAAATAAATGAAAGTAACATAAGGAAACTCATAAAAATATATTTACTAAAAGAAGCCGGGCGTGGTGGCGCACGCCTTTAATCCCAGCACTAGGGAGGCAGAGGTAGGAGCATTGCTGTGAGTTCCAGGCCATCCTGAGACTAGAGTGAATTCCAGACCCTACCTCAAAAAAAAAACAAAGAAAGAAAAAGAAAAAAAACAGAAGGAAAAGAAATATATAAATATACATATTAGAAGACACCGGGCCTAGAGCCAGACCTGACCTCAAAAAAAAATTAAAATTAAAATTAAACAATAAATAAGGGTTCTCAAAGTCAGGTTCCGTGGAACCCCTTCCTGCCGGAGGCTGTCAATCAAAGGTGCCTGGGGTAGAGGGGGGGTTGGTGCGGTGGCGGAGGAGGAGGAGGAGGAGGAAGGCTGAGCGGGTGTGGGGTTGCTCTTCATGGACACGTGGAAAAGCCGTGTGGGTGCTTGGTGCTCGGTAGTGGGTACTGGGTGCTCGGTGCTCGCGGCGGCGTCTCGGGTGTCGAGTGCGGAGCCTCCGCGCGTGACTGGACCCGGCGCTGAGCCCGGAAACCCGCGCCGCCCACTCGTCTCGTGATTCCCGCGCCGCTCCCGGGCCGGGGGATGGGCCGCCGCCCCGCGCCACCCACCACGCAGCTCCAACGACGCGCCCGCGCCATGCTTGTTTTGGGAATGCCCACACTGACCATAGACGTCAAGGGCGGGCTAGAGAGGCGGGTGGACTACAGAGGCGGCTCCATAGGACGCGCAGCCTCCATGCTTGTTTTGGGAATTCCCACACTGACCACAGACGTCGCTGGTGGGCCAGAGGGGCCGCGCCAAAGGACGGGCGCCCTCCAGGTGGCCTTAGTGATTTCCCACAATGACCATAGACGACACGTGTAGGCTAGAGAGGTACCTCCAAAGGACGCGCGACCTCCATGGTTGTTTTGGGAATTCCCACACTGACCATAGACGTCACGGGTGGGGTACAGAGGCCACGCCAAAGGATGGGCGCCCTCCATGGTGGCCTTAGTGATCCCCTCACTGACCATAGACGAATCGTGTATGCTAGAGAGGCCACTCAAAAGGACGCGCGGCCTCCATGATTGTTTTGGCAATTCCCTCACTGACCATAGACGTCTGGGGTGGGCTAGAGAGGCCACTACAAAGGAAAATTGGCCCTCCCCTGGTTGCCGTAGAGATGGCTACACTGACCACAGACGACACACAAAAGGACACGCAGCCGCCATGCTTGTTTTGGGAATTCCCACACTGACCATAGACGTTACATGTGGGCTAGAGGCAACTGCAAAGGAATGGCACCTTCCATGGTTGTCTTATTGATTCCCTCACTAACCATATATGTCACATGTGGGCTAGAGAGGCCGCTACAAAAGAACGGCGCCATCCATGGTTGTCTTGGGAATTCCCACACTGACCATAGATGTCACGCGTGGGTTAGAGAGGCCACTCCGAAGTACAGGCGGCCACCATGGTGGTCTTAGTAATTAGTAGTGACCACAGACGTCACGGATGAGCTAGAGAGGCGGCTCCAAAGGACGGGCGGCATCCATGGTGGCCTTAGTTATTCGCACACTGACCATAGACGACACGTGTGGGCTAGAGAGGCGGCTCCAAAGGACGCGCAGCTTCCATGATTGTTTTGGAAATTCCCACACTGACCATAGACGTCAAGGGTGGTCTAGAGAGGCCACTCCAAAGGAAAATTGGCCTCCCTAGTTGCCATAGTGATGGCTACACTGACCATAGACGTCACATGTGGGCTAGAGAGGCGGCTCCAAAGGACGCGTGGCCTCCACGGTTGTCTTGGGAATTCCCACACTGACCATAGACGTCACGGATGGGGTAGAGAGGCTGTCCATCTTGTTCCGTGTGGGAACCGAGTTCGAATCGTCCACCACTCCCGGAAGGGTCACAAGGTGGGGGCGTTGCTGTGGGGGGGGGCAGGGAATGGAGGGACTTTAAGAGGCCGAAACTGAAGGATGGAAGGAGGCGTCTATGGAGGCCGCAGACAGCCGAGCGCAGCCGATCGGAAGCGGAAGGAGAGACGAGCGCAGCCGAGCGGAGGCGGAAGGAGCCGAGCGGAGGCGGAAAGAGCCGAGCGGAGGCCGAAAGAGCCGAGCGGAGGCGGAAACAGCCGAGCGCAGCGGAGCGGAGGCGGAAGGAGCCGAGCGGAGGCGGAAGGAGCCGAGTGGAGGCGAAGGAAGGCGGGGAGAGGGGAGGGGCGCCCGCTCGCTCTCGCCCAAGAAGCCCGTGGGATCCGGGGTTCGATTCCCACCCCAGGAGCCTCCTTCAAGCCGGGTTCAGTGGTCAGCGCGCGCGATCTCGGTTTTCTCTCATTGTGGTGATAATAATAATAATAATTAATAATGATGATGATGATAATGACAGAGCCAGGCCCGGATGTCACCGCGGGCGTCTGTCTCTACAGCTGGCACCGCCCCGCAGTGGGATTCGAACTCGTGGTCCCGTGGCCTGTCGGCTCCGCGCTCCTCCGCAACCATTCACACAGGGGACCCGAATGGACCGCCGCGGCGCTGCTGAAACTTCCGGGCCTACGGGTGCCCGAGTGGGGCCAAAAGCGTCACACGCCCCGGCGGGCGCGCGCTTCGCTCTCCCCGTTCAACATACAAAAGCCCCGGATGTCGCAGACGGCGTCTGTCTCCGCACCTCGCGCACATCCTACGGTGGGATTCGAACTCGCGGCCCCGCGGCCCTTCCCCGCCCGGATCCCCTGAGGAAACATGGCCGTCAGGACGCAAGGACGCACTACGGATGCCCAGGTGGGACTCGCTTTGCCATCGCCTAGCAACGGGCTCTCCCTCCATGCCAACGCCTAGCAACCGGCTCTCCCCATGGCAACACCTAGCAACGAGCTCTCCCCCATAGCAACGCCTAGCAACGGATCTCCCCATGGCAACACCTAGCAACGGGCTCTCCCCCCCATAGCAACGCCTAGCAACGGTCTCCCCATAGCAATGCCTAGCAAGGGATCTCCCCATGGAAACGCCTAGCAACGGGCTCTCCCCCCCCATAGCAACGCGTAGCAACGGTCTCCCCATGGCAACGCCTAACAACAGGCTCTCCCCCCCATAGCAACGCCTAGCAACGGTCTCCTCATGGCAACGCCTAGCAATGGCTCTCCCCCATGGCAACGCCTGGCAACAGGCTCTCCCACCCATTGCAACGCCTAGCAACCGACTCTCCAACATAGCAACGCCTAGCAATGCGCTCCCCATGGCAATGCCTGACAAGGGGCTCCCCCATGGCAACGCGTAGCAATGGTCTCTACCACATAGCAACGCCTAGCAATGGGCTCCCCATGGCAACGCCTAGCAACGGATCTCCCCATGGCAACACCTAGCAACGGGCTCTCCCCCCCATAGCAATGCCTAGCAAGGGAGCTCCCCATGGCAACACCTAGCAACGGGCTCTCCCCCCACCATAGCAACGCCTAGCAACGGTCTCCTCATGGCAACGCCTAGCAATGGCTCTCCCCCATGGCAACGCCTGGCAACAGGCTCTCCCACCCATTGCAACGCCTAGCAACCGACTCTCCAACATAGCAACGCCTAGCAATGCGCTCCCCATGGCAATGCCTGACAAGGGGCTCCCCCATGGCAACGCGTAGCAATGGTCTCTACCACATAGCAACGCCTAGCAATGGGCTCCCCATGGCAACGCCTAGCAACGGATCTCCCCATGGCAACACCTAGCAACGGGCTCTCCCCCCCATAGCAACGCCTAGCAACGGAGCTCCCCATGGCAACACCTAGCAACGGGCTCTCCCCCCCCAATGCCAACGCCTAGCAACGGATCTCCCCATGGCAACACCTAGCAACGGGCTCTCCCCCCATAGCAACGCCTAGCAAGGGATCTCCCCATGGCAACACCTAGCAACGGGCTCTCCCCATAGCAACGCCTAGCAAGGGATCTCCCCATGGCAACACCTAGCAACGGGCTCTCTCCCCCATAGCAACACCTAGCAACGGTCTCCCCATAGCAATGCCTAGCAATGGGCTCTCCCCCCATAGCAACGCCTAGCAACGGAGCTCTCCATGGCAACACCTAGCAACGGGCTCTCCCCCCCATAGCAACACCTAGCAACGGGCTCTCCCCCCATAGCAACGCCTAGCAAGGGATCTCCCCCCAATAGCAACTCCTAGCAACGGATCTCCCCATGGCAACACCTAGCAACGGGCTGTCCCCCCCCATAGCAACGCCTAGCAACGGAGCTCCCCATGGAAACGCCTAGCAACGGGATCTCCTCAAAGCAATGGCTAGCAATGGGCTCTCCACATGGCAACGCCTAGCAACGGAGCCTTTCCTAGAAATGGACTTTCCCCTCAGGCATCACCTAGCAACAGGGTCCCCATGTGGCAAGGCCTAGGAATGCGGCGTCTCCTAGCAACGAGCTTTCCCCATTGAAATCACCTCTGTGGGGAGGGGGAAATGCCCGGATGTAACATGCCCCCCCCAACCCCCCGCAGTGACTGGAGAGTCAGGCACACTGACCTGCACTACAGATGCCCAAGAGGGACAAAAAGCATCACACGCACCCGCGCACGTGCTTCTCTCTCCTTTCCAAGAAAAAAAAAATCCCAGAGGTCACTGTGGGCGTCTGTGTCCCCAGCTCACACAACCCGGGGCTGGACTCGAACCCGCGGCCTCTGTAGACTCTCCCTGCCCTTCCCCCACGATAGCCGCCGGGTGGGGGGAGGGAACCGGAACCCGCAGTGACTCCAGGACGGCGCAGGCCTACGGGTGCCCGAGCGGGACAAAAAGCAGCGCGGGCCTGCGCTTCCCGCGCGTGGCGAAGGGCGTCTGTCCCCGTGTGTCGTGGGTTCGAATCCCGCTTCCACATAGTCGCGCCCGCACCTCCGCACACCGCCCCCCGCCCCGCGCACGGACAGGCCATCTCCCTGTTGTGGGGGAGAGGAGGGGGCTCGGGAGCTCGAGGTCAGCTGTGGCTCCAGATCAGGCAGGATTCGAACTCGCGGCCCCGCGCCCCTCCCCCGCCGGGGATACGGCCGCCGGGTCGCCCACATGCCCCCCAGGGAGGCCCACGCGGGACGCTACCTGCCGTCGCCTAGCAACGGGCTCTCCCACATAGCAACGCCTGGAAAGGGGCGCTCCCCCATGGCAACACCTAGCAACGGGCTCTCCTCCCCATGGCAACACCTAGCAACGGGCTGTTTCCCATGGCAACGCCTAACAATGGGCTCCCCATGGCAACGCCTAGCAACGGGCTCTTCCCTGCCATGGCAACGCCTGGCAACAGGCTCTCCCCCCCATGGCAACGCCTAGCAACGGACTCTCCCACATAGCAATGCCTGGCAACGGGTTCTCCCTTATAGCAATGCCTAGCAACGGATTTCCCCATGGCAACGCCTAGCAACGGTCTCTTCCCTGCCATGGCAACGCCTGACAACAGGCTCTTCCCCCCCATGGCAACGCCTAGCAACGGACTCTCCCACATAGCAATGCCTGGCAACGGGTTCTCCCTTATAGCAATGCCTGGCAACGGGTTCTCCCTTATAGCAATGCCTAGCAACGGATTTCCCCATGGCAACGCCTAGCAACGGTCTCTTCCCTGCCATGGCAACGCCTAGCAACGGGCTCTCCCCCATGGCAGCGCCTAGCAACGGGCTCTCCCCCATGGCAACGCCTAGCAACGGACTCTCCTACATAGCAATGCCTGGCAACGGGTTCTCCCTTATAGCAATGCCTAGCAACGGATTTCCCCATGGCAACTCCTAGCAACGGTCTCTTCCCTGCCATGGCAACGCCTGGCAACAGGCTCTCCCCCCCCATGGCAACGCCTGGCAACGGGCTTTCCCCCATGGCAACGCATAGCAACAGGCTCTCCTATGGCAACGCCTAGCAACAGGTTACCCGGACCCTCCTACCCCAGAGGAAACCGGAAGTGAGGGTTGAGCAGGCATATGGGGGTGCTGTGGGGGGAGGGGCAAGGGAAAGCGGGGAGAGGGGAGGGGCGCCCGCTCGCTCTCGCCCGCGAAGCCCGTGGGATCCGGGGTTCGATTCCCACCCCAGGAGTCACCGTCAAGCCGGGTTCACTGGTCAGCGCCCGCGTTCTCGTGTTTTCTCTCATTGTGATAGTAATAATTAATGATAATAATGACAATAATAATAACAGAGCCAGACCCGGCCTCAAAAAAAACCCAAAAGCAAATAAAGTAACGTCACATAAAGTAAAGTTAAATCAAAAACTAAAATAGGGTGGGATCTAGGGGTTCGATTCCAACCCAGGAGCTACTGTCAAGCCTGGTGCAGTAGTCAGCGCCTGCGTTGTCGTGTTTTCTGTCATTGTAATAATAATAATTAATATTAATAATAGTAATAATGATAGAGGCAGACCCGGCCTCAATAAAACCAGAAGTAAGTAAAATACAATAATGTAACATAAGGTAAAAATCAAATCAAGAAATGAAGTGAAATAAAAAAATAAAATTAATTTTTTTTTCGAGGTCGGGTCTCACTCTGGCTCAGGCTGACCTGTAATTCACTATGTAGTCTCAGGGTGGCCTCGAACTCACGGCGATCCTCCTACCTCTGCCTCCCGAGTGCTGGGATTCAAGGCGTGCGCCACCACGCCCGGCAATAAAATTAAATTTAAAACCCGACCTTGGGGAAAAAAATCTAATTAATTAAAATGATATGAATTTTAAGAAATGAATTAAAAAACAAAAACCAGGCCTCGCGAAATGGCTTAGCGGTTAAGGCGCTTCCTGCAGAGCCCAAGGACCCAGGTTTCGATTCTCCAGTTTCACGTAAGCCAGATGCCCAAGGTGGCGCCTGCGTCTGGAGTGAGTTTACAGTGGCTGGAGGCCCTGGCGTGTGTCCGTTCTTTCTCCCTCTCTCTCAAATAAATAAATAAAACTAAAATAAGTAAACCAATAAAAATATATTCAATAAAAGAAACCGGGCGTGGTGGTGGCGCACACACTTTAATTCCAGCACTCGGGTGGGAGGCAGAGGTGGGAGGATCGCTGTGAGTTCGAGGCCGCCCTGAGACGACAGCGTGAATTCCAGACCCTACCTCAAAAAAAAGAAAAAAAAATATATAAATAAATATACATATGAAAAGACGCCGGGCGTGGGTCTAGAGCCAGACCTGACCTCAAAAAAAAAAAAAAATTAAAATTAAACAATAAACGAGGCTTCTCAAAGTCAGGTTCCGTGGAACCCCTTCCTGCCGGAGGCTGTCAATCAAAGGTGCCTGGGGTAGAGGGGGGGTTGTTGGTGCGGTGGGGGAGGAGGAGGAGGAGGAGGAGGAAGGCTGGGCGGGGGTGGGGTTGCTCTTCATGGACACGTGGAAAAGCCGTGTGGGTGCTTGGTGCTCGGTAGTGGGTACTGGGTGCTGGGTGCCCGCGGCGGGCGTCCCGGGTGGCGAGTCCGGAGCCTCCGCGCGTGGCTGGACCCGGCGCTGAGCCCGGAAACCCGCGCCGCCCACTCGTCTCGTGATTCCCGCGCCTCGCCCGGGCCGGGGGATGGGCCGCCGCCCCGCGTCACGCACCACGGAGCTCCCAGGGAAACGCGGACGCCATGCTTGTTTTGGGAATGCCCACACTGACCATAGACGACACAGGTGGGATAGAGAGGCACCTCCAAAGGACGCGCGGCCGCCATGCTTGTTTTGGGAATTCCCACACTGACCACAGACGTCGCTGGTGGGCCAGAGGGGCCGCGCCAAAGGACGGGCGCCCTCCAGGTTGGCCTTAGTGATTTCCCACAATGACCATAGACGACACGTGTAGGCTAGAGAAGTACCTCCAAAGGACGCGCGACCTCCATGGTTGTTTTGGGAATTCCCACACTGACCATAGACGTCACGGGTGGGCTACAGAGGCCGCGCCAAAGGATGGGCGCCCTCCATGGTGGCTTTAGTGATCCCCTCACTGACCATAGACGAATCGTGTATGCTAGAGAGGCCACTCAAAAGGACGCGCGGCCTCCATGATTGTTTTGGCAATTCCCTCACTGACCATAGACGTCTGGGGTGGGCTAGAGAGGCCACTACAAAGGAAAATTGGCCTCCCTGGTTGCTGTAGAGATGGCTACACTGACCACAGACGACACACAAAAGGACACGCGGCCGCCATGCTTGTTTTGGGAATTCCCACACTGACCATAGACGTCACCGGTGGGCTAGAGAGGCAACTGCAAAGGAATGGCACCTTCCATGGTTGTCTTATTGATTCCCTCACTAACCATATATGTCACATGTGGGCTAGAGAGGCCGCTACAAAAGAACGGCGCCATCCATGGTTGTCTTGGGAATTCCCACACTGACCATAGATGTCACGCGTGGGTTAGAGAGGCCACTCCGAAGTACAGGCGGCCACCATGGTGGTCTTAGTAATTAGTAGTGACCACAGACGTCACGGATGAGCTAGAGAGGCGGCTCCAAAGGACGGGCGGCATCCATGGTGGCCTTAGTTATTCGCACACTGACCATAGACGACACGTGTGGGCTAGAGAGGCGGCTCCAAAGGACGCGCGGCCTCCATGATTGTTTTGGAAATTCCCACACTGACCATAGACGTCAAGGGTGGTCTAGAGAGGCCACTCCAAAGGAAAATTGGCCTCCCTAGTTGCCATAGTGATGGCTACACTGACCATAGACGTCACATGTGGGCTAGAGAGGCGGCTCCAAAGGACGCACGGCCTCCATGATTGTTTTGGGAAATCCCACACTGACCATAGACGTCACGGATGGGGTAGAGAGGCTGTCCATCTTTTTCCGTGTGGGAACCGAGTTCGAATCGTCCAGCACGCCCGTAAGGGTCACAAACTGGAGGTGGGGGTGGGGGCGGTGCTGTGCGGGGGGTGGGCAGGGGATGGAGGGACTTTAAGAGGCCGAAACTGAAGGATGGAGGGAGGCGTCTACGGAGGCCGCAGACAGCCGAGCGCAGCCGAGCGGAAGCGGAAAGAGGCGAGCGGAGGCGGAAGGAGCCGAGCGGAGGCGGAAGGAGCCGAGCGGAGGCGGAAACAGCCGAGCGCAGCGGAGCGGAGGCGGAAGGAGCCGAGCAGAGGCGAAGGAAGACGGGGAGAGGGGAGGGGCGCCCGCTCGCCCTCGCCCGCGAAGCCCGTGGGATCCGGGGTTCGATTCCCACCCCAGGAGCTTCCTTCAAGCCGGGTTCAGTGGTCAGCGCGCGTGATCTCGGGTTTTCTCTCATTGTGGTAATAATAATAATAATAATAATAATAATAATTAATAATAATGATGATGATAATGACAGAGCCAGGCCCGGATGTCACCGCGGGCGTCTGTCTCTACAGCTGGCACAGCCCCGCAGTGGGATTCGAACTCGTGGTCCCGTGGCCTGTCGGCTCCGCGCTCCTCCGCAACCATTCACACAAGGGACCCGAATGGACCGCGGCGGCGCTGCTGAAACTTCCGGACCTACGGGTGCCCGAGTGGGGCCAAAAGCGTCACACGCCCCGGCGGGCGCGCGCTTCTCTCTCCCCGTTCAACATACAAAAGCCCCGGATGTCGCGGACGGCGTCTGTCTCCGCACCTCGCGCACATCCTGCGGTGGGATTCGAACTCGCGGCCCCGCGCCCCTCCCCCGCCCGGATCCCCTGAGGGAACATGGCCGTCAGGACGCAAGGACGCACTACGGATGCCCAGGCGGGACTCGCCCCCATAGCAACGCCTAGCAACGGGCTCTCCCCATGGCAACGCCTAGCAATGGGCTCTCCACATGGCAACGCCTAGCAACGGAGCCTTTCCTAGAAATGGACTTTCCCCTCAGGCATCACCTAGCAACAGGGTCCCCATGTGGCAAGGCCTAGGAATGCCAGAGGTCACTGTGGGCGTCTGTGTCCCCAGCTCACAAAACCCGGGGCTGGACTCGAACCCGCGGCCTCTGTAGACTCTCCCTGCCCTTCCCCCACGACAGCCGCCGGGTGGGGGGAGGGAACCGGAACCGGCAGTGACTCCAGGACGGCGCAGGCCTACGGGTGCCCGAGCGGGACACAAAGCAGCGCGGGCCTGCGCTTTCCACGCGTGACGAAGGGCGTCTGTCCCGGTGTGTCGTGGGTTCGAATCCCGCCTCCGCATGGTCACGCCCGCACCTCCGCACACCTCCCCCCGCCCCCGCACAGCGCACGGACAGGCCGTCTCCCTGTTGTGGGGGAGGGGAGGGGCTCAGGAGCTCGAGGTCGGCTGTGGCTCCAGCTCTGGCGGGATTCGAACTCGCGGCCCCGCGCCCCTCCCCCGCCGGGAATACGGCCGCCGGGTCGTCCAGATGCGCCCCAGAGAGGCCCACGTGGGACGCTACCTGCCATCGCCTAGCAACGGGCTCTCCCACATAGCAACGCCTGGAAAGGGGCGCTACCATGGCAACGCATAGCAACGGGATCCCCCATGGCAACACATAGCAACGGGCTGTTTCCCATGGCAACGCCTAACAATGGGCTCCCCATGGCAACGCCTAGCAACGGGCTCTCCCCCATGGCAACGCCTGGCAACAGGTTCTCCCCCATGACAACACCTAGCAACGGACTCTCCCACATAGCAATGCCTGGCAACGGATTTCCCCATGGCAACGCCTGGCAACAGCTCTCCCCCCCATGGCAACGCCTAGCAACGAGCTCTCCTATGGCAACGCCTAGCAACAGGTTACCCTGAACCTCCTTCCCCAGAGGAAACAGGAAGTGAGGGTTGAGCGAGCATAGTGGGGTGCTGTGGGGGGCGGGGCAAGGATAAGAGGGGAGAGGGGAGGGGCTCCCGCTCGCTCTCGCCCACGAAGCCCGTGGGATCCGGGGTTCAATTCCCACCCCAGGAGCCACCGTCAAGCTGGGTTCACTGGTCAGCGCCCGCGTTCTCATGTTTTCTCTCATTGTAATAGTAATAATTAATGATAATAATGACAATAATAATAACAGAGCCAGACCCGGCCTCAAAAAAACCCAAAAGCAAATAAAGTAACGTCACATAAAGTAAAGTTAAATCAAAAAATGGAATAGGGTGGGATCTGGGGGTTCGATTCCCACCCAGGAGCCACTGTCAAGCCTGGTGCACTAGTCAGCGCCTGCGTTGTCGTGTTTTCTGTCATTGTAATAATAATAATTAATATTAATAATAGTAATAATGATACAGGCAGACCCGGCCTCAACAAAACCAGAAATAAATACAATAAAATAATGTAACATAAGGTAAAGCCAAATCAAAAAATGAAGTAAGTGAAATAAAAAAATAAAATTAATTTTTTTTTTCGAGGTAGGGTCTCACTCTGGTCCAGGCTGACCTGGAATTCACTCTGTAGTCTCAGGGTGGCCTTGAACTCACGGCGATCCTCCTGCCTCTGCCTCCCGAGTGCTGGGATGAAAGGCGTGCGCCACCACGCCTGGCAATAAAATTAAATTTAAAACCCGACCTCGGGGGAAGAAAACTAATTAATTAAAATGATATGAATTTTAAGAAATGAATTAAAAACAAAAACCAGGCCTCGCGAAATGGCTTAGCGGTTAAGGCGCTTCCTGCAGAGCCCAAGGACCCAGGTTTCCATTCTCCAGTTTCACGTAAGCCAGATGCCCAAGGTGGCACATGCGTCTCGAGTGAGTTTGCAGTGGCTGGAGGCCCTGGCGTGTGTCCGTTCTTTCTCCCTCTCTCTCAAATAAATAAATAAAACTAAAATAAGTAAACCAATAAAAATATATTCAATAAAAGAAACCGGGTGTGGTGGTGGTGGCGCATACACTTTAATTCCAGCACTCGGGTGGGAGGATGGCTGTGAGTTCGAGGCCGCCCTGAGACGACACAGTGAATTCCAGACCCTACCTCAAAAAAAAAAAAGAAAAAAATATATAAATAAATATACATATTAAAAGACGCCGGGCGTGGGCCGAGAGCCACACCTGACCTCAAAAAAAAAAAAAAAAATTAAAATTAAACAATAAATGAGGGTTCTCAAAGTCAGGTTCCGTGGAACCCCTTCCTGCCGGAGGCTGTCAATCAAAGGTGCCTGGGGTAGAGGGGGGGTTGTTGGGGCGGTGGGAGAGGAGGAGGAGGAGGAGGAAGGCAGGGCGGGGGTGGGGTTGCTCTTCACAGACACGTGGAAAAGCCGTGTGGGTGCTTGGTGCTCGGTAGTGGGTACTGGGTGCTCGGTGCCCGCAGCGGGCGTCCCGGATGGCGAGTGCGGAGCCTCCGCGCGTGGCTGGACCCGGCGCTGAGCCCGGAAACCCGCGCCGCCCACTCGTCTCGTGATTCCCGCGCCTCGCCCGGGCCGGGGGATGGGCCGCCGCCCCGCGCCACGCACCACGCAGCTCCCAGGGAAACGCGGACGCCATGCTTGTTTTGGGAATGCCCACACTGACCATAGACGACACACGTGGGCTAGAGAGGCTGCTCCAAAGGACGCGCGGCCTCCATGGTTGTCTTGGGAATTCCCACACTGACCATAGACGTCACGGCTGGGCTAGAGAGGCCGCTATAAAGGGTGGGCGCCCTCCATGGTGGCCTTAGTGATTCCCACAGACCTTAAACGACACACATTGGTTAGAGAGAGAGAGCGCCCAAGGACGCGCGGCCGCCATGCTTGTTTTGGGAATTCCCACACTGACCATAGACGACACACGTGGGCTAGAGAGGCCGCACTAAAGGCTGGGCCGCCTCCATGCTGGACTTAGTGATTCCCACAGACCTTAGACGACACGCGTAGGCTAGAGAGAGATAGAGCTCCAAAAGACGTGCGGCCCCCATGGTGGTTTTGGGAATTCCCACACTGACCACGGGACGTCAAGCGTGGGCTAGAGAAGCACCTCCAAAAGACGGGCGCCCTCCCTGGTGGCCTTAGTGATTCCCACACTGACCATGGACGACACGTGTAGGCTAGAAAGGCACCTCCAAAGGACGCGCGACCGCCATGCTTGTTTTGGGAATTCCCACACTGACCATAGACGTCAAGCGTGGGCTAGAGAGGCAGCTCCAAAGTTAGGGCGGCCACCATAGTTGTTTTGATAATTCCCACACTGACCATAGACGACACAGGTGGGCCAGAGAGGCCGCTCCAAAAGACGGGCGCCCTCCATGGTGGCCTTAGTGATTCCCAAAATGACCATAGACGACACGTGTAGGCTGGAGAGGCACCTCCAAAGGACGCGCGGCCACCATAGTTGTTTTGATAATTCCCACACTGACCACAGACGACATGGGTGGGCCAGAGAGGCCGCTCCAAAAGACGCGCGGCCGCCATGCTTGTTTTGGGAATTCCCACAGTGACCATAGACGTCACATGTGGGCTAGCGAGGCGGCTCCAAAGGACACGTGGCCTCCATGCTTGTTTTGGGAATTCCCTCACTGACCATAGACGTCAAGGGTGGGCTAGACAGACCACCGCAAAGGAAAATTGGCCTCCCTGGTTGTGGTAGAGATGGCTACACTGACTATAGACGTCACGAATGGGCTAGAGAGGCAAATCTAAGGGACGGCGGCCTCCATGGATGTCGTATGGATTCGTAGACGGATCATAGACGTCACGATTGAGCTAGAGGTTCGGCTCCAAAGGAAGGGCGGCCTCCATGGCGGCCGTAGTGATGCCTACAGTGACCATAGACATCACTGGTCGGCTAGACAGCTCCAAAGGAAGGGCGGCTACCATGGTTGCCTTAGGGATTCCCACACTGACTATAGACGTCAAACGTGGGATAGAGAGGCACCTCCAAAGGACGGGCGGCATCCATGGTTATAGAGAAGCGGCTCCATAGGATGTGCAGCCTCCATGATTGTTTTGGGAATTCCCACACTGACCATAGACGTCTGTGGTGGGTAGAGAGGCGACTCAAAAGGAAAATTGGCCTCCCTGGTTGCCGTAGTGATGGCTACACTGACCATAGACGTCACGGGTGGGCGAGAGAGGCACCTCGAAAGGACGCGCGGCCTCCATGGTTGTTTTGGGGCAGGTCGGCTTGAGAGGTGGCTCCGAAGGTCGGGCGCCCTCCATGGTGGCCTTAGTGATTCCCACAATGACCATAGACGAATCGTGTAGGCTAGAGAGGCCGCTCCAAAAGACGCCCGGCCTCCATGATTGTTTTCGGAATTCCCTCACTGACCATAGACGTCTGGGGTGGACTAGAGAGGCCACTACAAAGGAAAATTGGCCTCCCGGCTAGCCGTATAGATGGGTACACTGACCACAGACAACACACGTGGGCTAGAGAGGCCGCTCCAAAGGACGCGCGGCCGCCATGATTGTTTTGGGAATTCCCACACTGACCATAGACATCACGGGTGGACTAGAGAGGCAAATCCAAGGGACGGGCGGCCTCCATGTTTATTTTGGGAATTCCCACACTGACCATAGATGTCGTTGGTGGGGTAGAGAGGCGGCTCCAAAGGACCGGCGGCGTCCATGGTTTATCAAGAGGCGGCTCCATAGGACGCACGGCCTCCATGGCTGTTTTGGGAATTCCCACACTGACCATAGACGTCGCTGGTGGGGTAGAGAGGCTGTGCCAAAGGACGAGCGCCCTCCACGGTCGCCTTAGTGATTCCCACACTGACCATAGACGACACGTGTGGGCTAGAGAGGCAGCTCCAAAAGAAATAAGGCCTCCATGGTAGTTTTGGGAATTCCCACAGTGACCATAGATGTCAAGGGTGGGCCAGAGAGGCTGCTCCCAAGGAAGGGCGGCCTCCATGTTTGTCTTAAGGATTGGTAGACGGATCACAGACGTCACGGGCGGGCTACAGATTAATAATTAATAATAATAATAAAGCCAGATCTGGCCTCAAAAAAAAAACCCCAAAAGTAAATAAAATAAAGTAACATAAAGTAAAATTAAATCCAAAAATAAAATGAGATAAATAAAATAAATAATTAAATTTAATTTACAAAATGAAATGAAATGAAATGAAATAAAAAGATGTTGGGCCAGGCGTGGTGGTGCTCACGGCTTTTATCCCAGCACTGGGGAGGCAGAGGTAGGAGGATCGTGGCCATGAGTTCGAGGCCACCCTGAGACGACAGAGTGAATTCCAGGTCAGCCTGGGCTAGAGCAACACCCTACCTCGAAAAACCAGAAAAAAATAAAGAATTAAAAACAAAACCAGCGCTGCAGAGATGGCTCAGTGGTTAAGGCGTTTGCCTGCAAAGCCAAAGGACCCAGGTTCGACTCCCCAGGACCCACTTAAGCCAGATGCACAAGGTGGTGCATGCGTCTGGAGTTCGTTGGCAGTGTCTGGAGGCCCTGGTGCGCCCATTCTCCCTCCTTCTCTCTCTTTCTCAAATAAATAAACCAATAAAAACATATTTAATAAAGAAGGCGCGCGTGGAGGTGTCCCACAACCTAACACCCCAGAGGCACTGGGTTGGGAGGCCGATGTAGGTGCTGGTGGGGCCGTGAGTTCGAGGCCAGCCTGAGACGACAGGGTGCACAGTCCCCCTCAGCCTGAGCCTACGGCCCCCCCACCTCCAAAAAAAACAAAAAATAAATAGAAAATAATAAAAACCATAATAATAAAGATAATAATAATACGAAGAGACCTTTTTCGAATCCCAGAGCACATCCGGGGACCCCAACATCCGGGTCCCTCACAGCGTCGGCCTCCGCAACCCCCCCCACCCAGACTCCACCGGGACTCGAACTCGGGACACACACCGACCACCCCCACCCCGCCCCCAAGGACTGACCCCTTCATTGTTTTGGGGGGACTTGCAAGGGAGGGGAGGGATTTTTGGGGGGCCACCTGTGGCTCTAGCTCGGGCCGGATTCGAACTTGCCACCCCGCGGCCGGTTCGCTCCGTGCCCCTCCCCCGATACGCGGGCGGGGAGGGGGAAATGCCCGGATGTGACATGGCCGCCGCGGGGAGTTTGGGCTTTCAGGGACACTGATGGACCCTACGGATGCCCAAGCGGGACAAAAAGCATCCCACGCACCAGCTCATGCTTCTCTTTACGTTTAAAAAAAAAAAAAGTCCCGGATGTCACCGCGGGCGTCTATCTCCGCAGCTCGCATAACCCTGGGACCGGATTCGAACTCGCAGCCCCGCGCACCTCCCCCACAACGCCCGCAGGGAGGGGGGAGGGACCCGGATTCCCACACTAACCACAGATGACACGGGTGGGCTAGAGAGGCACCTCCAAAAGATTGGCGTCGTCCATGGCTTGGGGAATTCCCAAACTGGCCATAGACGTCGCTGGTGGGGTAGAGAGGCGGCTACAAAGGACGCGTGGCCTCCATGATTGTTTTGGGAATTCCCACACTGACCATAGATGACATGGGTGGGCTAGAGAGGCAGCTCCAAAGGAAAGGCCGCCTCCATGGTGGACTTACTGATTCTCACACTGACCATAGACGTCACGTGTGGGCTAGAGCGGCAGCTCCAAAAGAAGGGCGACCTCCATGGTTGCCTTGGGAATTCCCACACTGACCATAGATGTCACGGGTGGGCCAGAGAGGCTGCTCCAAAAGAAGGGCGTCCACCATGGTTGCTTTAGTGATTCCTACACTGATCACAGACGTCATGGGTGGGCAAAGGAATGGCACCTTCCATGGTTGTCGTATTGATTCCCTCACTAACCATAGACGTCACATGTGGGCTAGAGAGGCCGCTCCAAAGGATGGGCGCCCTCCATGGTTGTTTTGGGAATTCCCACACTGACCATAGACGTCACTGGTGGGGTAGAGAGGCGGCTACAAAGGACGCGTGGCTTCCATGATTATTTTCGGTATTCCCACACTGACCATAGATGACACGCGTGGGCTAGAGAGGCCGCTCCCAAGGACGGGCATCCTCCATGGTTGTTTTGGGAATTCCCACACTGACCATAGAGGACACGGGTGGGCTAGAGAGGCCGCTCCAAAGGATGGGCGGCCTCCATGGTTGTTTGTTTTGAGGATTCCCACACTGACCATAGACGTCACGGGTGGGCTAGAGAGGCTGTCCATCTTGTTCCCTGTGAGGAGCCGAGTTCGAATCCTCCAGCACTACCTTAAGGGCCACAAGGTGGAGGTGGGGGCGGTGGTATGCGGACGGGGGGGGGGAGGTGGGAATGGAGGGACTTTAGGAGGCCGACACTAAAGGATGGAGGGAGGTGTCTACGGAGGCCGGAGACAGCCGAGCACAGCCGAGCGGAAGCGGAAGTAGAGACGAGCGCAGCCGAGCAGAGGCGGAGACAGCCGAGCGCAGACGAACAGAAGCGGAAGGAGACGAACGGAACCGAACTGAAGGCGGAAAGAGCCGATCAGAGGCGAACGAAAGCGGAGAGAGCCGAGTGTTGGCGGAAATAGCCGAAAGGAGCCAAGCGTGGGCGGAAAGAGCCGAGCGGAGCCGAACATTGACGGAAAGACCCGAGCGTGAGCGGAAAGAGCCGAGCGTGAGCGGAAATTGCCGAGTGGAGCCGAGCGTAGGCGGAAAGAGCCGAGCCCTCCTCGCGGAGAAACCCGAGCTCTGACGGAAAGAGCCGAGCGTGAGCGGAAATTGCCGAGTGGAGCCGAGCGTAGGCGGAAAGAGCCGAGCCCTCCTCGCGGAGAAACCCGAGCTCTGACGGAAAGAGCCGAGCGGAGGCGAACATTGACGGAAAGAACCGAGCCCTCCTCGCGGAGAAACCCGAGCTCTGACGGAAAGAGCCGAGCGGAGCCGCGCATTGGCGGAAATAGCCGAGCGCGAGCGGAAATTGCCGAGTGAAGCCGAACGGAGCCGAGCGTGGGCGGAAAGAGCCGAGCCCTCCCCGCGGAGAAACCCGAGCTCTGACGGAAAGAGCCGAGCGTGCCCGAGCCTTGACGGAAAGAGCCGAGCGTTTCCGAGCGTGGCCGGCGGCTGTGGGTTGTTGCTGCGTTGCGCGGCATGTCGTGGCTGGCGGTGCTGCGCGTGTACTGGGCGGGCGCGACCGTGGTGCTGGCGCAGCTGCTGCGGCGTCTGCGCGGGGGCTTCCCCGAGCCAGGTGCGGCCCGGCGCCCGCGGGGGAGGGAGGAGAAGGACGGCGCGCGCCCCGGGGACACGTCGCCATGGCACCCGGGTTTCGGGGTGCCCGCACTGCGCCTGAGTTCTAGACCTCAGGCGGCGGCTGGGTCACACTTCTACACCTCAGGGCCATGCTGGGCGACTGTTCTAGACCTCAGGCGGCGGCTGGATTCCACTTGTAGACCTCAGGAGCATGCTGGGCCACAGTTGTAGACCTCAGGCTGCGGCTGGCTGTGAGTTGTAGACCTCAGGCTGCGGCTGGGCCTCAGTTCTAGACCTTAGTCTGTGTCTGGGTTCCACTTCCAGACCTCAGGCTGCGGCTGGCTGTGAGTTATAGACCTCAGGCTGTGGCTGGGCCTCAGTTCTAGACCTTAGACTGTCTGGGTTCCATTTCTAGACGTCAGGCTGCGGCTAGGCCTTAGTTGTAGACCTCAGGCTGCAGCTGGGCAACAGTTCTAAACCTCAGGCTGTGGCTGGGCCTCAGTTCTAGACCTTAGACTGTGTCTGGGTTCCACTTCTAGACCTCAGGCTGCGGCTGGGCCTCAGTTCTAGACCTCAGGCAGTGGCTGTTACCAAGTTGTAGACCTCAGACAGCACCTGGGTACCATGTCTAGACCTCAGGCAGCAGCTGGGTGCCACTTCTAGACGTCAGGCTGCGGCTAGGGCTTAGTTGTAGACCTCAGGCTGCGGCTGGGTCTGACTTCTAGACCTCAGGGGGAGGCTGGGTAACAGTTTTAGACCTCAGGCTGCAGCTGGGCAACAGTTCTAGACCTCAGGCTGGGACTGGGTCCCACTTCTAGACCACAGGCTGCGGCTGTGCCTCAGTTCTAGACCTCAGGCTGCAGCTGGCTGTGAGTTATAGACCTCAGGCTGTGGCTGGGCGTCAGTTCTAGACCTTAGACTGTGTCTGGGTTCCACTTCTAGACCTCAGGCTGCAGCAGGGTGACAGTTCTAGACCTCAGGCGGTGGCTGTTACCAAGTTGTAGACCTCAGACAGCACCTGGGTACCACGTCTAGACCTCAGGCAGCAGCTGGGTGCCACTTCTAGACCTCAGGCTGCGGCTAGGCCTTAGTTGTAGACCTCAGGCTGTGGCTGGGTCCGACTTCTAGACCTCAGAGGGAGGCTGGGTAACAGTTTTAGACCTCAGGCTGCAGCTGGGCAACAGTTCTAGACCTCCGGCTGGGACTGGGTCCCATTTCTAGACCACAGGCTGCGGCTGGGCCTCAGTTCTAGACCTCAGGCGGTGGCTGTTACCAAGTAGTAGACCTCAGACAGCACCTGGGTACCATGTCTAGACCTCAGGCAGCAGCTGGGTGCCACTTCTAGACGTCAGGCTGCGGCTAGGCCTTAGTTGTAGACCTCAGGCTGTTGCTGGGTCCTACTTCTAGACCTCAGGGGGAGGCTGGGTAACAGTTTTAGACCTCAGGCTGCAGCTGGGCAACAGTTCTAGACCTCAGGCTGGGACTGGGTCCCACTTCTAGACCTCAGGCGGAGGCTGGGCCTCAGTTCTAGACCTCAGGCTGCGGCTGGCTGTGAGCTATAGACCTCAGGCTGTGGCTGGGCGTCAGTTCTAGACCTTAGACTGTGTCTGGGTTCCACTTCTAGACCTCAGGCTGCGGCTGGGCCTCAGTTCTAGACCTCAGGCGGTGGCTGTTACCAAGTTGTAGACCTCAGACAGCACCTGGGTACCACGTCTAGACCTTAGGCAGCAGCTGGGTGCCACTTCTAGATGTCAGGCTGCAACTAGGCCTTAGTTGTAGACCTCAGGCTGTGGCTGGGTCTGACTTCTAGACCTCAGGGGGAGGCTGGGTAACAGTTTTAGACCTCAGGCTGCAGCTGGGCAACCGTTCTAGACCTCAGGCTGGGACTGGGTCCCATTTCTAGACCACAGGCTGCAGCTGGGCCTAAGTTTTAGACCTCAGGCGGAGGCTGGCTGTGAGTTATAGACCTCAGGCTGCAGCTGGGCCTCAGTTCTAGACCTCCGGCGGTGGCTGTTACCAAGTTGTAGACCTCAGACAGCACCTGGGTACCATGTCTAGACCTCAGGCAGCAGCTGGGTGCCACTTCTAGACCTCAGGCTGCAGCTAGGCCTTAGTTGTAGACCTCAGGCTGTGGCTGGGTCTGACTTCTAGACCTCAGGGGGAGGCTGGGTAACAGTTTTAGACCTCAGGATGCAGCTGGGCAACAGTTCTAGACCTCAGGCTGGGACTGGGTCCCACTTCTAGACCACAGGCTGTGGCTGGGCCTCAGTTCTAGACCTCAGGCGGAGGCTGAGTCCCAGTTCTAGATCTCCAGGAGTGGCTGGGCAACAATTCAATTCTAGACCTCAGGCTGTGGCTGGGTCCCAGGTCTAGACCTCAGACTGCAACTGGGTCCCACTTCTAGACCTCAGGCTGCGACTGGCTGTCAGTTTTAGACCTCAGGCTGTGGCTGGTACCAAATTGTAGACCTCAGGCAGCTCCTGGGTCCCACTTCTAGACCTCAGGTAGCTGTTGGGCAACTGTTCTAGTCGTCAGGCTGTGGCTGGGCCTCAGTTTGTAGACCTCAGGCTACAGCTGGGTCCTACTTCCAGACCTCAGGGAGGCTGGGTAACAGCTTCAGACCTCAGGCAACGGCTGGATCCCATTTCTAGACCTCAGGTGCCAACTGGCACTGAATTTTATACCTCAGGCTGGAGGTGGGTCCCAATTCTAGACCTCAGGCTGCGGCTAGGTGCCACTTGTAGATCTCAGGGGGCGGCTGGGTGACAATTCTAGACCTCAGGCTGAGGTTGGATCCCACGTCTAGACCTCAGGCTGAGGTTGTGTCCCACTTCTAGACCTCAGGGGGTGGCTGAGTGACAACTCTAGACCTCAGGCTGAGGTTGGATCCCATGTCTAGACCTCAGGCTGCGGCTGGGTCCCACTTGTAGACCTCAGGCTGAGGTTGGATGCCACGTCTAGACCTCAGGCTGCGGCTGGGACCCACTTGTAGACCTCAGGGGGTGGCTGGGTGACAATTCTAGACCTCAGGTTGAGGTTGGGTCCCACTTTAGACCTCAGGCTGCGGCTGGGTCCCACTTCTAGACCTCAGGCTGAGGTTGGGTCCCACTTCTAGACCTCAGGCTGCGGTTGGGACCCACTTGTAGACCTCAGGGGGCAGCTGGGTGACAATTCTTGACCTCAGGCAGCAGCTGGGCAACAGTTCTAGAAGTCAGACTGCGGCTGGGTCCCACTTGTAGACCTCAGGGGGTGGCTGGGTGACAATTCTAGACCTCAGGCTGCGGCTGGGTGACAATTCTAGACCTCAGGCTGCGGCTGGGTCCCACTTGTAGACCTCAGGGGGCAGCTGGGTGACAATTCTAGACCTCAGGCTGAGGTTGGATGCCACGTCTAGACCTCAGGCTGCGGCTGGGTCCCACTTGTAGACCTCAGGCTGAGGTTGGATCCCACTTGTAGACCTCAGGCAGCGGCTGGGCAACAGTTCTAGAAGTCAGACTGCAACTGGGTCCCACTTCTAGACCTCAGGCAGTGTCTGAGGCCCAGTTTTAGACCTCAGGGAGCGGCAATAATTCTAGACCTCAGGCTGCAGCTAGGTCTCAGTGAGAAAAAGACAATAATATTAATGATAGTTATAATAATAAAAATTGCTAATAATATTCTTTCCTGCCATCTCCATCTGTGTCTTCTCCTGCCAGAGTTTCCCCCTCAGCCTGACCGCGTGGCCATCGTGACGGGAGGGACGGACGGCATCGGCTTGGCCACCGCCAAGCGCCTGGCTGGGCTCGGCATGCACGTGATCGTGGGTGAGGTTTTCCCTTCTTGTCCCTTCTCATCGGGGTCCCCAGAGAGGAGCAGGAAGTGGATGTGTCAATCAGCACTCAAGGCCCGCCCCTCCAGTGATGCACTTCCTCCATTGAGGAGGAGGTAGAGGGGGACAGGAAGTGGGGGGTGTCAATCATCCCTCAAGGCCCGCCTCCAGTGATGCACTTCCTCAATCCAGGAGAAGGCAGAGGGGGAACAGGAAGTGGGGGTGTCAATCAACCTTCAAGGCCCGCCCCCCAAGTGACATACTTCAACCAGGAGGAGGCAGAGGGGGAACAGGAAGTGGGGTGTCAATCAACCTTCAAGGCCCGCCCCCCAGTGACATACTTCAACCAGGAGGAGGCAGAGGGGGAACAGGAAGTGGGGGTGTCAATCAACCTTCAAGGCCCACCCTCCAGTGACATACTTCAACCAGGAGGAGGTAGAGGGGGAACAGGAAGTGACATGTGTCAATCAACCTTCAAGGCCCACTCCTCAAGTGACAGTTCAACCAGGAAGAGGCAGAGGGGGAACAGGAAGTGGGGGTGTCAGTCATCCCTCAAGGCCCACCCTCCAGTGATGCACTTCCTCCATCAAGTAGGGTGCAGAAGGGGACTAGGCAGTGGCTGGTGTCAGTCAACCCTCAAGGCCCGCCCCCAGTGATGCATTTCCTCCATACAGTAGGAGGCAGAGGGAATAGGAAGTAGAAGGTGTCAATCAGCCATGAAGGCCCGCCCCCCCAGTAATATACTTCCTCCATTCAGGAGAAGGCAGAGGGAGAATAGGCAGTGGCGGGTGTCAATCAACCCTCAAGGCCCGCCCCCTAACTATGCACTTCCTCCATCCAGGAGGAGGCAGAGGGGGAACAGGAAGTGGTTAGTGTCAATCAACACTCAAAGCCCGCCTCTAGTGATGCACTTCCTCCATCCAGGAGGAGGTTGAGGGGGAACATAAAGTGGGGGTGTCAATCATCCCTCAAGGCCCACCTCTCAGTGATGCACTTCCTCCATGCAGGAGGAGGCAGAGGGGGAGCAGGTAGTATGGGTGTCAATCATCCCTCAAGGCCCGCCCCCTCAGTGATGCACTTCCTCCATTTTGGAAAAAGCAGAGGGGGAACAGGAAGTGATGGGTGTCCATCAACCCTCTAGGCCTGCCCCCCAGGGACGCACTTCCTCCATCAAGGAGGAGGCAGAGGGGGGACAGGAAGTGTGGGTGTCAATCATCCTTCAAGGCCCACCCCCAGTGATGTACTTCCTCCACTCAGGAGGAAGGATAAAGGGAACAGGAAGTGATGGGTGTCCATCAACCCTCAAGGCCCGCCCCCAGTGACGCACTTCCTACATCTAGGAGGAGGCAGAGGGGATGGGAAGTGATGGGTGTCAATCATCCCTGAAAGCCCGCCCCCCAGTGACACACTTCCTCCACTCAGGAGGAAGGATAAAGGGAACAGGAAGTGATAGGTGTCAGTCAAATCTCAAGGCCCAACCCCAGTGACGCACTTCCTCCATCCAGTAAGAGGCAGAGAGGGGACAGGAAGTGATGGGTGTCAGTCAACCATCAAGGCCCGCCCCCAGTGACACACTTCCTCCACCCAGGAGGAAGGATAAAGGGAACAGGAAGTGACAGGTGTCAGTCAAATCTCAAGGCCCGCCCCCCAGTGACACACTTCCTCCATCCAGGAGGAGGCAGAGGGGATCAGGAAGTGATGGCTGTCAATCAAAGGCCAAGGCCCGCCCTCTAATGACACACTTCCTCCATCCAGTAGGAGGCAGATAGGGAACAGGAAGTGACAGGTGTCAATCAAATCTCAAGGCCCGCCCCCAGTGATGTACTTCCTCCATCCAGGAGGAGGCAGAAGGAACAGGAAGTAATGGGTGTCAATCAACATTCAAGGCCCACCCCCAGTGACACACTTCCTCCATCCAGTAGGAGGCAGAGAGGGAACAGGAAGTGACCATCAACCATCAAGACCCGCCCCCCAGTGACGCACTTCCTCCACCCAGGTTGAGGCTAAGTGAACAGGAAGTGGGGGGTGCCTCTTAAAGGGCCAGCACCCCCTACCAGGCCCAACCTCTTAAAGGGACAGTCCCAATGCCCACCAGGCCCTGCCTCTTAAAGGGCCAGCACCTGCCCACAGCGCAGCCCCAGCTCACTGAGGTGAGCCCACGTGTCCGTGTCCCCGTGCCGGCTCCCGGGTGACCTGGTGTCACGAACGTCCATTTGTCCTTCCTTCCACAGCGGGAAACAACGCGAGAAGAGCGCAGGCGGCCGTGGCGGAGATCCGAGAGCAGACCCGCAACCACGCAGGTGAGCCGGGGGAGGGGTGCGGGAGGCGTCCCTGCCGTCCGCGGTGACGGCGTCATCCTCTGCGATGGCGCCATTGACCTCTGTGATGATGTCACCGCCCCTGTGATGTCACTACCTTCTGCAGTGATGTCATCGCCGCCTACGTGCAGCGGTGACATCACCTGCTTCTGTGGCGATGTCACCTGCCCCTGTGATGACGTCGCCATCCCCTGTGTGATGACGTCAACTGCTTTTGCCTCTGTGATGATGTCATCGCCCTGGGTGGCGGCATCACTGCCCTCTGTGATGATGTCACCACTGCCTGTGATGATGTCACCACTGCCTGTGATGACGTCACCACCCTCCGTGGTGACATCATGCCTTGTGACGTCGCCCACGTGCCTCGCGTGACGTGCGCCACCCCCGCTGTGACGCCATTAGGTGACGCCATTCCCGCGTGGTGACATCATCGGGTGACATCGACCCCCGCAGTGACGTCGCCGCGTCCCCGACAACGGTGTGCCTGTGAGGTTTTCACGCGCGTCGTCTCCTCCCCTTTTTGTCCCAGTGGAGTTCCTGTACTGCGACCTGGCCTCCCTGCAGTCAGTGCGCGCCTTCGCCGGACGCCTTCAAGGCCAAGGGCCTCCCTCTGCACGTGCTCATCAACAACGGTGAGCCCGCCGCCTCTACGGCCATGCAAGTGAGATGCCAATGGCGGTCACAACGCCGCTCTGGAGGGGGCAGGCGAGGACGATGGGATGGGAATTGGTGCAGAGGGGGGGATGGGAAGTAGGGGGTGTCAGTCAACCTGCAAGGCCCACCCCCTCATAGTGATGCACTTCCTCTGTCCAGGAGGAAGCAGAGGGGCAACAGGATGTAGGGGTGTCAATCAATACTCAAGACCCACCCCCTCATAGTGATGTACTTCCTCTGTCCAGGAGGAAGCAGAGGGGGAACAGGATGTGGGGGTGTCAAATCAATATTCAAGACCCACCCCCCTGTGGTTCACTTCCTCTATCCAGGAGGAAGCAGAGGGGGCACAGGAAGTGGGGGTATCAATACTTAAGGCCCACCCCCTCATAGTGATGTACTTCCTCCGTCCAGGAGGAAGCAGAGGGGGCAAAGGAATTGGGGGTGTCAATCAATAATCAAGGCCCACCCCCTCATAATGATGCACTTCCTATGTCCAGGAGGGAGCAGAGGGGGAACAGGAAGTGGAGGTGTCAATCAATACTCAAGGCCCACCCTCACCAGTGACTCACTTCCTCTACCCAGGAGGAAGCAGAGGGGGCACAGGAAGTGGGGGTGTCAATCAATACTCAAGGCCCTCCCCCTCATAGTGATGTACTTCCTCTGTCCAGGAGGAAGCAGAGGGGGCAAAGGAATTGGGGGTGTCAATCAATGCTCAAGGCCCACCCCCACCAGTGATTCACTTCCTCTATCCAGGAGGAAGTGGGGGGGAACAGGAAATGGGGTTGTAAGTCAACACTCACAGGGGGCGGGTCTTGAGTTTGATTGATACCCCCACTTCCTGTTCCCCTTCAAGTTCCACCCCCAGAGATGCCCTTCCTCCATCTAGGAGAGGGCAGTTAGGGAATAGGAAGTGGAAGGTGTCAATCAACCCTCAGAACCCACCCCCCAGAGATGCACTTCCTCCATCCAGGAGAGGGCAGTAGGGGAATAGGAAGTGGAAGGTGTCAATCAACCCTCAAGGCCCACCCATTAGTGACACACTTCCTCTGTCCAGGAGAAAGAAAAGGAGTAACAGGAAGTGAGGGTGTCAATAAGGAAGTGGTTGGTGTCAATCAACCCTCAAGTCCTGCCCCTCAATGCTGCAGGGGGTAACAGGGAGTGGGGGTGTCAATCAATACTTAAGGCCCACCCCCTCATAGTGATGCACTTCCTCCATCCAGTAGGAAGCAAAGGGGTAACAGGGAGTGGGGGTGTCAATCAATACTTAAGGCCCACCCCCTTGTAGTAATGCACTTCCTCTATCCAGGAGGAAGTAGAGGGGGAACAGGAAGTGGGGGTGTCAATCAATACTTAAGGCCCACCCCCTCATAGTTATGCACTTCCTCTATCCAGGAGGAAGCAGAGGGGGAACAGAAAGTGGGGGTGTCAATCAATACTCAAGGCCCACCCCCACCAGTGACTCACTTCCTCTATCCAGGAGGAAGAGGAGGGGAAACAGGATGTGGAGGTGTCAATCAAACTCAATTACTGCCCCCCTGTGATTCATTTCCTCTATCCAGGAGGAAGCAGAGGGGCACAGGAAGTGGGAGTGTCAATCAATACTTAAGGCCCACCCCCTCATAGTGATGCACTTCCTCTATCCAGGAAGAAGCAGAGGGGGAACAGGAAGTGGTGTCAATCAACCCTTAAGGCCCGCCCCCTATTGACACACTTCCTTCATCCAGCAGGAGGCAGAGGGGGAACAGGAAGTGGTTGGTGACTGCCAAGGGGAGTTAATTACATGCAGATTTATGCAAATCCGTGCACCTACTGGGACAGTTAGTGAGCAGATATGCACATGCTCCTGTGGCTGGTGATATGCAAATATATGCTAATCCGAAAGTGGGATTCAGGGAAACATTTGGGGAGATGGCTGCACTGATAGGTGCACATATAATGAATGCAAATCCATGTATGTGTATGCAAATATATGCAAATATATGCAAATATATGCAAATATATGCAAATATATGCAAAGCAGGTGTGCTATATAAGGGATGATCGCATGTGGGTTCCGCCCCTCCCCCCGCAGCCGGCGTCATGATGGTGCCCGAGCGCCGCACCTGCGACGGCTTCGAGGAGCATTTCGGCCTCAACTACCTGGGCCACTTCCTGCTCACCAACCTGCTGCTGGACACCCTGGCGGACTCGGCGGAGCCCGGGCGACGCGCCAGGGTCGTCACCGTGTCCTCGGCCACCCACTACGTCGGGCACATCAACATGGACGACCTGCAGGGCAGGTGCGTGTGTGCGCAGGGGGGAGGGGCGCAGCCTACGCAGACCTCCAGTGACGTCACTTCCTCCAAACGGGCCCTCTGCCCACAGCACCCCATAGTGGAGGCACAGCTGCTGCCCCGTGATTGACGGGTAGCAGAGGAAACAAGACAGGAAGGGGCGGGGCTTAAACTTTCCCCCTCAGTCACATCCCTTCCTGCTCCTTGATTGACAGGAAACAGGAAGGGGTAGGGATTCCACATCATGCTCAGTGATGTCATTTCCTCCCACTACACCCCACCCCTTCCTGGCCTTACCAATAGAAACCCCTAGTGAATGCACAGAGGCAAGACAGGAAGGGGCGGGGCCTACACTCCCCCTCAGTGACATCACTTCCTGCAACCAGGCCCCACCCACATTGCCCCTATAGGACACAGAGCTGGTCCCCTCATGATTGACAGGACACAGACAGGAAGGGGTGGGGATTCCACATCTCCCTCAGTGATGTCATTTACTCTCACCAGACTCCACCCCTTCCTGGCCGTGCCTACAGCAGCCCTAGTGAATGCAGAGGAAGCAAGACAGGAAGGGGCGGGGCCTACACACTCCCTCAGTGACATCACTTCCTCCAACCAGGCCCCTGCCCACATTTCCCCCTACTGGACACAAGAGCTGCTCCCCTCCCGATTGACATGGCACAGACAGGAAGGGGCGGGGACTCCACTTTCCCCCTAAGTGATGTCACTTCCTCCCACCACATCCCACCCCTTCTTGCCCCCGCCCACAGGACCCCATAGTGGAGGCTGACAAATAACAGGCAAGACAGGAAGGGGCGGGGAATCCACTTCGCCCTCAGTGACATCACTTCCTGCAACCAGCCCCTGCCCACATTGCTCCCTACTGGACACAGAGCTAATCCTCTTCTGATTGACAGGAAACAGGAAGGGGTGGGGATTACACATTGCCCTCAGTGATGTCATTTCCTCTCACCAGATTCCAACCCTTCCTGGCCCTGCCTACAGCACCCCTAGTGAATGCAGAGAAAGCAAGACAGGAAGGGGCGGGGCCTACACTCACCCCTCAGTGACATCACTTCCTCCAACCAGGCCCCACCGACATTGCCCCCTACTGGACACAGAGCTGGTCCCCTTCTGATTGACAGGACACAGACAGGAAGGGGCAGGGACTCCACATCTCCCTCAGTGATGTCATTTCCTCCCATCAGGCCCCGCCCCTTGCTGGCCTGTCATGCAGCACCCCATAGTGAATGCAGAGAAAGCAAGACAGGAAGGGGTGGGGCCTACACTCCTCCTTCAGTGACATCACTTCCTGCAATCAGGCCCTGCCCTCATTGACCCCCTACTGGGCATAGAGCTGCTCCCCTCCTGATTGACAGGAAACAGGAAGGGGCGGGGACTCCACTTCCCCCTAAGTGATGTCACTTCCTCCCACCAAGTCCCGCCCCTTCTGGTCCCCACCCACAGGACCCCATAGTGGAGGCAGAGCTGCTGCCCTGTGATTGACAAGTAACAGAGAAGGCAAGACAGGAAGGGGTGGGGCATCCACTTCCCCATCAGTGACATCAATTCCTGCCAGCAGGCCCCACCCGCATTGCCCCCTACTGGACAGAGATGCTTCCCTTCTGATTGACAGGACACAGACAGGAAGGGGTGGGGATTCCACATCTCACTCAGTGATGTCATTTCCTCTCACCAGACCCCACCCCTTCCTGGCCCTGCCTACAGCAGCCCTAGTGAATGCAGAGAAAGCAAGACAGGAAGGGGTGGGACCAACACACCCCCTCAGTGACATCACTTCCTGCAACCAGGCCCCACCCACATTGCCCCCTACTGGACACAGAGCCACTCCCCTCTTGATTGACAGGACACAGACAGGAAGGGGCGGGGCCTACACTCAGTCCTCAGTGACATCACTTCCTGCCACCAGGCCCCACCCACATTGCCCCCTATTGGACACAGAGCCGCTCCCCTTCTGATTGACAGGACACAGACAGGAAGGGGTGGGGACTCCACATCTCCCTCAGTGATGTCATTTCCTCCCACCAGGCCCCGCCCCTTGCTGGTCCTGCCTACAGCACCCTCTGGTGAATGCAAGGCTTCTCCCCTTATGATTGATTGACAGGAAGAAGAGGCACAGACAGGAAGGTGTGGGAATGCCACTTTCCCCCTAAGTGATGTCACTTCCTCCCACCAAGTCCCGCCCCTTCTTGGCCCTGCCCACAGCATCCTCTAGTGGAGGCAGAGCTGCTGCCCCGTGATTGATGGCTAGCAGAGGAAGCAAGACAGGAAGGGGCGGGGCTTAAACTCTCCCCTCAGTGACATCACTTCCTCCAACCAGGCCCCGCCCCCATTTCCCCCTACTGGACACAGAGGCGCTCCCCTCCCAATTGACAGGGCACAGACAGGAAGGGGCGGGGACTCCACTTTCCCCCTAAGTTATGTCACTTCCTCCCACCAAGTCCCGCCCCTTCTTGTCCCCACCTACAGGACCCCATAGTGGAGGCTGAGCTGCTGCCCTGTGATTGACAACAGAGAAGGAAAAACAGGAAGGGGCGGGGCAGCCATGCCCCCTTCAGTGACATCACTTCCTTCAACCAGCCCCTGATTGACAGGACACAGACAGGAAGGGGTGGGGATTCCACATCTCCCTCAGTGACCTCACTTCCTCCCACCAAGCTCCGCCCCTTCCTGGCCCTGCCTACAGCACCCCCTAGTGGAGGCAGAGCTACTGCCCATCATGAGTGATTGACAGGAAGCAGAGACACAGACCGGAAGAGGTGGGATCTCCATATCAGGAGAGTGATGTCACTTCCTGCCATCAGGCACCCCCCAGTGGAGGTATAACTGTAGCCCCATGATTGATGTGCAAGAAACAGGTAGACAGGAAGGGGTGGGGCCTCCACATCTGTAAGGGACATCACTTCCTGCTACAGGACCCCACCACTGCACCCTCCCTAATGGAGGCAGAACTGCTCCCCCCATGATTGACAGGAAGCACAGACAACCAGACCGGAAGGGGTGGGGCTTCCAAATCCCCCAGTGATGTCACTTCCTTTATGAGGCAGAGCCAGTTGGAGACCCCGCCCGTGAGTGACGTGACCCTCCCTCGCTCTTAGGTCCGGATACTCCGCGCACGGCGCCTACGCGCAGAGCAAGCTGGCCCTGGTGCTCTTCACATACCACCTGCAGCGCCTACTGGACGCCCGGGGTGGCCGTGTCACCGCCAATGCCGTGGACCCCGGCGTGGTGGACACCGAGCTCTACCGACATGTCTTCTGGGGACGTGGTGTCCTCAAGAGGCTCCTGGCCTGGATGGCCTTTAAGGTAATGATGCAGCTGTCAATCAACCTTCAAGGCCCGCCCCCCACTGACACACTTCCTCCAGAGGAGACAGAAGTGGGAACAGGAAGTGGGAGGTGTCAATCAGCCCTCAAGCCCCACCCCCATTGATAGACACACTTCATCCATCCAGGGAGAGGCAGAGGGGGCAACAGGAAGTGGGAGGTGTCAATCAGCCCTCAACACCCGCCCCCATTGATAGACACACTTCCTCCATCCAGGGAGAGGCAAAGGGGGAACAGGAAGTGGGAGGTGTCAATCAGCCCTCAAGGCCCGCCCCCATTGATAGACACACTTCCTCCATCCAGGGAGAGGCAGAGGGGGCAACAGGAAGTGGGAGGTGTCAATCAGCCCTCAAGGCCCGCCCCCATTGATAGACACACTTCCTCCATCCAGGGAGAAGCAGAGGGAGGAACAGGAAGTGGGAGGTGTCAATCAGCTCTCAAGCCCCGCCCCCATTGATAGACACACTTCCTCCATCCAGGGAGAGGCAAAGGGGGGCGACAGGAAGTGGGAGGTGTCAATCAGCCCTCAACACCTGCCCCCATTGATAGACACACTTCCTCCATCCAGGGAGAGGCAAAGGGGGAACAGGAAGTGGGAGGTGTCAATCAGCCCTCAAGGCCCACCCCCATTGATAGACACACTTCCTCCATCCAGGGAGAGGCAGAGGGGGGAACAGGAAGTGGGAGGTGTCAATCGGCCCTCAAGTCCCACCCCCATTGATAGACACACTTCCTCCATCCAGGAGAGGCAAAGGGGGGAACAGGAAGTGGGAGGTGTCAATCAGTCCTCAAGACCCGCCCCCATTGATAGACACACTTCCTCCATCCAGGGAGAAGCAGAGGGGGGGAACAGGAAGTGGGAGGTGTCAATCAGCCCTCAAGGCCCGCCCCCATTGATTGACACACTTCCTCCATCCAGGGAGAGGCAGAGGGGAGAACAGGAAGTGGGAGGTGTCAATCAGCCCTCAAGGCCCACCCCCATTGATAGACACAGTTCCTCCATCCAGGGAGAGGCAGAGGGGGGAACAGGAAGTGGGAGGTGTCAATCAGCCCTCAAGGCCCGCCCCCATTGATTGACACACTTCCTCCATCCAGGGAGAGGCAGAGGGGGCGACAGGAAGTGGGAGGTGTCAATCAGCCCTCAAGCCCCGCCCCCATTGGTTGACACACTTCATCCTGGAGGAGACAGAAGGGGGAACAGGAAGTGGGAGGTGTCAATCAGCCCTCAAGGCCCGCCCCCATTGATAGACACACTTCCTCCATCCAGGGAGAGGCAGAGGGGGGCGACAGGAAGTGGGAGGTGTCAATCAGCCCTCAAGGCCCGCCCCCATTGATAGACACACTTCCTCCATCCAGGAGGGGTGGGGGCAGGAAGTGGGAGGTGTCTATCAGCCCTCAAGCCCCGCCCCCATTGATAGACACACTTCCTCCATCCAGGGAGAGGCAGAGGGGGGAGCAGGAAGTGGGAGGTGTCAATCTAGTGACACATAGTGCCCCCTAGTGACTCACTTCATCCAGGAAGTTGCAGAGGTGGAAGTGGGGGTCTCAATCAACCCTCAAGGCCGTACCCCAATGATGCACTTCCTCTGTCTAGGAGGACTCAGTGGGGAGCAGGAAGTGGGGGTGTCCATCAATATCCAAGTCCCACCCACATTGATGCAGTTCTTCCATACAGGGAAAGGCGGGGGGACAGGAAGTGGGGAATGTCAATCAAACCTCAAGGCCCACCCCCCACTGATGCACCTCCTCCATCTAGAAGGACTCAGTGGGGAACAGGAAGTGGGTATTATCAATCAACACTCAAGGCCCACCCCCCACTGATGCACTTCCTCCATCTAAGAGGACACAGTGGGGGAACAGGAAGTGGGTATTATCAATCAACACTCAAGGCCCACCCCCCACTGATGCACTTCCTCCATCTAAGAGGACACAGTGGGGGAACAGGAAGTGGGTATTATCAATCAACACTCAAGGCCCACCCCCCACTGATGCACTTCCTCCATCTAGAGGACTCAGTGGGGAGCAGGAAGTGGGGGTGTCCATCAACATCCAAGTCCCACCCACACTGATGCAGTTCTTCCATACAGGGAGAGGCAGGGGGGAGCAGGAAGTGGGGCATGTCAATCAAACCTCAAGGCCCACCCCCCACTGATGCACTTCCTCCATCTAGGAGGACTCAGTGGGGAGCAGGAAGTGGGGGTGTCCATCAACACCCAAGTCCCACCCACATTGATGCAGTTCTTCCATACAGGGAGAGGCAGGGGGGACAGGAAGTGGGGCATGTCAATCAATGCTAAAGACCCACCCCCAGTGATGCACTTCCTCTATCTAGGAGGACTCAGTGGGGAGCAGGAAGTGGGTGGTGTCAATCAACACTCAAGGCCCACCCACATTGATGCAGTTCTTCCATACAGGGAGAGGCAGGAGGGAACAGGAAGTGGGGCATGTCAATCAATGCTAAAGACCCGCCCCCAGTGATGCACTTCCTCCATCTAGAAGGACTCAGTGGGGAACAGGAAGTGGGTATTATCAATCAACACTCAAGGCCCACCCCCCACTGATGCACTTCCTCCATCTAGAGGACTCAGTGGGGAGCAGGAAGTGGGGGTGTCCATCAACACCCAAGTCCCACCCACATTGATGCAGTTCTTCCATACAGGGAGAGGCAGGGGGGACAGGAAGTGGGGCATGTCAAACAAACCTCAAGGCCCACCCCCCACTGATGCACTTCCTCCTTCTAGGAGGATGCAGTGGGGGAACAGGAAGTGGGTATTATCAATCAACACTCAAGGCCCACACCCCACTGATGCACTTCCTCCATCTAGAAGGACTGAGTGGGGAGCAGGAAGTGGGGGTGTCCATCAACACCTAAGTCCCACCCACATTGATGGAGTTCTTCCATACAGGGAGAGGCAGGGGGGACAGGAAGTGGGGCATGTCAATCAAACCTCAAGGCCCACCCCCCACTGATGCACTTCCTCCATCTAGAAGGACTCAGTGGGGAGCAGGAAGTGGGGGTGTCCATCAACACCCAAGTCCCACCCACATTGATGCAGTTCTTCCATACAGGGAGGGGCAGGGGACAGGAAGTGGGGCATGTCAATCAACACTAAAGACCTGCCCCCAGTGATGCACTTCCTCCATCTAGGAGGACTCAGTGGGGAGCAGGAAGTGGGTATTATCAATCAACACTCAAGGCCCACCCCCCCACTGATGCAGTTCTTCCATACAGGGAGAGGCAAGGGGGGAACAGGAAGTGAGGATGTCAATCAAACCTCAAGGCCCACCCCCCCAGTGATGCACTTCCTCCATCTAGGAGGCCTCACTGGGGAAACAGGAAGTGGTGTCAATAAACAATCAAGGCCCACCCACATTGGTGCACTTCCTCTATCCAGGGAGAGGCAGAGAGAAACAGGAAGTGGGCCATGTCAATCAACCCTCAAGGCCTGCCCTCATTGATGCACTTCCTCCATCTAGGAGGACTCAGTGGGGATACAGGAAGTCGGGGGTGTCAATCAACACTGAAGGCCCGCCCACATTGACACACTTCTTCCATCCAGATAGAGGCAGAGGGGAAACAGGAAGTAGGGCATGTCAATCATGGTCAAGCTCCACCCCCATTGATGCACTTCCTCCATCTAGGAGGATTCAGTGGGTGAACAGGAAGTGGGTAGTGTCAATCAACACTCAAGGCCCGCCCACATTGATGCACTTCCTTCATCTAGGAGGCAGAAAGGGGGTACAGGAAGTGCTTAGTGTCAATCAATACTCAAGCCCCGCCCCCCACCAACACACTTCCTCCATCTAAGAGGACTCAGTGGGTGAACAGGAAGTGGGTGGTGTCAGTCAACACTGAAGGCCCGCCCCCATTGACACATTTCCTCCATCTAGGAAGAGGCAGAGGAGGTATAGGAAGTTGTTGGTGTCAATCAATGCTCAAGCCCCGCCCCCACTGGCACACTTCCTCCATCTAGGAGGACTCAGTGGGTGAACAGGAAGTGGTTGGTGTCAATCAACACTCAAGCCCCGCCCCCATTGGCACACTTCCTCCATCTAGGAGGACTCAGTGGGTGAACAGGAAGTAGTTGCTGTCAATCAATGCTCAAGCCCCGCCCCCACTGGCACACTTCCTCCATCTAGGAGGACTCAGTGGGCAAACAGGAAGTGGTTGGTGTCAATCAACGCTCACGTCCCGCCCCCCTTGACGCACTTCCTCCACGCAGGCCCTCTTCCTCCTCCTAAGTGTCCGCCATGTTCCCCTGGCTGAAAGATGGGTTCCTGGGGCGCTTGGCGGTTTATCGGGTCCAAGGACCGAGCTTGTGCGTGACTCAGTTTCCCCTCTGGCCGCAGACCCCCGACGAGGGCGCGTTGACGTCGGTGAGGGCAGCGGTGTCCCCAGCGCTGGAGGGCGTCGGCGGACGGTACCTGTGGGATGGGGCGACGTCGCCTCCCTGCGCGCCTCCTACGACCGCGGGCTGCAGGCGCGGCTGTGGGCGCGCAGCTGCCGCATGGCCGGCGTCCCTGACCTCACACCCGCCGGGATCATGGCCGCCGCGTAGCCGGAGCCCCATGACCCCCTCGTGACCTCTCACCACGTGCCTGACCCTCGCGGGGTACCCAATGCCTGCCACGTGCCAATCATCCACACAGCTGTCAATCATTCTCCACTGACAGGAAGGGGTGTGGCCTGGGAGGAAGTGATGTCACCAAAGGAGGTTATTGAGGCTCGGCCCCTTCCTGTCTGGCTGTGCCTCAAGGAGTACTCAGTGGGGGAACAGGAAGCAGGGGGGTGTCAATCAACAGTTAAGGCCCGCCCCCACAGGTGCTCTTCATCCAGAGGCTGAAGGAAAACAGGAAGTGGTGCATGTCAATCAACAGTCAAGCACCACCCCCATTGATGTACTTCCTCCATCTAGACTGTCAATCATTCCCCACTGACAGGAAGGGGCGGGTCCTGGGAGGAAGTGATGTCACCAAAGGAGGTTATTGAGGCTCCATCCCTTCCTGTCTGGCTGTACCTCAAGGAGAACTCACTGAGGGAACAGGAAGTGGGGGCTGTCAATCAACACTTAAAGCCCACCCCCACAGGTGCTCTTCCTCTATCCAGGGAGAGGCAGAGGGGAAACAGGAAGTGACGCATGTCAATCAACAGTCCAGCACCACCCCCATTGATGTACTTCCTCCATCTAGACTGTCAATCATTCCCCACTGACAGGAAGGGGCGGGGCCTGGGAGGAAGTGATGTCACCAAAGGAGGTTATTGAGGCTCCATCCCTTCCTGTCTGGCTGTACCTCAAGGAGAACTCACTGAGGGAACAGGAAGTGGGGGGTGTCAATCAACACCTAAAGCCCGCCCCCACTGGTGCTCTTCCTCCATCCAGAGAGAGGCAGAGGGAAAACAGGAAGTGGTGCATGTCAATCAACAGTCCAGCACCGCCCCCATTGATGTACTTCCTCCATCTAGGCTGTCAATCATTCCCCACAGACAGGAAGGGGCGGGGCCTGGGAGGAAGTGATGTCACCAAAGGGGTTATTGAGGCACCACCCCTTCCTGTCTGGCTATGCCTCAAGGAGGACTCAGTGGGGGAACAGGAAGTGGGGGCTGTCAGTCAACACTTAAAGCCCACCCCCACTGGTGCACTTCCTCCATCCAGAGAGAAAACAGGAAGTGGGGCATGTCAATCAACAGTCCAGCACCGCCCCCATTGATGCACTTCCTCCATCTAGGCTGTCAGTCATTCTCCACTAACAGGAATGGGTGGGGCCTGGCAGGAAGTGATGTCACCACAGTGGGTTATTGAGGCTCCGCCCCTTCCTGTCTGGCTGTGCCTCTGCTTCCTGTCGGCCACAAGGGGGCAGGTGCCTAGTGGTTGGAAGTGACATCACCGAAGGGGAAGTGGAAGCCCCGCCCCTTCCTGTAGGCTCTGCTCTGCTTCCTGTCAGCAATGAGGGGAGGTGCACAGTCCAGTGGGAGGAAGTGACATCCGTGAAGAGGCTACAGAGGCCCCGCCCCTTCCTTTCTGTCCACTTCCTGTTGGCCATGAGGGGTCAGTGAAGTTGTTCCTAGGTTGGAGGGCGGGGCTAGCTGTGGGGTTCTGAGGCCCCGCCCCTTCCTGTCTGTCCTGTCAATCAATTGTGAGACTGCTCTCTTTGGGGGGGGCGCCTGCCGGGAGGAAGTGACATCACTGATTGGCACCCCACTGGTGCCTTCCCCCTTCCTGTCTGAGCCTGTCCATTGAACTCCAGGGGATGGTTACACCGTCACCTGTGAGTCTCCAAGTGCCCTCATTTTAATATTCATGGTTCTGATTTGCATACATCATTATTTTGCATATTTATGTATATAAAATTCTATGAAAGTGAATATTTTCCGTCAGGAGCTTAAAAATATATTCATCGGCCGTGAGTTCGAGTCCAGCCCGGGACTCTGATGGCGGCTGAGCCAGACACATATTTATCCTCGTTTTTCTTCAACTGGCGACGGAAAAGGCGGAGAACATTCCGGAAGATCCTGGACTGCCCTGCGCCCAGCTGAGGACATAGGGCAGGGGCGCGGGTTGACTTGTCAATCATCCGCACGTCCACCTGTCTGTCAGCCATCAGTCTGTCCACCTCCAGTCAAGTCCTCTGCCTGTCTAAACGCAGCCAATGGGACAGGTGCATCCCGCCATATTGGATGGGGCCGCCATATTGGCCGGCGCTGCCATGTTGGGTTTGTGGAGCCGCCATCTTGGTTGGTACCACCATATTGGCTGGTGCCGCCATATTGGATTTGTGGAGCCACCATCTTGGTTGGTACCGCCATATTGGTCGATTCCGCCATATTGGTTGGTGCCACCATATTGGCTGGCGCTGCCATGTTGGGATTGTGGAGCGCCATCTTGGTTGGTACCACCATATTGGTCGATTCCGCCATATTGGTCAATACCACCATATCCAAGCTGGCGCTGCCATGCCAAATTTTGGATCCTTGTTGTTGGTTGGTGCCGCCATATTGGCTGGTTCCGCCATATTAGCTTGCACTGCCATGTTGGATTTTTGGAGCCGCCATATTGGTTAGTGCCCCCATATTGGCTGGTGCTGCCATGTTGGGATTGTGGAGCCGCCATATTGGTCGGTACCACCATATTGGCTGGCGCTGCCATGTTGGGATTGTGGAGCCGCCATCTTGGTCGCTACCGTCATATTGGTTGGTGCCGCCATATTTGGTGCCACCACATTGGCTGGCGCTGCCATGTTGGATTTTTGGAGCCGCCATATTGGCCGGGACCACCATATTGGCCAGTTCTGCCATATTGGTTGGTGCCACCATACTGGCTGGCGCTGCCATGTTGGGATTGTGGAGCCGCCATCTTGGTCGGTACCACCATATTGGTTGGTGCCACCATATTTGGTGCCACCACATTGGCTGGCGCTGCCATGTTGGATTTTTGGAGCCGCCATATTGGCCAGGACCACCTTATTGGCCAGTTCCGCCATATTGGTTGGTGCTGCCATGTTGGATTTTTGGAGCCGCCATATTGGTCGGTACCACCATATTGGCTGGCGCTGCTATGTTGGGATTGTGGAGCCGCCATATTGGTCGGTACCACCATATTGGTTGGTGCCACCATATTTGGTGCCACCACATTGGCTGGCGCTGCCATGTTGGATTTTTGGAGCCGCCATATTGGCCGGGACCACCATATTAGCCAGTTCTGCCATATTGGTTGGTGCTGCCATATTGGCTGGTGCTGCCATGTTGAATTTTTGGAGCCGCCATATTGGTCGGTACCACCATATTGGCTGGCGCTGCTATGTTGGGATTGTGGAGCCACCATCTTGGTCGGTACCACCATATTGGTTGGTGCCACCATATTTGGTGCCACCACATTGGCTGGCGCTGCCATGTTGGATTTTTGGAGCCGCCATATTGGCCGGGACCACCATATTGGCCAGTTCTGCCATATTGGTTGGTGCTGCCATATTGGCTGGTGCTGCCATGTTGAATTTTTGGAGCCACCATATTGGTTGGTGCCACCATATTGGCTGGCGCTGCCATGTTGGGATTTTGGAGCAGCCATCTTGGTTGGTACCACCATATTGGTTGGTGCCACCATATTTGGTGCCACCACATTGGCTGGCGCTGCCATGTTGGATTTTTGGAGCCGCCATATTGGCCGGGACCACCTTATTGGCCGGTTACGCCATATTGGTTGGTGCTGCCATGTTGGATTTTTGGAGCCGCCATCTTGGTTGGTTCCGCCATATTGGCTGGTGCTGCCATGTTGGATTTTTGGTGCTGCCATATTGGTTGGTGCCACCATATTGGCTGGCGCCACCATGTTGGGTTTGTGGAGCCGCCATCTTGGCTGGTGCCACCATGTTTGTTCCCGTCCCCCTCCTGCTTAGAGCGGGGTTCTGGGATTTGAACTCGGGTCCTCGGAGCCCCACGCTCTAACCACTGAGCTTCCCCTCATTGATTCATTTTAATTATTATTATTATTATTTTTTTGGACAAATTCAGTGTTCTTTTTTTGCAGAGGACTCGCGTGATGCTCCCGAGTCCGCTTTTTTTTTTCTTTTTAATTTTATTTATATGTATTTATTTTAATTGATTATTCCGATTTTGCATTTTGGGAAGATTCTTTTTTTTTTTTTTTATTTAATCTCAAGGTTAAATCTGATTTTGTTGATCTTCGAAACGCCTCCCCCCACGGGGGCACCGCGGAAAACAGATGAAATGACCGCTTTAAGAAAATGAATAAGTAAAAAATTAATTAGTTAATTAAGCTTTAAAAAGTAAAAAGATAAGAGAATGAATAAATAAAAAATTAATTAGTTGATGAAGTTTTAAAAAGTAAAATAATAAGAGAATGAATAAGTAAAAAATTAATTAAGTTTTAAAAAGTAAAACATTTAGCGAATGAATAAATAAAAAACTAATTAGTTAATTAACTTTTAAAAAGTAAAAATTAAGAGAATGAATAAATAAAAAAATAATTAGTTAATTAACTTTTAAACATTAAAAATTAAGAGAATGAATAAATAAAAAACTAATTAGTGAGTTAATTTTTAAAAAGTAAAAAAGTAAGAGAATGAATCAATAAACAATTAATTAGTTAATTAAGTTTAAAAAAGTAAAAAAAATATGAAAATGAATAAATAAAACATTAATTAATTAAAATTTAAAAAGCAAAAACAATAGCCAGTGGTGATGGGGGATGGGGCAACTGAGGTCCGGGGTGGGAGGCTGGTGGGCCGTGGGTTCAAGGCCGGCCTGAGACGACAGAGCAGATGCCAGGGTCGGCCTGGGCCTACAGCCAAGACCTGACCTCGGAAAAACAAACCACCACCACCACCACCAAAAAAAAAAAAAAAAAACAAGAAAGAAACAATAAAATAAAATAAAACAAAAAAATCAAATGCAAAACAATAAAAGGAATTAAAATAAAATAAAAAAAAAAATAAATCAAAGATTAAACGCCATGAGACAAATATAAAAATAACAAAATCAGGTGCAAAATAACAAACAAAAAGAAAGTAAAATAATAAACCAAATAAGAAACTTACTCGTATAAAATAAAACAAAAAAAATACATGAAGGCAAACTAACAATACAAAAATAAAAAAAAATCAAATGGAAACTAAATAATGAATCAAATAAAAAAAATGATAGGAAGTTAAATAACAAAACAAATGAAAATGAAGTAACAAATCCAAATACGTAACAAATCAAATAGAACCATAATAAGATTAACACGATTAAATAAACGAGCAGACTGTACTCGAGGTGGTTAGGGGAACGAGGATCACAGTCATGAGCTCAAGACCAGCCCGAGACCACTGAGGCAATTTTATATGTATTATGTAATATATATACATTTTTATATATTTATAATATTTATAATATAACATATACTTATAATATATTTAAAATATATATATTTACATATTACATATATATTTATAATATTTATATATTATGTAATATATGTACATATATTAAATATAATATTTGATACCCAAATATAATACATACAGGTTTGTATATATATGAATATGACAACATATTACATATAACATTATAGTCATATGATTATGTAGTATATATACATTTTATATGTTTATATTTACAACATATACTTATATTTAAAATATATATATATAGATATTACATATATGTTTATAATATTTATATATTATGTAATATGTGCATATATATTACCATATATAATATATAATACCCAAATATAATACATACAGATGTGTATGTATATGAATATGACAACATATTACATGTAACATTATAATGATATAATTATGTAGTATATATACATTTTATATATTTATAATATATACTTATATTTAAATTTATATATTTAGATATTACATATATATTTATAATATTTATATATTATGTAATATATGTATATATATTACCATATATAATATTTGATACCCAAATATAATACATACAGATTTGTATATATATGAATATGACAACATATTACATATAACATTATAGTCATATGATTATGTAGTATATATACATTTTACATGTTTATATTTACAACATATACTTATATTTAAAAATATATATATAGATATTACATATATGTTTATAATATTTATATATTATGTAATATGTGCATATATATTACCATATATAATATGATACCCCAATATAATACATACAGATGTGTATGTATATGAATATGACAACATATTACATATAACATTATAATCATATGATTATGTAATATATACATTTTATATATTTATAATATTTATAATATATACTTATATTTAATATATATATATTTAGATATTACATATATGTTTATAATATTTATATATTATGTAATATATGTATATATATTACCATATATAATACCCAAATATAATACATACAGATGTGTATGTATATGAATGTGAAAACATATTACATGTAACATTATAATCATTTGATTATATGTGAATCTCACATGTTATATTGTATGTTTTACATTATATAGCACTGCACTGACCACTGTCCACTATAGACTGTCCACTATCCACTGTAGATTGTTCCTGTCCACTCACCATTGTCCACTGCTCACTGACCCTGTCCACTCTCCACTGTGCCCATGCACTGACCACTGTCCACTAGACTGTCCACTATCCACTCTAGACTGTCCCTGTCCACTCACCATCGTCCACTGCTCACTGACCCCTGTCCACTCTCACTGTGCCCATGCACTGACCACTGTCCACTATAGACTGTCCACTGTAGACTGTCCCTGTCCACTCACCATCGTCCACTGCTCACTGACCCCTGTCCACTATCCACTGTGCCCATGCACTGACCACTGTCCACTATCCACTGTAGACTGTCCCTGTCCACTCACCATCGTCCACTGCTCACTGACCCCTGTCCACTCTCACTGTGCCCATGCACTGACCACTGTCCACTATAGACTGTCCACTGTAGACTGTCCCTGTCCACTCACCATCGTCCACTGCTCACTGACCCCTGTCCACTATCCACTGTGCCCATGCACTGAACACTGTCCACTATCCACTGTAGACTGTCCCTGTCCATTCACCATCGTCCACTGCTCACTGACCCCTGTCCACTCTCCACTGTGCCCATGCACTGACCACTGTCCACTAGACTGTCCACTATCCACTGTAGACTGTCCCTGTCCACTCACCCTCGTCCACTACTCACTGACCCCGTCCACTCTCCACTGTGCCCATGCACTGACCACTGTCCACTATCCACTGTAGACTGTCCCTGTCCACTCACTGTCGTCCACTGCTCACTGACCCCTGTCCAGTCTGACTGTACCCATGCACTGACCACTGTCCACTATAGACTGTCCACTATGCACTGTAGACTGTCCCTGTCCACTCACCATCGTCCACTGCTCACTGACCCTGTCCACTGTCCCCATGCACTGACCACTGTCCACTTTCCAGTGTCTCCTTTCCACTCTCCCGTCCCATGTCCACTACTCACTGTCCCCTCTCTGTCTACTATCTGGTGTTCCCTGTCCATTGTCCCCTGTCCAGTGTCCAGTGCTCACTGTCCCCTGTTCATTCCCTATTGTCCCTGACCACTGTTCCCTGTCCACTTCCCACTGTCCACTGTCCCCTCTCCAATACGCCTGTCCACTGTCCAATGCTCACTGCCCACTCTCCCCTCTCCAATGCTCACTGTCCACTCTCCATTGCCCACTTTCCACTATTCACTGCCTACTCTCCACAGCCCACTCTACACTGCCCACTCTCCACTGTCCCCTCTCCAATATGCCTGTCCACTGTCCACTGCCCACTTTCCAATCCTCACTGCCCACTCTCCCCTCTCCAATGCTCACTGTCCCCTCTCCACTGCCCCCTCTCCAACACGCCTGTCCACTGTCCACTGTCCAATGCTCACTGCCCACTCTCCCTACTCCAATACACACTGTCCACTCTCCTCTGCCTTCTCTCCAGTGTCCACTGTCCACTCTCCCCTGCCCACACTCCAATGCTCACTGTCCACACTCCACTGCCCACTTTCCAATATTCACTGTCCACTGTCCCCTCTCCAATACGCCTGTCCAGTGTCCACTGCCCGCTTTCCAATGCTCACTGCCCACTCTCCCCTCTCCAATACCACTGTCCACTCTCCCCTACTCTCCAGTGTCCACTGTCCACTGTTCCTGCCCCTCTCAAATGCCCACTGTCCAACAATGTCCCTCTCCATACGCCTGTCCACTGTCCACTGTCCACTTTCCAATGCTCACCCTCTCCACTACCCAGTCTCCACTGTCCCCTCTCCAATACGCCTGTCCACTGTCCACTTTCCAATGCTCACTGCCCACTCTCCCCTCTCCAATGCTCACTGTCCACTCTCCACTGCCCAGTCTCCCCTCTCCAATACTCACTGTCCACTCTCCACTGTCCCCTCTCCAATACGCCTGTCCACTGCCCACTTTCCAATCCTCACTGCCCACTCTCCCCTCTCCACTGCTCACTGTCCCCTCTCCACTGCCCCCTCTCCAACACGCCTGTCCACTGTCCACTGTCCAATGCTCACTGCCCACTCTCCCTTCTCCAATACACACTGTCCACTCTCCTCTGCCTTCTCTCCAGTGTCCAGTGTCCACACTCCACTGCCCACACTCCAATGCTCACTGTCCACACTCCACTGCCCACTTTCCAATATTCACTGTCCACTGTCCCCTCTCCAATACGCCTGTCCACTGTCCACTGCCCACTTTCCAATGCTCACTGCCCACTCTCCCCTCTCCAATACACACTGTCCACTCTCCCCTGCCTACTCTCCAGTGTCCACTGTCCACTCTCCCCTGCCCACTCTCAAATGCCCACTGTCCAATCCCCACTGTCCCCTCTCCAATACGCCTGTCCACTGTCCACTGTCCACTTTCCAATGCTCACTGCCCACTCTCCACTACCCAGTCTCCACTGTCCCCTCTCCAATACGCCTGTCCACTGTCCACTTTCCAATGCTCACTGCCCACTCTCCCTTCTCCAATGCTCACTGTCCACTCTCCACTGCCCAGTCTCTCCTCTCCAATACTCACTGTCCACTCTCCACTGCCCAGTCTCTCCTCTCCAATACTCACTGTCCACTCTCCACTGTCCCCTCTCCAATACGCCTGTCCACTGCCCACTTTCCAATGCTCACTGCCCACTCTCCCTTCTCCAATGCTCACTGTCCACTCTCCACTGCCCAGTCTCCCCTCTCCAATACCCACTGTCCACTCTCCACTGTCTGCTCTCCAATGCTGTGTCCACTCTCCACTGCCCACTGTCCCTTCTCCAGTACTCACTGTCCACTGCCCACTCTCCCCTCTCCAATGCTCACTGTCCACTCTCCACTGCCCACTCTCCAGTGTCCCCTCTCCAATACGCCTGTCCACTGTCCACTGCCCACTTTCCAATGCTCACTGCCCACTCTCCCTTCTCCAATGCTCACTGTCCACTCTCCCTTCTCCAATGCTCACTGCCCACTCTCCCTTCTCCAATGCTCACTGTCCACTCTCTATTGCCCACTTTCCACTGCCCACTCTCCCCTCTCCACTGTCTCCTCTCCAATACACACTGTCCACTCTCCACTGCCCACTCTGCACTGTCCCCTCTCCAATACGCCTGTCCACTGTCCACTACACACTTTCCAATGCTCACTGCCCAGTCTCCCCTCTCCAATGCTCACTGTCCACTCTCTATTGCCCACTCTCCACTGCCCACTCTCCCCTCTCCACTGTCCCCTCTCCAATACACACTGTCCACTCTCCCCTGCCTACGCTCCAGTGTGCACAGTCCACTCTCCCCTGCCCACTTTCCAATACTCAGTGTCCACTCTCCCCTGCCCACTCTCAAATGCCCACTGTCCAATCCCCACTGTCCCCTCTCCAATACGCCTGTCCACTGTCCACTACACACTTTCCAATGCTCACTGTCCACTCTCCACTGCCCAGTCTCCCCTCTCCAATTCCCACTGTCCACTCTCCACTGTCTGCTCTCCAATGCTGTGTCCACTCTCCACTGCCCACTGTCCCTTCTCCAGTACTCACTGTCCACTGCCCACTCTCCCCTCTCCAATGCTCACTGTCCACTCTCCACTGCCCACTTTCCCCTGCCCACTCTCCACAGTCCCCTCTCCAAGACACCTGTCCACTCTCCCCTGCCTACTCTCCACTGCCCACTGTCCACTCTCTCCTGCCCACTCTCCACTGCTCACTGTCTACTCTCCCCTGTCCACTTTCCAATACCCAGTGTCCACTCTCCACTGTCCCCTCTCCAATACTCACTGTCCACTCTCCCCTGCCCGCTTTCCAATACTCAGTGTCCACTCTCCACTGCCCACTGTCCCTTCTCCAGTACTCACTGTCCACTCTCCACTGTCCCCTCTCCAATACTCACTGTGCTTTCCAATACTCAGTGTCCACTCTCCACTGCCCACTGTCCCTTCTCCAGTACTCACTGTCCACTCTCCACTGTCCCCTCTCCAATACTCACTGTCCACTCTCCCCTGCCCGCTTTCCAATACTTAGTGTCCACTCTCCACTGCCCACTGTCCCTTCTCCAGTACTCACTGTCCACTGCCCACTCTCCACTGCCTCCATCCGATAGCCATTGTCCCGCGTCCCCAGCACAGACCCCGCCCGTCCCCTTCCCCGTGTCCACTCTCCTCACTGTCCACTCACTGTCCACTCCTCTACCCCGTCCCCCGCCCTCGCCCACGCCACGGTGGCTGCGGTCAGGCCCTGGCCTTCCCAGGCTGCTACGGCTCCCCGCCAGGGTCAAAAGACCTCCACAGCGTCGGAGCCGCTCGTCTTCCCCCTCCCCCAGCCCTGTCATGCGGGACAAGGGTTCGAATCCCCGGTCGGACTTGAAGTGGGGTTCGGGGGGGGGGTTCCGATGGCGCATGCGCGCAGACGTGCGCCTCACTTGTCCTAGAAGCTGCCCCGTACAGTGTCCATCAGTGGCCCTGCAGCCGCCGGTACCACGTCATCACGCACTCGCGTCATCACGCACGCACACGCGCGAGTTCGAATCCACCCTCCCTCACACACGTCACCACGCTCGCGAGTTCGAATCCCCCCTCCCTCCGCTGGCGGGGTGCACGCCGCCACGTACGGCGCCCACCTGCGGGTGCGCACACACGTCGTCACGTCGGGTCTACGTCACCACGCACGCACACACGTCACCACGCTCGGGAGTTCGAATCCCTCCTCCCTGTCCCTGGCGGGTTGCCCACACCGCCACGGACGGCGTCCGGCAGCGGCCCTGCAGCTGCGGGCACGCACAGACGTCATCACGTCAGGCCCACGTCACCGGGACGCACGTAATCCAGTCACGTACGTCATCACGCTCGCGAGTTCGAATCCTGCTTCCCTCCCGCCACAGTCCGGCCCCTGCGGGCACGCACTGACGTCACCACGCACGCACGTGATTTCGTACGTCATCACGCACACGCGAGGGTTCCGATCCCGCCTCCCTCCTTCTGGCGGGTTGCACGCCGCCAATCACGGGGTCCATCCGCGGTCCTGCACCAGATAGCACGTACGCGCGTCACCACGCACGCAACCACGTCACCGCGCACGCATCTACGTCACTGCGCACGCGTATAATCAGTCACGTCATCACGCAAGCACGAGAGTTCGAATCCCCCCTCCCTCTGGCCGCCACCAGGCACAGCGTCTGACAACGGCCCTGCAGCTGCGGGGACGCACGTACACGTCGTCACGCACATACGTCATCACGCACGCACGCACGCACGCGAGTTTGGATCCAGCCTAACTCCCGCCGCGAACACCTATGGGCACGCAACCAACGTCATCACGCAGGCACGTCACCACGCACACACACGCACGCGAGTTCCAACCCCCCACTCCCGCCGGTTGTTCGCCGCCACGGGCACGCACGTCATCGCTTACGCACGTACGTCATCACGCACGCGCGTACGTACGCAACAGCGGTAGGATGCTCAGCCGCCATAAACTGTCCGCCGGTGGCTCTGTGCCTGCGGGCACGCCACGCACTGACGTCCTCACGCACGCACTGACGTCATCACGCACAGACGGACGCACGCGAGTTCCAATCCAGCCTCCCTCCCTCCCTCCCTACGTAAAGGCCACGATTCACTCACCCGGCGACTTGATTGAAAGATACGGTGACCAATCGGGTGGGACTTTCTCGTGCACGTCCCGCCTCTCTGAGGAAGATTGACAGGCCGCCAGGCCCGGGGCGGGACTTCCTGATCGCAGCACGCCCTCTCGAAGGATGATTGACAGTTTGTGGGACGTCGGAGGGCGGGATTTCCTGATGGAAGCCCAGCGCCTCTGAGGATGATTGACAGTTCAGGGTACCTGGGGGCGGGACTTTCTGGTCCACGTCCTGCCCCGTGGATGATGGACAGTTCACAGGACAAGGGGGTGGGACTTCCTAGTGCATGTCCCGCCTCTCTGAGGAAGATTGACAGGCCGTCGGATCTGGGGTGGGACTTCCTGATCGCAGCACTTCCTCTCGAAGGATGATTGACAGTTTGTTGGATGTCGGAGGGCGGGATTTCCTGATCATCCTGTGAGGATGATTGACAGTTCTGGTCCACGCCCCGCCCCCATAATGATTGACAGTTCATAAAACAAAGGGGTGGGACTTCCTGATCCAGGCCCAATGCCGTGAGGATTGACACCTCAGGATAAGGGGAGGGACTTCCTGTTCCAAGCCCCGCCCCTGAGGATGATTGACAGTTCATATTACTAAGGGGCACGACTTTTGTGCCCAGGCCCGAACTCTTACCTGAGGATGATTGACAGATCTGTGTCCAGGGAGCAGCACTTCCTCTCGAAGGATGATTGACAGTTGGTAGGCTGTCGGAGGGCGGGATTTCCTGATCATCCTGTGAGGATGATTGACAGTTCTGGTCCACGACCCGCCCTTGTGGTAGTCGACAGTTTACAGGATAAAGGGGTGGGACTTCCTGATCCAGGCCCAACGCCGTGAGGATTGACAGCTCATAGGATAAGGGGAGGGACTTCCTGTTACAAGCCCCGCCCCTGAGGATGACAGTTATTATTATTAAGGAGCAGGACTTTTGTGCCCAGGCCCCTACTCCTACCTGAAAATGATTGACAGATCTGTGTCCAGGGAGCAGCACTTCCTCTCGAAGGATGATTGACAGCTCCGAGGACCTGGGCGGGGGGACTTCCTGCTCCAGGTCCAGCTTCCCCTGAGGATGATTGACACTTCAGGACACCTGGTGGCGGGACTTCTTGCTCCACGCCCCCACTTCTGGGGGGCGGGACTTCCGGATCCCAGCTCTTCTTCCCAAAGGATGATTGACAGTTCATAGGATGTGGGGGCGGGACTTCCTCATCCCAACATTTCCTCTCGATGGATGATTGACAGTTCATAGGAGGTAGGGACGGGACTTCGTGGTCTACACCACGCCCCTGTGATGAGTGACATTTCATAGGACATGGGGGTGGGACTTCCGGATGCAGGCGCTTCGTTCTGACCATGATTGACAGTTCGTAGGGTGAGGGGCGGGACTTCCTGGTCCAGGCCCAACCCACTGAGGATGATTGACAGATCGTATTACTAAGGGACATGACTTATGGATCCAAACCCATACTCCAGAGGATGATTGACAGATACTGAGACCAGGGGGCGGGATTTCCTGATCCCAGCACTTCCTTTTGAAGGATGATTGACAGTTCCTTGGTGAGGGGCGGGACTTCCTGGTCCAGGCCCAACCCACGGGGGATGATTGACAGTTCGTATTACTAAGGGAGATGACTTATGAATCCAGACCCATGCTCAGGAGGATGATTGACAGATACTGAGACCAGGGGGCGGGATTTCCTGATCCTAGCACTTCCTTTTGAAGGATGATTGACAGTTCCTAGGTAAGGGGCGGGACTTCCTGGTCCAGGCCCAACCCACTGAGGATGATTGACAGTTCGTATTACTAAGGGAGATGACTTATGGATCTAAACCCATACTCCAGAGGATGATTGACAGATACTGAGACCAGGGGGCGGGATTTCCTGATCCCAGCACTTCTTTTTAAGGATGATTGACAGTTCTTAGGACCTGTTTGAATGGGGACTTCCTGATCAAAGCCCAGCTCCTCTAAGGATGATTGACACTTCATGCACCTGGGGGCGGGACTTCCTGGAACACGACACGCCCCTGTGATGATGCAGTCCTTCCTTCTGAGGATGATTGACAGCTCATAGAAACAGGAAGGCGGGACTTCTTTGTCCAGGCCCCGCCCCCGAGGATGATTGACAGTTCATAGGCCTAAGGGGCAGGATTTGCAGGTCCATGCTCCTACTCCTTTCTGAGGATGATTGACAGATACTGTGACGAGGGGGCGGGACTTCCTGATGTAGAACCTCCTTCTCTTCCATCTTGAGGATGATTGACAGTTACTAATTCCAGGGGGAGGGACTTTCTCCTCCACGGCCCTCCTCCCAGAGGATGACTGACAGGTGCTATGGGCAAGGGGCGGGACTTCCTGTCCCACTCCCCTTTGAGGATGATTGACAGTTCATACGCCTGGGGGGCGGGACTTCCTCATCCCCACCCCTGCCTTCCCCCTCCGTTAGGATGATTGACAGCTGATAGGACCAGGTGGAGGGACTTCCGGGCCCCGTGTGCCTCAGTTTGCCCTCCAGCCCCGAGGCCACCATGGCTGTCTGAGTGCTTTCTTTCTCACGGTAGCCCAGGCTGACCCCATCGACTCACTCCACCTAGCCCAGGCTGGATTCGAACCCCCGCTGGCCTGCGCCCTGTGCCTCAGTTTCCCCAGTGCGGCCTGCCTGAGTTCTGAGCCTTGTCTCTGGGTCACAGCCTCTCCAGCCCAGGCTGACCCTCTCACCCCCTCCGACCACACCCCTCCCCCGCCCCAGAAACTCCTGCTCCCCCCCAGACCAGGCTGGACTCGAACCCGCGCTCACGCACCACACTCCACCCCCCCTCCGTGCCTCAGTTTCCCCAGAGACCTGCCTGAGTTTCCAAACTTTCCCTCTACATCTGGCGTCATCCTACCTCCCCCCCGGTAGCCCAGGCTGACCCCCCTCCCCACATAAACTCCCACAGCCCAGGCTGGATTCGAACCCAGCACCCATGGACAACCCCAACCCCCCCGTGCCTCAGTTTCCCCAACAGCCCCGAGGGGCACACACCCCGGCCCGAGTTCATTCTCTCTTCATCATGGCCTCGTTCCTGTAGCCCAGGCTATCCCTTCCCCCCTTAGTCTCACTCCCTGTAGCGTAGGCTATACTCGATCCCATCACCGTGCCTCAGTTTACCCACTCCCTCCTCCCCAGCCCAGGCTATACTCGAACCCAGCATCCCCACACCCCCATCCCTGTGCCTCAGTTTCCCCAACAACCCCGAGGAGCCCACACCCCTTCTCTCTCCATCACGGCCTCGTTCCTGTAGCCCAGGCTATCCCTTCCCCCCTAAAGTCCCCTCCCCAGCGCAGGCCGGACTTGCGCGCCGTGCCTCAGTTTCCCCCGAGAGCTGCCTGAGTTTCCAAACTTTCCTCTCTACATCCAGCCTCCGCCCTGTAGCGCCCAGGCTATCCCTAAACTCACTCCCTAGCCCAGGCTGGATTCGAACCAGAGCCCAGGCAACCCCCCCACCCCAACCCCCGTGCCTCAGTTTCCCCAACAGCCCTGAGGAGCCCACACCCCGGCCCGAGTTCATTCTCTCTCCATCACGGCCTCCTCCCTGTCTGCAGCCCAGGCTAGCCCTTCTCCCCCATAACCTCACTCCCTGTAGCCCAGGCTGGACTCGAACCCCACACCCTGTGCCTCAGTTTCCCCAGAGAGCTGCCTGAGTTTCCAAACTTTCCTCTCTACATCCGGCCTCCTCCCTGGTAGCTCAGGCTATCCCTCAACTCACTGCCTAGCCCAGGCTGGACTCGAACCCAGTGCTCCCCCCTCACACACGCGCCCACTCCCTGTGCCTCAGTTTCCCCAGAGAGCTGCCAGGCTCCAAGCATTCCTCCCTGCCTCCTCCTCGTAGCCCAGGCTCACCCCACAGACTCCCTCCCCACAGCCCAGGCTGGACTCGAACCCAGCACCTGCACACACACCCACCCCACCCCCCGTGCCTCAGTTTCCCCAACAGGCCCGCTCGTTCCCGCGTGTGTGTTTCCCCGGGGAAGGGGGGGAGGGGTAAAGGGTGTCAGGATTCGAACTCGCGCCCCATCCAGCTGTGCCTCAGTTTCCCCACCAGCCCCGCTGTGTGTGTGTGTGTGTGCGGGGAGGGGGGAGGAGGTCACCCGCGTGTGTGTTTCCCTCGGGAGAGAATTTTTTTTAAAAAAGCGTGGGGCTGGATTCGAACTCGCGCCCCGTCCCGCCGTGCCTCAGTTTCCCCACTGGCACCGGTGTGTGCGCACGCGCGCGTGGAGTGGGGGGGTTGGGCACCCGGGTTTTCTCCCCCGCGTTTGTGCTTCCCTGAGGGATATAAAAAAAGTGTGTGTGTGTGTGTGTGTGTGGCTGGATTCGAACTCGCGCCCCGTGTCCCGCCGACCGTGCCTCAGTTTCCCCCAGCAGCCCTGGTGTGTGCGTGCCTGAGCCCTTTCCCGCGTGAGTGTTTCCCTGTTGGGGGGTTGGGTTGGGACGGGAAAGGGTGGGGTTGGATTCGAACTCGCGCCCCGTCCCGCCGCCCACATCCACCCGTGCCTCAGTTTCCCCAGCAGCCCCGCTGGGGCGGCTGAGCTCTTTCCCGCGGGTGTGTTTCCCTCGCGGGTGGGGGAGGGGAGGGGAGGAGGGAAGAAAGGGTGTCCGGATTCGAACCCGCGCCCCTTTCCCGCCGCCCGGCCTTCCCGCCGTGACTCAGTTTCCCCCCCACAGCGGCCTGAGCTCTTTCCCCTCTGGGGAGGAAACGGAGGGCGGCAGGATTCGAACCCGCGCCCCGTCCCCACCCCCACGCCGCCCCCAATCCTCCCCGGGCCTCAGTTTCCCCGCCCGTTCACCTGCCGCCACAATGACGTCAGCTGCGGCGTCGCCATGGCGACCGGGGAACCTTCCAGAAGCCGACCCCTCCCCCCCGCAACCCCCGCCCCCACCGCCGCCTTTCATTCCTTCCCAGCCCCTCCCCCAACGCAGTGCGCCCCGCCCCCTTCCCCAGCCTGTTGTCATGGCAACCAGTTCCATCCGGGTCCTTTCCCGCCGCCCGGCCTTTTTTTTTTTTTTTTTTTTGGAGATGGGGGGCGGGTGGTTCAGTGGTTAGAGACGACTCTGCTGCCCGCGACCCCCCCACGGCCCCGTGACCCCCAGCCTGTTGTCATGGCAACCAGTTCCATCCGGGTCCTTTCTGGATTTTTCTTTTCTTTCTTTTTTTTTTTTGGAGATGGGGGGCGGGTGGTTCAGTGGTTAGAGACGACTCTGCTCACAGAGCCTTGACGGACCCCCCACAACAACCGCCCCCTTTGTGCGCCAGAGTTCCTTCCCAGCCCTCCCCCCACGGCCCCGTCCGCCCCCGCCATATACCAGTTGTCATGGCAACCAGTTCCATCCGGGTCCTTTCTGTTTTTTTTTTTTTTTGGGACATGGGGGCGGGTGGTTCAGTGGTTAGAGACCACTCTGCTCACAGAGCCTTGACGGACACCCCACAACCCCTCCCCACACCGGGCGCTGCGGGTTCGAATCCTCGCGACCTCCCACGGTTCACCCCGACATACCAGTTGTCATGGCAACCAGTTCCATCCGGGTCCTTTTTTTTTTTTTTTTTTTGGGAGATGGGGGCGGGTGGTTCAGTGGTTAGAGACGACTCTGCTCACTGAGCCTTGACGGACCCCCCACAACCCCACCCCACACCGGGCGCTGCGGGTTCGAATCCCCGCGACCCCCCACGGCCCCGTGACCCCTCCACCCGTATACCAGTTGTCATGGCAACCAGTTCCATCCGGGTCCTTTCTGTCTCTTTTTTTTTTTTTTTGGGAGATGGGGGCAGGTGGTTCAGTGGTTAGAGACGACTCTGCTCACAGAGCCTTGACGGACCCCCAACAACCCCTTTGTGCTCAGAGTTCGAATCCCCGCGACTCCCCACGGCCCCGTCACCCCCTCCCATATACCAGTTGTCATGGCAACCAGTTCCATCCGGGTCCTTTCTATTTTTTTTCCGTGATGGGGGGCGGATGGCTCAGTGGTTAGAGACGACTCTGCTCAGTGAGCCTTGACGGACCCTCCCCCAACCCCTCCCCACACCGGGTGCTGAGGGTTCGAATCCCCGCGACACCCCCACGGACCCGTGACCCCCCCAAAGCTGTTGACATGGCAACCAGTTCCATCCGGGTCCTTTCCTTCCCCCCCCCAGATGGGGGCGGATGGTTCAGTGGTTAGAGACGACTCTGCTCAACCCACCCCACCCAGGGTGCCAGGGGTTCGAATCCCCGCGAACCCCACGGACCTGTGAACCCCCCCATATACCAGTTGTCATGGCAACCAGTTCCATCCGGGTCCTTTTTTCTTTTAAAAAGACGGGGGAGGGTGGCTCAGTGGTTAGAGACGACTGCTCACCCCCCCCACCCCACCGACCCCGCGACGCCGGCTCCACAATCTCCCCCTATACCCCCCACCCCACCCCCGAAACCTGTTGTCATGGCAACCAGTTCCATCCGGGTCCTTTTGTCTTTAAAAAAAAAATGAGGGAGGGTGGTTCAGTGGTTAGAGACGACTCTGCTCCCCCCCATACCACCCCACCCAGGGTGCCAGGGGTTCGAATCCCCGCGACAGCACGCTGCACCCCTCCCCCCCACCTGAAACCTGTTGTCATGGCAACCAGTTCCATCCGGGTCCATTTTTCTTTTAAAAAACGGGGGAGGGTGGTTCAGTGGTTAGAGACGACTGCTCACCTCACCAACTCCCCCCCCGGTGCTGGGGGTTCGAATCCTGCGACCCCCGCTCCACCTTCCCCCCCCCCCCGAAACCTGATGTCATGGCAACCAGTTCCATCCGGGTCCTTTTGTCTTTAAAAAAACAATGAGGGAGGGTGGCTCAGTGGTTAGAGACGACTCTGCTCCCCCCCATACTACCCCTCCCAGGGTGCCAGGGGTTCGAATCCCCGCGACAGCACGCTGCACCCTTCCCCTCCCCCCCACAAACCTGTTGTCATAGCAACCAGTTCCATCCGGGTCCTTTTGTCTTTAAAAAAAAAATGAGGGAGGGTGGCTCAGTGGTTAGAGACGACTGCTCACCCCATCCCACCCCACCCAGGGTGCCAGGGGTTCGAATCCCCGCCACAGCACGCTGCACCCCACCGAAACCTGTTGTCATGGCAACCAGTTCCATCCGGGTCCTCTTTTCTTTTAAAAAGACGGGGGAGGGCTGCTCAGTGGTTAGAGACGACTGCTCACCCCCACCCCACCGACCCCTCGACGCCGGCTCCACACTCTCCCCTATACCCCACCCCATTTTGAAACCTGTTGTCATGGCAACCAGTTCCATCCGGGTCCTTTTGTCTTTAAAAAAAAAAATGAGGGAGGGTGGCTCAGTGGTTAGAGACGACTCTGCTCCCCCCATACCACCCCACCCATGGTGCTGCGGGTTCGAATCCCCCCGCGACACCATGCTGCACCCCACCCCCCACCGAAACCTGTTGTCATGGCAACCAGTTCCATCCGGGTCCTTTTGTCTTTAAAAAAAAAATGAGGGAGGGTGGCTCACTGGTTAGAGACGACTCTGCTCACCCCCACCGATCCCCTCCCCCACTCCGGTGCTGGGGGTTCGAATATATAACGACCCCCGCTCCACCTCATATCCGAAACCTGATGTCATGGCAACCACTTCCATCCGGGTCCTTTCTATTGTTTTCTTTTCTTTTTTTTTTTTTTTGGAAAGTCGGGGAGGGCGGCTCAGTGGTGAGAGACGACCGCTCACAGAGCCTAAAGAAATCTTCAGTTTTCATGTATATCGATATGTATTTAATTAATCTCAATGTGTGCTTCATATATATTTAATTTTCCTGTGTATTATATATTTAATTTATTATGTATCGTACATATAATTAATTTTAATGTGGATTATAGATATTTAATATTAATATGTATTATATATATTTAATTTTCCTGTGTATTATATATTTAATTTAGTATGTATTACATGTATAATTAATTTTAATGTGTATTATATATATTTCATATTAATATGTATTATATATTGAATTTTAATGTGTATCATATATATTTAATTTTAATATATTGTATTATATATAATTAATTTTAATGTGTATTATACATTTAGTTTAGTATGTATTACATATATAATGAATTTTAATGTGTATCATATATATTTAATTTTAATTTATATTGTATTATATATAATTAATTTTAATGTGTATTATATATTTAATTTAGTATGTATTACATATATAATGAATTTTAATGTGTATTATACATTTAACTTAGTATGTATTACATATATAATTAATTTTAATGTGTATCATATATTTAATTTAGTATGTATTGATATATAATTAATTTTAATGTGTGTTATATATTTAATTTAGTATGTATCACGTATCTAATTAATTTTAATGTGTATCATATATTTAACTTAGTATGTATTACATATATAATTAATTTTAATGTGTATTACATATTTAATTTAGTGTGTATTGGATATATAATTAATTTTAATGTGTATTATATATTTACTTAGTATATATTACATATATAATTAATTTTAATGTGTATTATATATTTAATTTAGTATGTATTACATATATAATTATTTTTAATGTGTATCATATATTTAATTGACTATGTGTGCCCTTGCGTCACTTTGCATCTGGCTCCACGTGGGAGGTGGAGACTGGAACGACGTCCATGATTTGTGATTTGATTGATTCAGGACGACGCCTGCCATCTTCTCGTCTATTTTAAAACGTGCTCTTAGGAGACGTGGCGGGATGGCTCAGTGGTTGGAGACGCTCGCTCGCCCGCCAAGCCCAAGGGCCTGAGTTCGAGTCCCCGCCACCCACGTCCAGCCCGTCGCACAAGGGGGAGGGAGGCCCACGTAGGAGGAGGAGGGTCGTGGGCTGTCAATCATCCTCGGAGGGAAGTCCCGCCCCCTACTCATGTGAACTGTCAATCATCCTCGGAGGGAAGTCCCGCCCCCTACTCATGTGAACTGTCAATCATCCTCAGGATGAGGGGTGTGGTTCAGGAAGTCCCGCCCCCTACTCATGTGAACTGTCAATCATCCTTAGGGAGGGGTGTCCTGCATCAGCACGTCCCTCCCACTGGTCATATGAACTGTCAATCATCCTCAGTATGAGGGGCATGGATCAGGAAGTCCCTCCCCCTGGTCATGTGCGCTGTCACTCAACTTCAGGATGAGAGGTGTGGTTCAGGAAGTCCCTCCCCTGGCCATATGAACTGTCAATCATCCTTAGGGAGGGTGGTCCTGCATCAGGAAGTCCCTCCCCCTGCTCATGTGAAGTGTCAATCAACTCAGGATGAGGGGTGTGGACCAGGAAGTCCCTCCCCTGGTCATGTGAACTGTCAATCAACCATTCTCAGGGAGGGGGTGTGTATCAGGAAGTCCCACCCCCTGCTCATGTGAACTGTCAATCAACTCAGGATGAGGGGTGTGGACCAGGAAGTCCCTCCCCTGGTCATGTGAACTGTCAATCATCCTTAGGAAGGGGGTCCTGCATCAGGAAGTCCCTCCCCTGGTCATGTGAACTGTCAATCATCCTTAGGAAGGGGGTCCTGCATCAGGAAGTCCCTCCCCCTGCTCATGTGAACTGTCAATCAACTCAGGGAGGGGGGTGTGGACCAGGAAGTCCCTCCCCCTGGTCATGTGAACTGTCAATCAACTCAGGATGAGGGGTGTGGTTCAGGAAGTCCCTCCCCCTGGCCATGTGAACTGTCAATCATCCTTAGGAAGGGGGTCCTGCATCAGGAAGTCCCTCCCCCTAGTCGTGTGAAGTGTCAATCACCCTCAGGGAGGGGGTGTGGACCAGGAAGTCCCTCCCCCTGACTATATGAACTGTCCATCATCCTCAGGTGTGAGGAGGGGCGCGGTCTCTGGGGTGGGAGGGGGCTGGATTCGAATTCGAGCAGGTTGGGATGTGCTGACTTGGCATTTTCCTGCACATCTGCGTGCAGGTACAAACCTTAATTCTTATTTTATTTTTTATTTTATTTTATTTTATTTTTATTTTTTATTTTATTTTATTTTTATTTTATTTTATTTTGTTTTATTTTATTTTATTTTTTATTTTATTTTATTATTTATTTATTTTATTATTTTATGTTAATTATTTTATATTATTTTATTTTATTTATTTTACTTTATTTTATTTTATTTTACATTATTTTATTTTACTTTATTTTATTTTATTTTATTTTATTTTATTTTATTTTATTTTTCTTATTTTGTTCTTCTCGATGTCGGGTCTGGCTGTAGCCCAGGCCAACCCTGGAATTCAGTCTGTTGTGTGCGTCTGAGGCTGGTCTCGAACTCACGGCCCACCAGCCTCCTGCCTCTAACCCAGCTGAAGCCAATATTTTAATTTAACTTAATTTATACCCTATTTTATTTTATTTTATTTTATTTTTTATTTTATTTTATTTTATTTTATTTTATTTTATTTTATTTTATTTTATTTTATTCAATGAGTTTTTTCCGAGGTCAGGTCTCCCTCCAGCCTGGCGTTCACTCCGTCATCTCAGCCTGGCCTTGAACTCACGGCCACGTCCACTTCCTACCTCGGCCTCCCCAGTGCTGCTGGGATGAAACGTGTGTGGCTGACACCACCACACCTGCCTTGACCCCAATAGTTTTATTATTTTATTTTATTTTATTTTATTTTATTTTATATTGTGTTTTACATGTTTTATTTTATTTTATATTACATTTCATTTTATATTTTTTATTTTATATTATATTTTATATTTTTATTTTATTTTATATTACATTTCATTTTAAATTATTTTATTTTATATTATATTATATTTTACATTTTTAATCTTATTTTATATTTTATATTATTTTACATGTTTTATTTGATATTACATTTCATTTTATCTTTTTATTTTATATCATATTTTATCTTACACTTTTTATTTTATTTTATATTTTATATTACTTTACATTTTATATTTCATATTTCATTTCATTTTACATTTTATCATATTTCACATTTTTACTTTATTTCATATGATATTTTCTTTTATACTTTACATTTTATTTTATTTTACATTTTTTTACTTTGTATTTTATTTTATTTTACATTGCACTGATATTTTACGTTTTTATAGATGTTAATTTATTTATTTTATCTTTTATTTTATTTTACATTTTTTAGTTTATATTTTGATTTATTTTACATTTTATTTATATTATATGTATACATATATATATATACACATATAACATAAATAAATTTATATATATATATAAATTTATTTATATTATCTTATGTTTTCTTTAAATTAGAGCCCCAGAGAGGGTTTGTTTGCTTGTTTATTTATTTATTTATTTACTTATGTATTTATTTTATTTCCAGGCCGAGGACGTTTATTTTTAATTCTTTTTAAAACAAATTTAATTATTTAATTATTTATTTATTTATTTAAATTATTTATTTATTGGCCGGAGACGGGTTTTTTAATTTTCCTTTTTTTTCCCTTTTTTTTTTAAACTTAACTATTTTTTTGTATATTATATTTATTTATTTATTTATTTACTTATTTATTAATTAATTTATTTATTATTTGGTCTTCCCGGGCCAGTGAGCATCTCTAACTCCTGAGCCGTCTCTCCAAACTGAGGATTTTTTTTAATTAAAAAAACAAATAGTAAGTTATATTCATGAATTAATTAATTTTATTTTTGAAATTATTTATTTTTATACCATTTATTTATTTATTTATTTATTTATTTATTTATTTATTTATTTATTTATTCAGGGCATCAAATTAATTAATTTTAACTTTAAGTTTTATTTATTTTTATTATTTTATTTATTTATTCAGGCTTCCAAGGGGAGTGGGCGTCTCTAACCACTGAGCCGTCTCTCCAGACGAAGGGTTTTTGTTAAAAAATATATATTTATAGTAATTAATTAATTTTACATTTAACATTTTATTTATTTCTATGTTATTTATTATTTATTTATTTATTATTTATTTATTTATTCAGGCTTCCTAGGCGCGTGGGCGTCTCTAACCATAGAGCCGTCTCCCACAGACCGACGTTTTTTAAAAAAATATGTTATATTAATTAATTAATTAATTTTATTTTTATTTTTTATTTATACTATTTATTTATTTATTCAGGCTTCCTAGGGGAATGGGCGTCTCTAACCACTGAGCCATCTCTCCAGACTGAGGAATTTTTTTTTTTTTTTTTTTTAAAAAAATAAGTTATATTAATGAATTAATTTTAATTTTAAATTTTATTTATATTTATACTATTTATTCATTTATTCAGGCGTCCTAGGGAAGTGGGCGTCTCTAACCACTGAGCCGTCTCTCCAAACTGAGGATTTTTTTTTTTAAAAATAAGTTATATTAATTAATTAATTTTTATTTTTATTTTTATTTATATTTATACTATTTATTCATTTATGCAGGCGTCCTAGGCGAGTGGGCGTCTCTAACCACTGAGCCGTCTCTCTCCAAACTGAGGATATTTTTTAAAAAAATAAGTTATATTAATTAATTAATTTTAATTTTATTTTTATTTTTATTTATATTTATACTATTTATTCATTTATTCAGGCGTCCTAGGGAAGTGGGCATCTCTAACCACTGAGCCGTCTCTCTCCAAACTGAGGTTTTTTTTTTAAAAAAATAAAAGTTATATTAATACATTAATTTTAACTTTAAATTTTATTTATTTCTATATTATTTATCTATTTACTTCTTCAGGCTTCCTAGGGGAGTGGGCGTCTCTAACCACTGAGCCGTCTCTCCAGACCGAGGAATTGTTCTTCCTTTAAAAAAAAAACAGTAAATCATATTAATTAATTTTAATTTTAAATTTTATTTATTTTTATGTTATTTATTTACTTATTTATTCAGGCCTCCTAGGCGCGTGGGCGTCTCTAATTTATGTTAATTAATTCATTTTAAATTTAAAAACCGAGGTATTTATTTTTTTCTTTCTTTTTTAAAATAAAATAGTAAGTTATATTAATGAATTAATTTTAATTTTAAATTTTATTTATATTTATACTATTTATTCATTTAATCAGGCGTCCTGGGGGAGTGGGCGTCTCTAACCACTGTCCATCTCTCCAAACTGAGAATTTCTTAAAAAATATAATTTATGTTAATTAATTCATTTTAAATTTAAAATTTATCTTTATTTATTCAGGTATTTTATTTATTTATTTATTTATTTATTTATTTATTTATTTATTTATTTATTTATTTATTCAGGCTTCCTAGGAAGTTTTTTCTTTTTTTTCAAAAAAATCTGTTCTATCAATTAATTATTTTTAATTTTAAATTTTATTTATTTTTATATAACTTTTATTCATTTATTCAGGCCTCCTAGGCGCGTGGGCGTCTCTAACCACTGAGCCGTCTCTCCAGACCGAGGAATTTTTCTTCCTTTAAAAAAAAAATAGTAAATCATATTAATTAATTTTAATTTTAAATTTTATTTATTTTTATGTGATTTATTTACTTATTTATCCAGGCTTCAAAGGCGTGTGGGCGTCCCTAACCACTCAGCCGTCCCTGCAGACCGAGCATTAAAAAAAATATATGTTATATTAATTAATTAATTAATTAAACTTTAAATTTTATTTATTCTTATATTATTTATGTGTATGTGTATTTATTTATTTATTTATTTATTTATTTATTTATTTATTTATTAATTCAGGGTTCAAAGGCGCGAGGGCGTCCCTAACCACTAAGCCGTCTCTCCAGACCGAGCATTTAAAAAAATATATGTTATATTAATTAATTCATTCATTAAACTTTAAATTTTATTTATTCTTATATTATTTATATATATTTATTTATTTATTTATTCAGGCCTCAAAGGCACGTGGGCCTCCCTAACCACTGAGCCGTCTCTCCAGACCGAGCATTTTAAAAAAATATGTTATATTAATTAATTAATTCATTAATTCATTAAACTTTAAATTTTATTTATTCTTATTTATATATATATATTTATTTATTTATTCAGGCCTCAAAGGCACGTGGGCCTCTCTAACCACTGAGCCGTCTCTCCAGACCGAGCACTTTTTAAAAAAAAATATGTTATATTAATTAATTCAATAATTTTAACTTTAAATTATATTTATTCTTATATTATTTATATGTATATATATTTATTTATTTATTCAGGCCTCAAAGGCACGTGGGCGTCTCTAACCACTGAGCCATCTCTCCAGAGCAAGTATTTTAAAAAATATGTTATATTAATTCATTAATTCATTAAACTTTAAATTTTATTTATTCTTATATTATTTATATATATGTGTATTTATTTATTTATTTATTTATTTATTCAGGCCTCAAAGGCACGTGGGCGTCCCTAACCACTAAGCCGTCTCTCCAGACCGAGCATTTAAAAAAGATATATGTTATATTAATTAATTCATTCATTAAACTTTAAATTTTATTTATTCTTATATTATTTATATATATATATTTATTTATTTATTCAGTCCTCAAAGGCACGTGGGCCTCCCTAACCACTGAGCCGTCTCTCCAGACCGAGCACTTTTTAAAAAAAATATGTTATATTAATTAATTAATTCAATAATTTTAACTTTAAATCATATTTATTCTTATATTATTTATATGTATGTATATTTATTTATTCATTTATTCAGGCCTCAAAGGCGCATGGGCGTCTCTAACCACTGAGCCGTCTCTCCAGACCGAGCACTTTAAAAAAAATGTTATATTAATTAATTCATTCATTAAACTTTAAATTTTATTTATTCTTATATTATATATATATGTGTATTTATTTATATATATATATATATATATTTATTTATTTATTTATTTATTCAGGCCTCAAAGGCACGTGGGCGTCTCTAACCACTAAGCCGTCTCTCCAGACCGAGAATTTTTTTTTTAAAAATATGTTATATTAATTAATTAATTCATTAAACTTTAAATTTTATTTATTCTTATATTATATATATATATAATATATATAAATATATATATATATTGATTGATTGATTCAGGCCTCAAAGGCGCGTGAGCCTCTCTAACCACTGAGCCGTCTCTCCAGACCGAGCACTTTTTTTAAAAAAAATATGTTATATTAATTAATTAATTCAATAATTTTAACTTTAAATTATATTTATTCTTATATTATTTATATGTATGTATATTTATTTATTCATTTATTCAGGCCTCAAAGGCACGTGGGCGTCTCTAACCACTGAGCCATCTCTCCAGACCGAGCACTTAAAAAAATATGTTATATTAATTAATTCATTCATTAAACTTTAAATTTTATTTATTCTTTTATTATTTATATATATGTGTATTTATTTATTTATTTATTTATTTATTTATTTATTTATTTATTTATTTATTCAGGCCTCAAAGGCACGTATTTATTTCTCTAACCACTAATTTATTTCTCCAGACCTCAAAATTTTTTAAAAATATGTTATATTAATTCATTAATTCATTAATTCATTAAACTTTAAATTTTATTTATTCTTATATTATTTATATATATATATATATATTTATTTATTCAGGCCTCAAAGGCACGTGGGCCTCTCTAACCACTGAGCCGTCTCTCCAGACCGAGCACTTTAAAAAAAAATATGTTATATTAATTAATTCAATAATTTTAACTTTAAATTATATTTATTCTTATATTATTTATATGTATGTATATTTATTTATTCATTTATTCAGGCCTCAAAGGCGCGTGGGCGTCTCTAACCACTGAGCCGCCTCTCCAGACCAGGGTCTGGTTTTTTTTTCTTTTCTTTATATTTTTTTCTTTTCTTTTCTTTTTTTTTAATGTGAGTAATTAAATTATCTGTAAAAGCTCTAGAAAAGCTTACAAAGCCCTCCGGAACAGGGCGAGCAGATCCTGCCAGAACGGCTTGCAGAGCCTGGCGAGTGCGTGCAGAGCCTGACGAGTGCGTGCAGAGCCTGGCGAGCGTGAGCAGATACAGCCTGGAAGGCTTTCAGAGCCCAGTGGGATGGTGCCTGCAGAGCTCGGGCATCGGGACGCTTGCAAAGCCCGGGAGCGCTTGCAAAGCCCAGGAGCGCTTGCAGATCCCACGTCCACGGAGCTCCCGGCTAACCCTCATTTGCATAAAGGAAGCCTGGAGCACTCTGAGGGGGTGATTTGCATATCAGAGGAGTGGGGGATGCTGGGACGCTCATTTACATAACCAATGCGTGAAGGGTGCTGGGGGCTCATTTGCATGTCTGAGGACTGGAGGATGCTGGGACGCTCATTTGCATGTTGGACTAATGGACAATGCTGTGCTTCTCCCTTTCTTCCTCCTTCCCTTCCATCTTCACTTCCTTCCCTGTCTCCTCCACTTCCTCCCCTTCCTTCCTTCCTTCCTTCCTTCCTTCTTCCTTCCATCTTCACTTCCTTCCTTGCACTGTCCACTTCCTCTCCCTTCCTTCCTCCCTCCCTTCCATCTTCACTTCCTTCCCTGTCTCCTTCCCTTTCTTCCTGGCCTGCACCACTTCCTCTGCCTTCCTTCCCTTCTTCCTTCCTTCTCCTTCCCTTCCTTCCCTCTTCCATCTTCACTTCCTTCCCTGTCTCCTCCACTTCCTCCCCCTTCCTTCCTTCCTTCCTTCCTTCCTTCTTCCTTCCATCTTCACTTCCTTCCTTGCATCGTCCACTTCCTCTCCCTTCCTTCCTCCTCCCTCCTTCCTTCCATCTTCACTTCCTTCCCTGTCTCCTTCCCTTTCTTCCTGGCCTGCACCACTTCCTTCTGCCTGCCTTCCTTCCCTTCCTTCTTCCTTCCTTCTCCTTCTTCCTTCCTTCCCTCTTCCATCTTCACTTCCTTCCCTGTCTCCTCCACTTCCTCTCCCTTCCTTCCTTCCCTCCTTCTTCCTGCCATCTTCACTTCCTTCCCTGCCTGCTCCACTTCCTGTCCCTTCTTTCCCTTCTTCCTTCCCTTTTCCTTCCAACTTCACTTCCTTCCCTGTCTCCTAACTTCCTCTCCCTTCCTTCCTCCTTCCCTCTTCCATCTTCACTTCCTTCCCTGTCTCCTCCACTTCCTCTCGCTTCCTTCTCTTCCTCCTTCCTTCTGACTTCACTTCCTTCCTGGCCTGCACCACTTCCTCTGCCTTCCTTCCCCTCTTCATTCCTTCTCCTTCCCTTCCTTCCCTCTTCCATCTTCACTTCCTTTCCTTGTCTCCTCCACTTCCTCTCCCTTCCTTCCTTCCCTCCTTCTTCCTGCCATCTTCACTTCCTTACCTGCCTGCTCCACTTCCTGTCCCTTCTTTCCCTTCTTCCTTCCCTTTTCTTTCCGACTTCACTTCCTTCCCTGTCTCCTAACTTCCTCTCCCTTCCTTCCTCCTTCCCTCTTCCATCTTCACTTCCTTCCCTGTCTCCTCCACTTCCTCTCGCTTCCTTCCTTCCTTCCCTCTTCCATCTTCACTTCCTTCCCTGTCTCCTCCACTTCCTCTCGCTTCCTTCCTTCCTTCCCTCTTCCATCTTCACTTCCTTCCCTGTCTCCTGCACTTCCTCTCCCTTCCTTCTCTTCCTCCTTCCTTCCGACTTCACTTCCTTCCCTGCCTGCTCCACTTCCTGTCCCTTCTTTCCCTTCTTCCTTCCCTTTTCCTTCCATCTTCACTTCCTTCCCTGTCTCCTAACTTCCTCTCCCTTCCTTCCTTCCTCCTTCTTCCTTCCATCTTCACTTCCTTCCCTGTCTCCTCCACTTCCTCTCCCTTCCTTCCTCCTTCCTTCTTCCATCTTCACTTCCTTCCCTGTCTCCTAACTTCCTCTCCCTTCCTTCCTCCTTCCCTTCATCTTCACTTCCTTCCCTGTCTCCTCCACTTCCTCTCCCTTCCTTCCTCCTTCCCTCTTCCATCTTCACTTCCTTCCCTGTCTCCTCCACTTCCTCTCCCTTTCTTCCCTCTTTCCTTCCTCCTTCCTTCCAACTTCACTTCCTTCCCTGCCTGCTCCACTTCCTCTCCCTTCTTTCCTTCCTTCCCTAAAAATAATTTATTATTTTGTTCTTACTTTAAAATTTTTAGGCCTGACAAAAATTAAAATAAAAAAACTAAAAGTAATAAATAAAAAAGGAGAAATAAGATTGCAATAGGGGTGGGAGGTGAGGGAGGCTTGCCCACGTCTCTGACGTCCATTGCCCAGTTTTTAACAAATAATTATTTTATTTTATATTTTCATTTCATTTCATTATATTTCCTATTTTTATATATTTCATTTCATTTATTTTATTTTATATTTCATTTTCTGTCATTTATTTTATTTTATCTTATTTTATATTTCATTTATTTTATTTTATTTTATTTCATTCATTTTATTATATTTCATTTCATTTATTTTATCTTATTTTATATTTCATTTATATTTCATTTTATTATTTTATTTCATTTAATTTATTATATTTCATTTCATTTATTTTGTGTTATTTTATATTTCATTTATTTTATTTCATTTATATTTTATTTTATTTCATTTCATTCATTTTATTATATTTTATTTCATATATTTTATTTCATTTATATTTTATTTTATTTCATTTCATTTACTTTATATTATATTTTATATTTCATTGATTTTATTTTATTTCAATTTAATTTAGTTTTATTTCATTTTATTTTATTTTACTTCATTTCATTTATTTTATTATATTTTATTTCATTTATTATATTATATTTTATTTCATTCATATTTTATTTTATTTCATTTAGGACAAAAACTGGCCATGATCGATTATCGCGATTCATTAATAGTGAGCCGAATAAAACATGGACATTTATTTACTTTATATTATATTTTATATTTCATTGATTTTATTTTATTTCAATTTAATTTAGTTTTATTTCATTTTATTTTATTTTATTTCATTTCATTTATTTTATTATATTTTCTATTTTATTTATTTCAATTCCTTTGATTTATTTCATTTCAATTTTATTTTGAATTTAATTTTGTTTTGGTTTGATTCATATTTTATTTTATTTTATTTCATGATTACAGAGGACCGTGGGGCCGTGAGTTCGAGGCAGTGGGGGCCTGAGACGACGATTATCGTTATTATTATTATTCATAATAGTGATTCCCACGACTTTGCCTGGTGCCGACCTCACAAATATAAAAAATACATTTTTAAAAAATTCTAAAAAATTAAAAATATTTTTTTAAAAAAAGAATATGGCATCTGGGCGGTGAAGCTGGAGAACCGAGGGTGCGACTTTGCCGATCAAGTTCGAGTCCCCGTATTAGTTCGCGGAGGCTGAGCTGAGGGTGTGGTGGAGGCGTTTTTTTCTCTCTCTGCTTGCAAATAAATACATAAATAAAATTATTATTATTATTATTAATAGCAATTATTTTACGGAGGCTCAGCGGGGACAAAAAAGTGGACTGCTGCGACTTTGCCAGGATGAATTATCGTTATTATTATTCATAATAATAATAGTAAGAATTAATTACGGAGGCTGAGCGGGGACAAAAACGGAGGGTGCGACTTTGCCAGGATCGATTATCGTTATTATTCATAATAGTAAGAATTACGGAGGCTGAGCGGGGACAAAAAACCGAGGGTGCGACTTTGCCAGGATCAATTATCGTTATTATTATTATTATTATTAATAGTAAGAATTACGGCGGCTGAGATGGGACAAAAAAGGCACGCTGTGACTTTGCCATGATCAATTATCATTATTATTATTATTAATAGTAAGAATTACAGAGGCTCAGCAGGGACAAAAAACTGAGGGTGCTTCTTTGCCATGATTGATTATCGTTATTATTATTCATAATAGTAAGAATTACGGAGGCTGAGCCGGGACAAAAAAACCGAGGGTGCGACTTTGAGAATTACGATCAATTTAAAAATAGTAAGAATTATGATCGTTACTATGATTCATAATAGGAAGAATTACGGAGGCTGAGCTGGGACAAAAAAGGGGACGCTACGACTTGGCGATGATCATTATCGTTATTATTATTAATAGTAAAATTACGGCGGCTGAGCGGGGACAAAAAACGGAGGGTGCGACTTTGCCACGATCAATTATCGTTACTACTATTATTAATAATAAATAGTAAGAATTACGGAGGCTGAGCGGGGACAAAAATCTGAGGGTCCGACTTTGCCATGATCAATTATCATTATTATTAATAATAGTAAGAATTACGGAGGCTGAGCTGGGACAAAAAAGGCACGGTGCGACTTTGCCACGATCAATTTTCATTACTATGATTCATAATAATAAAAAATAAGAATTACGGATAAAATTACTATGATTCATAATAATAAGAATTACGGCGGCTGAGCTGGGACAAAAAAGGGGACGCTACGACTTGGCGATGATGATTATCATTATTATTAATAGTAAAATTACGGAGGCTGAGCGGGGACAAAAAACGGAGGTTGCGACTTTGCCAGGATCAATTATCGTTACTACTATTATTAATAATAAATAGTAAGAATTACGGAGGCTGAGCCGGGACAAAAAAGTGGACACTACGACTTTGCCAGGATCATTATCGTTATAAGTATTAATAGTAAAATTACGGCGGCTGAGCGGGGACAAAAAACAGTGTGCGACTTTGCCAGGATCGATTATCGTTATTATTAATAATAATAGTAAGAATTACGGAGGCTGAGCGGGGACAAAAATCTGAGGGTCCGACTTTGCCATGATCAATTATCATTATTATTATTAATAATAGTAAGAATTACGGAGGCTGAGCTGGGACAAAAAAGGCACGGTGCGACTTTGCCACGATCAATTTTCATTACTATGATTCATAATAAGAATTACGGCGGCTGAGCTGGGACAAAAAAGGGGACGCTACGATTTGGCGATGATGATTATCATTATTATTAATAGTAAAATTACGGCGGCTGAGCGGGGACAAAAAACGGAGGTTGCGACTTTGCCAGGATCAATTATCGTTACTACTATTATTAATAATAAATAGTAAGAATTACGGAGGCTGAGCGGGACAAAAAAGTGGACACTACGACTTTGCCAGGATCATTATCGTTATAAGTATTAATAGTAAAATTACGGCGGCTGAGCGGGGACAAAAAACAGTGTGCGACTTTGCCAGGATCGATTATCGTTATTATTAATAATAAAAATAGTAAGAATTATGATCAATTATCGTTATTATTAATAAAAAATAGTAAGAATTATGATCAATCGTCATTATTATTATTATTATTAAAAATAGTAAGAATTATGATCAATTGTCATATTATTAATAAAAAATAGTAAGAATTATGATCAATCATTATTATTAATGAAAAATACTAAGAATTATGATCAATTGTCGTTATTATTATTATTAATAAAAATAGTAAGAATTATGATCAATTATCGTTACTATTAATAAAAAATAGTAAGAATTATGATCAATCGTCATTATTATTCATAAAAATAGTAAGAATTATGATCAATTGTCGTTATTATTATTATTAATAAAAATAGTAAGAATTATGATCAATTATCGTTATTATTATTAATAAAAATAGTAAGATTTACGGCGGCTGAGCGGGGACAAAACACGGAGGGTGCGACTTTGCCACAATCAATTATCATTATTATTATTATTCATAATAGTAAGAGTGACGGAGGCTGAGCGGGGACAAAAAGAGTGGCGGGTGCGATGTCAGCTGTGATGAATAATCATGGCAACTACGGAGGCTGAGCAGGGACAAAAAAAAAAAGCCGACATTGCAATGTTGTCGTGATGAATTATCCTTATTAATGATAATGATAATAATAATAATAATAATCATATATTATTTTCTTCTCATCCCTGGGTCCTGATTCGGTGAAGGGTTGAGACGATTTCAACAATTAAACATTTAAAAAAATTAAAAAAAAAAATTATCTGGGGAAAAATATGATTATAAATATAAATATAAATTATATATATATATAATTTTTAATATATTTTTTCCTACATAAGCTGTCTCACGTTTGGATTTTAGATTATTTTTTTAGTTTCTTTTTTTAAAACAACTTTGAAAAGCCACGTCTTTCTACAAATGAAACAAATAAAAAATATATATATTATTTTTGTTAAATAAAAAAATATATAAAATCATATATAATCATAATTCCAGGGCTCTTTTTGTTAAAACCACGGGTAATTAAGAATAAAAACCTTATTTTCCTCCCCTGCGAAACGCCACAGTCTTTACAAGTGAAACAATTTAAAAATATATGGATATAATATCATAATTCCAGGGTCTTTTTATATTTTTCAAACCATGGATAATTAAGAATTAAAAAAACATATTTTTTCCCCACCAAAACAACCACGGCCTTTCAAAGGACACCACGTATTCCTCCAAATGAAACAAATTTTTAAAAATTATGAATATATATATTATATATATATATATTCACAATTCCGGGGATATTTTTTAAAAGCACGGGTAATTAAGAATAAAATAATTAATAAATAAATAAGAATAAAAGTCTTATTTTTAATTCCTCCCCCCCAAAACTGCCACACTATTCAGAATGGACGTCTCATCTTCCTACAAATGAAGCAAATTAAATATATATATATACATATATATGTATTTATAATTGTATATATAGATTTGTATATATGATTATATACAATTCTATAAATATATAATTATTATACATATAAATTAAAATTAAATTATTAAAAATAAATATATAAATGAATATATAATTATCATATATATAATTACATATTTCTATATATAATTGTAATTCCCAAGGTTTTTTTTCAAACACAGGTAATTAAAAATCAATAAAAAGAATAAAAGCCTTGTGTTACTCCCCTCCCAAAACTGCCATTGTCTTCAGAATGATACATATAATATATATATCTAATTAGAAGAAACACATTAAAAATATATAGGATATATCATATAATATATATAATTAGAAGAAACAAATTTAAATATATATATATATATAATATATGTTTATACGATACAATAATATACATTATATATGTCTAATTAGAATAAACAATTTTAAAATATATGTTATATATGTTTATATGATACATATAATATATATTATGTGATATATATATCTAATTAGAAGAAATAAATTCAAAAAAATTATATATATATGAATGAAATCATAATTCCAGGTTTTTTTTTTAACCATGGGACATTTCACAATAATAATAATAATAAAAGAATAAAAAAGCCGGGCATGTGTGGCGCTCATGTCTTTAATCCCAGCACTCGGGAGTTGAACAAAATATGTGCATAAGAGATGTGTAATATATAGTACATATATATATTATATGATATATAGTCTATATATTATATAATGTGTAATATATAGTATATAAATAATTACAAGAATGAATTTAGAAAATATATATATATATATATATATATATATATATATATATATAATGATTATAAATAATTTAGATTTAAAACACCTTATTTTTTTTCTCCCCCTTCATCTTCTTACTGTCTTTCTAATTTTTGGGGTGTGTGTGAGGGAAACAGAAGTAATAATAATGAAATATATACATTATATATATATATATATATATATATATATATATATATATATATATATATATTACACACATATTTATATATATATATGTATATGTGTGTGTGCGTTTTGGCCCCGATGGTCGTGGCTGCGGGCTTTCTTCTTGTCTTATTTTGATTTTTTCATTTATTTTGTTTCCCACGGGAGCTGTAAACTGCTGTGTGATTTTTTATTTCTCCCCCTCCCGGCATCCGCAGGATTGAGAGTCTTTAAAAATGAATATGAATAAATAAATAGAAATTAAAAAAAAAATAAATGAATGAATAGAGTTAATAAATAAATAAATAAATGGAATTAAGAAATAAATAAAACGAGCAAAAAATTAATAGAATGAAAAAGTAAATGAACTAAATGAATAAATAGAATGAATGAATTAATGGAATTAAAAAATAACTAAAATAAATAAATGGAATAAATGAATAAATAATAGAATTAAAAAGTAACTAATAGGAATAAATAGAATAAATAAATGGAATAAATAAACAGATTAAAAATAATTAAAGAGAATTAAAAATAAATGAAATAAATAACTAAATAAATATAATTAATACATGAATAAATAAAGAGAATTAAAAATGAATGAAATAAAGAAATAGAATTAGTAAATAAATGACAAAAATAAAGAGAAGAAATAAATAAATAGAATTAAAAATAAATGAAATAAAATAAATGGAATTAAAAATAAATTAAATGAATAAATAAGTAAATAGAATTAATAAATAAATAAAGAGAATTAAAAATGAATGAAATAAAGAAATAGAATTAGTAAATAAATGAAATAAATAGAAGAAATAAATGAATAGAATTAAAAATAAGTGAAATAAGTAAAGAGAAGTAAAAAAATGAAATAAATAAATAAATAGAAATAATAAAAAGTGAAATAAACAATTAAATAAATAGAATTAATAAATAAAGAGAATGAAAAAATAAATGAAATAAATAGAATTAATAAATAAATGAAACAAATAAGCAAATCGACTTAAAAAGCAAATGAAATAAGTAAATAAATAAATAGAAAAATAAAAAAATAAACGAAATGAGTAAATAAATGGAATGACAAGCAAACAAATAAAATAAGATGAAAACAAAAAACAAAATAAATAAAAATAATAAGTAAATTATTAAAAAATATAATAAATAATAAAAGACCCGAAAAACAAAACCCCGCAATAACATACATCTCCCGACACCCGACCTCCCCCCGCAGCCGACGCCGTCGCCGGGGCCGTGGGGATGCGCGTGACGATGCGCGATCGGCGCTGGCGGTGATTGATCATAAGCGATGAGGATGATGATGATGATGAATTATAGACAGGTGTATATGGATATATATGTGCATATAATCGATTTTCCGCTCTAAAGCGCGGGGATCCACCGTTTCCCGCCCCGCCCCCGCTCCCCACCCCCGCCCGACCCCAACACGACGACAAACAAAAATTAAAAATAAAAAAAACAAAAAAACCCCAAACCCCCCAAAAACCCCCCGAAACTCATTTCGTTTTAAAAATAAAAAAAAAATTCAATATATTTTTTTTTTGGTTTTTTTTTTTTTTTGGCAAGTGGCCTCCTTGTCTGTGTGTGTCCGTCCGTCCGTCTGTCCAGGTTTCATCCAGGTTTTATCATTTTTTTAAATTTTTATTGTTTTCATCACGATGATTGTTTTGTATTTTTTTAAATAATTTTTTTTATTAATTATTTCCTTATTTGCGCAGAAGGTCGCCGCGGGGCCCCCGCTCTCCCCCCTCCCCCGCCTGCCCTTCCCCCCTCCGCCTCGTTCCCGCGGGGACACCGCTGGGGCCGCGGGTCGGTGGTGGTGGTGGTGGTGGGGGGGGGGGTCGCGTGTGTTCCGGCGGGTTCCGGAACGTTCTCCGGGTCTCTCTCCCGATCTCGTTCTCTCTCTCTCTTTTTTTTTCTTTGTAACTATTGTTATCATTATATATGGTTTTGCATATACGTGTCATCCACGGTGGCCCTGGGGTCAAAGGTCAAGGTCAAGGTCCCGGGGTCAAGGACAAGGTTGAGGTCGAGGGGGGGGTCATCCGTGGGAGCCCCGGGGTCAAGTTCAAGGTCGAGTTCGAGGGTGCAATCCCGCACGGGGTCAAGGGTGGGTGGGTCATCCATGGTGGTCCAAGGGGTCAAGGTCAAAGGTCAAGCGTGCCATCCATGACTGTCCAGGGGTGAAGGTCCATACGAAGGTCAAAGGTGCCAACCATGGTTGTCTAGGGTTCAAGGTCAAGGTCAAGCAGTTCATCCACAGGCGTCCAAGATTCAAGGTCAAAAAGCCAAGGTCAAATGTGCCTTCCATGGCTACACAAAGGTCAAGGGCCAAGGTCAACTGTGCCATCCACAGCTGTCCAGGGGTCAAGGTGAAGGTCAAGGTCATTTGTGCCAACAAGAGCTGTCCAGGGGTCAAGATCAAGGCCAAGTGCACAACCCCCGTGGTCATACAAAGGTCAAGAGTCAAAGGTCAAGGTCAAAGGTACCATCCATGGCTGCCCACGTTTCAAGGTCAAATGTGCCCCTGATTTCTGTCCAAGGGTCAAGGCCGAGGTCAAGTGCCCCTCCCATGGTCATACAAAGGTCAAGGGTCACGTGCATCCGCAGGTCATACAAAGGTCAAGCGTCAGGTGCATCCCCACGGTCAAACAAAGGTCAAGGGTCACGGCCAAGGTCAAACACACCACCCTTGGTCATTCAGAAGTCAAGGGCCAAGTGTGCCTCCCGTGGTGACCCAAAGGTCATGGGTCAAAGTCAAGGTCAAGCGTGCCCCCCATGGCCATCCGCGCGGTCAAGGACAAGGTCAAGCACGCCACCTGCAGCTAGGCAAAGGTCAAGGTCAAGGTCAAGTGGTGTGCTCTCCACAGCCGTCCAGTGGGGGTGTCAAGGCCGGGTGTTGCACCCCGCAACCCTCACACAGAGGCCAAGGGTCAAGTTCCAGGTCCGGCGCGCCTCCCTCGGCCGCACGAAAAGGTCAAGGTCAAGTTCACCACCGGGGGCGGGGTTGTTCCGGGGAGGGGGGTCGTGCCCCCTCCCCCGCTCGCCGAGCTATACCCTGGTGGTGGAATGTCCGTGCGGCAAGTTTGTGCTGTTCTGCCCGCCGCCCGCGCCCACGCCGCCAACCCCGCCGATCCCGCCGCCGCCGCCACCCGCGCAGCCACCGCCACTGCCGCCGCCAGCGCCGCCAGCGCCGAAGGTGTTGAAGGTGTGCAGGGTCTGCATGGCGGACAGCGCGTTGGGGATCATGGTGATGGTGTTGGGCGTCATGAGCGGGATGTCGTCGGGCGAGCGCCGCAGCGTGAGCGCGTAGTCGGGCGGCGGGCAGGCCAGCCGCAAGGCATCGTGGGCCGGCAGCGCCTCGCACTCGTGCTCCAGGTGCTTCATCTGCAGCGACACCAGGTCCTCGGCGCCGCCGCCCTGCAGGTGCGCCACGTCGTTCGCGTGGCCCCCGGGACCCACGCCGCCGCCCGGAACGCCGGAACCGCCAGAACCGCCACCACCGCCGCCACCGGTGTGTCCCCGCGGGCTGGCGCGTCGGTGCGTCTCGTGGTGGCGGCGCTTGTCCTTCTTGTAGTAGAGCGCGGCGAAGGCCAGGATGTTGAGGAAGAGCAGCGAGGCGCCCACGGCGATGGTGACGCTGAGCTCGGTGGAGTAGTCGCGCTTCGTCTCGATCAGCACGGTGGTGTCATCCCCCCCGCCGCCGGTGCCGTGACCCGGCTTGTGTGCGTCGCGGGGCCGCGGCGGCTTGGCGTGGGCGGCGTTGCCGGCGTCGGCGTGGGGCGCGGTGACGGAGGGTCTCTTGGTGGCGGGCCAGAGCTTGGCGGGCGAGCGGCGGGTGCCGTAGGGGAAGGCGGGCGCGGCGCCGGCGGCGTTGGCGTTGGGGTTGGCGTTGGGGTCGGCGGGTCCGGCGGCGGGCGGCGGGACCTTGGTGGTGGTGGAGACGTACTGGAAGATCTCGTTGAGGTTGTGCAGGTGCGGCACGAGCTCGAGCCAGAAGGCGACCTTGGTGGCGCGGTAGTGGTCGCGCACGCGCGGCTTGAGGCCGATGTGCAGGTAGAGCTGGTCCTTGGGGTTGTACTTGGACCAGGCCACCTCCTCGAAACGGTTCGGCTTCGTGTGGATGAACTTCGTGTCCTGCGGCACCGGCTGGTTCGGGTCCCTGCCGGCGGGTGATAGGGGTGGCGGCCATGGCGGGGACGGTGATGAGGCCGTGGTGGGGGGGAGGGGCGAGGGGGTAAGGGGATGCAGTGGGAGGGGGGGTGGGTGAGGGGGGGGGGGGCAGAGGAGGAGGGGGGGAAGATGGGGAGGGAATGGGGGGGGACAGGGTGTTGGGGAGGGGGCATGCAGAGTGGTGGGGGAGGGGCAAGTGGGCAAAGGGGGTCAGGGGGGAGGCCGGGGTTGGGGCGGGGAGGGTTACAGAGGAGGAGACGGAAGATGGGGAGGGGATGGGGAGGGGCAGGGGAGGTAGTGGTGGTGGGGACAGGGTGTAGGGGAGGGGGCAAGCAGAGTGGGGGAGGGGCAAGTGGGCAAATGGGGGGAGGCGGGGTTGGGCATGGGAGGGGTACAGAGGAGGAGATGGAAGATGGGGGGGGGATGGGGGAGGCAGGGGATAGGGGGCAGGGGAGGGGCAAGAGGGGGTGGGTGGGGGGGGGGGGCAAGGGGGGAAAGGGTGGGGAGGGAGGGGGGATGGGGGGGGGGGTAGTGGTGGAGGGGAGACGGAAGATGGGGAGGGGATGGGGGGGGGGGGGAGGTAGTGGTGGTGGGGGAATGGGAGGAATGGGGAGGGGAGGGTAGGCATGAGGGAGTGCAGGGAGGGGCAGGGGTGGCGGGGGGGGCAGGTGAAGGGTGGGGAGGCCAGGGTGGTGGGGGGGGAAGGGGGGATGTGGGGAATGGGGAGGGGCAGGGGAGGTAGTGCATGAGGGGACAGGGTGCAGGGGAGGGGCGAGGGTAGTGGCGGGGGAGGATTGAGGAGGTAAGGGTGGGGATGCCAGGGTGGTTAGGGGAGGGGGCACAGAGGAGGAGGGGGAGATGTGGAGGTAATGGGGAGGGGCAGGGGGGGAGGTATTGAGGGTGGGGAAGGGTAGAGGGGAGGGGGCAAGTGGAGTGGGGGAGGGCGGGGGAGGGGCAAGTGAGCAAAGGGTGGGGAGGCCAGGGTGGGCAGGGGGGGGCAGAGAGGGAGGAGGGGGAGATGGGGAGGGAATGGGGGACGGGCAGGGGAAGTAGTGGGGAAGGGGAGAGGTTGTAGGGGAGGGGGACAAGGGGGCAAAGGTCACAGGTCCATGCACCCAGAGTTTCCTCAACCGGGGGACAGAGGCAAAAATGTTGGGGTGGGTGGGGAGGGGTAGAGAGGAGGAGGAGGGGGAGATGGGGAGGGAATGGGGGAGAGGCAGGGGAGGTGGTGGGGGAGGGGACGGGGATTAGGGGATGGGGCGAGGGGGCAAAGGGTTGGGATGGGTGGGGTTGGGGCACAGAGTAGGTGTGAGACAGAGGAATGGATTGGGGGAGGGGCCGGGAGGTAGTGGGGGTGGGGACGGGGATTAGGGGGGGGCGAGGGGAGTGGCGGGGAGGGGTCAGGAGGTAAGGGTGGGGAGGCCAGGGTGGATGGGGAGGGGCACGGAGGAGGGGGTGATGTGGAGGGAATGGGGAGGGCCAGGGAGGTAGTGGTGGTGGGGGCAGGGTGTAGAGGATGGGGGCAAGTGGAGTGGCGGGGGAGGGGCAAGTGGAGTGGCGGGGGAGGGGCAAGTGAGCAAAGGGTGGGGGAGGCCGGGGTGGGTGGGGGAGAGGCACAGAGGGGGGATGGGAAGGAATGGGGGAGGGGCAGGCGAACAGGGAGGGGGTAGGGATGGGGTGTAGGGGAGGGGTGCGAGGGGAGTGGCAGGGCAGGGGGTGAGGGTGCAAGGGTGGGGGAGGCCGCATTGGATGGCAGAGGGGCACAGAGGAGGGGGGAAGGGGAGAGAATGGGGGAGGGGCAGGGGTGGTTGTGGGGGTGGGGACAGGGTGTAGGGGGGGGGGGGGATATGGATGGGGGAAGGGTGGAGAGGCAGGAGGTAGTTGGGGGAGAGAATGGGGGAGGGGAGAGGTTGGGATGCATGGGGGAGGAGCAGAGAGGAGTGGAGGAGATGGGGAGAGGGTGGGGGAGGGGCAAAGGGGAGGGGTGAGGGGATAAGGGTGGGGGAGTGACAGGGTAGGGGAAGAGAGGATGGAGAGGATGGGGAGGGTGGGGAGAGGATGGGGAGGGGGGAAGGAGGATGGGGGAGGGGTGGGTAGTGATTGGGGAGAGGGAAGGATGGGGGAAGGGGGGGAAGGGACGAGGGGAGAAGACAGAAGGAGAAAAGAAATGTCATTTTTAAGAAATTTATTTTATTCTATTTTCTATTCTATTCTATTCTATTCTATTCTTTTCTATTCTTTTCTTTTTTTTCTATTCTTTTCTATTTTGTATTCCATTCCATTCCATTCCATTCTATTCTATTCTATATTGTTTCTATTCTAGTTTGTTCCTCTGCACCTACAGACCCCCTCAAGGTCAGACAGAGGTCAATCCCTGCAACTAGAGTCCACTCAAGGTCACCCAGAGGTCAATCCCTGCACCTAGAGTCCACTCAAGGTCAGCCAGAGGTCAATCCTTGACATAGAGACCCCTCAAGGTCAGCCAGAGGTCAATCCTTGACATAGAGACCCCTCAAGGTCAGCCAGAGGTCAATGCCTGCACCTAGAGTCCACCTCAAGTTCATACAGCGGTCAATCCATGCACTAGAGACCCCTTGAGCTCAGACAGAGGTCAAAACCTGCACAGGTCCATCATTACTTCCACGGACCCTCTCGAGGGCAGACACAGGTCCATCCCTGCACCCAGAGTTTCCCTCAAGGTCAGACAGAGGTCAAAACCTGCACCCAGAGTCCCATCAAGGTCAGACAGAGGTCAATTCCTGCACCCAGAGTCCCATCAAGGTCAGACAGAGGTCAATGCCTGCACCTAGAGTACCATCAAGGTCAGACAGAGGTCAATTCCTGCACCCAGAGTCTCCCTCAAGGTCAGACAGAGGTCAAAATGCCTGCACCTAGAGTACCATCAAGGTCAGACAGAGGTCCATCCCTGCACCCACAGTCTCCCTCAAGGTCAGACAGAGGTCAATGCCTGCACCCAGAGTCCCATCAAGGTCAGACAGAGGTCAATGCCTGCACTCAGAGTCTCCCTCAAGGTCAGACAGAGGTCAATGCCTGCACCTAGAGTTCCATCAAGATCAGCCAGAGGTCAGTCCCTACACTAGAGACAACTCGAGGTCAGCCAGAGGTCAATGCCTGCCCCTAGCATCACCTCAAGGTCATACAACAGTCAATCCATGCACTAGAGACCCCTCGAGGTCAGACAGAGGTCAATGCCTGCACCTAGAGTACCGTCAAGGTCAGCCAAAGGTCAATCACTGCACCTAGAGTCACCTCAAGGTCAGCCAGAGGTTAGTCCCTGCATTACAGACCACTCGAGGTCAGCCAGAGGTCAATCCTTGATCTACAGTACCGACAAGGTCAGCCAGAGGTCAATCTCTGCACCTAGAGACGCCTCAAGGTCATACAGGGGTCAATCCCTGCACCTAGAGTCCTCTAATGGTCAGACAGAGGTTAGGCTCTGCACTAGAGACCCTCTCAAGGTCAGCCAGAGGTCAATCCCTGCACCCAGAGTCCCCTCAAAGTCAGCCAGAGCTTAGTTCCTGCACTAGAGACACACTCAAGGTCAGCCAGAGGTCAATCCCTGCACCCAAAGTCCCCTCAAGGTCAGACAGAGGTTAGTTCCTGCAGTAGAGACCCTCTCAAGGTCAGACAGAGGTCAATCCCTGCACCCAGAGTCCCCTCAAGGTCAGCCAGAGGTCAATCCCTGCACCCAGAGTCTCCCTCAAGGTCAGCCAGAGGTCAATGCCTACACCCAGAGTCCCCTCAAGGTCAGACAGAGGTTAGTTCCTGCAGTAGAGACCCTCTCAAGGTCAGACAGAGGTCAATGCCTGCACCTACAGTACCCTCAAGGTCAGACAGAGGTCAATGCCTGCACCTAGAGTACTGTCAAGGTCAGACAGAGGTCAATGCCTGCACCTAGAGTACTGTCAAGGTCAGACAGAGGTCAGTCCATGCACCTAGAGTCACCTCAAGATCAGCCAGAGGTTAGTCCCTGAACTAGAGACCACTCGAGGTCAGCCAGAGGTCAATACCTGCACATAATGACCCTTTAAAGGTCAGCCAGAGGTCAATCCCTGCAGTAGAGACCCCTCGAGGTCAGGCAGGGGTCAATGCCTGCACCTACGGTCCTGTAAAGGTCGGTCAGAGGTCAATCCCTGCACCTAGAGTACTCTCAAGGTCAGACAGAGGTCAATACATGCATCTAGAGAACCATCAAGGTCAGACAGAGGTCAATGCCTGCCCCTAGAGACCCTCAAGGTCAGACAGAGGTCAATCCCTGCCCCTCAAGGTCAGAGGTCAATCCCTGAACCTAGGGTCCCTTCAAGGTCAGAAAGAGGTCAACCATTACTTCCACAGACCCCCTTCAAGGTCAGACAAGGTCAATTCCCTACACCTAGAGACCCAGTGCAAGGTCAGAGGTCAAACCCTGCACAGGTGCATCTCTCACTCCACAGACCCCACCAAGGGGTGATGGCAGCCATTTCCCAGTCCAGTAGGTCATGATGACGGCGCTGAGCATGATGCCCCCTCCCCCACCCCCTTTCCCAACCCCATGACGTCCCCCTCCCCCCTCCCCTTCCCAAACCCATCCCCAATCACGTCCCCCCAATCCCATCCCCTCCCCCCCAATCCCATCCCCATATCCCATCCTCCCACCCCTTCACCTAATGCCCCCTCCCCAGACCCCTCCCCCATGCCCCACACCACCCCTCCCCCAATCCCATCCCCCCTCCCAACCCTCCCCAATCCCCTCCCCCATGCCCCACCACTTCCCATTCCCGCTGTTCCCCGGTCTTGGTGAAGGGCCAGTAGGTCATCCGATGACGGTGCTGAGCCTGACGCGTTGCCCATCCCCCATGCCACCCCCAGTCCCCCCATCCCCACCCCATCCCCAATCCCCTCCCCCACGTCCCTCCCCCACGCCCCTCCCCGTCCCCCCCCACTCCGCAATCCCCCCCATCCCCACCTTCCCCCCCCCCTCCCCACCCGTCCCCTGCCCCCTTACCCGGTCTTGGCGGTTGGTCCAGTAGGTCATGGTCTTGACGGTTGGGCGCCGAGCCTGACGTCCCCACCCCCTCCCCACTATCCCCTCCCCACTCCCCTCCCCCCACTATCCGCTCCCCCTCCCCCCCCCCCCCCCATCCCCTCCCCCAATATCCGCCCCCCATTATCCTGTCCCCCCCTCCCCCCCCCACTCCCCTCCCCCCCCGCCCCCCATCCTCCCCCATTCCCCCCACCCTATCCCCCATCCCCATCCCCCCTCTCCCCCCCTCCCCACCCGCCCCCGGTCTTGGCGGTCTTGGTCCAGTAGGTCATGACAATGGCGCTGAGCATGACGTCCCCCCCCCCCCCCCTCCCCCCCTCTCCCCTCCCCCTCCCCCCGCTCCCCCCTCCCCACTCTCCCCCCCCCACTGTCCCTCCCCCCCCCACCATCCCGCCCCCCATCCCCGCCCCTCCCCACCCCCCACGCCCCTCGTCCCCTCCCGTACCCGGTCTTGGCGAAGTTGGTCCAGTAGGTCATGACGACGGCGCCGAGCCTGATCCCCTCCCTCCCCTCCCCCCCCCCTCCCCACTATCCCCTCCTCCCCACTCCCCCCCCACTCCCCTCCCCACCGCGCCCCACCCCCCCCTCCCCTCCCCCCCACGGTTGGTCCCCTCCCCACTCCCCCTCCCCAATATCCCTCCCCCATTATCCTGTCCCCCCTCCCCCCCCTCCCCACTCCCCCCCCCCTCCCCCCCCCCCCCCCCTCCCCCCCCCACTCCCCCCCATCCCATCCCCACGCCCCCATTATCCGGTTTACTCCCCCTCCCCCGGTCTTGGGCGGTTGGTCCAGTAGGTCATGACAATGGCGCTGAGCATGACGTCCCCCTCCCCCCCCCCCTCCCCACTCTCCCCTCCCCCCCCCCCCTACCCCTCCCCACTATCCCCCCCCACTATCCTCCCACACTCCCCTCCCCACTATCCCCTCCCCCCCCTCCCCCCCCTCCTCCCCTCCCCACCCCCCTCCCCATCCTGTCCCCCCACCCCCTCCCCCGCCCCTGGTTCCCCCCACCCCGTCCCCCCATCCCCCGGTCTTGGCGAAGTTGGTCCAGTAGGTCATGACGCTGAGGCGCTGAGCATGACGTCGCCGTTCACCCGGTCTTGGCGGGAGAAGTTGCAGGCTGACGTCCCCCTCCCCAAGAGGTCCGCTCCCCATTATGGCGCCGAGCATGGGGACGCCGAAGACGTAGGGCACCTCCCCACTCTCCCCTCGCCGTGGGGCCCCACCCCCTTATCCTGTACCGGTCTTGGCGCGTTGGTCTCGTCGCCCCAGCAGTCTGGGGCTTTCATGTCCGCCTGGCAGTGGTGGTAGAAGGCGGTCTTGGCGGTTGGTCCAGTAGGTGACGGGGGGAGCCCCTATCCTCCCCGCGCGTGCAGGTCGGCGGTGGCCACGGCGGGCGCCACCCACTGGTGGTCGGTGAAGACGGGGGCATGACATCCCCCGACGGGTCTTGGCCAATCCCCACCGCGCCCCCTCATCGGGGTTGTGTTGGTCCAGTAGGTCGCCCAGTCGGTGTACATGAACTTGATGGTCTCGCGCAGCGTGTCCTTGCCCTCGGGGTAGCCGTACAGGTGGTCCACGGCTCCCCACGGAGTCCCCCGCCCCACTCCTCCCCACGCCCCCCCCCGGGGTCCACCAGCCCGTCCAAAGGTCCGTGGGCGCCGAGCATGGGGACGAAATAATAGGGAATAAACTCCCACTCCCGGCCCAGGCGGGAATTGAGCCCCTCGCCCTGGTTCACGCCCAGCATGATGTCGTAGTTGAGGAACTCGCCCTGCTCCATCAGGATCTGCGGGTCGTCGGGGATGACGTCGCGAAGGGTCCCCGTCCCGATCACGGGGCCGGCGATCCATGGATCACGTCCACGGGGGGCGCCACCGTGGGCCTGCTGTCAGCAGCTCCCGCTGGCTCTTGCGACGCAGGCACTCCACCAGCTCCGACGTGTCCAGCATGTGGCAGCCCACCTGGGCGCGGGTGCGTGGGCGCGCGGGGGAGGGGCGGGACAGAGAAAGAAAGATGGCAGCCCGGGATTAAACCGATGAGATGAAACAAATTTAAATTAATTCTGAAATACAGTCGCCAGTCCACCGTAAAAGAGAAAATACGAAATAATAAGTGAATAAATTCAATTAATGAATTAATTAATTAAATAACGATGGTAAGAATTAAATCACGACCATAATAAGTAGATTTAAATTAATCGTGAAATACGAAACCGTTGAATAAATCGAATCGATTAATTAATTAATTGATGAGATGCGTAAATAAATTAAGTCAAATATGAAATATGAAATAATTGAACATTAAATGAATTTAATGGCGCAGGCACGCCAAATCATCCCTCCCCCCGGGAATCCCGGGAGATGCGCCACATCCCAGTCAAAGAGAAAATACGAAATCAGTGAAATTATTAAAAGAGAAAAGAAAATAATGGAAAAATAACAAGTGAATAAATTGAATTGATTAATTAATTAATTAAATAACGACAGTAAGAATTAAATCACGACCATAATAAGTAAATAAATTTAAATGAATTGTCAAATAAGAAACCGTTGAATAAGTCGAATTGATTAATTAATTAATTAATTGATGAGATGCGCCACAAATCATCAGTCGACCGTCAAAGAGAAAATACGAAATAACAAGTGAATAAATTGAATTGATTAATTAATTAATTAAATAACGACGGTAAGAATTAAATCACGACCATAATAAGTAGATTTAAATTAATTGTGAAATACGAAACCATTGAATAAATCGAATCGATTAATTGATTAATTAATGGGATGTGTCATGAATCGTCAGTCGACCGTAAAATACGAAATCAGTGAATAAATTGAATTAATTAATTAAATCATGATGGTAAGAATGAAATCACGACCATAAAAAGTAAATAAATTAACTTAAATATGAAATATGAAATAAGTGAATCATTAAATGAATTGAATGGTGCAGGCACGCCACCAGCTCCGACGTGTCCAGCATGTGGCAGCACACCTGGGCGCAGGTGCATGGGTGCGCGGGGGGGGGGGAACAGAGAAAGAAAGATGGCGGCCGGGACGATGAGATGCGCCACGAATCGTCAGTCGACCGTAAAAGACAACATACAAAATCAGTGAATACGTTGAATTGATTGATTAATTGATTAATTAAACCACGACCACAATAACTGAATTAATTAAATGGAAAATATAAAAATCACTGAATAAATCGAATGGATTGATTTATTAACGAGAGGCGTCATGAATCGTAAGTCGACCGTAAAATACAAAATACGAAATCAGTGAATAAATTGAATTAATTAATTAAATCAGGACGGTAAGAATGAAATCACGACCATAAAAAGTAAATAGACTTAAATTAATTGTGAAATACGAAACCGTTGAAAAAATCGAATTGATTAACTAATTAATTATTAATTGATGATATGCGCCACGAATCGTCACTTGGCCGGAAAATTCAAAATGCAAAATCGGTGAATAAATTGAATTAATTAATTACATAATGATGGTAAGACTTAAATCATGACCATAATAAGTAAATAAATTTAAAATAATTGTGAATAAATCGAACGATTAATTAATTAATTAAACATCGTTGAATAAATCGACAAAATAAGAAATTGATTAATTAATTTATTAATGATGGATCACACGACCATAAGAAATAAATAAATTTAAATCATTACGAAAACCGTTCAATAAATCAAATCGATTAATTAATTAATTAATGAAAGACAAAATCGACCGTAAAATACGAAATCACTGAATAAATTGAATTAATTAATTAATTAAATAATGATGGTAAGAATTAAATCACGACCATAATAAGTAAATAAATTTAAATTAATTGTGAAATACGAAACCGTTGAATAAATCGAATCGATTAATTAATTAATTAATGGGATGCGAATCATTGAATTGATTAATTAAATCGGTAAGAATAAAAGACAAAAATAAACTTAATTGTGAAATAGGAAACCGTTGAAAAAATCGAATTGATTGGGGCGCGCCACTAATCTGGTGAATAAATGGAATGAATTGATTAATTAAATGAGGACGGTAAGGATTAAATCACGACCATAAAAAGTAAATAAATTTAAAGGAATTGTAAAATACGAAACCGTTGAATAAATCGAATTGATTAATTAATTAATGATATGCATCTTGTATCGTAAGTCGACCGTAAAATACAAAATATGAAATCAGTGAATAAATGGAATGGATTGATTAATTAAATCAGGATGGTAAGAATGAAATCACGACCATAAAAAGTAAATAAATTAAATTAAATATGAAATATGAAATAAGTGAATCATTAAATGAATTGAATGGCGCAGGCATGCCACCAGCTCCGACGTGTCCAGCATGTGGCAGCCCACCTGGCATGGGCGGGGGAGGGGCGGGACAGAGAAAGAAAGATGGCGGGCGGGGTGGCGTCAAAAAGAAAGATGAAATCAGTGAATAAATTGAATTGATTGAGATGCGCCACAAATTAAATCAGTCCCGTCAAATAAAAAATAATTCTAACATACGAAATCAGTGAATAAGTTGAATTGATTGATTAATTGATTAATTAAACCACGACCTTAATAACTGAATTAAATTAAATGGAAAATATAAAAATCACTGAATAAATCGAATGGATTGATTTATTAACAAGATAATGTGATGCGTCATGAATAAATAAGTCGACCGTAAAAGACAAAATAAAAAGACAATTGAATTAATTAATTACAAATCATGGTGAATAAGTTGAATGGATTAATTAATTGATTAATTAAAAACCACGACAACAATAAATTAATTAATTAAATTAAATGGAAAATATAAAAATCACTGAATAAGTTGAATGGATTGATTTATTAATCGTGGCGGTAAGCATTAAAGCCACCGCGATACGTCAATGAATTAAATGAAATGGAATTGATTAATTAATTAATGAAAAAAAAAACACAAAATACGAAACAAGTGAATAAATTTAATTAATTCATTAATTAAATCATGGTGGTAAGAATGAAATCACGACCATAATAAGTCAATAAATTAAATGAAATGTAAAATGTAAAATAATTGAATCATTCAATGAATTGAATAAATTAAATGGATGAATGAATGAATTAGATCATGATGATAATAAGGAAGTAATGATGGTAAGCAGGAAAGACGGATGATGACGGGGGGCGGGGGAGGGGCGGGAGAAAGAAAGATGGCCGCCCGGGCGACGAGATGCGTAAGGCGCGTAAGTCCCCGTAAAATACAAAAGACGAAATCGGTGGATAAATTGGATTGATTGATTAAATCGTGACGATAAGAATTAAATAATGACCATAATAAGTAAATAAATTAAATGAAATGTAAAATACAAAACCGTTGAAGAAATCGAATGGATTGATTAATTAGTTGATGATATTCATCATGAATTGTAAGTTGACCGTGAAATACAAAATATGAAATCAGTGAATGAATTGAATGGATTGATTAATTAATTAATTAAATTGTGCCAGTGAGAATTAAATAACCACGGTAAGTAAATAAATTAAATTAAATATGAAATATCAAAATCGTTGAATAAATTGAATTGATTAATTAAATCATGATGGTAAGAATGAAATAATGACCATAATAAGTAAATAAATTAAATTAAATATGAAACATGAAATAATTGAATCATTCAATGAATTGAATAAATTAAATGGATGAGTGAATGAATGAGATCATGATGATAATAAGGAAGTAATGATGGTAAGCAGGAAAGATTGATGATGAAGAAAGGGGGCGGGGAGGGGCAGGAGAAAGAAAGATGGTGAATAAATTGGATTGATTGATTAATTAATTAATTAATTAAATCACGGCCATAATAACTCAATGAATTAAATGAAATGGAAAATATAAAATCGCTGAGTCATTAAATAAACTGAATAAAAATACAAATATTAAGGAAATCAGTGAATAAATTGAATGGATTGATTAACTAATTAATTAAATCGTGGCGGCAAGAATTCAATAACAACCATGATAAATAAATAAATAAATTAATTAATTAATTAATTAATTAAAAAAGAATTAAATTTAATATAAAATAATTAAATAAATCGAATTAATTAATTAATTAATTAATTAATTAATTAATGATGACAATAAGGAAATAATGACGGTAGGAAGTAAACAGTGATGATGATGGAGGCGCCACGAATCGTCAGTCGACCGTAAAATACAAAATACGAAATCAGTGAATACATTGAAATGAATGGATTGATTAACTAATTAATTAAATCGTGGCGGCAAGAATTCAATAACAACCATGATAAATAAATAAATAAATTAATTAATTAAAAAAAGAATGGAATTTAATATAAAATATAAAATAATTAAATAAATCGAATTAATTAATTAATTAATTAATGATGACAATAAGGAAATAATGACGGTAGGAAGTAAACAGTGATGATGACGGGAGGCGCCACGAATCGTCAGTCGACCGGAAATCAGTGAATAAATTGAAATTACTTATTAATTAAATTAAATGGAAAATATGAAATAATAATCGAATAAATTGAATTGATGAATTAATTCATTCATTAATAAGATTCGCCACGAATCGTAACTCCACTGTAACATACAAAAAATGAAATAAGTGAACAAATTGAATTGATTAATTAATTAATTAAATTGAATTGATGAATTAAGAATTTATTAAATAAAACACAAAAATAATAAGTAAATAAATTAAAGTAAATGTGAAATATGGAATAATTTAATAAATGGATCAATGAATTAAATAATGATAGTAATAAGGACATAATAAATCATAAAAAGAAGTAAATAGTGATGATAATGAGTCAATAATAAATGGCAGGTCGATGAAAAATTAATAATAAATGATAAATAATAAGAAGGAAACAGTGATACTGGTCAGGAAATGATCATAATGATAAGTCAGTGATGATGAAAAGAAAATCCTAATAATTAATTCATGATAATAATAAAGACATAATGATGATAAATTAATAATTAAATGAGGAATAAATGATCATCATAATTAAATAATGATAAGTCAATAATACACGGCAGGTCGATTAAAAATTAATAATACATCATAAATAAATGATCATAATAATTCAATAATGATAACAATCAATGAATAGTAAATAAATAAATAATAAACAAATGATAATAACTAAATAATGATAACAATATATGAATAGTAAATAAATGAAACGAATAAATAAATAGTGAACAAATGATCATAATAATTCAATAATGATAATAATCAGGAAATAATGATGGTGGTAACAAGTAAATAGTGATGATGATGATAAGTCAATAATAAATGGCAGGTTGATGAAAAATTAATAATAAATGATAAATCATAAGAAGGAAACTAATCCTGGTCAGGAAATGATCATAATAATTAAACAATGATAATAATCAGGAAATAATGATGGTAAGAAGTAAATAGTGATGAAAATAAGTCAATGATAAATGGCAGGTCGATGAAAAATGAATAATAAATGATAAATCATAAGAAGGAAACTAATCCTGGTCAGGAAATGGTCATAACAATTAAATAATGATGAAAAGCAAATCCTAATAATTAAATCATGATAATAATATGGAAATAAAGATGATAACAAGTAAATAGTGTTGGTGATAAGTCAATAATAAATGGCAGGCCGATGAAATATTAATAATGAATAATAAATAATGAGAAGGAAACTAATCCTGGTCAGGAAATGATCATAATAATTAAATAATGATGAAAAGAAAATCCTAATAATTAAATCATGATAATAATATGGAAATAAAGATGATAACAAGTAAATAGTGATGGTGATAAGTCAATGATAAATGGCAGGTCAATGAAATATTAATAATAAATGATAAATCATAAGAAGGACACTAATCCTGGTCAGGAAATGATCATAATAATTAAATAATGATAACAATCAGGAAATAGTGATGGTAAGAAGTCAATAATAAATGGCAGGTCAATGAAAAATTAATAATAAATGATAAATCATAAGAAGGACACTAATCCTGGTCAGGAAATGATCATGATAAATAATGATGATAATAATGAGGACATAATGATGGTAAAAGTAAATAGTGATGATGAAAAGTAATAAATGTCATAAATGAACAATAATAAAGTAATAGAGAATACATTGATCAATAATAAAAAAATAATAGACCAATAAATAAGTGAATAATGATCAAAAATAATAAATGAATAAACAACCAAGAACAAATTAATAAATAAGCGAAAAAAATAAAAATCAATAAGTGAATCACCAAGAATAAATTAATAAATAAGCGGATCAATAATAATAATATTAAGTCAATAACCCACAATAAGTTCATCAACTAAGAGGGTAACTGATAATTAATGAATCACCAGTAATAAATGAGTAAATCAGTGCATCAATAATAATTGATAAGCAAATAACCAATCACAGACGAGTCAAGAATAGTGAATAATTAAGTCACCAATAATAAATGAATAAATAAGTCAATCGCCAATCTGAGATGAATGAATCAGTGCGTCAATAATAGTGAATCATTAGGTCACCAATAATAAATGAATAAATAAGTCAATCGCCAATCTTAGATTAATGAGTCAGTGAGTCAATAATAATGAACACGGAACTCACCAAAATAAATGAATAAGTAAATAAAAAATAACCTATCATAGATCAATGAATAATTAAGTCACCAAAATAAATGAATAAATAAATAAATAACCAATCATAGATTAATACCCAATTTTAGATTAACGAATAAGTGAGTCAATAAATAATGAATAATTAACTCATCAGTAATAAATGAATAAATAAATAAATCACCATTCTTAGATTAATAATGAGTAATGAATAATTGAGTCACCAATAATAAATGAATAAATAAATAAATCACCAAATGTTAGATTAATGAATAAGCGAGTCAGTAAATCATGAATAAGTAAAACTCACCAATAAAAACGAATAAAATAAATAAATAAACAGAAATTGAGTCAATAAATAATGAATCATTAAGTCACCAATAATAAATGAGCAGATGAATAAATCACCAATCTGAGATTAATGAATAGATATGTAAATAACCAATCTTAGATTAATGAGTAATGAATAATTAAGTCGCCAATAATAAATAAATAACCAATCAGAGATTGAGTCAATAAATAATGCATAATTAAGTCACCAAAATAAATGAAAAAAATAAGTCAATCACCAATCTTAGATGAATGAAAAAGTGAGTCAATAGATAATGAATCATTAACTCACCAATAATAAATGAATAAATAAGTAAATCACCAATCTGAGATTAATGAATCATTTTTGAGTCAATAATAATGAACAAGGAACTCACCAAAGTAAATGAATAAATAAATAAATAAATAACCTATCATCGATCAATGAATAATTAAGTCACCAATAAAAAAATGACTGAATAAATACATAACCAATCACAGATTAATGAACCATGAATAATTAGGTCACCAATAATAAATGAATAAATAGGTAAATCACCAATCTGACATTAATGAATAAGTGAGTCAGTAAATCATGAATAAGTAACTCAATAATAATAAATAATTAATAATAAATAATAAATAATTCAGTAAAAAATAAATAAATAATAAATAAATAAATAATAAATAACCAATCAGATATTGAGTCAATAAATAATGAATAATTAAGTCACCAATAATAAATGAATAGATAATTAAATCACCAATCTTAGATTAATGAATCATGAATAATTAAGTCACCAATAATAAATGAATAAATGAATAAATGAATAAATAAATAACCTGATTAATGAATCATGAATAATTAAGTCACCAATAATAAATGAATAAATAAGTAAATAACCAATCAGAGATTAGTCAATAGATAATGAATAATTAAGTCACCAATAATAAATGGATAAATAAGTAAATAGGCAATCTGAGATGAATGAATAAGTGCATCAGTAAATCATGAATAAGTAACTCACCAATAATAAATGAATAAATAAATAAATAACCAATCAGAGATTAAGTCAATAGATAATGAATAATTAAGTCACCAATGAGAAATGAATAGATAGATCAATAAACAATGAATAAGTAAGTCACCAATAATAAATGAATAAATAATTAAATAACTAATCTTGGATTAATGAATAAGTGAGTCAGTAAATCATGAATAATTAATTGAATAAATAACAAATAAATAAATAAGTAACAAACCAATCTTGCATTAATGAATCAGTGAGTCAATAACAAATGAATAAATAAATAAATAACCATTCTTAGATTAATGAGTAATGAATAATTGAGTCACCAATACTAAATGAATAAATAAGTAAATCACCAATCTGAGATTAATGAATCAGTGAGTCAATAAATCATGAATAATTAATTCATCAATAATAAATGAATGAATAAATAAATAACCAATCATCGATTCAATGAATAATTAAGTCACCAATAATAAATGAATGAGTAAATAAATGAACCAATCTTAGATTAATGAATCATGAATAATTAAGTCACCAATAATAAATGAATAAATAGGTAAATAACCAATCAGAGATCAATAAATAATTAAGTCAACAATAATAAATGAATAAGTAAATAAATAACCAATAAGTAACAAACCAATCTTGCATTAATGAATCAGTGAGTCAATAACAAATGAATAAATAAATAAATAACCATTCTTAGATTAATGAGTAATGAATAATTAAGTCACCAGTAATAAATTAATAAATAAATAAATAATCAATGAATCAGTGAGTTAATAAATGATGAATTAAGTCATCAATAATAAATGAATGAATAAATAAATAACCAATCATCGCATCATGAATAATTGAATAAAACCAATCAGAAATCAATAACCAATCTTGAATAATTAATCATCAAAAATAATAAATTAATAAGTAAATAAATAACCAATCGGATATTAATAAATCATGAATAATTAAGTCACCAATAATAAATTAATAAGTAAATAAATAACCAATCAGAGATTAATAAATCATGAATAATTAAATCACCAATAATAAATGAATGAATAAATAAATTAATAAATGATGAAGCACCAATAATAACTGAATCATGAATAAATCACCAATCAAGATCAAGTAATGAATAATTAAGTCACCGGATGAATGAAGTAAATAAATAAACAATGAATTAATAAATCATGAAGCAGTCACCAATAATAAATGAATAAATAAATAAATCACCAATCAAGCTGATGCCCATGACCTAATGAATAATCAGAGCTGAATGAATGATGAAATAATGTGAATGAGCCGGCTGGTAGTGAGTTGCCCAGCAGTTGTCCAGCTGCTGTACAGCGCCGTGCCGCTCTGGATGATGGCCTTCTGGAACAGCCCTGCGCACAGCCACGCGGCGGGGGGAGAGAACGTGGCATACAGATACATATGTTAATTTAATTTAATTAATTTAATTTAATTTTCACGGGGGAGGGGGATATATATATATATATACATATAATTAAATTTTATTTTATTTTGATGGGGAGGGAGAGAGGAGGATATATATGTAAAATTAAATTTTATTTAATTTTATTGGCTTTTCAAGGTTGGGTCGTGGTCCAGCGCAGGCTAACGTGGAATTCATTCTGTCATCACCATGATTTATATATTAGATTTTATTTAATTTTATTGGCTTTTCAAGGTTGGGTCATGGTCCAGCGCAGGCTAATGTGGAATTCATTCTCTCATCACTATTATTTTTGGTCTCATTATATATACATGCACACATACACACACACACACACACACACACACACACATATATATATATATATATATATATATATATGTATATATACTAAAATTTTATTTAATTTTATTGGTTTTTCAAGGTTGGGTCTTGCTCTAGCCCAGGCTAACGTGGAATTCATTCTGTCATCACCATGATTTATATATATATATATGCATATATAATTAAATTTTATTTTATTTTGATGGGGAGCGGGAGAGGAGGATATATATATATATATATATATATATATATATATATATATATATATAATTTTTATTGGCTTATTGAGGTTGGGTCTGGCTCTAGGCCCAGGCCGACTCTGCAATTCTGCTCTGTCATTTCAGGCCGGCTTTGAACTCACGGCCCTCCCTCCTCCTCTTCCTCCCTCCTCGGCCTCCTCAGTACTGGGCCTAATGGCTGTGACCCTCCCCCCTCCCCTCCCCCTCACCTCCCCAATCCCCATGTCCCCTCCCCCATCCCTTTTCTCACTCCCCCTCCCACCTCCTCCCCATCCCCCTCCCCCTCCCTTCCTCCTATCCCCTCCTCCTCCCTCCCTCCCCTCCCCTCCCCCTCCCTTCTGCCCCACCCCTCCCCTCTTCCTCCTACCCCTTCTCTCCCCCTTCCTCCTCCTCCTCCTCCCCCCTCTCCCATCCCCCCCCCCTCTACCCCCCCCCCCCATCCCATCCCTCCTCCCTCCCCTCCCCATCTCCCTCACCCATCCCCAGCCCCCTGCCCATCCCTTCTGACTCCTCCTATCTCCACCCCTCCCCATCCCCCACATTTCCCTTCCCCACACCCTCCCCCCATCCCTCTGCCCATCTATCCCTTCTCTCCTCCTACCTGCCCCCTCCCCATCTCCCCCATTTCCCCTCCCCATTTCCCCCCCCCCCACAGCCCTCCCCACCTATCCCTTCTCTCTCTCCTCCTACCTCCCCCTCCCCCCATCTCCCCCATTTCCCCCCCCACCCCTCCCCCACCCCTCCCCATTCCCCTCCCCTCCCCATTCCCCTCCCCATTCCCCTATCCCCCCTCCTCTCCTCCGCCCACCCACCCCCCCCCATACGGTTCCCCTACCCCCTCCCAGCGCCCTTGCCCAAGTAGTGTGAGAGTGTGAGCAGGCTGGCCCCTCCCCAGGCTCCCCTCCCCACCGAAGATGGTGACCCTCTTGGGGTCCTACATCCGCCCCTCCGTTCTCCCCGATCCACCCAGCGCCTGGATCTGGTCCCAGATCCCCTGCCCATCCCTGGTCCCTCCTCAGGAAGCCTGCCTCCCCAGGGGAGGGGACGCGGGGGAGGGACCCGGGGAGGGGACCTGGGGGGGGGATTTGGGATGCGGGCGGGGAGGGGGGGGGCCCCTCCCCAGGGGGAGGGGATCCCCGGGGCGGATGAGGGGGAGAGGCCGGTGGGGGCCCAAGTGGGGGGGGATGGGGTCGCGGGGGGGGGGAGGGACCTCCCACCCCTCCCCATTCCCCTCCCCCACCTATCCTTCTCTCTCGGGCAGGGAGGGGATCCCCTGGGGAGGGGATGGGGGCGGGGGAGGGGGGCCCATCCCTTTCTCGGAGAGTGGGGGGGGATGGGGGACGCCTCATTCCGGGGAGGGGAGGGGGAAGTGGGGGGGGATGGGGATCCCCTCTGCCATCTGGGCGGGGAGGGACACCCCACACCCCTCCCCGGGTCCCATCCCCCGGGGCGGGGGGGGGGACGGGGAGTGGGGGGGGGGATCCCCCACGGGTGGGGAGGGGGAGGGGCGTGGCGAGGGAGGGTGGGAAACTCAGGGCTCCCAGTCAGTGGCCGTGTCCACGGCTGGCGCACACGTCATGTCCGTCATATCCATACGTCCACACGTGTATCCATACATACACGCATCCATCCATATAGAAACATATATATATATATATATGTGCCACATTCGCAAACACATATAGGTGCATAAACCCATATACACGTATATAACACAAACATATATACATGTGGATAAAGATGTATACACATGTAAATATCACATTCACATACACTCACACATATACATATACATATTCATACATACATACACATATATACCTTTGCAAATATATATAGGTGCATAAATCCATAGACACGTATATACTGCACACACACAAATATAGGTGCCTAAATACAGATATACACATATATACCACATTCACAAAAACATATATGTGCATAAATCCATTACACGTATATACCACACATATATGTGCATAAATCCATATACACGAATCTAACATAAACACATATATACATGTGGATAAAGACATATACACACGCATATATACCACATTCACATACACTCACACATATACGTATTCATACATACATACACATATATACCTTTGCAAATATATATAGGTGCATAAATCCATAGACACGTATAAGGGGATGGGGAGGGATGGGGGACACACACAAATATAGGTGCATAAATACAGATATACACATATGTACCACATTCACAAACACATATATGTGCATAAATCCATATACATGTATATACTTTAAACATATATATACATGGGAAGTAAAGGGGATGGGGATACGGGCGGGGATATATACCACATTCAGGGGACTCACATATACATATCATACATATACACACATACATACCTTTGCGGGGGATGGATGCATAAACGGGCGGGGAGGGGATGCGGAAGTGGGGGACATATATATACATGTGCATAAAGACATATATACACAGGGGAGGGGCGGGAAACACTCACACATATACATATTCATACATACCACACATATATACCTTTGCAAATATATAGATGCATAAATCGCCCACACGTATCCATACACATATATATATACATGGATAAAGACATAACACACATGTATATATACCACATTTACATACACTCACACATATACATATTCATATATATACACATATACATGTTTGCAAATATATACATGTGCATAAATACATATACACCTATAAATACACACACACACAAATACAGGTTCATCACAGATATACACATATGTTACATATTCACATATATACATATATGATGCATAAGTCCATTACATGTATATGCTTTAAACATATATATACATGTGCATAAAGACATATGCACATGCATATATACCACATTCACATACACTCACATATATACATTCATGCATAATATATACTTGTATACACCTTTGCAAATAGATATAGCACATAAATACATTCACATATACCACACACATATATATAGGTTCATAAATACAGATATACACATATATACCACATTCACAAACATATATGTGGTGCATATATACATGTATATACACATATATGTACAGAAAATATTACATATATATAACATAAACACATATATACATGTGGATAAAGACATATATACACATAAATACACATTCACATACACTCACACATATACATATTCATACATATATACACGTATATACTTTGCAAAATATATAGGTGCATAAATCCATCATACATGTATATACTGCACACACACAAATATATATATAAATACATATATACACATATGTACACATTCAAACACATATATGTGCATAAGTTCATATACATGTATAAACACATATATGCATAAATCCATATAGGTATATAAATGCTTCATACATATATACATGTGGATAAAGACATATATACACATATATAAACATTCACATACATCACATATATACATATTCACAAACATATATACACATATATATTTGCAAAATATATACATGCATAACCCATACATACATATATAACACAAAGATGTATATACCATAGACATATATACACAATATATATACATTCACACACATATACACATGTACATATTTCTACATATTTACACGTATATACCTTTGCACATACATAGGTGCATAAATCCTCATAATGTATATATACACACACATATATATAAAACATACATACATATACACACAATCTATATATATGTATTTCTACATATATACATGTATATGCTATTCTTTTCAAAATATATATGTGTATAAATACACATACACATATATACCACAAACATATATATAGGTGAATAAATGCACAAACACACATATATGCAACATTCACAAACACACACATACACTACATATATATCTATGTATATACATGTATATACCACATTTATAAACATATATACACATATATATGCATATTTCTATATATATGCACCTACATACATATATTGCAAACATATATATATGAATATATACACACATATATATATACACAAATATACACACATATCATAAATAAACACACATATATGCAAATTTCCACATATACACACATATATACCTCATTTGCAAACATATACAGGTGCAAAAATATAAGAATATATACGTGTATACCACATTCACACATAAACACACATATATATGCATATTTCCACATATACACACGTATATACCTCATTTGCAAACATACAGGTGCATAAATACATATATACACGTGTATGCCACATTCACAAACATATACACACATATATATACATATTTCTACATATATACACGAATATACCTCATTTGCAAACATATGTATATGCATAAATACCTGTACACCTATATACCACATTCACAAAGACACACACTCATATATATGCATATTTCTATAGATATACACATATATACCTCATTTGCAAACATATACAGGTGCATAAATACCTATACACGTATATACCACATTCACAAACACACACACACACATATACATATTTCTCCATATATAAACCTATATACCTCATTTGCAGACATATATATGCATAAATACCTATACACCTATATGCCACATTCATAAACATATACCTACACATATATACATATTTCTACATATGTACATGTATATACCTCATTTGCAAACATATATATATGCATAAATACCTATACATGTATATACCACATTCACACACACACACATTCATATTTCTACATATACACACGAATATACCTCATTTGTAAAACATATATATATGCATAAATACATATACACATATATACTACATTCACACCACACATCTATACATGTTTCTGCATATACACACACGTATATACCTCATTTGTAAAATATATATATATGCATAAATACATATACACATATATTCCACATTCACACACACATCTATACATATTTCTGCATATATATACACGTATATACCTCATTTGCAAACATATATATATATATGCATAAATACCTATACATGTATATACCACATTCACAAAGACACACACATATATAAACATATTTCTACGTATATACATGAATATACCTCATTGGCAAACATATATATATGCATAAATACATATATACACATATATTGCCACATTCACACACACATCTATACATATTTCTGCATATACACATGAATATACCTCATTTGCAAAATATATATATATGCATAAATACCTATACATGTATATACCACATTCACAAAGACACACACTCATATATATGCATATTTCTACAGATATACACCTATATACCTCATTTGCAAACATATATATGCATAAAATACATATATACATATATACCACATTCACATTCACATCTATACATATACATATGGTATATACTACATATAAACCTATATATCTCAAACATATATATATATGCATAAATACATATACACATATATTCCACATTCACAAAGACCCACACATATATACATATTTCTGCATATACACACAAATATACCTCATTATGCAAACATATATATGCATAAATACATATACATGTATATACCACATTCACCCCCACATCTATACATATTTATGTATATACACACGTATATACCTCATTGGCAAACATAAAAATATATATATATATTAAATATGCATAAATACATATACATGTATATACCACATTCACCCCACACACACATATATATATACATATGGTATATACACACATATATACCTCATTGGTAAACATATATACATATGCATAAATACATATACACATATATACCACATTCACCCCCACATCTATACATATACATATGGTATATACACACGTATATACCTCATTTATAAACATATACATATGCATAAATACATATACACATATAGCACATTCACCCCACACACATATATAAACATATTTATGGTATATACACCTATATACCTCATTGGCAAACACAAACATATATATATATATGCATAAATACATATACACATATATACCACATTCACCCCCACATCTATACATATACATATGGTATATACATTGGTGGCAATATATATATATATCATATATATAAACATACAGGTGCATAAATACATATACACATATATAGCACATTCACCCCCACACATATACATATACATATGGTATATACACACATATATACCTCATTGGCAAACATATATATATATGCATAAATACATATACATGTATATACACATTCACAAAGATACACATGTATATATACATATTTCTGCATATACACACGTATATACCTCATTTGCAAACATATATATGCATAAATACCTATACATGTGTATGCCACATTCACCCCCACATATACATATACATATGGTATATATACATGCATATACCACATTCACAAAGACATATAGGTGCACAGATGCCTATACACACGCGTATACCTGTGCAAATATATGTGTGCACAGATACATATACACACACGTATACGCCACATGTGCACACACACACGTATACACACGTATACACACATATACATATACATATGGTATATATACATGCATATACCACATTCACAAAGACATATAGGTGCACAGATGCCTATACACACGCATATACCTGTGCAAATATATGTGTGCATAAATACATATACACACACGTATACACCACATGTGCACACACACACGTATACACACGTATACACACATATACATATACATATGGTATATATACACGCATATACCACATTCACAAAGACATATATGTGCACAGATGCATATACACATGCATATACCTGGGCAAATATATGTGCATAAATACATATACACACATATACGCCACATGTGCACACACACACACACGTATACACACGTATACACACATATACATATACATATCATATATATGCATGCATATACCACATTCGCAAAGACATATAGGTGCACAGATGCATATACACATGCATATACCTGGGCAAATATATGTGTGTGCATAAATACATATACACACATATACGCCACATGTGCACACACACATGTATACACACGTATACACACATATACATATACATATGGTATATATACATGCATATACCACATTCACAAAGACATATAGGTGCACAGATGCCTATACACACGCGTATACCTGTGCAAATATATGTGTGCACAGATACATATACACACACGTATATGCCACATGTGCACACACACATGTATACACACGTATACACACATATATATGGTATATATACACGCATATACCACATTCACAAAGACATATAGGTGCACAGATGCCTATACACACGCGTATACCTGTGCAAATATATGTGTGCACAGATACATATACACACACGTATACGCCACATGCGCAAACACACACGTATACACACGTATACACACATATACATATACATATGGTATATATGCATGCATATACCACATTCACAAAGACATATAGGTGCACAGATGCCTATACACACGCATATACCTGTGCAAATATATGTGTGTGCATAAATACATATACACACACACGTACACACACACATGTACACACACACATACACACACACACATGTCTAGATATGGACATGTATGTGCACTTTGCAAACATGTATGTTACGTGTGGTGACTTTGGTTGATTTATGTACTTGAGACTCAGCCTTCACTTTATTCCATTTATTATTCTATTTCCTATTTTATCGTCGTCGTGTTGATTTTATATTTTTGAATTTTTCTTCTCATCTCATTTTATATGTTTTAAATTTTATTTCACTTTATTATTTTCTATGATGATACGTGTTACTTTATCTTATTGATCCCTTTTACTTTGATTTATTATTTATTTACAGCCTTCATTTTGTACATTTTAATTTTATTTCATTTATTATTCTATGTTATATTTTATCTTTACCATTGTTTTATTTATTTTTATTTTTGTATTTTTCTTCTCATCTTATTTTAGATATTTTAACATTTATTTCACTTTATTATTTTCTATGATGATCTATGTGTTACTTTATCTTATTGATCCCTTTTACTTTATTATTTATTTTTTTGAGACACAGCCTGTTTTTTGTACATTTTCATTTTATTTCATTTATTATTCCATTTTCTGTTTTACCTTACCATTGTTTTATTTATTTTACATTTTTGTATTTTTCTTCTCATCTTATTTTAGATGTTTTTAAATTTATTTCACTTTATTATTTTCTATGATGATCTACGTGTTACTTTATCTTATTGATCCCTTTTACTTTGATTTATTATATATTTACACCCGTCATTTTGTACATTTTCATTTTATTTCATTTATTATTCTATTTTCTGTTTTATCTTACCATTGTTTTATTTATTTTTTATTTTTGTATTTTTCTTCTCATCTTATATTAGATGATTTTAAATTTATTTCACTTTATTATTTTGTATTATGATCTACGTGTTACTTTATCTTATTGATCCCTTTTACTTTGATTTATTCTTTATTTACACCCTTCATTTTGTACATTTTCATTTTATTTCATTTATTATTCTATTTCCTATTTTCTATCTTATCATCGTTGCATTTATTTCATATTTTTGAGTTTTTCTTCTCACCTTATATTAGATATTTTTAAATTTATTTCACTTTATTATTTTGTATTATGATCTACGTGTTACATTATCTTATTGATTCCTTTTACTTTGATTTATTCTTTATTTACACCCTTCTGTTTTGTACATTTTCATTTTATTTCATTTATTATTCTATTTTCTGTTTTACCTTACCATTGTTTTATTTATTTTATATTTTTGTATTTTTCTTCTCATCTTATTTTAGATGTTTTTAAATTTTATTTCACTTTATTTATTTTCTATGATGATTTTGTTACTTAATCTTATTGATCCCTTTTACTTTGATTTATTATTTATTTACACCCTTCATTTTGTACATTTTCATTTTATTTCATTTATTATTCCATTTTCTATTTTATCGTCATTGTTTTATTTTATATTTTTGAATTTTTCTTCTCATCTTATTTTAGATGATTTTAAATTTATTTCACTTTATTATTTTGTATTATGATCTACGTGTTACATTATCTTATTGATTCCTTTTACTTTGATTTATTATTTATTTACACCCTTCATTTTGTACATTTTCATTTTATTTCATTTATTATTCCATTTTCTATTTTATCTTACCATTGTTTTATTTTTTTTATATTTTGAGTTTTTTTCTCATTTTATTTTAGATTTTAAATTTTATTTCACTTTATTATTTTATATGATGATCTATGTGTTACTTTGTCTTATTGATCCCTTTTACTTTGATTTATTATTTATTTACAGCCTTCATTTTGTACATTTTTATTTTATTTCATTTTTTATTCTATGTTATATTTTATTTTATCTTTCGTTGTGTTTATTTTATATTTTTGTATTTTTTTTCTTCTCATCTTATTTTATATGTTTTAAATTTTATTTCACTTTATTATTTTATATTATGATCTATGTGTTACTTTGTCTTATTGATCCCTTTTACTTTGATTCATTATTCATTTACAGCCTTCATTTTGTACATTTTTATTTTATTTTTTATTTCTATGTTATATTTTATCTTACACTTGTTGTGTTTATTTTATATTTTTGTATTTTATCTCATCTTATTTTGTTTTATTTATTTTTTATTTTTTGTATTTTTCTTTATCTTATTCATCTTATTTTATTATTTTTTAACTTCATTTTTATTTCATTTCATTTTATTTATTTTCTATTTGATTTTATCATTGTTTTATTTATTTTATCTTTTTGATCCTTATTTTATGTTTTAAACTTATTTACTTTTTATTTTATATGATTCTTGAGTTACTTTATCTTATTGATCCCTTTTACTTTTATTTATTTTGAGTACATTTTTACATTTTCATTTTATTTCATTTTTTTATTTATTATATTTTATTTTCTGTTTATATTTTTATTTTTTCTTCTCATCTCATTTTATATGTTTTAAATTTTATTTTTTATTATTTTTTGATGATTTTTACTTTGTCTTATTGATTCTTTTACTTTTATTCATTGTTATTATTCATTTTGTACATTTTATTTTAATTTATTTTCTATGTTATATTTAATCTTATTTTGTTTATTTTTATATTTTTGAATTTTTTCTTCTCATCTTATTTTAGATGTTTTAAAATTTATTTCACTTTATTATTTTATATTGATTACATGTTGCTTTATCTTATTGATCCCTTTTACTTTGATTTATTATTATTTATTGAGACACACCCTTCATTTTGTACATTTTTATTTTATTTCATTTTTATTCTATTTTCTATTTATCTTACCATGGTTGTATTTATTTTATATTTTTGAATTTTTTTTCTTCTCATCTTATTTTAGATGTTTTAAATTTTATTTCACTTTATTATTTTGTATTATGATCTATGTGTTACTTTATCTTATTGATCCCTTTTACTTTGATTTATTATTATTTACACCCTTCATTTTGTACATTTTCATTTTATTTCATTTATTATTCTATTTTTATTTTTCTTACTATTGTTTTATTTATTTTATATTTTTGTATTTTTCTTCTCATCTTATTTTAGATGTTTCAAAATTTATTTTGCTTTATTATTTTATATGATTTTATATTATTTTGATCCCTTTTACTTTTTTATTTATTTCTTGAGATCTTATTTTATTTTTATTATTTTTTTATTAAATTTTATTTTCTATCTTATCATTTATTTATTTTATATTTTTGAATTTTTCTTCTCATCTTATTTTAGATGTTTCAAAATTTATTTCACTTTATTATTTTATATTATGATCTTGTTACTTTGTCTTATTGATCCCTTTTACTTTATTATTTATTTTTTGAGAAACAGCCTTCATTTTGTACATTTTCATTTTATTTCATTTATTATTCTATTTCCTATTTTATCATTGTTTTATTTATTTTATATTTTTGTATTTTTCTTCTCACCTTATTTTATGTTTTTAAACTTATTTCACTTTATTATTTTATATGACGATCTACGTGTTACTTTTTGACCCCGTTTACTTTGATTTATTTATTTTTTTGAGACACAGCCTTCATTTTGTACATTTTCATTTTATTTCATTTATTATTCTATTTTCTATTTTATCTTACCATTGTTTTATTTATTTTATATTTTTCCATTTTATTTTCTCATCTTATTTTAGATACGTTAAAATTCATTTTATTTTATTATTTTATATGATGATCTACGTGTTACATTATCTCATTGATCCTTTTACTTTTATTTATTTATTCACTTGAGACACACCCTTCAGTTTGTACATTTTTATTTTACATATTAGTGGATTTTCTATGTTATATTTCATCTCACACTGTATTTATTTTATATTTTTGTATTTTTTTCTTCTCATGGTGGATATTTTAAAATTTATTTCACTTTATTATTTTATATGACGATCTGCGTGTTGCTTTATCTTATTGATCCCTTTTACTTTGATTTATTATTCATTTACTTGAGACACAGCCTTCACTTAGTAATTTTCATTTTATTTTATTCATTATAGTATTTCTATTTTATCTTACACTCATTGTGTGTGTTTTATATTTTTATTTTTAATCTTACCATCTTACTTTATTTTAGATCTTTCTTATTTTATTTGACTTTTAGTTTTTATTTTATGGTACTTTATTTTAGATACTTCTTATTTTATTAGACTTTTTTTTTCATTTTATCTTATTTTTGTTTAGATATTTTTGTTTTATTTGACTTTTATTTTACATTTCATCTTATTTTAGATATTTCTGTTATTTTACTTTGTCTATTATTTAATATTTTGTATTTTGTCTTACCATCATTTATTTACTTCATATTTGATCATAGCATCTTTATTTTATTTTTTTATTATTATTATTATTATTATTATTATTTTTATTTTCCCCACCGAGGTCAGGTCTGACTCTCGGCCCAGGTGGAGCCCGGAATTCACTGTGCGGAAAGAAGCCTGAGCAACGCCCACCACACCCACCCTGCCTTACAACCATAATTTTAATATTATTATTTTATTTTTTAATATTTTTTATTCTATTCTATTATTTTATATTTATTTATAAATTATATTTTTATTCTACAATTCTATTCTATTTTATTTTTTGTAAGTTATATTATATTATATTTTTATTCTGTTATATTATATTATATTTTATATTTATTTCTAAATTATATTATTTATATTTTTAATTTTATTATTTTACATTATAATATATTTTACATTTATTGTTATATTTTATTTTTAATATTTTTTACTCTTGTTATATTATATAATTATTTCTAAATTATATATTTTATTTTATTATTTACTTTACATTATAACATATTTTATATTTATTCTTTTATTTTATTCTTTTATTTTATTATTTTTATTCTATTATCATATTATAATTTATTTTATATTTATTACTAAACTATATTATCTATTATTTTTTATTTTATTATTTTACATGAGATTATATTTCATATTTATCATTTCATTTTATTATATTTTATTTTTAATATTTTCTATTTTATTATATTTATTGTTTTACATTATAATATACTTTACATTTATTGTTCTATTTTATTTTTTAATTTTTTACTCTATTATTATATTTTATATTTATTTCTAAATCATATTTTTTATTATATTATTTACCTTACATGATAACATATTTTATATTTATTTTATTATTTTATTATTGTATTGTTTAATATTTCTATTCTATTATCATACTAAAATCTATTTTATATTTATTACTAAATTATATTATCTATTATTTTTTATTTTATTATTTTGCAGGATAATATATTTCCGTATTTGTCGTTTGGTTTTATTATTTCATTTTATTTTTAATATTTTTCTTTTATTACTATCTTATATATATTATTTTATTATTTTACATGATAATATATTTTACATTTATTGTTTTATTTTATTTTTAATATTTCCATCTTCTTATTAGATCATATTTTATTTTATATTTATTACTAAATTATATTACATTTTATTATTTTATTTTATTATTTAATATTACAATGCATTTTATATTCACTGTTTTATTTTATTCCATACTTTGTTATGACATCACCTCATGTTAAATTACATTTTATTTATTATTTTATTTTAAAATTCAATTTAATTTCACTATTATTTTATTTTATTCGTGTTTAGACACCATTTGAGCTCTGACAATGGGGAGGTTTTTCTTTTTATTCCCCGTGGGGACATTTTTCTGCCACCGGCAAAAGCCTAAAAAAGCCGCCACCGCCATGCGCACGCAGGAACTCATAAAAACATACAAAAAAAGCCAAAAACAAATAAACAATCCATACATAGAAAAATAAGAAATGAATAGAAAACAAAAATAAAATATAAAATTTAAAAATAAAAAAATGACATGGAAAAAGTTAAATAGATTATAAAATAAAACACTGAAACATAAAATATAAGATAAAAAAAATAAAATATGAAATTAATATTTTATGTATGTTTTGTTTTATATGAATAAATAATAAAATAGTATCACAATATGAATAAATAAATAAATAAAATATAAAATAAATATTAATCTTTTATGTATGTTTTTTATGTATGATCACAATAGTAAAACAAAATAAATGTTATCTTTTATATGAATAAATATAAATAAATAAAATAAAATAAATATTAATCTTTTTTATGTTTTATGTTTTATATGAATAAATACATAGTATAATACATAGTATAATAAATGAATAAATAAAAATAAAATAAATGTTAGTCTTTTATGTATGTTTTATATATGATACACAGTATCACAATATGAATAAATAAAATATAAAATAAATATTAATCTTTTATGTATGTTTTATATGATACACAGTATCACAATATGAATAAATAAAAAATAAAATAAAATAATCTTTTATATGTTTTTAACCATAGTTAATATATGAATTAAAATATAAATATTAGTCTTTTATGCATGTATCAGTATAATATGAATAAATAAATAAAATATAAAATAAATGTTAATCTTTTATCTATGTTTTATATATGATACACAGTATCACAATATGAATAAATAAAATATAAAATAAATATTAATCTTTTATGTATGTTTTATATGATACATAGTATATAATATGAATAAATAAATAAAATATAAATATTAAATTTTATGTATGTTTTTATGATATGTATTTATGAATAAATAAAATATAAAATAAATATTAACCATTTATGTATGTATAACAATATGAATAAATAAATAAAATACATAAAATAAATGTTAATCTTTTATGTATGTTTTATATGATACACAGTATAATAATATGAATAAATAAATAAAATATAAAATAAATGTTAATCACAATATGAATAAATTTTATAATCTTTTATGTATGTTTTATATATGATACACAATATCACAATATGAATAAATAAAATATAAAATAAATATTAATCTTTTATGTATGTTTTATATATGATACACAGTATCACAATATGTATAATAAAATAAATAAAAATAAAATAAATGTTAGTCTTTTAAAATGTTTTATATATGATACACAGTATCACAATATGAATAAATAAAATATAGATTAACCATTTATTATGTTTAAATAAAAAAACAAGAATAAAAAAACCATTTAAAATCTTTTATCTATGTTTTATGTTTTAGTTTTATTTTACAATAAATTTATCTTTTTTATTTTATTTTAATTTTATTTTGAAATTTTATTTTATTTTTTTTTGATTTTAATTTATATTTTGAAATAAATTTAATTTTATTTGTTTTTGTATAATACCAGTATCGATATGAATAAATAAATAAAATACAAAATATATAATAATCTTTTATGTATGTTTTATATGATGAGTATAATATGAATAAATAAAATAAAAAAATTAATCTTTTATGTATGTTTTATAAAACACAGTATAATTATGAATAAATAAATAAAATATAAAATAAATGTTAATCTTTTATGTATGTTTTTTTGATGCACAATATCACAATATGAATAAATAAAATATAAAGTAAAAAAAAAATCACAACAATTAAAAAACAAGAAAAAAAACCATTTTTCTACCAACAATGAATAAATAAACATAAAAATTAATTTTATGTAAAAAAACATGGTGCACACAATAAATTAAAATATTTTTGTTAATCTTTTACAGTATGCAAAAAAAAAAAAAAAAATAAAAAAACCCCAATGATTGCATGCACCTTTTGCAACATGGGCAGAATAGTAAAAAAAAGAACACCAACACTTTTGCACACTTTTATACACACACATGCAAAAGAAATTTATTTTTGCAATATGCATGCAGAAAACACCAATTTCTTGCAACACGCATGCAAAAGACACTCCAACTTAATTGCGCCATGCATGCAAAAACCCAATTTGTTTTAATGCATGCAAGGACACCCCTCTTTTCTTGCAACGTGCATGCCAAAAACCCACCATTGTTTAAAGCAGCAAAGCGCATGCAAAACACACTCCAATTTAATTGCGCCATGCATGCAACTCCGCATAATTTTGTAATGCAGCGCGCATGCTCTGAACACCCCCATCTTTTTTTTTACAAAGCAACATTTTTTTTGCAAGGACACCCCCAATTTTCGTGCGACACGCATACCAAAACCCCTCACAATTTTATAATGCAGCGCGCATGCAAAACGCACTCCAATTTAATTGCGCCATGCATGCAACTCCGCGCAATTTTGTAATGCAGCGCGCATGCTCTGAACACCGCCATTTTTTTTTACAAAGCAACATTTTTTTTTGCAAGGACACCCCCAATTTTCTTGCGACACGCATACCAAAACCCCCACCATTTTATAATGCAGCGCGCATGCAAAACACACTCCAATTTAATTGCGCCATGCATGCAACTGCGCACAATTTTGTAACGCAGCGTGCATGCTGTGAACACCCACATTTTATTTATTTTTTTAAAAAAACGACATTTCTTGCGATGACCCCTCCCGCCCCAGTATTCGCAACACACATGCAAGAAAAGCAAAAATCCTAGTATTTTGCAGCATGCATGCATGCATGTCCCCAGTTCTTCTGTCTGTCTGTCTGTCTGTCTGTCTCTTTTTCTTTTGGCAGCGTATACGCCTCCCCCCAATCTCTTCCCCACGGTGCGCGCAAAGGGAAGAAAAAACCACAAATTTTTAAAAAATGCAAAAAAAACCACACCCAGTTTTCTTGCGACATGCATGTGTGCGTGCAGGGGTGCATGCAAAATAAAAAATAAAACTAGAACAAATTTATTTATTTATTTGTTTTGCAACCCACCAATGGTCTCCCCAGGATACAGACGCCTCCTCCGCCGCCATCGCCACGGTGACGGTGGGTCTTCACTCAGGTGAGCGTCTCCCCCAATTTTCCTTTTTTTTAATTTTTATTTTTTTTTAAATTATTATTTTATTTATTTTTTATGGATGTGTTTATTTCGAGTTTTTCTTTTTTTCCCCCCTTTTGTAAAGGGAAAATTTAAAAAAAATTTAATTATTTATTTAATTTATTTAATTATCTAATTATTTTTTTAATGGTTTATTTTTTTAATTTATTTAATTATTGTCTTTTTCTCTTTTTATTTTGAAGGAAGATTTCTTTCTGTTTTTTCATTTTGGCCTTGAAAAAAAAGGTTATTATTTTTTTCCTCCCACCAAACCCGGCTTCTAATTATTTTTTTTTGGTTTAATTTTAATTCATTTTAATTATTTAATTTTATTTTTTTTTTTTTTTAAAAAAGATTTTCTTTTTTTTTTTTTTTAAAAATTATTATTATTTTTCCTCCTTTAAAAAAATACTTTTTTTTCTTTACTTTTTAATGATTATTTTTGACTTTTTTTTTTAAAAAGATTTTTTTTTTCATTTTTAATTTTTACTTTTTTCATGTTTTTTGAAAATGAATTTTTTCCAATTCTTTTTTTTAAATTAGTATTTTTCACTATTTTTGAAAGAATTTATTTCCTCTTCTCTTTCTAATGATTAGTTTTTCGTTTTTCAAAGGTTTCCTTTCTTTTCATACTTTTTAATAATCATCGTTTCCCCCTTTTAATCCAGATTTTCTTTCCTTTTTCTTTTTTATTCATTACCTTTTTCCTTTTTCAAAGATTTTATTTCCTTTTCTTTCCTATCATTTTTAAATTATTGCTTTTTACCTTTTTTTTTAAAAAAAGACTTTATTTACTTTTATTTTTCAAATTATGACTTTTTCCTTATTTTAAGGTTTTCTTTCCTCTTCTTTCATTTTTTAAAAAAGACTTTTTTCCTTTCCTTTTCTTTTTTTAATTGTTATTTTTCCCCTTTCTTAAAGATGATCTTTCCCTTTTTTTTAATAATGATTTTTTCCTTTGTAAAACATATTTTCTTTTATTTTTTGTAATTATTATTTTCCACATTTTTAAAAATAAGAAACCATTGTTCTCTCCTTTTCTTTCCTTTTACTTCTTGAATTATTCTTTTTTTTAAAAGATGTTCTTTCTTTTATTTTTTAAATTATTAGTTTTCCCCTTTTTTTTTTTTTTTAAAAAAGAAGATTTTCTTTCCTTCTCTCTTTTTTAATTTATTTGTTTCTTCTAGAAAAGGTTTTCTATCCTCTTATTATTTCCTTTCTTTGCTTTTCCTGTCTTTAATTATTATATTTTTCTTTCCTTTTACTTTATTTTTAACTATTACTTTTTCCTTTTCTTTTCTTTTTCAATTATTATTTTTGCTTTTTTAAGTAAGATTTTCTTTCCTTTTGTTTTTCTTATTTTTTTACTTATTTTAATGACTTTTTCTTTCTTTTAAAATTAAATTAAATTGAATTTTACTTTGAATGATGTATATATATATATATATATATATATATATATATATATATATATATATATTTAAAGATTTTTATTCTTTAAGTGACAATTTATACCAGCAAACACCGTGGCCCAGGGAGGCAAGTTTGGGGTGTGGTTGGGGAGCCCTGGGAATTGTGGGTGAAATGGTCCAAAACACCCCCAAAAATACCAAATATAAATAAATAAATAAATAAATAAATAAATAAGGAATGACAAATAAACCAGTTTCCGCTACTTAAAAAAATCATTATTATTAATAATAATTATGATAATTAACAAAAAAACAAAAAATTAAGATTAAGAAATAATGGACGCTCAATAAATCAGTTCTCCCCCTATTTAGAAAAAATTAATTTTGCTTTTTTTTTTTTTTTTGAGGTCGGGTCAGGCCTCCAGCCCCCTGAGGGCTGCCAGGACAAAAGGCGTGAATGCCACACACCTTAATTTTATTTAATTTAAATTTATATTTAATTTCATTTTATATTTAATTTAATTTAATTTAATATTTAATTTAATTTATTTTATATTTAATTTAATATTTAACTTAATTATATATATAATGTGTATACTTATGAAGCATAAATTATATATATATATATATATATATATATACAGATATTCTCAAATACATATATAATTTACATACATATATATTTAAAAATATAATGTAAATTTAAAAACAAATTAAACATATGTATAATGTATATTTATAAATGATAAATGATATATATATACTTTATATTTGAAAAGGCATGTATTATCTATTAAAAACATACATACGTTCATACATTTTATATATATAATATATATGTGAAAATATATAAAATATAATATAATATATATTTAATATAAAAATAATATAAAGAATATATATATTTTCACATCTATCTCATATTTTAAAAACCTACACTCATACATTATATATAATATATATATATAATAAAAACGTACACTCATCCATTATATATAATATATATTATGCATATATATTATATATATTAAAAATGTACTCATACATTATATATAAAAACATACAGTCATACATTATATATAATATATATTAAACATATATATTATATATATTAAAAACGCATACACTCATACATTATATATAATATATATTAAACGTATATATTATATATATTAAAGACGTATACTCATACATTATATAAAATAAAAACGTACACTCATACATTATATATAATATATATTAAACGTATATATTATATATATTAAAGACGTATACTCATACATTATATAAAATAAAAATGTACACTCATACATTATATATAATAAAACGTATATATTATATATATTAAAAACATACTCTCATACATTATATATAACATATATATTAAACGTATATATTATATATATTAAAAACATATACTCATACATTATATATAACATATATATTAAACGTTTATAAATAATAAGTGTTGAATAAATAATCATGAATCATTAAATAACCCATCATCAATCAATAAATAAGTGAATAAATCATCATGAATAATTAAATCACCCATCATTAATTAAATAAATGAGTGAATAAATAATCAGGAATATGTACTCACCCATCATGAATTAGTAAATAAGTGAATAATAATGAATAAGTCAATGACCAGGAATGAGTTAATAAATGATAAGTGAATAAATAATAACGAATATGTAAATAACCCATCAAAAATTAATAAATCCGTGAATAAGTAATAATGTAAATGACCAGTAATGAGTTAATAAATAGTAAGTGAATAAATAATAATTTAGAAGTAAATAACCACTTATAACCTAATAAAGAAGTGAATAAATAATGATGAATAGGTAAATGATCCATCATAAATTAATAAATATGTGAAGAAATTTATAAATTCATGAATGAATTAAATAAATGAGTAGATAAATAATAATGAATAGATCATAACCCGTACTAAATTAATAAATATGTGAATAAATAATAATGTGAATGACCAGTAATGAGGTAATAAATAATAAGTGAATAAATAATAACGAATATGTAAATGACCCATCATAACTTAATAAGTGAGTGGATAAATCATCATGAATACTTGAATGGCCCATCATGAATGAATAAATAAGGGAATAAATCATCATGCATATGGAGACGAGCCATCATAAGTTAATAAATAATCATGAATAAATAATCATGCATAATTAAACGACCCATCATAAATCAATAAATATGCAAATAAATCATCATGAATATGGAGATGGCCTGTCATAACTTAATAATTGCACGAATAAATCATCATGCATAATTAAATGACCCATCATAAGTTAATAATCACGAATAAATCATCATGAATATGGAGATGAGCCATCATGACTTAATAAATAAGTGAATAAATCATCATGAATATGCAGATGAGCCATCGTAACTTAATAAATAATCATGAATAAATCATCATGAATATGCAGATGAGCCATCATGACTTAATAAATAATCACGAATAAATCATCATGAATATGGAGATGACCCGTCATAACTTAATAAATACGTGAATAAATCATCATGAATAATGAAATGCCCCATCATACACGAACAAATACGCGAATAAATCACCATGCATAATGAAATAACCGGCATAAATGAATAAATCATCATGCATAATTAATGACGCATAATAATTAAACGACCCGTCATCAATCCATTACTATGTGAATATAAAAATAAAAGTAATTAATGAGGACACACACGCACGCACGCACGCGCACGCTCGCCCGCCGTCATCCACGAGTGCCCCCCCCCGCCCGTCCGTCCATCTGTCTGTCCATCCGTCTGTCCGTCTGTCGGGGCCTCACCGAGGACGCCGAGGCGGTAGTTGAGGGTGACGACGATGACGTTTCCGTAGCTGGCCAGGACGCTGCCGTCCACCAGGTTTCCGGTGCCTTCCATGTAGGAGCCGCCGTGGATGTACACCATCACCGGGCGCCGCCCCGCCTCCTCGTGGATGTCTGCCGGGACACGCGGACGGACACACGGACACAGAGACAGACAGAGACAGAGAGACAGAGAGACGGAGGGGAGGGCGGCTCAGTGGTCAGCGCCCCGGCACCGCGAGGACCCGGGTTCGAGTCCCAAGGCACAGGGGGTGCGGGGTGGGGGGACCCACGTGTGTGAGGTCCCCGTTCCCTCCCCACCCCTGACCCCCCCCCATCCCCTCTCCCATACCTCCCCCCCCCCCCCCTGACCCTCCCCCCCCTTCTGGCTCCTTTAGAGTTCAGAGGAAGTAAATGGACAGGCGGCTCAGCGGTCAGCGCCCTGGCACCGCGAGGACCTGGGTTCGAGTCCCAAGGCACTGGGGGTGCGGGGTGGGGGACCCACATGTGTGGGGGTCCCCCCCGTTCCCCTCCCTGCCCTCCCCCACCCCGACCCCTGACCCTCCCCCCACCATCCCCTCCCCCCTCTGTAACCTCCCCCTCCCCCATCCCTCCCCTCCCCCTCTCCAGCTCCATTAGAGTTCAGAGGAAGTAAATGGACGGGCGGCTCAGCGGTCAGCACCCGGGCACCGCGAGGACCTGGGTTCGAGTCCCCCGGTGGGTGGGTGGGTGGGTGGGGGCAGGGGACCCATGGGTGTGGGGGTCCCCCGTTCCCCATCCCTCCTCCCCACCCCTAGCCCTGCCCCCACCGTCCCCTCCCCCAACCCTCTGTTGCCGCCCCGCCCCTCCCCACCCCCCACAACTGCCCCCTCCCATCCCTCCGCCCCCTCCCCTCCCCATCCCTCCCCATTAGAGTTCATAGGAAACGAATGGACGGGCGGCTCAGCGGTCAGCGCGCCGGCACCCCCGCAGGACCCCGGTTCGA